>CM037855.1:94161309-95361309 GCA_021234595.1 Delia radicum
TTATTAATTAATAATCATATAATTACAAATTATATACTATTACCCTAACCGAGCACTAGCTACTATGGCCTTCGGCGCGTTGTAGCGAAAACAGACCAGTGCCTCTGGTGGGAATCGAACCCACGACCCCCGCACTGATAAGCCAGCACGCTACCAACTAGCCTACCGGGGCGCACTAAAAAAAAAAATATATTCTTTGTACACGCAAAAAAACTTGTTTATATAAAAATATGTAAAATATACAAAAAAACAGTACAAAAACAGTACAAATCCAAAAAAATAGTACTTTTGCGTACTGTTTTAGGTGTTGTGAATAAAACAGTACATTTTTCAAAAAACAGTACATGTACTGTTTAAAACAGTACGAATGGCAACCCTAAGCACAGCTCAATTTAGGATAAAGAGCTGTTGAACTAGAAGAGCGAACTAGTTCATTGAAAGGAGCTGAACGATTTTTAGAACCTAAATATTATAACCATTGATCAAAAAATAAATTGAAAACTTGTTTGTTATGTGCAAGGTCCACCTCTGGTGGCGATTCAACACACGCTTTTTGTTTTTTTCCCTCCTTTTTATTTTTTGTTTAGTTTATAAACAAAACAGGGGGAGTAAACTAGAAAGTACTTTGTCATTTATACAAGTTTGATATAATTTTCATTAAAAATAAAAATTATGTTTTTTTCGACCTTTAATTGTGCAATGAAAATAAAAATTATTCAAGTTTTCAATTTATTTTTTGATCAATGGTTATAATCTTTAACTTCAAGCTCATATATTAATTCTCATGTAGTGAGTAAACTAGTTTATATGAATGTTTGATGTTTGGCATGGGATTGTTACCGCTTGCAAAACGTGTTCAGATGATGGGAACCTAGAAAATTCCCGAAATAGATCTATCAACACATTCCTGAAAGGGTCAAATAATAAATTTGACAACAAAAAATTCTATAGATTATTTGTTAGGACAATATCCTAATAAAGAAATATAGAGTATGGCCTTGAACTTGAATAATTTTCATAAAAATAAAAAATAACAAATCAATGCCAAAATTCGTCAATTGTTCAAAAAAAGATAAATATCTCATTAATTTTTCAATACGACACACAGGAAAAACATCAAACATCATATTTCTGGTTGCGCTGAAACAGAGGATATTTTTGGAACGAAATTCCTTAAGAACTTCTAGGAATTTTAGATTTAAAGAAGTTCAAATGTTTCGGTGGCAAAAAGGAATAAACGACAGAAAATTTAACAAAAAAAATGTTAAATTCTGCAATAAAATTGTAATTAAAAAGAAAGGAGGAAATTAAAAGTGTTGGAAAAACCATTAAAAGTCAATGTTTTTTAAAGCCAGAAAATCTTTACAAAAATTCACACGAGCGCGCTAAAATTAAATATCCAAAAAATTGTAAAATAGCCAAAAACGACAAATTACTTTTGTCTGGTTTTAAAAAAAACAAATTTTCCGAGTTTTAATTTATTTTTATTTGAATAAGTGTTTCACAATTTTTTTTCAGATTTTATTCTATATAAAATTGTTTTGTTTAATGTTCACTTTTATGCCATTAAAATGAAAAATTCCGAATTTCACACCCATACTTTTACTGAAGTTAAAGAAGTTTTAATTTGAAACATTCTGAATTTTTACATTTAACATTTACATCCAAAGTAAATAATTTGTAATAATTTGATCCACAAGTCATTTTTTTAATAGTTTGGAACTCTTGAGTATTGTATCACACGGTTTTGCGAAAATATGACACAAGAAAAAATAAAAATGTTTATGTGTCATATCCTAATTTTTCTGATAAAATTCCATGTCAGAGTTCCTGTAGCCCTTAAAAAAATCAGAAAAATGTTTGTTTTTTATCCATAAACAGCTCAATAAGTTTAAGTATGTGACAAAATTCGCAAATGTTTTAAATTCGAGACAGGCTAATGTACAGCCGTCAGACTTTAAATCCAGCGATATATAGTTTTATATCAAAGAATATCTATATTTTTTTGGTATAGAACGGTATATCTTTACTATGAAAATAGGTGAAGATATCGTTTTATTCAAAATAAAATGAATTTTTTTCAATACTACACGGTATGTTATTTTATATAATTTTGAGTTCTGTCATATCTAATTATACATGTATTCATACATAATTGGATTAACCATATATAATTGTATATGTCATGTACGATTATATATTGGTCTATATGTGATAAGATGTAATTATATGTGGCATCGTATTAAAAATATGTTATATATAAACATACATAAAAATATATAAGAATATTACATATAAACATACATAAACATAGTATGTATGTAGCATGCTATTATATGTAGCATGCAATAACATATATATTTCTATAAAAATAATGCATGATTATATGTAAGATAATTCGAAATTCCATATTTTCTATTCAAAATATAAATTAAAAATGTGAAATCCATAAACTATGTCCAGAAATACTAGTCTTAAAATGTTTATATAAAATCACTTAAGTTTTTAGGCGAATTTGTATGTTAATAAAAACTGACACTACAGAATTTAGGCTCTATGAAACAAGACCCCAATGAAATAAGTCCCCAAACCAAAAACGAAATAAGGCCCCAAAAATTTCTAATAAAAAAAATTGGGGACTTATTTCATTTTTTGGGGCTTTATTTAATTTTTTTTTTTTTTTTGGGACTTTATTTCATAATGACATAAGGCCCCAATATGAGAAATGAAATAAGTCCCCAAATAATATTTTTGGGGTGTTATTTCATTTTCCTAAAAATCAAAATTTTTAAGTATTATAAGCAAATAACCGTTATAATTACTGCATGAATTATCAAGTTATTAATGTAAATAGTTATTTGCTATTAGTAAGTGAGATTATACCGTGTAGTAATTTGAAGTTTCTTTTATGTCGCACGCAGAAAAACCTTTATTTCGCGAAGCCGCCTGCCGCGTTCTACGGAGGAAAAACCCCTAAGAGCAGCCGAAGGCCGCCACCCAGAAGAACTTGTTTTTCAAATCAGATGTCGCATCCGTTGAAATCTTATATTTTTAAGACATCAAGTAATTTGTAAAAACAAGTTTTTCTGTGTGGCGGCCTTCGGCCGCTCTTAAGGGTTTTTTTCCTCCGTGAAACGCGGCAGGCGGCTTCGCGAAATAAAGTTTTTTCTGCGTGCGATTATACGATTTATAAATTTAGTTTTATTTTGTGATATACTGCTAAAAAATATTTAAAAAAAACTGTATTGATATACTAAATATTATTAATCTTTTTATTTTAAAAAAACTGAAAAAAAAAATCGTGCGATTTTTTTTAGCCTTTTTACTATGCATTAATTAGGAATAAAGAAATATTTTAAAGTAATATATAATTTTGTTTTGTTTTTTAATTGGGGCCTTATTTCATTTTCGAAATGGGGCTTTACTGCATTATGAAATAAAGCCTCAAAATTGCGGTGTTATTTCATTTTATTTTGTGGTTTCGTTTCATTTGGTTGGGGATTTATTTAATTTTTTTTGGGGTATTGCTTCATAATGAAATAAAGCCCCAAAAAATGGGGCGTTATTTCATTTTTGGTTTGGGGACTTATTTCATTGGGGTCTTGTTTCATAGAGCCCAGAATTTATTGTGTTGATTTTTAATTTTAATTATTATTTTTTAATTAAATTTAAGAATTTCAAATTTACGAAAATAATAATAGTTTTTATGCTTCAATTGGTGATACTTTAATTTCAAATAAAAATTTTTGATATTATCTACAAATTCTGTAAAATAATGAAAAAAAATCGTGGGAAATTCCGCACTAAATTCCCGGTGTTGCGGGAATCCCGGGACGGAGTTCCCCAAACAAAAACCCCCAGAGGAAACCCATTAGCGGTCCTTCTTTCTTAGTTTGACACCCAAGCTTTTTCTATTTAATTTAAAGTTATTTTTGCTTGATTTTATATTATTTTTTGTGTAGCTGTTAATTTAGCCATATTTTTTTATGTAGCGATTTTTATTGATTTTTTCTCATTTTTGTTGTTAATTGTCTTTCTAGATCGAGCAGACTATGTGGGGGGAATCGATAATGAAGCTATATTTTTTGAAGATTTACAAGTAACAACCGGCATTGGACGTCTAGCACCTGATGTGAGCCACAGCAATACAACAAGTGCTGGTAGCAATGGTGGTGGTGAAAATGCTAGACTGTCATGCAGTACAAAAACTGAGACACCAGTTACATCCCCATCACCCATAGTAACAATTGGATCCGATATAATCTTACCAGCAATACCAACAGTCTCTGCACGTGTCAGTTTAACAGCAGCAGCAGTAACAACACCACATATTGGTATACACAACAACAACAACAATATTAATAATCCTACTCACACACACCTGCCCGAAAGTCCGCCAGATTCAGGCTCTGAACCACCCTACAGTCCATTACAAGATGTCCAAGGTTTAACGTTAACCACACGCAATTTATTTAATCATAATGTGGGTGGTGGTGCAGGTGGAACTGGGAATGCAACATCACCAGTGATTAACGAATTACATATGCAGGTCCATCATCATTCCACTCAACAGCCTAATCATCACAACCACTATGGGCATTTGTTGGAGAATCAAATTAATATTAATCCTATGGCAAGTCCAACACATGATGATGCAACTTCGGGAATACGTGTTAAACATGAAACCAATCTCATTATCAATCCGAATAGTTTATCACAGACACTTAATAGTCAAAATTTACAACATCACCACCAACAACCAACAGATACTCATATTGAAATGCCCAGCCAAACACAAACACAACTTATGTATTCCACTAACAACAACAACAACAATCAAATTACCTATGAAAATCTAACGAATAAACTATATGGAGGTAATAATACTGATCATACCACTAACTCTGTACCACCACCACCTCCTCCACCATTTCAAATAAATATGGGACATTCCGTTGATCATCCAGCAAATACAAGCGAATGTATGCTTACCACTATCGGAGATTTACCACATGTTCAAGTCGTTGGTACTAGTATACCATCAACTCCAACGCTAGGTCGAACATCGGCACCCTCCACACCCAATCATCAGTCATCGTCGCGTAAACGTAAAATGACTACACAAATCGATTGTCCGGAGTATGCGTGTATTAAACCTGATCCTGGTTTAATATTAAGCCCTACTAGAAGTTCCGTCTGTTCTACTCCCGTACCGGGAAATGGTTCTAAACGATCCTCAATGTCTCCGTTAAATATACAACTCAATAGCCATGATATGATGGATACACCAGCTCATTCTATAGCTTCTCTTTCCCCGGCTCTATCTAACATGGATGGTAGTGTAAAAAATTGTGATACCAATTCTCAAAATGGTGATGCTTTAAGTCCTTGCATACGTTTCGCACCATTTCAACAACAAAACTGGCACAAACTATGCGATCAACATTTACAAGAAATCTCCGTGGTCTATTATCGAGTAGATGCTGATAAGGGTTTTAACTTTTCAGTATCCGATGATGCGTTTGTGTGTCAGAAGAAGAATCATTTTCAAATAACTTGCCATGCTCGCCTACAAAGTGAAGCGAAATTTGTTAAAACACCGTCCGGTTTAGAAAAAATTAAATCCTTCCATTTGCATTTTTATGGTGTGAAATTAGAAGCACCCAATCAAACAATACGTATTGAACAAAGTCAATCGGATCGTTCGAAAAAACCTTTCTATCCTGTACCGTAAGTATAAAATAAAGAACAAGTTTGTCCTTTAAAGTATTCAGCACTATGAGTTTCTTATCAAAAAACTCAAAATCCTACACCCATAAAACAGACTCGGTAGTATCAACCGTAAAGGTTGGAAACGAAAAAATTTACCATTTCGAAATCTTAATATTATTAACACAAAAAACAATAGAAACAAATCTTATATCAGAAATTAAGAACAGTACTCGAAAGTTTTTTCACATACGGTTGTCTTACGATTCGTTGTGAAATGTGGCGAATTTTCGCTGTTTCGCTGTAAAACTCAATGTTACGTTTTGGACACTTATAAATTTTTCGGATCAGCTTAATTTTAAAAATAACAGATTTTTGGTTATTTTTAGAAATCTCAGACGCTTAATGAATAATCTAGCCCATTTGATGTAATAATTTTGCATTATTGGTGTTTCCGGACAGCATGGATAATAGATGACATTTTGGTGAATTTTTTCATCATCGTGCATGGCCCCATTCCATTATTCTATTTACGTATAGAAACGAGTTTAGTTTTGCTAGATTTTAAGACAGTTGAAGGTTTTATAAACTTTTTTAAATGAATACTTTTCCGTCGAAAATATTTTTGTGCTTCATTTAACGATTTGAATCGACTACATCTCCAATTTCGTTGGCAAACACAGATTTCGTCCGTAATTAATAAAATTGGTACTTTCTACACAACAGCTACGAAGTAAGCAATGTAAAAAATAACTTTAGGCATGCACGTAGCTAGGTGGAGGGGGCAAGGGAGGTAGAGCGCTAAAACTAAACTAATGCAAACTTATATAATTATATGGGCTCATTTCTCGCATAAAACTGTATTAAGACTCATATTAAATTTCGTATGATTATATAAAGCATTATTATTAATTTTTTTTAATCGGGTTATGAAAAGTCGAAAGTTTCTGTGTGCACTAGGGTTATAACTTTTCACTTTTTTTGCAATTATCAAATTTTATCTTCCCTAGTCGTATATTAGTCCATAAAAATATAAAGTAACGCAATTTTATTTTTTCGCGGTTTTCAAACTGTTTCCGCATAATCATCTTTTTGTTTAATTAAACTAAAAATTAATATTTAGCTAAAATTTTAACGTAAATAGACAATAACGATGCATATTCAACTTGAAGAACACAAACGTTTTCAAATTTGACGTGTTTTGGATTTGATAAAGCAGATTAAAGCGTTGTTTCTCGATATAACAACAAAATTTGCAAAATAACGAACACAAAATGTAAAAAGTTATTTAAAATATGTTGTGCAGTGTTATTGGTCAACTAGTACAACTTTAATGTTAAAAACTTAAAAAAATGCATTTTAAGGAAATGCACTTTAAGCGTGAGGTAACTAGGTTATATGAATGTTTGATGTTTTGCATGGGATTGTCACTTCTTTCAAAACGTGTTCTGATGATGGGAACCTAGAAAATTCCCGAAATAGATCTATCAACACATTCTTGAAAGTGATGAATTAATAAATTTGAAAACAAAAATCTATAGATTATTTGTTAGGACAATATCCTAATAAAGAAATATAGAGTATGGCCTCGAACTTGAATAATTGTCATTTTCATTGCACAATTAAAGGTCGAAAAAACATAATTTTTATTTTTAATAAAAATTATATCAAACTTGTGAGGTTTTTGTTGCAAAATGACCTGAAAAAGCGATTTATATTATTAATGCATTATTTCCTATTACGTGCTTATGGGTAAAAATTTATCAAAAAAAAGATCTGTAACCCTAGTGTGCACATAATACATAATTTATATAAAAAATCGCAAAAGCAAAACCATTTTTTCCTTATCAACAAAACAACGCTAAAGGCGTTCCTGTTGCATCCATCAATGCAAGGACGTCATTAATCACAAGGTACCTGCATTTCACCAAGTTGCCTGCCCATAATGTATGCAGTGGATCAGCGACTATACTCCACAGGTAATCAATAAACAATGATACATATATTCTCGGATTCCAGTTTTCTCCTAAACTCTATTATATTCGATTGTAGGAGAGAGGGATTAGTTTTCGTAGGCGCTTAATTAAAATTTGCATAAATTGAATATTATTTTCAGAAAGTTCATACGGATGGGTTGAGCAAGCCATATGCCAATTAACGACATATGGATGGGATCTATTTCTATTCTAACATGCAAGGCAATGCAGTGAAAAGATTAAAACAACAAAAGAAGCTCCAATCAGATTCCTTAATATTTACATTCCCATAGTCCGATATACAACCTGCTTAGAAGCCAGCCTTAGGTCTTACGGTCATTGAAATCGTGTTACATTGTGAAAAGATTCTATTGTAGAAGCCATTATAAATATTTTGATTTTATTCACTTGTGTAGATCTCAAATTGAAAAAAAAGAACTTTATGTGATAGAAGACTTTGGGCACCAGATTTGACATTGTCATTATTGAACGAACAGATCGGAAACGGAAAGTCCTTTTGTATATAGTAATACCAAACTCATTGTTATTCTTTAGATCATCAATAAGTTTTTCTATTAACGACCTGAAGATTCTCAAAACATTTTCCTATCAGATTTTAAAGTCAAGTTTTTACTAACACATTCTTAAATAAAGATATCTTTTCTTACTTTTTAGTATCGATCTCCAAAGTCACATTGTTAGTAAAGTAACAGTGGGACGTTTACATTTTTCTGAAACCACCAATAATAATATGCGTAAAAAGGGTCGTCCTAATCCAGAGCAACGTTATTTTCAACTTGTTGTCGGCTTACATGTTCACACCGCCTCTGGAGATTTTCCCATCATTAGTCAAGGCAGTGATAAAATTATAGTGCGTGCCTCCAATCCAGGACAATTTGAATCTGATGTTGATCTCTGTTGGCAACGTGGCCTTACCCAAGATTCTATATATCATGCTGGTCGTGTGGGTATCAATACAGATCGTCCCGATGAAAGTTTAGTCATACATGGTAATCTTAAAATAACCGGCCACATAGTACAACCCAGTGATAGTAGAGCTAAACATGAAATTGGTGAATTAGATACCTCGGTACAATTGAGAAATCTTCAAAAGATTCGTATTGTACGCTATCGTTTAGAACCACAATTTGCACTGCATTCCGGTTTAAAAAGTCACAAGGACTCTGAAGATATTGTCGATACGGGTGTTATAGCTCAAGAGGTTCGCGAAGTTATACCGGATGCTGTACAAGAGGCTGGCAGTGTTACATTGCCAAATGGTAATGTAATTGAAAATTTCCTATTGGTCAATAAGGATCGTATACTTATGGAAAACATTGGTGCCGTCAAAGAGCTGTGCAAAGTAACGGGTACACTTGAGACTCGCATTGAAAACTTGGAACGGGTCAATACTCGTTTGCAGCGGGCCAAAGAGAATGAATTGCAATTTATGCATTGCAAAAATATCACCACCAATCGTGATGGCTATGAAATTTGTTCGAACAGAACATTACAAATAATTATATTTCTCCTAGTAATAGTTATGGCGGCATGGTAAGTATTGGAGATTTTAGAATTTGATTAAAATAAAATATATTTTCAACTAATTAAAAAGGAACATTTAGATGGTAGAGATAGCAAGCTCTATTGTGAATGATTTTAGGTATTCAAAAGAGTGTTCTTTTCTATCTCTTAACAGTTCAATTTACCATCCAGATGTGCCCTAAGAAGGCTTAAAAGCTTCAAAGAATATTACTAACATGGGAACACTCTCGAGTAGAAACTTTGATTACACTGAAATTTTGATATGTGGTAAAGGTGACAAAATTAGTTCTCATTTTTACTCCCTATAATATATTTTAACTTTAGAAAAATCAAAGTTCTCACTCGGAATCTCTTATTAGACTTAAGGCTTTTTTCAATCCACTTTACCATGGTTTTTCTATTAAAACCCCTAAATTTTCTTGTATTCCCTTTTATTTTGGAAAACATCTTAAAGAAAACATCTGATTACACCTTTTTCTCTCACTCCATCTAGAGATTGAGTAAGATTTTTGTGTCTTGCAGTACAAATTTGTGTATTCCAGAAAAAAATTATTTTTTTATCTCCAAGATATGGTCCCTCCCGAGAGATAACTTGTTTTATTTGTATTCAATTAATATTTTAATAGAAAAATTAAAAATCCTAAAATTTCTTATTTTAGCTGACCAATTCCCCTATAATAACCAATTAAATTAAAATATTTTTAAAAACTTAGGCATTGAATTTAGTTATTTTCATCAGAGGCCTGAAAAGTTACTAAAAACATGAATTTGTATTATCTCTTCTAGTCTTGCTGCAGTTTCCACATTATACTTTGTTGAACATAATAAAAAACAGCAGAATTTTAAATATTTGGAAAGCATACAACTTTTAAATAATGGTCATATTTATGGACACGATGGACTAACGCTGACAGAGCAAGAACACAATTTTATAAATATGTTAAAATCAAATAGAAATCATACACATTGGCCAGCATTTTCTTATCAAACACCCATCGGAGGAGGACTTATGAGATCTCAAAACCGAAATGGCACCGAATATCAGCGGGGGGAAATTCGATATTTTGGAACACAAGATGAAACACATTCACCACCGTCATCCTCACAGCAAGTAAGAAATGATGAAATAACAGTGGTTATGGAAAAACCTTCTGTGGGTCATGAACTCCTGCAATCGTACAATGAACCACAGAGGGCTACAACAGCGCCAACATTGTCGCGGACCAATAAGACAGTCAATAGTAAACATAAAAATAAGTGGCCGCAACCACAAATGGTTTTAAGAGTAATGCAAGCAGCGACTCACCGTAATGCTTTGCCAGCCACACGTTCCATAACTTCTAATGGTGCTCAGGGAAATGAAGATAATCCTGCAGCTGCGCATAACACCAGTGAAACATCTACCGAGAAAAATGCAGATGTTATATTAGTACAGCAAGATTTTGAAAATAATTCCATAGATACGGATTCTCAACAAATTGTGAATCGTTTAAAATCTTCAGCATCCAAAGCTCGTATATCGGTGGCAAAGGAGTCTGCTCACAGTGAAATACAAAAATTAAATGCCGATATTCCCATAGTCAGTACATCATCTAGTAATACTATCGGTGATAGTGGTTTTCTTATAGAAAATTCTGCCACCCAATCGAATATTCTAAGGCATAACAATGCCAAGGGTGTTGAATTGATTATATACAAAAATGTTTCACCGCCCACATCTACTACCACCACAACCGCTATAGCACACACTACATCGAATAAAATCACTACTGATGCTCCCCATACCAATTATTCCCTGGAATCTCAGCCTATTTCAAATAAAAGTCGTAATTTAGTAGATCGTACTACCGACAATTCAGAAGTCTTACAGCAACTGACTAACGATAATAATGAATCGATTTATAGTGCTGCTGATATTATTGGTAATCCAGGTGATTTTATATTAGGTTTTGATAGTCGACAATCCCTATTAGGACGTCGCTCTGCTACGTCCTCATCCTCTTCGGTGAATTATGCCGCAAATCCAAATGCATGGGTACAAAGTTCAACGGTTTATGTGGAGACCTTTGGTGAACCTGAACAATGTAATAGTAAAACTAAACGTGAGGATATTTCAAATTGCCAGGTAAGTTGAGCAACAGGAAACAGTGTATGTATTTTATTGAGTAGAAAATGTATTTCATCAATTGAAATGTTTTTTCGATCGTTAATTCATTGTTCTTCAAAGTCCTGTAGCGGCGTTCTTAAAATCAACATAAGATTTTGTCAATTGTGTAAATTTTCGCCTCAAAACTAATACTTGGGAAATGAGATCAAACATCTCGAAGAAAAAATATAAATTTAAATTAGACATACAAGCCCCAATCAGATAGTTAGTGGTTTAACCGTGTTAAGATTACAGAGATATGATCAATAACAGTTTAGGTTTATTACAAACTATAGTTATGCTTATTTCTTATTTCCCACTAATCTCTGTAGTAAAATTCCAAATTAACATTCCTCAAATCCCTAATTTTAAATTTACTAGAGGTGTCTTTATATGCAGCCCCACGAAAATTCTGTATATTCTATCGTTAAGACTGGACTACTAAAGGTCGAAATTAAATTTTAAAGTTCTCCAATTTCGTGTAGTTCAAATGTTGTCAGGGTGCACTGGCTCACACCAAAATCCTGTCCGCAAAACTCCTTAATACAAATCTGTTTTTAAAATTTAAGCATTTTTGAGAAATTAAAAATTCAAAATCATTATTTTAGGATATTATAAGATGCGATGATTACATATTCCTATTTTGTGTATTAAAAACAAAGACTCAGCATACATATAACCAACTGGGAAATTATGTGAACTGACACAGAACTTGTCCCTTTACATAAAAGAGACCTGTCACTTATACACGACGCATGAGAGCGTTAAATGTCGCCTTTGTTACAAGTTACTACGCAGAACTGGTCTCTTGACATAAAAGAGACCTGGCACTTATACACTGATAATATTTTACAACAACCAAAGACAAATTTTTGTAGGCACTCATATTTTGTTTTTTAACTCATTTTTGACATAGTGTTCCTTTTTAAACCCAGTATCTTTTAGCGGCTATATTTGTTATACACTCAAAAAAATAAGTTAGTACAAAAGTTAGTAAAATGTCTTGTAAATCAGGTATACTATTTTTTAGCAAATTTTTTTGCTAAAATCGTGTTTTCAGCTAAAATTTGTTATACTTATTCAGCACTTAACTGTTTTATATTATTGCTTTACTAATATACTAATGTTTTACTAATTAATTTTGCTAAAAAAATTGTGCTGATAAGCACATTAATAGTGTGGACGACAACCAGATTGAAAAATATACGCAGAATGAAGCAGATGTCGCGGCATGTCAAGATGTAGTAGAGAAAAGGAAAATGATACTAAAAAGTACAACTCTAATAAGACATATAAAAAAATCAACTCTGGAAGACTTTTGTATCTGTTTTTCATACATAAAACAAAATTGAGGATTAAAACAACTTAAATTTTGCGTTGTCACCGGCTTGTGAAAATAATTGTCTATTAATAAAATAAAAGACAAAAGAAAATATTTAAATTTAATATGTATTTCTATAATAAATGTTAATAGATTAATAATCTAGTGTGGTCAAATTGCAAACAAACATATACAGACATGTAGACAGAATAAAGCGAAAGACAAAGCCACACATCTTAGTATGGTTCCTTTTTCTTATTGCAAAAAAATTGTTGTTTTTTTCGTTTCGTTTGTTTTTGTTTATTTTTTCATTTCGTTTCTATAATTATCTTCGGCAGTTGCGACCTTTAAAAGAAAGCATCATTTAGACTACCATTGATGTAAGTAGTTGAAAGAAAATTTTTGTTATGTTATATATATTTATTTCTATATATTTTCAGATATTTAATTAATTCATGACATCAATGTGGGAAAATGAAAATTTTTATATTTCGTAATTATTGTAAATTATTTTGAAAAGAATCACAAAAATATGTTTTATGATTTTCAGAAAATATATTAACTAAATTACAATTTTTTTGCGTTTTTTTCAGTCTACTAAAATTCAGCAAAAAATTTATTAATTTTTACCAACGCTTTTTTATTTCTAATCTACTAAGTGTTAGCAAAACTTTTGCTGGATCTACTAATTTTGTTGCTAAAAATCAGCTCGCTGATTTTCAGCAAAAGATTTTGCTGACATTAGCAACTTTTTTGCAAGCATCCCCCTGGCTAAAATTTTGCTGACTCAGCAAAATTTTTTGCTGACTTTACAAACTTTTTTTTTTTGGTGTATTTAAAAACATAAAAAGACTAATTTTTTATATTTTTTATTGTCATGTTAATGAAAAAATTTTGGAATGTATTTCTCTGCTAGAAATTAATTCATCGATTGCATATAATTTTTGAAAATCTAACCGATCGAACGAATACACTAAGCCTAAAATATTAAAAAATTTATTCCGTTTTCACTCAAAACATAAATAATGGAAGGTTTTTATTAATATATTACTAAGGTTGCCATATGTCAATTTTACAAAAATTATCAGAAACCATGATATTTTTGCAAAAAATTTTAAAAATCGGCTAACTTAAAAGAAATATTTTTTCATATATTTTTGAATAAAGATTTGTTCAAAAAAATTTTAAAAATTTTAATTTATAAAATATCTTCCAGCGTCTAGGATTTATATGCTGTCAAAGTTTCTCCTTTAGCTGCCAATATTTCCACGAGAGGGTGCTTCATGGCAAAAGAGATTGCAAAAATTTCTTAATGAAGCATAATTCTATATACAAAAACTATATAAACAATTATAGTGCAGAGATTTTTTCAATGCAATTATATCAATACATTCTCATTTTTATTTTAAATTACCAATACATTTGTATTTCTATTTTAGAATAGATTTCTTCTTCTTTTTAATAATTTGGGGAATCCCCGAATAATAATTTCACAACGTTCTTATAGTAAACACCTTTTCTAACGTGAACAGAAAAACTCTTTAACTCTTTTCCTCTATCTCCGAATTTAAGAATTTTTTATATCAAAATTTAAATAGAATTAGCAGTTATATTTATAGTAAATGTATTAAAAATTAAGAACTGTTAAATATCAAAAACGTATTAAAATCAATAATTTGGGTATGCAAAAATTGTCTTAGATTCTGAATTTGGTCTATTTAAAAAAGTCCCAGAATCAGAAAGTTTTCTAATAGGAAAAATTTCTTAAAATGTTAATATTTTTCTATAGGCAAGTGTCTGAATATTTAAAAAATTTTTCTTAAAATGTATGTTTCAATTTAAGAATTTTTCAGGAAAAAAACATTCAAAATTTTCTCATATTTTATTTTTTGTTAAATATATATATCATATATAATGATTGGTTCTGAAGTACTTGGAATTCTGTAGTAAAATAGTTAAAAAAAATTCCAATCACAAACGTGAACAAAATCAGAAACGCGAACATCCCTTGCACAAATTAGTTCACGTTTTTGAGAGTTCACTGTATTTGTAAAAAAGCCTTATCTATACGAGAGAGGAAAACTGCAAAAGATACAGCAAAAGCACCATTCAACTTATTCACAATAGAGAAATTTAAAAATATGTTTGGTCTCCAGCAGTTTTCTCTACCGAATTAAATTGTGAAGTAAGTGTTAAGGAGTTTTAATCATCCCAGTAGATAAAGTTTTGGTGGTATGATAGGCGTTGGAGCAATATCTTAGACTAGGTTCACACACGGCAATTATAATTGCGCAATTCTTGAGTTTATAGAAGAGGGAGGGAAAGAGAATGATAGGGGGTACAGAATTGCCCGTACTCCAATTCCGTTTTGATTTGTCATTCGCAATTTTTAATACTGCAGGTTGATATACGAAAATTGCTGAAACAAACTTTTCCTGTGTGAACACAAGAGCAAGTTCAAAGAAGAATTGAAAAAGAATTGGGCAATTATAATTGCTGTGTGTGAACCATGACTTACTCCGAGAACAGTTTTTCTCACCTGGCTAGTTCGCAGCATCCATAATTTGGACAGATTGGAATGAATTGCTCTTTAATTGAAATACACCCGTTTACCTCAGTCATAAATAGTCCCTCTACACTCAAATAAAAAAGTTAGTAAAATCAGCAAAAAATTTTACTGAGTCAGCAAAATTTTAGTCAGGAGGGTGCTTGCAAAAAAATTGCTAATGTCAGCAAAATCTTTTGCTAAAAATCAGTAGGTTCAGCAAAAGTTTTGCTAACACTTAGTAGATTAGAAATTAAAAAAAACCCTTGCTAAAAATTAATAAAATTTTTGCTGAATATTAGTAGACTGAAAAAAACTCAAAAAATTTGTAGAAAAATTATACTTTAGTTAATTTATTTGCTGAAAATCATAAAACATATTTTTGTGATTCTGTTTAAAATAATTTACAATACGTTACAAAATATAAAAATGTCCATACTCCCAAATTGACGATATGAATTAATGTAATATTTAAAAACAATAGAAATAATTATATATAACATATATCTTTGAACTACTTACATCAATTATTGTCTAAATGATGCTATCTTTTAAAGGAACGCAAATGCCTATGAGAATTATAGAAACGAAACGAAAAACTAACAAAATATAACATATACAACCCTTTTTTGAATTAAGAAATATGAAACAGAAAAATCTACCTATGATGTATGTCTTTGTCTTTCGCTTTAGTCTGTCTACTTATTGCATATTTGTTTGCAATTTGACCACACAAGATTATTAATATATATAAACATTTAGTTTACAAATACACATTTAATCTTTATTAAATTTAAATATTTTATTTTGTCTTTTATTTAATTAATAGATTAATAGATTAAGTTGTTTTAATCCACAATTTTGTTTTATGTATGAAAAACAGATACACAAATCTTCCATGGTTGATTTTGTTATATTATGTCTTACTAGAGCTGTACTTTTTAGTATCATTTTCCTTGTCACTACTACATCTAGACATGCCGCGACATCTAATTCACTCTGCGAATATCTTTCAGTCTATTCATGTCTATGTTCACACTATTGATGTGCTAATCAACACAATTTTTTCAGCAAAATAAATTAGTAAAACATTAGTAAAATATTAGTAAGACATTTGTTGACAACAGTTAAGTGCTGAATAAGTATAACTAAAATTTTAGTTTAAAACATAATTTTAGCAAAAAATTTGCTCAAAAATAGTATACCTGATTTACAAGATGTTTTACTAACTTTTCTACGAACTTATTTTTTTGAGGAATAAAATTCTCTATATCTAAGCCCCGAATACTATATTGTTGGCTGAGGTATCCGGCTGCAGCTTTGTAGCTCATGCTTGACCAAAAGTTTAAAATATTGAACCATTGAACCATTTTAACATTCATCTTTCCAATTATAGTTAACTTCAGGAATGGATTCTGTATATCAGGATGTGATATTTCTCTTAAATTGGTTTTTTTTTAATTGCAGTCCGTTTGCTTTGAGGAAAATAATCAGCTGTTACCACCTAATCAACCCAATTTAAATTTGAAACCATCCGAGAGCAAAAAGATAAAATCCATACAACAAGAAGAAATTGATAATGAAAATCATAGTGAAGCCGTTGATAACGATGCTATTATACATGAAACTGATGATGATTTGCAATCAACATATGATGGTAATCTCAAAAATAAGGATTCCCTTAATGTCTCCATATTAGTGGCGCCAATACCGGGTAAATCAACACATGCTACACAAGCATTAACTAAACAATTGAATACGGATACTCTACAACAATCCGACGATTCAGATAATCTTGATGTTTTGCTGGAACATAGTTTTTCCGATGAAAATCTAGACGAAGAAACGCAGTTAGGAAAAAAGGAAAAAACAGATGCCACCATTTTACAGCCGAAATTATCAATTGATCCCGATAGACCTCCAACAGATGCAGATTGTTGGAAAATACGTAGTTGCATATGGGCTGAACGTTTAAATAATACATTTTCTACTGATGAATTTTGTCCAAAATTAGGAAAATCTTTGAATTTAACATATGTCATACCATTATCAAGATTTTTTAAGGAGCAAAGTATTGAATTACACTTAACGTAAGTAATTAAAATATGTTTTTTTTATATAAATTATAACTTTTTACTCAATTTACATAACAGCCAAAAATTAGTGGTTTTTAAAAAATTACAGTTTTTCAGTTAAAATGTGTATCGAATTTTCCAAAGAAATGCAAGAAGTTTTTAAAAACTACTAGTTTTTCGTATCAGTGTAAATTAGACTTTATTCAATTTGTTGCATTTTCTATTAACAGATCTTCAATACCATTACAATGGGTCCTGTGTAATTTACACGAACATTCCAAAAATAATGGCAGGAATTTGATAAATTCATCACCTGTACCTCAGTCACAAAATGTATTACAACGTCGAGGTAACACTTCGTTACATTTACTCAATGTACCCAGTCGTGGGTATTTTGTTAAAGATTTAATATTACGTGCCACCAATGATCCGGAGAAGGTAAATAATATTAATTTTTCTTAAATTTTTTTAAAGCGATATTGTCCCCTATTTTCTGTCTACTATTTTACAGTAGTGGGGATAACAAATGTCATTTGTACTTAATACTGCACTCATAATAATCCATGCATGAAATACGAAATTAATATCAAAACAACGAATACTCTTGTAAACTGAACAAAATTTTGCTTATTTATGAAAGTTTTTGTTATTTCGACATTTATTGTATTTTTATGAACGTATGAACGGCAATTTTCACGCTACCCATCAAAAAATAGTGCTTACCCAGAAGGCATTATTTAATCACGAAGCGCTTCCAAAGCAAATCCAGAAGGCATGATTTTTGTTCACTATGTCCAACTTGTTATGCCTCTTATAAGCAGATGAAAAGCCCTTCTTTCATGTGCTCTTAGAAGCAATAAATTTATGCCTTCTTAGGCAATAAGAAGCGCTTTTTTTGTACGTTGACATGTTGCATTCTTTATTACTTCATTGTAAGCATTATTAACTGCTTTAAAGAAGGCATTTTGGGAAGCACAACAGAATGCCTAATTGCTTTATTGTATGCAAGGCGATTAAGCGCTATTTGGAAGCAAACAAATGAAGTTACTGCTTACCAATGGGCAATCACCCCTGTTCTGATGAGAATTGTCAAATTATTGTGAATTCTATTTTTAAAATGACATTTTGTACCATCAATACAGGGAAATAGTAGATACGGGTGGACAGGGGTGGATAGCTTGTGAATCAAGCTTTGTTATCAGTGTATATAAAAGCAGATAAGGGTACACTAATCCCTTAAAAATCGATTTTTCGAGTTTTATAGCAAATGCTTCCAAATGGAAGAATTAGATTTTTTTTCGATGCGGTTATCGGTAAAAGTAATGTTATTTTCTTTTATTTTGGTACGGCATTATAGAGCCCCTATTTATTTTCAAAATTTGGATTTGACGTCTCAAAACTCTGATTATTTATCGTGTAACGATATAAGACGCGTACATTAAGTCAACAAATCGACTTGAATTAATAAAAAACTAAAGCTATTTGTATTTTAAGGGTAACGCTATTTTATATTATTTCGGTAACGGTATTGTAACGGTAACGCTGTTTTATTTATTTCGGCAACGTTATTTTAGCGATAACCAAATTATAGTTATTTAGATAACGATATTTTAAGCATATCGGTATATTTCAGTTATATCGTTAAAGATATTTTACGGATTACAGGCTTTCAATTATTTTGTAAACGCTATTTTAGGAACAAGCATAGTCAGTTGAAATGGTTTTGAATCGAGAGCGTTATTTTAGCGGTATTTCCTGATATCTTTCAAAATGTAATTTTATTAAAAATTTTGTGAACAATAAATATTTCTTTTCAATTTATAACGAGCTTTCAACCTCCGTATATTTACAAAAATAAAGCAAATCAAACATATTAGCTAGGTTGATACTAGTATGTCGATCTGGCTAAAGATCTCATCAGAACCCGAAGTTTTAGAAAAGTTAGAGCCTCCATAATAGGCAGAACTTTAACAAAAAACCTATTAATAATCAATTTTGCTCCATTCTTATCTTCTTAGTAATCAAGCACGTGGTTAAGTCTTTTCCTAACAAGCATCATGACGTTACTAAACTTTGAAGACGAAAAATGTTCTATTTATATAAAAAATTTTTAGTTTGTACTCTGGCTCAAGTAATATTTTCTACAGTTATATTAGTTTTTTGTTTTTATATACATCGAGATTATTTTTTTTGTTATTTTCAATTTATAACAAGCTTTCAACCTCCGTATATTTACAAAAATAAAGCAAATCAAACATATTAGCTAGGTTGATACTAGTATTTCGATCTGGCTAAAGATCTCATCAGAACCCGAAGTTTTAGAAAAGTTAGAGCCTCCATAATAGGCAGAACTTTAACAAAAAACCTATTAATAATCAATTTTGCTCCATTCTTTCATTTCAGTAGCACAATTTTATTAATGTAAAATTCTTTTACAAAATTTGGAAATATTTAACAATTAAATTAAAATTTGTTATCAAATTCAAATCGCTTTTCGTTTGATGACATAGTTTTATACAATAGATTTGGAAATTTAATGTTTTTCATTTTGGATCCGTTTTTGTTTATCAAATTCAAATCGCTTTTCGTTTGATGACATAGTTTTATACAATAGATTTGGAAATTTAATGTTTTTCATTTTGGATCCGTTTTTGTTAGTTCTAAATATAAATTATTTTTATTCAAAAATAGTTTATTACTGTATGTTTTTCCATTTTCAAATAAAAATTGTGAATACACTTTTTAATATTATTAGCAGGGACCGTAAATAATGATTATTGTTCGTTTTTTTAAATCAAAAAATCAATCACTTACAACAGGCATAAAAAAAAATTTATTGCACCATTATTATTATTTTTTGACAATCTTTGCATATCCGTCATGATTTTTAAATTTCTGATTTTTAAAGTTTTCTTCAATGGTAATGATTATTTTTGAGTAATAATAAAAAAGATCAGCCTTAATCATTCTTTTTGAGCAAAAAAAAATAAAACTCAAAAATAATCATTATTTATGATTTTTATTTTTTTCGCTCAAAAT
The DNA here is from genome assembly GCA_021234595.1 of Delia radicum. Taxonomy (NCBI): domain Eukaryota; kingdom Metazoa; phylum Arthropoda; class Insecta; order Diptera; family Anthomyiidae; genus Delia; species Delia radicum. The sequence goes on from CM037855.1 coordinate 94,181,666, forward strand.
AAAACTCACTTTCATTGCCCAACTCGTACTATGCCAAAAATTTGGTTATAGCCCTAATATTCATGTATACTGGGCATTAAGAATAGTAAAGCTGGTATGTAAATCTATACCCAATTTAAAAAAAAAATAAAAAATCAATGTCACGAAGTCTGCAAGCTGTTATAATTCAAATTGAAAGCAAACTAATACTAAATTTGTTCCATATCATTTTAATTTTACGAATATTTAGTATTTTTTATAGATTGTTGTTTAAATTGGGTACGAGTAAAATACTATTACTAACTCGGTCAGTTATAAGGAATATTCCAAAGTGAGCACAATATTAAAATTAATAATAATAATAAATATTATTATATCGTTGGAATTCAACATATCATATGTTGAGCACACTCCAAAAGTTCGAGGGTTTTTGTGAAAGGCACCTTAAAAATTCTATGAAAGTGAGATTTATTTTGAGCGAAAAAAATAAAAATCATAAATAATGATTATTTTTGAGTTGTATTTTTTTTGCTCAACAATAATGATTATGGCTGATTTTTATTTATATTACTCAAAAATAATCATTACCATTGAAGAAAATCCTTAAAACTCATAATATAAACATTATTGTGTAATTTTTATTATAAAACTCATAATGATTACGGTCCCTGAATATTAGGCCTATTTTTTAAGCGTCGGATTTATTTTTGGAATTATTTTGTTTCATTTAGGGCCATTATTACAACTTGTCAATAGCTAAAGTTCGGATGTTATCTGACAGATTATTAGTTTTTCGTTATTATAAGTATATTTTAAGCTAAAAGTGACCCATAAGCTAAAGGGAAGACATTGGGTCTCATGCATAAAAACGAGTAAAAGCGCTGAGTTGAGTCAGGTGAGCAATTGCTCGTAAGTCGAGTTCGAGCAAACAGCAACAGCTTTTACTCAATTTCGTATGCATAAAAATGAGTTCAAACCAATTGCAATTACTTGAGCAAAGGGAGATCAAACGTCTAATTGCAAACATGTCGTCAAGTAAAAGTGAAGTAGAAGTACAATCAAATAATAATAATAAAATAGAAACTGACGACATTTCTAAATTTTTAGTGGAAAAAATAAAACAAAATAAATATTTACTAGAAAAAAGTCAATCAATAGTGTCATTAGCCATGGGCATATTCCATAGCCCTCATCCCCGAGAAGTAATGCATCGTTCGTTGCATTTTGCATTATTCTACATACCTCGCTGTTTCGTAAGATGCGTGAGTCATGAACTGAACCAGGCCAGGATATGTCAACGCTTGTAAAAAGTTCTTTTCCATCACAAGTTGCCTGCACATTTATAGAGTGGAAGCCTTTTCTACAAATATACTCATCGCTTTGATTTGTGGGTTTTTTTTAATTTTTATATGAGTACAATCAATCACTCCAATTGCAAATGGAAAGCAATAATTTGATTGCCATTTCATTTGAGCATCTTTCATTTCATCTGCATCTTTCGGGAATTTTATCCACTTACTTGCTTTGGCAGATATAAGTTTCGCAACTTCCGCAATAGTTCGCGACACAGTTGATTGATGGACTCCAATATATGTGGCTATACCATTTTGGAATCCAGGATCTGCACAAAATCTTAAATAGAGTCAAATTTTATCAATGTAGCTGAGGGCACCACCACGTGTTTCTTCTGACTCCTCAAAAAAATAATTAGCCAACCAGCAGATGCTACTATCATCAAACCTATGTATTTATCATTTTACTATTAATTATATAAAAAAAAATTAATAATTAAGAATACAAACCTGTATAATTTTTTATCCTCACTTGCTAAATTTGTTTTACGCTGTTGATAAGATTTTGTATTTCTTTGTTACACAAAATATTCAGCCATGATTCCTTTTTAGTGTACGCGAGTCAACTATAAGGCATGCTCAACAAAATTCGAGCAAGAGCTCACGAAAGAAAGCAAAAACTTGTTTTTATGCATATGAAAATGAGCACAAGCTCATCGAACTTAGTTCAAACTGAGCAAGACGAGATCAAACGTGAGCAGTGAGTAAAAGCAAATGCATCAAATTTTATTATGCATACGACAAGTATCTTTTACTCAAAAAATCGAGTCCGAGCTCAAGCTCACGTTTTATGCATGAGACCCATTGTTGCCTTTAACTTTAAACGTAAGTTTTATGTGTTTAAAGTTACCACATTTTCTGCTCTATAAAGAAAAAGAAGAAAATACCGAATTTCACAACCGAATTTCACAAATTATTGTTTGTTTGTAAAGAAATTAATAAAAGTACGTTGCCACTACGTATTTTTATAAACCAATTCATAAACCAATAATCGGTTTTTAGTTTGGTGCTGCCACATTATAAAAAATATTAATTTTATTTTATTGGGAAGTTGTAATAACGAAAAACATTATAGCTCACTTTATTCATCACTTTAGCTAAAGTTACTTTTTACTAACATTTACTTTAAAGGCAAGTTGTAATAACGGCCCTTAAAGTTTTATTTGTTCGACTATATAATATTTTATAAATAAGAATATTCGAGCTCGAGGTATGTTTGTTTCGCAAAAAATTCCATTTAAAAAATATTTTATTTTTATCTAAATCTTACAGTAATTCAATTTTTTAAAAATGTAAATAACTAAATTTTATAAAAATGTAAAAAATTATATTTTATAAAAATGTTAAAAATTAAATTTTGTAAAATAATGTAAACACTGAAATTAAATTAAGCTAACCCCAAAATGAATTTATAAAATAAATAATTCCGTTTTGGATTTAGTTTTATTTAATTGTGGTACATATTTGCATTTTTGCCAAATTTTATTTCACATAATATTAGCGATAAAAAAAGTTTCTTTTTTTAATTTTTAACAAAATAATATAAATCCAAAAATAGATCCGGTGATTTTATAAGAATGACAAATAAATATGTTTTGCTGATTAAACTCAATATTTTGGAAGCAAAATCGTCTAATCGTCATTTAGTTATTTATGTTGGGTACTAGAAATCGTCAAAATTACGATAAATCGTCAAGCATGCCAACACTGCCCCCATAAGGGGAGTGTTCCGATGGATTCTCTCCGATCTTAATGAAATTTGGATTTGTGATAAAGAAAAAAAAATTAAGAACACGTATTTTTTTAGCGGCCCAATCTCACGTTTAAGCGTTAAAACGTGGGGCCAAAGTTAATACATTTTCGTATGAAAACATGTCTGAAGCTTATGAAATTAAAATTGTTTTTGAACGCAGCTTTAATGAACTCGAGAAAACAAAAATGTTGATACCAATATTGCCTATGTAGTGTTTTATGGTTGCCATTTATTTAAAATATTTAAAATAGAGGTTAAAAAGCTCTTCGGAAAACGTCGCATAAAAGCCGAACAATTACGAATGTCGGAAAGAGCTCAGACATGCCCTCAATTAAAGTTAATAAGCATTAATACACATTGTTTTAGATTAATCGAACTATAATTCTTTTAAAAAAAAAACGCCAGTTTGAATATCACTTGAAATACATTTTTTTAACAAAAAATAATACTTGAAAGTTAACGAACATGTTTCGTATACCAGTTAATGCGTCTTCAAATGCTCTTTTTGAAATAGGTGCTATACTAGTACTTGGTTTACAAAATTTTCCAAAAATTGTTTAAAAAAGCACTGGTAAAGTAACAAAATCGAACGATTTGACAAGGACTAAAACATGTGCTTTTCCCACTTTAAACCAAAATAATTGACACTTGGTTAAATAAAAACAACAGGAAAAACATTTATTACAATTTGTATATAAGTTTTTAATTATTAAAACTTGTTTTTTTCAATCAAATTGTAATAATTGTTCCCTGAAGAAGTCAACCAATGGGGAGACGAAATATTGGAAATAAATAATTATAATTAATAAATAAATTATCTTAAGCTCGTTTAAAATAAGAAGAATTAAATAAAAGAAGATCAAAGAAAACTTAACATTCATAATTCTTTAGCTAAAATGTCAACTTCATTGATAATTCTGCTGGCACAAATTTAGGTACCATTTTCTGTTGTCGTAGCTGAATTTTCAACTATTTGTACCGGTTTTTTTTATATGAGTGTATACTAGGGCGGGTCGATTTAAAAATCGCTCAACGTTCAAGGAAAATCGTATTCTAGGGATCAAAATAAGAAACTTTGCCGAAGGAACCATACCTCTAAAACGAATTCTGATGTCCCGACTTTTGACCCAAAGGGTCAGATTTTGAAAAAGCCTACTTTGATATTTCAGAAAGTAGGAGGAATCTCTCCAAGATTATTGGAGCTACTTCTTCTTCGGGAGACGCGCTAGCAGATTAATGCATAAATCATCATTCTAGGTGACTGTTAAGGGGTTGAAATTTAAGTTGAAAGAGGGCCTTTTTAGCCGTGTTTTTATAGCAAAATGTACAAATCTCGGGATAGAGATATTTCAGAAAGTACGAGGAGTCTTTCCAAGATTAGGGTCTCTATTTCTTCTCCGGAAGACGCTCTAGCAGATGAATGTATAAATTATATTCGATTGGGTTGGATTCGATTGGGGCACTCTAAATGGGTCAAAGTGGAATTTTTCAAAATTTGACCCTACAGGTCAAAAGTCGTTTTAGAGGTATGGTTCCTTCGGCAAAGTTTCTTATTTTGATCCCTAGAATACGATTTGCCTTGAATGTTGAGCGATTTTTTTGCCTCCATACAAATCGACCCCTTAGTGTATACATATGGAAATAATTTTTAACTATTATCTTTTAGCCTAATAATTTGAAAGAATAATAATTCGACCCAAAAATATTATTCGGTGTTCGGCCGAAAAGAAAAATAATACCGAATACCAAATAGTATAACCGATTGATTATTGGCAACATCTCTAATATGTCTAATTTTTATTTTTTTTTTGTGTTATTATTTTCAGACAAATGTTTGCCAAGAACAACCTCAAGATGGCAACACCATACTGCAGTACAATTTTAGAATCTTAAGAAATTGTGATTAACACAAAACTAAATGTCTCCTAAAAATTATTCGAATAACTACAGTTAAAATTTATCTTAAAAATAACATTTTTATCACTAAATTTACTTTAAACTTTGACTTCTTTTTTGTCTCTCTATTTTTTTGTTTTTTTATTTAAATGAACAACTTTATTTGGTATTTAGGGTGCGTGCGAAATGGCTAAACGAATTCTTAACTAAATTCATATTTATAAGTTTCTATGATATTTAATTTTTTTTTTTTTAAATAATTTTCAAAGAAATGTTAAACTCGTTTGTGAATTTGTATTTAGTTAAGTATAAATTTAGCCACAGGGCGTTATTAGAACAAATTTTATCTAAACGATCAAATTTATTTGTAAATATTGAGTAGTTAAAAAAAAAAATCGAAATATAATAAAATCAAATATTTTTATTGCTTTTATTAAGTTGCTTTAAAAAAGAAATTTAAAATTTATTTTAACAAAATAGCATAAATTGTCACTGCTATATATAGATTGAATAACAAATAATAATTAAATATAATGATCAATAATAATGATTATTAAATATTTATTTTAAAAAAATATTTAGAAAATTTATAAAAAAAAAAATGTGTTTTATTTTTGAAGTCCATGTGGAGTAAGGTATCCCGATAAATGACTTTGTTGAACTGAAAAACTAAAAAAAAAAGTAATTTTGCAGTAAACAGTTAATTTTTGTTAGCTATTTAAAAATAGAAGATTATGTCGAGTTTTTTTAAAAATTATCTGTTTACTGCAAAATTACTGTTTTGTTAGTTGTTTATTAAAATACTAAAATAACTACTCAAAACAACTGTTACTAAAGTACAGTATTTTTGGTTAGTTATTTTTTGATATGACTGTCTAAAATAGTCGTTTTTCATTTTCTCATAGAAAAATTACTATAATAGCAGTTAAAACCAACTACTAGTGTTTACTACCCGAATGACCTACATGTAGTTACTATATGAATATTCTGCGTGTAGTTCCTTTTAGGGCAATTTTTATTTTCCTACCATCCCCACTTTAAACAGGAATTACAAAAAAAGTTCACCAGATTGATTGTTAACGGTTTTCTAGTCTCACATGAAAAGTTTGGTTTTTGGGGCATTAATTGAAAATATTAAATTCAGGGAACCTTAATAACTGTTAAAGGTTAATTTAAGTTTTGTAAAAAATCACTTACTTAACTTGAGGGTTACACGATCAAGTTTTGCCTATTAAGTTTTAATGCACTCACACTTTTTTACCAATACACTCACACTTTCTCAAATTGAAACGAACTTGCTTCAGATTTCTCTTTCAAGTGGAGTGTATCAATTTACGTTCAAGAAAACACTGATTGCAATTCTTTTGAAGTTGTTTCTGTTTTTCCAATTTTAAAATTTTAAATAAAATATAATATATAGAATATAAATATATAAAAATATATAAAATATAAAATAAAAAAAAAAAAAAAAAAAATTTAAAATAAATTAAAAAAAAATTAAATTGCTTTCAACTTGCATGCAGCCTACGCCGCAACTGTCAATTTTAACATATTTTGACAAACAGTATATGTAAAATAGGGTGCTTTTTTCAAATGACTTTTTCGTTTGTTTTTGGGATATCATCATTTTTTGGAATCCTTTTGACTTAAGAAAAATTATGGCGCAAATTTTTTTAAAAAATTTTAACTCCTTCCCCTTCAAAAAAGGCGAATTTGGGGCCTAGTTTCTATAGAGCAAAGACTATTGAATATAATGCAAATATTACTTTACCAATCGATTCTACACAAAAAATTAATAATGTAAGCAATTTCTTTAAGACTTCCAGGACGCACCAAATAGCCACAAGAGTGGGCCAAAAACTCACTTTTTTAAAAAAAATTTAAATACTGATTTTTTTACATCGACAATTCAAACGTATTTCAAACTAAGAAAAAATGTGGAAAAAGTATGTAGTTATCGCTAACGGTTAAAAAGTTATAAAGGTTAAACATTTTATTAAGGGAAAAATAAATATTATTTTTCTTTTTTTAATTAAGTTTACAAAATTCTTTGAAAAAAATTAAAATAATTTAATTTTCACTATTATCTACCGTGGTAATAGCTAAACTATTCAATTCGTTTTTATTTCTCAATAAACATGAATCGTTCAATCGTGATATTCGTCCAACCAATTGTTCAGTGTAAATGCTAGTTGATTTTATATTTTTCGCCATTTTTATTCCATTTACAAATTGCAAAATTCACTAAAGTTTTCAGACTTTGTGTTGTAACAAAATCTAAAGGTGATTTTGAAAAAAACGAATTTGTTAATGTTGCATTTTCTTCTTTATAATTTTTTAAAACTTCATTCTGTTCTTCGATATGAATGAAATCCTGATCATAAAGAAGTTTATTTGAACCACGCTTTGTCGTTTAAAATTAGGTTTAGCATTGCAAAATTTGTTAGAAAGTTTAATTATCCTATTTCGAAGATAATACCCAGCAAACAATCCGGTCCGTTTATGTGCCGTTTTCGGTACAGCATATACGGATCCGAAGTCCGTTTCCGTACCGTTTTCCGGATCAGTATACGGACCGGAAAACGGAATAAAAGGAACATCGAATACGGATTCAAAACAGTATAAAGCACGCTAAAACGGACCATTTTCGTACCGTCATGCTGTATATAAAACGGAGTGTACGAATTGAGTGTACGTTCGAAACGTACCGTAAACTGCCCGTCATTTATTTTAAAAACGGAGTGGACTCCGTTTTTAATATACCGTATACGGTCCGAATATGGTCCGTATTCGTACCGTTTTTTTTTTAAATGTTCCTTTTTAATTTTTTATATTTATTTTATCTAAATGATTTCTCTTTTTTTAATTTTAAACAAAAGTTTGGTTTTATTTTTAAATTTTTTCATTTATAAAGATACTAACAAAAATGGATTAACAATTACATTATTAAAAAACAATATGAAACCACATAAAAATTCAATAAAAGTATGTGGTTTTAACATTTTGATTTTTTTTTCATTTTATCTCTGGTGTTGTTTAACATCTTCATCATTAAAATTTTCATGAGATCTGCATCTCTATATTTAATTGCAAAAACGTCTGAAATACAAGTATATGTTAAAAAAGTGGTACATTTAAAAATAACCAAAAAAATAACCACTAAAAATCTTAAATACGTATTCAGCCATTTTTTATTTTATGCAGCCGTTCTCGAGTTATGGAGTGATAATCAAAATGTACCCTTATTTTTATATATATAGATATATAGATAGATGAAAATGACTAATGTTCAGAAAAATCATCACATCTGGACCAAACGAAAATATTTAAAAAAAAAAAATTTTTTTCAAAACCATCCTCATTGCATGTTCTACAAAACGTTTTCAGCCATTTTTTATTTTATGCAGCCGTTCTCGAGTTATGGAGTGACAATCAAAATGTACACTTCTTCTTATACAGGGTGATTCAGTCACGACCCGCCAAATTTCACCAGCGTGTTCGTTGTCTCATTTTATGAAGATATGTCCATTACGACCATCCCCGGAAATGCAAGTGTGCGAAATGGCAGGGGTTTGAAAATTTTCGGATTGGTGGTCGGAGGGTAGTAGGGTAAAATTGCTAACTTCTGAACCAGTGGTCAGATTTTTTTGTTTTTTGGCTTTTTTGAAAGGTCTTTAGAAGCGCTTTCATAATCATTAAAGAAAAATTAAAAATAAAGTGAAGTCACCGAGATAACGAGCTTTAAAAAAAGAAAATTTAAAAAAAGGCATAGGAACGTGCACATAACCTCAATTTGCTCAGTCAGATGGCAGGTAACTCCTATTTTTTTTTTCTATTCGAAGATAGTTCTGCCTCTTACCTTTCCGAAATGTCCTTTTCGAAGCACAGAGGTCTTACCTTTACAAAGTTATGACCATTTGACTGAAATGCAAAAAGTTTTGTTTTTTTTTTTTGATGTGAAATAAAAGCACATATTCATTTGTATGCCTTTATTTTAAAAGTCGTTGTTGGTAAAGACGTGTGAAAAATTTTGTTTACGTGGTTTGTTTACGTGTTTAAAGGCATACAAATGAATATGTGCTTTTATTTCACATCAAAAAAAAAAAACAAAACTTTTTGCATTTCAGTCAAATGGTCATAACTTTGTAAAGGTAAGACCTCTGTGCTTCGAAAAGGACATTTCGGAAAGGTAAGAGGCAGAACTATCTTCGAATAGAAAAAAAAATAGGAGTTACCTGCCATCTGACTGAGCAAATTGAGGTTATGTGCACGTTCCTATGCCTTTTTTTAAATTTTCTTTTTTTAAAGCTCGTTATCTCGGTGACTTCACTTTATTTTTAATTTTTCTTTAATGATTATGAAAGCGCTTCTAAAGACCTTTCAAAAAAGCCAAAAAACAAAAAAATCTGACCACTGGTTCAGAAGTTAGCAATTTTACCCTACTACCCTCCGACCACCAATCCGAAAATTTTCAAACCCCTGCCATTTCGCACACTTGCATTTCCGGGGATGGTCGCAATGGACATATCTTCATAAAATGAGACAACGAACACGCTGGTGAAATTTGGCGGGTCGTGACTGAATCACCCTGTATATATAGATGAAAATGACCAATGTTCAGAAAAACCACCACATTTGGACCAAACGAAAATATTTTAAACAATTTTTTATTTTAAAACCATCCTCATTGCATGTTCTACAAAACGTAGTCAGCCATTTTTTTATTTTATGCAGCCGTTCTCGAGTTATGGAGTGACAATCAAAATGTACACTTCTTTTTATATATATGGATAGATATATAGATAGATGAAAATGACTAATGTTCAGAAAAATCACCACATCTGGACCAAACGAAAATATTTTTAAAGGATTTTATTTTTTTTTAAACCATCCTCATTGCATGTTCTACAAAACGTATTCAGCCATTTTTTATTTTCTGCAGCTGTCTCGAGTTATGGAGTGACAATCAAAATGTATACTTCTTTTTATATGTATATATATATATATATAGATTTTATTAATATTTAATTTTATTAATAAATAAAACTGTTTTATTTTTTTTTAAACAAAACACACTCCGGTAATACCGGAAGAAAAACGATAACGGAGTTTTAACTGATGAAAATCGGTGTAGTCCGGTTAAACGGCACCGAAACGGATACAGCAAAACGGAGTTAAAACGAATAATTATCGAAAATTTGAGTAATCCAATTTTACTGTACGTTAATGGTCCGTTTTCGTACAAGCTTCGACGGATACGTCAATTCCGGTCCGTTTTCGTACCGTCAATGCCGGATTCATGAATCCGTTTGTAACGGACAGTCCGTAAAGTTGTTTCTTGGGTAGCGTTGCTTTGGAAAAAGATTTAGTTTTTGAGCGTCGATTTCGATTTCCGAGGCAAGAGTTGTTGCATTTTCTCTTCATTGAGACAATGGATGGTCATAAAACGACATAAGACGTCAAATTAGTACACGTTCGAACATTTAAAGGATTTTAATACAATAGTTTAATTACCGCGTTATTAAACACAAAAGCGTATATTTACCTGAAATTCGTCTTGATTTTTTTCTGCTAAATTTAAAATGCTCGACATTTTGGAAAAATAAAGTTTAAGATAATTTTGTAAAGTGACGTAAATTGAAAATATTAATAAAAATTTAATTTTATATTATTAGAACTTGTTAATGACTGGCAGTAACTTTTTAACCATTAGCATTAAATACATAGTTTTTCCACAATTTTTCTCAGTTTGAGATACGTTTTAATTGTCGCTGTAAAAAAAAAAAACATTTTTTAAAGTTTTTGAAAAAAAAATGAATTTTCGGCCCACTCTTGTGGCTATTTGGTGCGTCCTGGAAGTGTTAAAAAAAATGCTCACGTTATTAATTTTTTGTGAGGAATCGATTGGTGAAGTAATATTTGCATTATATTCAATAGTCTTTGTTCTATAGAAACTAGGCCTGAAAATCGTGGTTTTTGGCAGCCTTGAAGGAGGGGAAGGAGTTAAAAATTTTCAAAAGAAATTGTGCCGTTATTTTTTTTTTAGTCAAAAAGATTCCAAAAAATGATGATATCCCAAAACCTAATTTTTGAAATTCATCCTAATGTAAAAACCCATCAAGAAAATCTTGATCGTGTGGCTGCAGGGTAAGCTGCCTTATTAAATTTAACAATTCAAATTGTTTTTTAAATTTAAAAAGAAAAATTACATTTTTTATAAATTTCCTTTGAAATTTACGTTAAAAATCATTTATAAATGAAGGAAATATTACCACTGGTCATAAGTAAAGAATATCACTCCAAATTTACAATTTAAAGCATTATCAAGAAGATTTTTCATACAAAAATTTAAAAAAAAATCAAAATAACTTTTAATTTTTATCAGTATTTCTAAAAAATCAAAAAAAATATTAATAAATGTTTTGTTTAAAAAACAAAAATAAATCTAGTTTGTGATTTTTTTAAAATTAAATTGACAAAACTCCACTTAGCCACACCCATCGCTGTGTCGACCGTTTCTAAACTCGGTAACAGGTGATGCTATGAGTCATAGCCTGTTGTATGGCTGTGGGTTTGAAACTCACTAAGACACAAAGTAAAAAGTTTTTCATATAGAGTAATTTAACAATTTTAAATACTTTGTTCAATTGACATATAAATTATAAACTGGCGAGTCCTTGGAGGGGACGAAACTGCGGTAGTCTGGCATATCCATTGTGTCCGTTAAATTCGGCAATAAAAATGTTTTCTTCTTCCTGTAAAAATCTAACTAAATAAATTCATAACTGTTAGGGTCTCTAAATTAAACAAAAAAATTAAGTCATTAGGGACTTGAACCAAAAAGTTAAGTCCTTAGGGAATTAAACAAAAAACACTTAATTTCCTAAATAAATTAAAAAAAAATGGAATTAATTCCCTGACCAAAAGTTTAATTTACTAATTTTTAATGACTTCTTGTTGAATGAATTCCATAATTTAAATGCTTAATGTTTTAGTCATAGAATTCATTCTCTAAATTTGAATTCTTTGAATTCATTCTTAGTATTTTCATATTAAGCCAGTCATTCCTTGAATTAAATTTAATTCAGTTTTAGAGAATTCATTCCCAAATTGAATGTATTCTTCAAAGCTCTGCTGACAGCTAATGTCAAAATGTTTGAGTTCTATGTAATCTATGGGTCATATGTACCGGAAGCTTTGACCACTATAATTATTAAAGTTCCTCAGTAAAGTATAAAAATTCTTTGTTTTTGGGATATCATCAGTTTTTAAAATGTATGCATCAAAAAAAAAAAATGAGTTATTATTTTTTTTTAATTTCAACCCCTTAAACACGTGCGTGGCGGTCAAAAACGCTGATTTAGGGTCCCTTCTCATAAAGAGCAAATAGAACCATATTTATATGAAATTTAAATTAATCCCATTTAGTCCGGGAGTCAGACACATTTTGAGCTAGTAATTTTATGACTACTGACTACTATTGATACAATCAGAATAAGTAGTCTGTTCAATCCCAAAATTTTCTCAGAACATACCTACCCCCTATCTTCACTTCTCAGGGTTGCCCCTAGACGAGTCTAATGTCATTTTGTATGCAAGCTCCCTTAACGAGTAATGATAGGAGGTAGGTATGTTCTGAGAAAATGATTGGGTTGACAAAATATTGGGGGTCAGTCATACATTTTACTCCTCTACTGACAACGCTGGGGCAGTTAGAGCGGTGCGAACAAATTTCATGAAATCTAATTTTGTGTGGGAGCCCCCTTAGTGAGTGAAGATAGGGGATAGGTATGCTGTCAGAAAATGTTGGAATTGAAAAAATATTGGGGGTCGGTCATACATTTGACTTCTCTAGGGGCACCCTTGGGACAGTTAGAGCGGTGGGAGCATATTTAATAAAAAATTTATTTTTGTATGGAAGTTCCCTTATTCGAAAAAAATTTTACTGACGGTCGGTCTAACATTCTAGGAACAACTCCGGGGCATTTGTGGGACTTTTTGTGAATTTCTTCCTTTAATGTTCGTTCACACGTTCAGCTGACGTATTATCAAGTAAATAAAATGTTAATGACCAGGACATAAAATTTTAATAATGAATCTTACTATGAGTACATAAATAAATATGTCGCTGTCTCCCGGACTATAAGTGTAAGTCCCGGTTCACACACGGCAATTTTACTTGCGCAAGTTTTCTTCAATTCTCCTTTGAACTTACTTTTGTGTTCACACAGGAAAAGTTTGTTTCAGCAATTTTGGTATATCAACCTGCAGCCAACTTCGTGTTGAAAAATGCGGATGACAAATCAAAACGGTATTGGAGTACGGGCAAGTCTGTACCCCCCTTCCATTCTCTTTTCCTCCCTCTTCTATAAACTCGAGACTTGCGCAAGTAAAATTGCCGTGTGTGAACCGGGACTAAGCAGCAAAACAAGACTTTTGATTAAAAAAAAAATTTCTAAAGCAATGTGGACTTTTTAAAGTCACAAATTCTGCCGTCTCTTTATTTACTTAAACTAAATAACAAACATGGAATCTATGACAAAGATGTTCAACTTTAAACAGAAAACGGTTGATCTTTACCATCTTCATGATATTTAATGTATGTTTCACCATGTGTAAAATCTTTTGTACCCTCCAAACGGCCACGAGGAGGTGCTTTACTATAATCAAATGCATTCTTAGATTTGCCAAACAAACGATTAGCCTCCTCGATCTGATCACGATATTTACCAACGACAACCGGTTTATCGGTAATTGGATCCGTTATGTCACCAAGAGGATAAACAACTTTTTCAACTTTGTGTGTGATCAGGCGAGTTAAACGTTCGGGTAATTCACGTATTAAAACAACATCACCGGTTTTACAAACTTTTTGTGGATCATGGGCAAAGAAAAATTCATCCTTTTTAAAGTACTGAAATGAAATAAAGGAATAGGAGTAAATTCCAATTAGAAAATTAAAGCCTCTCTTTTCATACCATATTCAGATTTGTATCTAATTCCATGCGACGTATACGGATTTTTGATGCATTTTGTTTAATACATGGCATACATTGGCCCATTAATAATATATTACGTACTGACATGATTTTTAATTGAAAATTATTAAATAATTTGTTAAACAAGAAACTACTTGAGAAAGATATATAAAATGTGAACAACAAAGTCAGCTGTTGCTGTGAATTAGTTATTTGTGAATAGTGTGCTTTATAAGAAGAAGAATCACAGCTATGTAGTCTTACATATGAAAGCTAAATGTTTAAAATTTAGATAATTTAACAGCAAACTTGGCATAACTTTGTATGACCTTTAAATTGATTTATAACAATTAAATAATTTTTAATACACTTTCTCTTTTTGTTTTTTTTTTTATTTTTAAGTGTTTAACTTGTCTTTTGTTTACATCATATTGTTTTTTAGAGACTTATCATAACAACTCTCTTTTGATAAATACACAAACAAAATTCCCAGAGGGAAAACGATTAAAGCATACTTAGTAAAATTGTTTTCATTCAAATTCTGTAAATTTTTATATAAATTATGCATCCTATTGTGTTAATTTTGTATTTGCATTTGTAAAATTTTCCTTATCTACTTTCCAAGTAACAAGTCACTTTTAATAAGTCAAACTTATATTGCATACCTCCAACATTTTGTATACATATTTTAACAAAGTATTACTTGGTAAAATGTAACAAAACATTTCTTGTACATACTTGTTTTCGAGGACGAAAATAAAAATACATCGCAAAATAGCTTGATTTCTGTGAAATAAAATATGCATAAAAAAATAAATAAAACTTTATTGAAACATAACAAAATCATATAAATAGTACAGAAAAAGGAGCCGAAACAAAATTCTGTGTAAAAAGGTAAGTTCGTTTAATATATTTATTAAACTCTAAATCTAATTTTAATTTTTTCTATATCCAATTTATTAAAGTGGTGAAGTTGGCAGACATAAATTTAGCATTGGTGTAAATGAGAAAGAAGTTTTAACATTAATTGGTAAAAGTAATAATATTTCACAATAATGTGATTTATTTGTTGTATATTTTATAAATAAAAATAATTTTTAATACGTTAACAAAAAAACAGCATTTTTATTCTAAAAAATGGAACAATTTGTTAAACTACCTAAGGTTTCTTATGAAATAGAGTGGATATTCTTATTTAGATTTTTTATGAATACGTTCTTTAATAGCTATTAAATTAGTCGCCGTTGATTTATATAGGCAAACGCCGAAATAGCAGCTGAATGGCTTCCGCCGCCGCCGATCATTTGGGATCGGCTTGGTGCTGTGAATTTTGTTAATAAACTTGGTAGCACCTTTCGAAACAGCTGATATTTTTGAATTTCTTATATTAAAGCTGCGATTTCTAAAAACTTCCAACAACATCATTATTTATCAATCAGCTGACAGATTTCTTGATAAAAAGTGTTTCTATTTACAAAAAAAAAGCGAAAATTGAATATTACCCACACAAACAATAAAAATAACAATAAATAGCGCTTAGTTATATGTTAATACATTGTACTAGCGTTTCAAACGATAAACGCTTAAAATTTTAAATAAATTTAAGCTTAGCAATGGTATGTTGTAAAAAGCACCGCCCAATTTTACAAGTTGCCATAAACTACGCATTTTTATTTATTACAGAGTTACGAAGACGACGACTACCATGTGGATACATTTCCCAAAGAATATGGCTATGGTGCATTCGATCAAGATGGTATGGACTCTTCCGGAATGGGCGGCACTGATTCTGATTCAAAGCCGCGTATTTTATTAATGGGGCTACGGCGTTCCGGAAAAAGTTCTATTCAAAAAGTTGTCTTCCATAAAATGTCACCCAATGAGACGTTATTTTTGGAATCGACCAGCAAAATTGTTAAGGACGATATAAACAATTCAAGTTTTGTACAATTTTCCATATGGGATTTTCCCGGTCAAATAGATTTTATAGATCCCACATTTGATTCGGATTTAATATTTGGCAATTGTGGTTCGCTGGTCTTTGTCATCGATGCTAAAGACGATTACAATGAGGCGTTGACAAAATTCAAGAATACGGTCATAAAGGCATATAAAGTTAATCCGCGTATTAAATTTGAAGTTTTTATACATAAGGTAAGATTGAATTTTGCAGGAAGTTTAATAATTATTTTATATATTATGTGTGTGTGTGTGTGTTTATATGCATGTGTGTGGTTGGTTGGATGAATGCACGTGAAAATTCTTATCAGCCTGTGAATTTGCAAGTGTTTGCAATAACGCTTGTAGGGTTTCTTTGTATTGAAAATAATTTTGATTTTTCTGCTGAAATTAGATTTATCCCAATAAGCACTTAACCTTGACAATAAATTGAATTTTAATTTATATCAACAATTTTTTCAAATATTAACCTTTGAGAATATTGCTGAGAAATTGTAGTTTTTGTGTAGAGAACTAAAGGGTTCTCAACAAAAACGTCTTTTATTTATCATGCTTTTTTTCAAAATTTTTCGAATCAATAGTAAGAATTAATATTCATATAAATTTCAAATATTTCTCAAGCATAAAAAATAAAATTTAAATATAAAAATATTTTTGATAAATTAAATTTTTCGCCAACCTCACAGTAAAAAACATTTCATAAATACCCGGTTAAAATAGTTCATATAAAGGGTGATTTTGATAGAGGTATAGAACTTTGAAATGGAATAAAACAAGGGTGTTTTTTTTAAATTGACATGAAATTTACTTTATTCGAAAGATAATCTGGCATTATAATTTAAATATAACTTCCTCCACGGCTTGCTCGGACGTAGGCTAATCTGGAGGTCCAATCTTCGATGACTTTTTCCAACATTTGTGGCCGTATATTGGCAATAACGCGGCGAATGTTGTCATGCAAGTGGTCAATCGTTTCGGGCTTATCGGCGTAGACTTGCGACTTCGCATTTCCCCACAGATAATAGTCCAGCGGCGTTAAATCGCACGAAATTTGAGGCCAATTCACGGCACGAGCTGTGTTACATTTTGCGCCGTCTTGCTGAAACCACAGCTCCTGCACATCATGGTTGTTCAATTGATACAACAGCTCGTGAACCGCAGTCTAGATTACAGCATAATACCGGATCTGCTTAAAACTTCTGTTGTCCGTCCTGTACACAAAAGTGGCAATAAATCAGAATGCAATAACTACAGGCCAATATCGATCCTGCCCATAATCGAAAAAGTCCTGGAAGAAGTTGTGGTAACGAGGCTCAACAAATTTATTAACAAATTCAAAATAATTAACCAAAATCAGTTTGGTTCCAAAAAGGAAAAAATATAAACCAACTGTTGGGAAACTTCTCGAACCTTATAAACAACTGTTTAAGCAATCACATACACAACAATCAAATCATGGAGTACCACAAGGGTCAAAACTTGGACCGATTTTATACATATTATACGCCAACGATATGATAAACATGCTAAAACACAGTACCACATATGCTTACGCCGACGATACCGCAGTTATTGTTGCCAATAAAAATATTAATACAGCTATACGTACCATTCAACAGGAACTCAACGTAGTGGCAAAATGGTGTCACGACAACAACTAATCGCAAACAAGACTAAATTAATGCACATTAGGCCGCCTCACATTGGATACACTGAAGTATCTTTAAAATTCCATAACACCGATTTTCTACACAACTCAATGGTCAACAACAACAGTAATATTGATACACGTACAACTGAAATAGAGCTAGCCAACAACTATAAATATCTAGGCGTATATGTAGACCAAAATTTTAAATGGAAGACCCACTTGGAGTATCTACACAAAAAGCTTCGATCAGCCTCTTTTATGCTTTACCACCTGAGTAATTGCTCTACTTTTAGTGTGTTAAAACAAGCATATTTTTCCCTTGTAGAATCCTACATAAGACACGGTATCACAGCATGGGGATCGGCGACCTAAGACAGATAACTCAAAATCCTTTGGAAAAACTACCGCATATCTACAAGGAACAACATCAACACAGAAAACAACGAAGATGGCTCTTTTTCCAAAAACCTCAAAGTCCTGTATATTAGGGGTATATATTACTTAACGTTGGTTTCCGAGTTTGGTAACGACTAGAGATTTTTACATCGCATTGATCACCAACATAATACTAGGCGCCGAGCGGAAGGAAGATATAAAGTCGAACAACACAAAAACAACTACAAAAAGAACACCTTATCAGTATCTCTACCAAGAATACTTAACATGCTGCCTTTAAACATCGTCAATATAGAAAATAAATTATTAGGAAAAAACAAATCAAAAATTACTTAATAAGCTTGCAATGAATTCTCATGTCAAAAATTTATTAATTTATTTTATCATCCTACAGACAAGCTCTAGTGGCTTCGTGGGATGCCTTCTATGTAAAATAATGAATTTGAAATAAAAAATAAATTAAAAAAAAAAATAAACGAAAAAGTCAGTAATCATGGCTCTATACTGACTGTAACGTTCTGACCAAACAGTCAGTTTTTCTGGATGTAGCGGTGTCTCAACATACACCTGAGGATTATCATCACTCCAAATATGGAAGTTTTGTTTATTGGCGTATCCAATTAACCAAGAGTGAGCTTCATCGCTGGACCGTAAAATGGACGTAGTACGTGATACGTATTTCGAACTCACAGTATATATTACCAAGGATAAAGGTGATTCTATATCAAATTCTCATTAGACCTATATTAACATATGGTTGCCCTATATGGTTTAATATATCCACATCATATATGGAAAGATATCGTGTTTTTGAAAGATATCGTGTATTAGAGCTTGTGTATCACTGTTTAGAACACCAGATAGTAATTACACTAAATATGTACCCAATTTAAGATTATACGATGTTGCAAAATTAAATAGAATTGATAATTTCATTATTTATTTAATAAGAAACCATATCTTAAAAAGTACTGCATGTGTCCAAAATAATCTAATACTGGCCTCATATTACTGTAGCGAAAAATATGTAATTTCATGCTTAATTAATGGGTACGTCCCCCCAGAAGCCTTCGTCTATCTAGATAAAAAAGGGTATATCCAGTGGTACTCCCATACTGTATCACATTTATAGAAAAATATAAAAAATATATATGATAATCAATTAACTATAGAAAATAGCAGATTTAGTACAGCTATTTTTTCTAAAGATCTCCGTGATAGATCGCAGTTTGTGTCAGTTGATGGTAGGGAGTCATTGACCTTGGAGGTTACTAGTGGTGTACCTCAGGGGTCAGTAATTGGCCCCATTTTGTTTATGATGTATCTGAATGATTTTGTTAATATTTTTGATAATAACTCAATTGAGACATTTTTATATGCTGATGATGTTCAGATTTTGTTTTCATCAGATAGACAATTTTTAGATGTGTTGAAAGCCAACATTGATTACTTTCTTAGCCAAATCAGTCTATGGATGCGGGAGAATGGGTTGAATATTAATCTTGGTAAAACTCGGGCAATGTGTTTTGGTTTAGATTCAAATGACTTAAATATATCGTTGGATAATGTGGGGCTAAATTTCGTTTCTGAAATGAAATGTTTAGGCGTTTTTATAGATAATAATTTGAGTTTTGCAAAACATATTGATCATATATGTTCCCGTGTTAATAGTACCATTAGACGGTTATATTCATTAGATTTATATTTGCCTCTCCGCGTGAGGAAGCATGTTGCCAGTTTACTGCTCATGTCGCAGATTATTTATGCTATGGAAGTATTTTCGGGTACAAACAGTGTTGTTCTAAGAAGGCTGCATCTTACTTTTTACCGTATTATTAGATATATTTATAAATTGATATTAAGGGATCATGTGTCTCCCTTTGTAATGGACTTTGTTGGATTTTCTTTTGAGAATTTTATTAAATTGAGAATTTTGTTACTTTTTCGTAAAGTCGTTATGCGAAATTGTCCTGAGTACATTAGAGATGATTTTAGATTTTCTAGATCAAGTAGAAACCCTCAGATAATATGTCACCGTATATCCTCATCTATATATGAAAGATCTTTTCATGTACGTATAACTAGGGTGTGGAATATCCTTCCCATAGATTTAAAATTATTTGCATTCACAGATACCACCTTTAAGCGCAAACTTAAACAACATTTTGATGATCTTTAATTGATTAATTTACCCCCCCCCCCCCCTGTTCTTTTACGAGGGTTTCCATCACTGACTATAATTTCTTATATATAAATTTCTGTTATAAGCTAGTTAGGGCCTTTAGTGTTTAGTTTTTAGTATTTAAGTTAATTATATAACTTTTTAGTTTTAAGAAATTGTTTTTTTTATAAATATACTTTTTTTTCTTTTGATTTGTAATTTTTGATAATGGAGTAGTATTTGAACCATATTTGGCCTTATAGGCTTGGTTCTTAAATTTGAAATAAATAAAAAAAAAAAAAAAAAAAAAAAATACACTTCCGAATGTAAACATTAGTAAGTTTTGGTGGCTCACCGAATAAAGCCACTTATTTTATTTTTTTACCCTTAGACTACATATTTTGAATAAAGCAATGTTTTTCTTATAAGGTTTCATTGCACAATTATAAATCCATAATAATAATATTATTTACTTAGTATTATATAAAACATATCTAGATTTAAAAATACAGAAACAATTATAATTACTTAAGTACTAGAGCGCCCGTTAAGGGACAGTGTATCTATATAAATTAAGATATATCAACTATTTGTTTATTTGTAGTATAAATACGATAACTAATTTTATAAATAAATAAACATTAAAAAAAAAAAAAAAAAAAATTAACCAAAAGTGAGCTTCATCGCTAAACAAAATTCGCTTATGAAAATCGTGACCAATGGCAATCTTGTCTTCCTCTACGCTACGCTCTACAGCAGCAATGACTTCTTGTGTACGCACTGTACGACGTCTCTGTGGATGCATATTATCATTTAGAGTAAACGTGGTGCGAAAACGTTCCATAGTTAATCGAATTGATTGCTCTGATGGACGATTATGTTGACCTTAAAATGGACGTAGCTCGCGATACGTATTTCGAACAGAATCATGATTTTCAAAATAAATTTGCACAATTTGGAAGCGTTGTTCAGGCGTCTGTCTATTCATGTTGAAATGCCAAACCAAACTAACCATAAATCACTTGACAGCTAACAAAATGGCCTCCAGTTAAAAAAGTGTTGCCAACTTAAAGTTATATACCTGTATAAAAAACACCCTTTATGTACAAATATGTTCATATATGGACTTATATGTTTGCTAATATGGACAAATACGGAAATATATGTTTCATATATAGGCATATATGGAGGTATTATATATTATATACTTTTACATATATTCAAAAAGGAATCATATATGGTCATATATTGAGTTATATATGCCCGTGTAAAAAACGTTATATATAATTATATATGATTAGTCAGATGCGTAATTTGGGTCTATCTGCCATATATAAATCATATATGGACTCATATATAATATCAGATATATATGTATTTGCTAAATTAAAAGTAAATCTAAATTTTTTAAAAATGTAATAAAACAAACCACTTTTATATAACAATTTATTAATTATGTATTAGAAGTATTAAATCATTTACATATTAATATGGTAGAACTTCTAGGAATATTTTCTGATTTTTAAAAATCAAGAATTATTAAACTTGGCAAACTCTTTTTTACCTCTGCAGATTTTTTTGTCCACCTAATTGCACCATAAATTTGTCCTTTTGGTCTTGAACCCTTTAAAACACAGAGTTTATTAAAACTGATGCCTGCCTGTGTCTGATCAGATGCGGCAATTGTTTTTCGTTGCAATTCTTAAACAATTTTTTTTTTTTTGGTGAATCTACTAAAAAGTTAACTTTGAAATATTTTTTACCCCACGTTTTTAAAAAGTAAAAGGAATGATTCCTTTGGAGAAATTGCGTGAGTTTTGTCTTTGTTCCTTTAACAAAATTCTTCTGGCGAAATTATATTTTTTGCTTTCTAGTTTTTAAAAGTTCGTTTCTGTTTCTTACCTTCTGTTTAAACGTATATTTTTCCATATACATACATCAGGGGGAAAAAATTTAAAAAAATTTTTTATTTTCAAGTTTAAAAGTTTTTGATTCACAGCAGAAAGATTTTGCATAAAATTTAAACTCAAAAAGTAACCGTTTCTTATTTGATATCAGATATAAATAGATAATCTTTTTTACATTTCTGTTTGGAAATATTTTATTTTGGGGGAGGAAGTGTCCCCTTTTCCATCTTCCGGATCCGCGCCGTCATGTAAAATATAATATTTAAGTATAATACTCAAATATAACCAAATCTGGTTTCATAAATGCTCTGATATGACCATATGGATCTATATATAATCATATATAATTCATAATACTCCAACATATCCATATCTGGATTCATGTTTGCTCAGATATCGCCATATCTGGATCTATATACATATATATATATATATAGGTCTATTAAAAAAGCCGTTGAGTAGTATATATAATTATTTCGTCCACTGTATTTGATTTACATATAAGAAAGAAAAAAAATTGGAACACGTAGTGAAGTTTGTGTGGGATCTTTAGTCGATGCCCAAAATGTTATTAATTTTAGACATATTTCCATCGAATACCTGTAAAACTTTTAAATTTGAATACATTTTTAAATATTTATTTACAGGTCGATGGTATAAGTGATGATACAAAAATGGAATCACAACGTGATATACATCAGCGAGCCTCTGATGATTTAGCCGATGCCGGTTTAACTCAAATACATTTAAGTTTTCATTTGACTTCCATTTATGATCATTCAATATTTGAAGCATTTTCAAAAGTGGTGCAAAAATTAATACCACAATTGCCGACATTGGAAAATTTGCTCAATATTTTTATATCGGTAGGGGATTTATTACGAATCGTCTAAAAACTAACTGAATCTAAATTAAATTATATATTCCATACAGAATTCTGGTATTGAAAAAGCTTTTCTATTTGATGTGGTATCAAAAATTTATATTGCTACAGATTGTTCACCCGTTGATATGCAAAGTTATGAACTATGTTGTGATATGATTGATGTTGTTATAGATTTATCCAGCATTTATAGGTAAGCAAGATCTTATATTTGTCGACTGTTATGTTAAGATTTTTAAATCTCTTCTTTTTTTTTGAATTTTCCAGCTCTGAAGAAGATGCTTTTGATCATCAAAGTTCTAGTCTTATTAAATTAAATAATAATACAATTTTATATTTGCGTGAAGTTAACAAGTTTTTAGCTTTGGTGTGTATATTACGTGAAGAGAATTTCAATCGTCAGGGTGTTATTGATTATAACTTTTTGTGCTTCCGTGATGCTATAAGTGAAGTATTTGAATTGCGTTTGAAAAGTCAAAAGCTGGCCACAGTTGATGAACGTATGGAAATGCAACTAAATGGCAACGAAGACTCATATGAAGATGTTATGGATGATGTTGATGATGAAGATGACGATCCCAAAATTGTTTAAATTATTGTACAGGTTCTGTTTTGTTAAATAATTATTAATTCTACTCATTTTGGATCTAATTTGTATGTATAATTTTTAATTTCGTAAAATGTATATTTTCTTTTTCGATTTAATATCAACTTATAAATATTCATTATTTTTGTGCCTTTTTTTTATTTGTTGTCAAACTGCTATATTATATACTATTTTTTGCCATATCATTTATATTTACCTACTATAATTTTTTCTAACTTTATATATATAAATGTATTTTTTTTTGTAATTGCATTAAAGAAAACTTTAAAAGTTACTGCAAACAAAAATATTAATTAAATTGTTTAGCTTAAATTAAAAAAAAAAAAAAAATATTAACTATTATAATCCACATTGTAATGTATTAGTTTTGATTAAAACCAAACATTAGATATTTTATACTGGCTTATATATTATGCTGCATATACATATTCCGGCACTAAAAACTATATATTCTTATAAAAATTAAAAATATTAATAATCTTTAAGTTTATACTTTAATAAAAATAAATTAACGATTTTGAAAATTTAGAGCAAGGAAAATAATACATGAATTTGTTTGCTGGGTAACGGAAATGCAAATTGTCTATTTACCAGGGTTAAATGTGGCAAAAGTGTTGTACTCATATCGTGATTTAACATTTCGTTTCTATCACTAGAAGTTTTTAATTTAGCTTTAGATTTTTTCAATGGAAAAACTTAACTTTTTTTCCGTGTTTGTTATTCAAAGTTTTTAGTTACAAAATCCTATTAAATCTTTATTAATTTTTTAAAATGTTCCTTTCTGAAACAAATTATTTTTTAAGTAATTTCAAGAGAATTTTATGAATAAAATAAAATTTCCAAATGAAAACGAATGTTCTACAAATTGTTGTTGAAGTTATAAAATCGTGAACTTTTTGCAATTGACTAAGGTGGAAGGTATTAACCCTCTAATGCCCGAATTTTGTTTTGCAATGAAATTCATACCATGTATTCGTCTCGCAAAAAAAATAATAATTTCTCTTAAAAAAATGTTTTTCGCTGACTACTTTCGGCGATATGAGCAAAAATAATTTAAAATTTATCTCGAAAACTAATGCAAGTAAAACAAAAATTTGTACCAAAAATTATTGCTCTTACCAACCAATAACCACAATCCAAAAATAAACTTTTGTGCTTCTTTTTAAGAAGATATGGCGATTTTCGTTTTTTGCAAAATGCGAAATAGGGCGGAAAAGTATCTTAACTTCAATATTTTTTGTTGAAACTTTAGACTTTTGCTACTATTACTGATTGTCTTCTCTATACCAAATTTCAAAACGATCCGTCTATTACTTTATAAGTTAAGACAATGTCCTTTAGAGATATCCTGATAAAATCCTGTTCGTCCTTGAAGAAAAATAAGGACTGATTATTAAGGTAATACTTCAATCTTACTTATACTTAATTTTCAAGAGTTTTAAATCAACTTAAATAAGTGTTTTAGTTGTTGGAAATCTCAGTTAATTAAAAAATAATTATTTTTTGAATTTGTACAAAATTTGAACTTTAAAGCTTTCTCGCGTTTTAACAGTGCACTGAATACGAACAGTTTCTTTGCAAAACTTTTAGCTAATTCACTTTTATATCGAACTATATCAATTTCTAAGTATAAAACACTCATTCGAAGCATTTGGGTTCAATTTTATAAACGATGACAAATGTCATCGTCAGGCGTTAGAGGGTTAATAACGTTGAAACAAAAGCCGTATGTTTTTTCTGCAAATATATGGGATTTAAATGTGGGTTTTAATACAGATTTTGTATATGTTCGTATTAGTTTAGATATAATTTTATGCTATTATATAAAAGCTGAATAAATTATATCGCTTCATTATTCGGTTGTAATATTAATCTGATAGTATTAAATTATAAATAAAATAATGCAAACTTACATAAAACTGTATAAAGATACTTTTTAAATGCATTATTATTATATAAAGCATCATATTATTTTTTTAATCGGGTATATAAAACTTTTGTTTATTCGGGAATTTACAAAACAATTACAAAAAAGATGTTTCTATTTACAAATTCCGTTTTATGCGTACAAATCACCTATTCGCAAGCAAAAAACAAAATTGAGCCCTATTCCCAAGTAAAAAAAAATGTGCCCCATCATAAAATTATATATAAATTAGAAGTGCAATGATATCAAGTTTTATCCGAAAAATGAGAACATATTACATAAAATACATCAAATAGTATCAAATTCGATACAGTCGTATCAAATTAGATCGGATTCGATTCAATTAAATACACATTTTTGCAATTAGATGTATATTATATACAATTTCATCCGAATTTTGTCCACATACAATTTTTTGGGTATTATATATAATTGTATTGAATTAGATATAATTTAATATTATTGGATAAGAGTTGATAAGTCGATAATAATTGTATCAAATTATATGTGATTTCATAAAATTTTTGAAAAAAAAAATATATATAATTTAAAACGACAATTTTAAATTATACCTCGTTTGTGTGATAACTAGAGATGTCACAAATAGTGGACTCGAATACCAAATTAAATAGTTCCTATAATAATTTGTATGTAAATTTGATATAAAAGTTCACTGTTCTTTAGACATTGACGAAATGAAACTGAACCGTAATACTTTTTAGGTTGAAAAGTCTTCTTTAATATAAGCAGCGGAGTTTTATGAAAAACTATTTTTTTTATCAATATTTTAGATCACAAATATAGATTTACGTAGCAATTTTCTTTTAACCAAATAATTCTGCCGTATATTGCTTTTATTCGCTATTCGGCCGCGTGGTCAAAATATGTTATTGGTCTGATCCACTAACCATTTAATATAAATTAGGATTATATTATCATGTTTTTTTTTCTGGAATCCCATTTCGAAAAAAAATAAGAAAACTAATTTAAAATGTCTTGGTGTTCTTGAAACCACTCAGCCAGAAATTGCCGATTGTTTAAAAAATCTAGTACTGGCATACTACGAATATTTTGTAAAACCAGTGTTTTGCCAGTACTATCCAAAGTAGTGCGTTTTCAGTACTGATTTTACAAAACTTACACTTACATTGTTATTTTAATTTTTCTTTTGAAGATTAACATGGATTACATGAGTTTTTAAAAGAAACAATTAACAAATGAAACATACAATATTACGTAAGATGTGTGTTCCTGTCTTTCGCTTTAGTCTGTCTATCTGAACGTATATTTGTTAGCAATTTGACCACACTACATTAATAGTCACTATAATCATTTAGTATACAAATACACATTTAATCTTTATTAAATTTAAATGTTTTATTTTGTTTTTAATTAATAGACAATTACTTTGACAAGCCGGTTAGAACACAAAATTGAAGTGTTTTTATTTCGCAATTTTTATATGTAACGAAGCTTTTGAACAGAAAAAGCTTTTTGTCGGTATTCGGTATTTTAAAACATTATGGTCAAATTTCAAAATTGGAAAAATGTTTATAGGGCTTATTTTTAGTGTAAAATTTAAAGAAAAGTCCTTACTTAATTAAGCAATCCGCCGAACATTCGGCCAAATCGGAAAAACTTTCGAAGCCGATTATTTAACTTTGAAGCGGCTTCCTTAAATTTTCAACTCGAAATCGAATTAAAACTTCTCAACAAATATGTTTTCAATATCAAAATTTGTCCACATTGTCTCCAAATACTAAAAAAAACCGACCAAACATAGTTTTATGACCAAAGTCTTCGATCGGATACTATCTATTATATTTCTAATTGATGTATTGATGGGAAAATATTAAAATGTATTCACAAAATGACTTCGCAATACAGGAATACTCTACGCTATAGATTGGATTCATTATAAAAAAATAAATAGAATTATACAAAAAAATATTTAAGTGCAAAAAAAGACAGGAACAAAATACAATCAGTAGCGTAGAGTACTCCAGTACTGTGAACCTATTCATAACCGAAACAGAGGTCATTAATCGAGGAATTAGTTAATCGCTTAACCGAATTTTAAACACTATATTTTTCATTCGATAGAGCAATTTAATAATGATATTTTTTTTAAAGAAATTTTAAAATTATCAATTATTATATTTTATTACAGTAAGTTATGATAATGACAGTAAATTAAGATAAGTTTTTGTTTAATTTATTTACACGTAAATATTAAATTTAAAAATTAAGGGTTTTTAATGAAACAATTAAAGTAATAAGGAAATTCCGGATGGCGTACCTCAGGGTTCTATCTTGGGACCGCTACTTTTCTCATTATATGCAAACGATCTCCCTCAACAACTATCGTACAGCAAAGTACATATGTATGCAGACGACGTACAGCTATACCTAAGTAGACCCGAAGAATCAATTAAGGAGAACATCGATAAACTGAATTATGATCTGGATAAAATTCATCATTGGGCCATCGCAAATGGTCTTTGTTTAAACCCTAATAAGTCCAAATGTCTCGTTATACATAAGAGGTCCATGCAACCAGAAATTGATGAAGAAATCCTTATTAACAACCAGAAAATTTCAATTGTCCCATCGGCTAAAAACTTAGGCATCGTATTCAATAGCACATTATCATGGACTAACCATATTAACTCGTTAGTTGGTCAAACATATGCCAAGCTTAGAACACTATGGTCAACACAATCATTCACTCCATTAAATGTAAGATTGCTTCTAGCTAAGACCTACGTTATTCCTGGTCTTTTATACGGCTGCGAACTCTTCGCAAATTGTGACGCCACAAGCAAACGTCGACTTAATATTGTATTTAATAATATTGTACGATATGTCTACAATCTAAGGAGATTTAGTAGTGTATCATTAATTTCCAGGAACATATACGGTGTTTCTTTGGATAATTTTCTAAAAATAAGAGTTCTATTGTTTCTTCATAAAATTATATACACACAAAAGCCAAAATATATCTTTGATCAAATTCGATTTGCAAGATCCAATAGGGGAAAAAAGTTAATACTTCCTAGACATCACTCTCTTGTTTCTGAATATCAATTTCATGTACATTCTGCTCGTCTTTGGAATTTATTACCACAAAACATACAACAAGCCAGCAACGCAACGCACTTCAAAAATTTACTTTTTAATTTTTTTGAATAACTTTAATTTTTAAATGTTTTTCTTTCTAATAAGTTTTTTCTTTCTTTAATAATTTTTACTAATTTTGTTTTCAATACTTTTATCTTTTTCTCTATTTTTGGTTTTATTATATTATATTTTTTTATAGATTTTATATTCATTTTTTAAATTTTTTAAATTTTCTATATCTTGTTTTTATTTTTTATATTATATTAATCATTGTGAATCAATTGGGATATTTTATTCATGTACTATAATTATAAGATTCAATCTTGTTGTACTGAAAAAAACAAATAAATAAAAAGTTGAAACAATTTTAACTTTATAAGCAAATTTGCCTACGGCCCAATTGGAATTTGGAAGAAATAAAATTTTAAAAATAATTAATTCCAGGTCCATTCATCGTGGCCGATTTTTTAACATAATTTATTTTATATTCTTAATAAATCGTCAAAAATCAGCTAAATTTTAATGTTTTTAATATTTTTGCTATAAAAATTTTAAAAAGAGTGGAATACAGACAAAATGTATCTTAACTTTTACGTAAATTTATACTCTATTGATTAGCTTTATCAAATTCGCGACCACTTCTTTATTTTGACTGTTGGTGTTTTTTAGGGGAAAATAACGGAAAAATTAAATTTGTTTTTAAATTATAACTTTCAACGAATATAGTTTTTAAGTGCAACAAGATGTTACATTATATATTTTTAATCAAGAATTTATTTTGGTAAATAAATAATATTTTAAACAAAAAATTGGACTCGATTTCGTTCCGCTATTCGCAAAAAACTAGACCAAATTTGGAATTTCACATTTTTTAATGGGAATATATCGGGAACTATAGGAGGGAGATAACAATCACAGACAGATTACAAATATGTTAATTTTTTGAAAATCATATGAAAAATTAAAAAATGGCGAACACTCAAATTTTTTTTATCCAAAAAGTTCCCTACTTTGGCAGGTCTGTGAGGTTCAATATCAAAACATGAACTAGATATTACGTCACTTATGAATACTTCAAATTGCATTGCAATCGGACCACTGAGTAAGAAATGGCCAAATTATTTCCAAAAATTTTGTGATATATCAAACTATGAGATGTAGCTTATAAACAGATGTTGTAGTACATTGTTTCTATTTTTCATCTTTCTTGTGAACTTAATTTGACTTAATAGTTCAAATACAATTAAAACTATTTGTAAGTAAAAATCTTTTCACTAGAAAATTTTTAAATAAACGCAATATTTAAGTAAGTGTGAATTTTCCTAAATTTTGTTTTTTTGAATTTTTTTGCGCCATTAAAAAACTTTTTATTTTACAACCAAATTTGTCTATAGTTACTTTAAATAGAACGAAATAAAACGAGAAAAACGAAAAATTGGGGGTTTTTGACCCCACTTAGTAACTACTCAACATGAAATTCGACAGCTAAAAATGCTCGGGTCCCTTAAATTTTTATTCTCTACAACATTTCCATATCCAACGTATCCCGTCCGGGACTGGATACCTCCCTTGTGAGTCAAAATATTAAAATGTTTGATGTAAATTCTGCGTGTTTACTACATTTTCATGTTAAATAAAATTTTTTTGCAGTACATATTTCAATATGTAAACGCTTAATAGTATCAACAAGTTTTTAAGTATTTTTCTAAAATTCTATAAAACCACAATTTTAATTGAAAAAAATAATATACTAAAAAGCATTTTTTACAAACAAAACAATTAAAAGCATTTAGCATATTTATTTAATTGTAGTTTGGTTTGTTATTGGTTTTATTTTATAAATAACACATGACGTAATTTTTACCAAAACTGGCAAACGCAACTTATTAATTTTTCAAAAATATGTCAACCTTTAAAGAAAAAGCTTTCAACAAAATATTTAAACTCAACATATTTTTGCAGAAAATGTTGCTAGTCGATTTATTTTAAATAGAAAATGTTATGTACTGTGTTGGGCAGAGCTCGACTTTTTTATCGAGAGTCTCGATAGAGATATTCCACCTCTTTAACGCTATTACTCTGTGGTTTTAGCTTTCATTCTGTTTCTAGTATACTTTGTGTTTCTACTTCAATATTGGAACATCGTTACTTTGGCAACTCTGTTGTTTTTTTGACAGTTTCAGCTGATTGCACTTTCACACAAACACCAAAAAACAACCAGCTACAACAAAAACAAAAAAACTTTACTCACATACACCGAGAAAAAGTGATAGAGAAAATGTGGAAGACCACTTCGTCATCAAAATAATAGCGGTACGACGACGACGTCAGTCAGTAGCAAAGTGGAAGTTAAAGAGAATAAAACGTGAATAAAAAAGTGAAGAAGAAATTAAATAATTGATAAAAACTATTTGTATTGAAGAAAAAGAATAGAGAAATACAAATAGAAAATGATATAAAATTATTAAAATAATGATAAGAAAATAATCATATAATGTCGGTAGTGAAAATTTCGCAGCATTATTAACAAGAAAAAAAATCAACACAGTGTCATATTAGTGTAAATGTACAAGTTTGGAAGAAAATAAAAAGTGAAAAAAATACGTAAAACAATACAATTTTCTTTAAATGCAAACCTGATTTGCAATAACAAAAAAAAAAAAAAAAAAAAGAAAAATCAATCTCGTTTGCTGCTAAAGTAGTATTAATTGAAGATAAAATATATACCCATCACAAAAAAAATATATAATAATATGAAAGCGATTGAATTCAAATTGAAAAACGAAATTCAAGTGTGAAATAAAAGTATTTAAAAAAACACCTGCAGATCAAACAAAAAATTTCTCTCCATCTTCCGGAAGAATATACATCTTTAAAAATCCATGAAATCATCTTGTATGTAGTTCTAAAGGTAAGTTATCGATTTTCTAAATTTGGTTTTATTGGAATGCATGTCTTTTGTCTTCATTTTCATCTATGTTTTCACTTGTACAATGGGAGTGAAAGGTTAATATACATTTTTTTTTTTGTTTGGTTGCTTTTATCAATGGATGCGTCTACTATTATCAGAGCTTTAAAGAACAAATTCTTTGGCATAAATTCGGTTTACCGACACCTCACCAAAATATATGAAATTTTGTCCTTTAATAGAAGAGACCACGCTGAGTCGAAATAAAAAAAAATTTTGCGTCGCTCACGCCCCCTTTTCAGTGGGCGGAGCTCCAAAGTTTGAAATGAAATTGCAAATAACTTCAAAACTACTTGTCCGATCTTAACAAAATTGGCGTCGTTGGAAAGGTCTCGAAAATATCTTTCCAATGAGGTATATAATGTCTTAAAATATTAACCCCTTGCTGCCCAAATAAAGCATTTTTGTTTTTTTTTATGATTTTTTTTTTTTAAACGCTCTTTTTGTTAAATAACGCCTATATAAGTACATAAAAAGTGTATGAAAAGGGAAAGTCTGTTTTATAAGCTTTCATAAAAGGTGCAACATGACCCCATAGGTCTTGAAATGAAGTAGTTATTAAGGGTTAAAGTTGACCATTAATTGGCAAAACTATGATTTTTGCAAGATTTTGAAAATTAGATTTTGTTGTATGGTATGGTTTAAGATTTTGTATGCAAAAGAAAACTTGTAAATATGCCAAAATTTCTGCGGCCCGGGGCGAAGCCTCAGCGAAGCCGGTGGGAGGACTGGTGGGAGGAGAAAACCCCTAAGCCCGGCCGAAGGCCGGCTATGCAGAAAAACTTTATTCTACAAACATAGTTTAACATAGCCCACACATGAATAAATTACAAAAAAAAGCTTGTGTTATTTATACAAAACTTGTATAAACCGGAAATTAGAAAATTAGATTTTGTTGTGTGGTATGGTTTAAGATTTTGTATACAAAAGGAAACTTGTAAATATGCCAAAATTTCTGCGGCCCGGGGCGAAGCCTCAGCGAAACCGGTGGGAGGACTGGTGGGAGGAGAAAACCCCTAAGCCCGGCCGAAGGCCGGTTACGCAGAAAAACTATTTTGCAAAGACCCATATATGGTCACGTCGATATATGGTTCAAAATTTGAAAAAGGGTGTGTAAAAAAATCATTATGCTTTTTTGGGCAGTAAAGGGTTAATATTTTAGGACATTACATACACCATTGGAAAGATATTTTTGAGATCTTTCCGCCTGAGAAATATGGTCACGTCGATATATGGCTCAAATTTTGAAAAAAGGACGTTTTAAAAAAAAAAAATATAAAAAAAACAAAAATTGTTTTATTTGGGCAGCAAATGGTTAATATTTTTGGACATTTTGTACTCCATTATAAAGATATTTTCAAGACCTTTCCAACGACACCAGTTTTGTTAAGATCAGATAAGTAGTTTTGAAGTTATTTCGGATTTCATTTCAAACTTTGGAGCCCCGCCCACTGAAAAGGGGGCGTGAGCGACGCAAAAAAAATTTTTTTGGACTCTGTGGGGTCAAATGTTCAAGGTAAAAAAATTTCAAAAAATTCTGAGAGGTGCCGGTAAACTGAATTTGTTCCAATTCTTTTATATAGATCGGCTACGGTGCACTTTATTATGTACTAATTACCAAGGACTGTCGTTTGCGACATTTCTCAGAACAATAACATTTTAAATTAAGAAACGCCACAAAAGTTAATTGCCCGAATTGAAGTAATCACATTTTAACCCTTAAACCGGCCTAAGCGTTTTTTGCAATGGAATTTATAGCACTAGTTCGGCACATAAAAAAAGCAATATGTTGTTCTACCAAAGTATATTTCGTTGCCTATTTTTGGGCGATAACTAGCAAAAGCAGACATAACCAAGTAATTAAGCGTGTAAGTAGCGCCACAAAGGGCTATTTACTATGCCTACGGCCAGTGGTTACCAGGCTACATACTCGCTTGATTACTTTTGTTCGCGATGACCCCAGAATTCATGGGGCGTCATTAAACTCTCGCTTACAAAAAAATGCGAATAATGATTGGTTACTCATAGTGGGAGAATAAGTAATTACTTTAATATTAGGAATAAGTGGTTACTCACAATGATAGAATAAGGTTACCAAGGAGTTACAAAAAAATAGATAACCTCAAAGTTGTTGTTTTTTTTAATCTTAAAAAACAATTTTAAATAACTTTAGCTTGGAACATTTACTTGGGAATATTTTTAAAACAAATTAAAACAATATTAGAATCAGGCATATGAAATTGATACTTATGTAACCGATTAGCAGTAACTCATTATTTTGCAATTACATGAAAGTACTTCTATAACCCATTATCAGTAAGTCATTATTTTATATTTTAAAGTAATGTAATATGTAATAATCTATCATTACTTTGTAATTTATACGGTAATGACCTGTCGTTACCATGTTTTTGCTGGGTATGGGCCAATATAGGTTTATATAGCAAATCTCAAAATCTAATCCATAAAAATGAATACATTTGGCTAAACTTTAGATTACGGGCATTACTCGGATTAGTTTCTCATTTTTATAGAATATTTAATGCTGAGCTCAAAAATACATTTTTTCGCGGCGACTATAACTAGGGTATGGACCTCCAAAGTTTGGATTTTAAATTATTTGTATTGTCGACATTTGTAATCGAATCGAAATAAAATTCTTATCATTTGTAAGCTAATTGAAGCACCTTTCATTTTTAACCAAACTTTTTAGAAAAATTCCTTTATCGATATTTGACTAAAGTAAAGTTAAGAAATAAGTTATATTTAATTGTAGCTAAGACTTTAAGCTTTAACTCAGGCCATTATATTCCACTTTAACCCTTCTATCACCGCAGATATTACCAGTTATAGGCGATATTTAATATTTTTTTTATTTTTGCACTTCTGTTGTAATATCTATAGATAAATAAGTAGCTTTAGTAAATTTGCAAAATGTTCTATATAATGTAGAAAATCTGTGTAATTCTCATAAAAACCTTTGTTGTAACCGATATCTCTAGAGGTTTTTTTAAACATAATTTTCGAGAATAAATTTTTTAAAATTTTTATTTTTTTAACACAAACGAAATTTTTAACAAATATATTCACAACAGATATTACAAAAACTAATAGGATCGTTAATGCAAACCCGACTTGAAGAAGACATGGTTGAATTTACAAAGATTTATCTGAAACACGACCGCAATTGAGTGGATGTAAACCAACTCAATATGTACGTAGTACCTGTATCTGTAAACCTAGAGCTGTTTGCGAAATAATTAAGCAACCGTTGAAATACTTGATGCAACAGAAAAAAGTTTAATTTTGATGTGCTGTGCTGTGTAATTAACACATATTTTTTTAAAAATTTAAAATTTTCGAAAATTTCTCATATTTTTTCCATATCCGCTGGGATAATCTATCTTGCATTTCTGGGATAAGCTATCTTGCTATCTTCAACTGAAATGTGTAGTTATTTTAACTGTTAAAAATTAACTGTCGAATCTACAATGTAAGCCATTTGTTGCGGACTCCATTTTGGTTTTTTGTTTCTTTTGATAAACACACACTTTGTTCAAATGTCGAAACAACTGCATAATATAACTGTTACCAAAATGCGTTAATTTTGGTAGGCTGTTTAAAAAAGCAACCCTCAAAAACGTTGAAAAAAATTTACTTAATTTATTAATTCATTTAGTAGTATTATAAATACTACTAAATAAAATAAATAAACTAAACAATAAACAACTACAATTGCAGTTAAAACATCTACAAACGCATGAATCCACAAATAACTGTCATGTAGTAACTGTAGAACTTTATATGAAGTACATCTTCTATAACAAGTTTGGTTGAAATCAGAAAAGGTTAAGGAGCGGTGAATCGAGCGGTTTTGATAGCGTGTGAATCAAGCTCATAGATTACATATATCTCAAGCTCTTTGACGTTAGCTGTCAGTGCACGTAACTCATGAGAATGTGTTGGACATAGGTTGAACATACAAAAAATATTTGAATGTGCATGAAAAAATGTGTTTGTCAATAAAAGAAGATTTGATATCTAGAATAGTTTGCTATCTATGTAGTCTATGATCAAGCATAACAAAATGTAAAAAAATAATTTT
Organism: Delia radicum; assembly: GCA_021234595.1. Taxonomy (NCBI): domain Eukaryota; kingdom Metazoa; phylum Arthropoda; class Insecta; order Diptera; family Anthomyiidae; genus Delia; species Delia radicum. The sequence continues at coordinate 94,217,308 of CM037855.1, forward strand.
ATAATTTTTTGTTAGGAAAATACCTAACTACGTGCTTGATTACTAAGAAGACAAGAATGGAGCAAAATTGATTATTAATAGGTTTTTTGTTAAAGTTCTGCCTATTATGGAGGCTCTAGCTTTTCTAAAACTTCGGGTTCTGATGAGATCTTTAGCCAGATCGAAATACTAGTATCAACCTAGCTAATATGTTTGATTTGCTTTATTTTTGTAAATATACGGAGGTTGAAAGCTCGTTATAAATTGAAAAAAAAAATTATAAATTTTTGTTGATGAAACATTCAACTTGAAGTTCGGTTATGAGTAAGTTGTTTGATTTGGCAACATTATTACTTTGTTTTCAACACCACATTTTTATTGTGAAGACTCTTTTTTTAATAATACTGGTACCTACCGATACCGAAACAAAGAAAATAGTAATACCAATACCGCTATTCGTTTCAATTGCCAACATTTTACTGCATTATTAAGGATCTCTCTTCTCATCAAAATTTAATGAAGTAATTTATTCTTTTGTAGCTCTGTCTATTGTTTCTGTATCTTTTTTCTATTACTATTATTTTATTCGAAACCACTTAAAAATCTTTTGTATATATTTGTATAAACATTTTTGCACAGTCTTTTTTATCATATTTTAGTACAATTTTTTTATTAACACACAAAAGCTTTGTAAATAAATGCAAATGTGTTTTTTTTTTTAAATTTAAAAACTGTATCATCATAAATTTTATAATTTCAAATTGAGTAAAAATGGTGTTAAACGAATATAACCAGAAACTAACCGGTTATTTTGACATTTTTTAACGGTAATTGTGACTTAACCCTATTTAAAGGATTAATCAATAAAGTTGCCAGATTTATTTAAATAATTTTATATGAAAAATCGTTTGAACAAGTGATTTCTTGTTTTGAAAATGTTCATTTATTATACAATCACATGCTATGTTGGTTTTTTGTTTTATAAAGAGTTTAGGTGTTGGCTAATTTAGTCATTCATTCTATTTGGATATTTTTTTGTGGGTTTTTCTTATTTAATAATTTTTTTTTTTATATTTTAGCCTTGACAACAGGGGTTGTTTTCTTTTCTTTTGTTTTCCTTATTTCCTTAGGGTGTGGATTTATTTATGGACATATTCGCAACCATTGATTTTCTTTGTTCACAACATTTTTGTCTGTGAAAATGCCGGTTATTTCGTATTAGGAGAAAATTCTCTATTTACGTCATCATGACTCATCAATTCTAAGTGTAACCTTTGTTGGAAACATATATTTTCTTAGATTTAGTTTTTAAGCAGGTTTGTAGCTAAATTAGATGTCATTAAAACACTTTTTTGACCTCTCATTAGCCTACAATTTTTAAAATCTTTTAAGAAAACAATTGATATAAAACATAAAAAAATATACAGTTTTCGAACTCTACGCCCTTCAATTTTAACCAACTTTTTTCAATCAAATCGATTTGTTGAACATTTTAAAGGCTGTCAATTAAAAATTAATTGAATCAATTAAATAATTGCTCAAATTCACAACTTGTTTCACATTTTTTTATGCCATCGCTTAAAAGCATTAAAAAAAACAAGAAAACATCAACATATTGTTATTGTTTTTTGTAAATGTTTATGTATTAGTAATAAATATTTTGAATTAATTTAAATAAGATTTTTATAAATTCTTATTTGGTTTATTACTTTATTAAGTTTAATAATTTAATTTTGGTAGTTTAAATCTGAATATTTATTTATTCTGGAATATTATCATGAAATTGATAATGTAATTTTTAAAGTTAAATTTTGTTTAATGAAATGTAACCATTTTTTTAAAACAAAAAAAAAATGCTAAAAGTAAATCAAAATTTATTTAAAAAAGCTCTGATTTCAAAAAAGGGTTAATTTCTGCAAATAAATCGATTTTTTTTCCATAGTCCCTACGCTTCAATAGAAAGAAAACAAAAAAAAACAATTTCTGTGTGAATTTGTTCACATTAAGTATACATAAATCTGATAACTAAATGAGAATGTTTAAATTCAATGTTTAAATTCAATGTTTTAAAATTCAAGGTATAAAAAACATTTATGAAATTAATACTTTATCCAATTCATTTTTGATTTTGAGAAAGTATACAATATTGATCACTTTTTAATTTTTAATCAAATATGTTATTATGTAATTGAAATTGAAAAATCAATTAAAGAGCTATCAATATCTAAATGAATTAGCAATTTCCGTTGTTGGCGAAATTTCAGCAATTAAAGTTATTGAATCGGTGGTTTTCGGGATTGAAATGAGTTTTTTTTTTTTTTTGTGTATAGAAGGTAAGTGTCATATAAATATGTCCTAAATATGTCGTACAACTTTTGGATTGTTAGCTCTAACGGTTGTGGAAAAATGGCGGTTTAAATTATGACAAAAAAAAAAGAAAATTTAACAATAGTAGTCTTACTTAATCGTCCATATCTTTTTAACGTTTAAAGCTCCGTGATTCATTGATACCTCATTTTAAAACCTCGCGCTTTTTTTGAAGCTAAAATTTTCAAAAAAATTTATGTTAATTATAATTTATTCCACTATAACGTTGCCAAATTAATATGTGGAGATCTTACGGGATCCAAAGTTATGAATAAAAATGTAAAAAAAGATACAAACTACAGAAGAAAAAAGATTTACATAAAAAAAAAAATTATTGAAGGAAATAAAAATAAAAATTTTGCAAAAGTAGTTGCACATAATTGCCCATATCTTTTTAACAGTTTAAGCTACAAGAGTCATTGATACCTCAGTTTAAAGGTATTTCGTGGTTTCTCTGGTATGTAGAAATAGTTCACCTCTACAATGCAGTTTTTTCAAAATCCATGGTTCAAACCGCTGTTTTTCAATAAATTAATTTTCTGTTACCGAATTCCTATATGGTACTCCTCCACGTTTATGAGTTATTGACTTTTTAGTAAAAGTTTTTCAAATTTTTATTCATAAAGCAGATTACCGTAAGAGCACCACACAGGGCTTCGGACACGGCATAGGGAAGTAATTTATAATTAACATATTACGGGCTTATTGTAAAAACTTGATAAGCCACATTTTATTTTTAGTTTGTTTTTGCATTTTAAAAGTTAAAAAGATGCAAAAACTATGACTCTTGCAGTAGTTTTTTACTCTTGGTATTTGGAATAAGTGTTTAAACAAGACTTCTAATTAATATTAATCAATGGATGTCTAGAAAACGTCAAAAATCCATGAAATAATAACTGTGACATATCAAGTTTTTACAATTTTAAAAACTATTTTTTTGAAATACAGCTTTTTGAATCGCGGTTTTTGAAAACAATGCATTTTGCTTAGTAACTGTGGCATATCAAGTTTTTACAATAAGCTCTTCATATATATTTTTTAAAAATTTTAATAACTATTTTTTGGAAATACAGCTTTTTGAACCGCGGTTTTTGAAAACAATGCCTTTTGCTTAGTAGAAGTGAATAATTTGTGTTTACTAGTAAAAGCACAATTTAAGTAGCTTTAAAATGAGGTATCAATGACTCTCATAGCTTAAGCCGTTAAAAAGATATTTAAATTTTCGTATATTTTTCATATTTTGAAGCGCAATATTTCAAGGTCCGCAGGGGTTAGCTGTCCAACATTTGGACGAGGTTATATTTATATGATGTAGATCTTCTATACCAAGTTTGGTTGAACTCAGAAGGGGTGGATGAAATCGAGTGGTTTATTTTATATGTTTCCAATCAATTAAAAAAAAAAATATATATTTTTCTTAAAGTTGAACAAATATTTTGTTACTAAACGGTCAGAGACTGGTACAAAAATCACATCGTTGATAAAGCGTTGTTTTACTACAGTACACTCAGGGAACTTCTGCTTTAAAAATATATAGTTGTTTGGGTTGTAATACAGTTTCTTTATTTTTAATGTAAATGTCAGTCATTTGTAGAACAAATTAAATTTTTTACTAACCTTGTAGTTCATTTAAAAAAACAACCCACATCAAATGACTGTTTCATGATTTTACATTAATTTTTTACAGTTGTTTTTTGTTATTTAAAAAAATAAAAAAAAAATGTTTGTTTATTTTTTACTACCATGTGGTTCATTTTTACTACAATTGTTAGTCATTTTTTGAACATTAAAAAACAAATGAAAATGTTAGTTGAATTTACTGTAATGTAAGTCGTCCTTTCTTTAAGTGAAATTTCATTTGTTTTCAACTACATTTGCAGTGGTCTTTACCTACATAGTATTCTAAGTGTATCAATAAAAACACCAATGACGAATTACTATTTTGCGATGATTTGCCAACGTAAAAATACTTTTCCAACCCTGTCAATACAAAATTTACGACTTTTTTTGAAATAAAAATATTGGCAAAGCAAACAATTTTAAACGTTTTAAAAAATTTGGATAATTAAAGATAAACTAAAAACTATTAATATGTTTAAAGACTTAAATATGCATTTGAAGGTTTAAATAAATACTTGGGTCGTTCCAAAAGCAGCGTAGACAGTCATCAACTCCACCCATCCGATTTGCATGAAACTTATTATATGTATTCTCCTAATTAGTATAACTAAACAGTATTTTTTATTTTGTCAAAATTCGTTGTTCGCTTAAATAGCTTAAATGCTTAAAGGGTGTTTTTTTAATTAAAAATATATGAAAAATACTCTGTTCAAATTATTGAATGCGAAGAATGACTTTAAAAATGTCTGTCTCATTTTAAAGCTTATTTTGTGTTAGATGTGTATTTTTAAAGGATACAAAAACTTAAAAATGCCCTTGATTCTCAAATATCTCAAAATGAACCATTTTTTTCTTAAATTTTTGTTTGCAGATTAATCAATATGTGCTATAAACCTATATAATAATTTAAGATTGGAATCACAATGGGTTAATTAAAAAAGTGATTTTTTCAATATTACTACACTGGGAGAATTCTCCTTATTTCAGTAAAGAATTTCTTCATATATTTAATGAAAATGGTCACTGGAACTCGTCCATTGAAACTTTTCATAGAATGAAAGTTTTGTAGAATTAATGAAAATCTTTTTATATGGCGAGTTAATGAAAATATTTTTATATGGCGAATTCCCACTTGGAAGCATGACTTTTGTGTAAAATAAGCACGGATTTCAGCGCTTATACAAAGCATTGATTTCATGGGTTTCAGTAAAATCATATTTCATGTCTACATTATTACGATTAAAAGTAATAATATGAATATACATAATGTATTTTACATAAAACTCTACATATATTATATTTTTGTTGTTAACATTTTTGACATATAATATAATTATTTAATTATTTTACCGCTCCACGTGCTAGCTCTTCAGAAACAGTTAAATGACAAATTATTTTTTATTTCATACTCGAAAACACCAAACACAATCGGAAATCACTCGGGAAAATTTTTACAGATCGTTTATAATCCACGATATGAAACTTTCTGCATTACAACCTGCATCCTTATAAGGGATTAGGGTAAGCTGCTTTCAATCTGCATCCTTGTTAGGGAAAACAGTGAGCTCAACATTTTTGTTTGTTTGTTTTTATACGAAAATTATTAGTTTCTTTTGCTGCTTCTCAATATTATATGATAGTAAGCACTTACATCAGCTCATTTGTTTTATCCTGCTTCTTAAAACACGAAATTTTTTTACTGGGAATATATGTTGAACACTAGAGAATTAAATCTTAAAACTAAAGTATAAAATGTATGAAAATTCATAGCTCTAAAGAAAATTTTCATTAAATCTATGAAGAGATAATTTATGAAATCGAATGCATTTTTTTATGAAACTATGAAATTTTAGAAGAAAAAGTTTATGAAAAATTTCTTAATATTAATAAAATTTTTTGGATATAATGAAATTCTTCATTGAATCTACGAAAAAAATTCTATGAAATTGTTCCATTAATATCATGAAGGATAATTCTTTAAGTGTACGATTACATTCAACAGTTCCAAAATCTAAAAAAAATATTAGCCGGATTCATGTAATTTTGTATCTATGTAAACATCGTATTTTTATATGTTTTATATATTTTATTCTACAATTTGTTTGTGTGTTTTAATTTCTATATTTCAAACATTTAGGGCAAGTAACTATTCTAAAAAATAACCTGAGTTTAACTTTAAACACAGAGATTTCCATATAAATATGACATTCATAACTATGGTTTAGCCCTAAACTGTGGTTATTTTTTAGATAAGTTAGCAGGCAATTAAAAATAAAAAATAAAGTAAAGCAACACTTGTAAAGCACGTACCTGTAAATAAGCATTGTGTACTTATACACTATATACGAACGTATTATAGATACTCCTATTAAATTGAAAAAAAAAAAATAATCAAAAAATGAATTTAAATATTGACATATACTTATATATGGACATATATTGAAATATTGCTGAAATATCGCCAACAACGAAAATTGCTTATGCCCAGTTTTTCACTTCGTATTTAAAGGCCATTTGGACTTTAAGTTCTATTTAACTTTAAATTTAAATCACATTTAAGTGACCAATCTTGGGCATTGAAAGTCTATTTAAATTGTACAAATATAACATATGATTTTGACAGTTTGTTTTTTTTCGCGTGGTAAAACAAACAATAAAAAATAAAGTAAATTATAGCAGCCAATAAAAATTCAACTTCGGATGAAATTTTCACTTATCTTCATTTTTATTTTATTAATTTAATTATAATTTATATTTTATTTCGATTTATATATTTATTTATATATATTTTTTTTTTTTTTATTTCTATATTTTAAATTTTCTGTTTTTTTCTATTCTTTAAACAGCTGTTTTCTGATTAATTTTTTTACATTTCATGATGCTACCATACATTTGTCGCAAATAAATAACAATTTACATTCAAGACTGAAAAACTGAAACTGTATTTAAATACAACTTAAATTTAAATGGCAATTAACTAATTGCATATTTAAATACGAAGTTAAAAACTGGGCATTATTCAATTCAAAATTAATAGCTCTGTAATTCAATTATTTTTCAATTAAATGATAACTCATATTATTAAAAAGTAATCAATATCGTAAAAAAAATTGTTATTGCCATACCAAATGTTTTGTTGCCATAAAAAATGTTTTTTTTTTATAAAAGTGTTGTTGCCATATCAAATGTTTTTATAGCTTGAATTTTATAACATTGAATTTAAATCGGCATTAAATTCTCATTTAGTTAGCAGATTTATTTATACTTATGTGAACAAATTCACATAGAAATTAGTTGTTTTCTTTCTATTGAAGCGTAGGGACTATGGGCAATTGTTTTTATATTTTTTTCTTTGTATAAATTGGCTCTTTTATTGAAATCAGAGTTTTTTTTTTAATAATTTTTGATGTTTATTTTTCATTTTCTTTCTGTTTAAAAAAAATTTTTATTAAACAAAATTAAACTTTAAAAATTACATTATCAATTTTAGAATAAATAAATATTCAGATTCAAACAACTGAAACTAAATTATTTAACTTAATAAAGTAATAAACCTAATAAGAAATAATATGTAATATAATTGAAATGAATTTACAATATTTATTACTAATACCACTAAACATAAACATTTATAAAAACAACTACATAAATATTACAAAAAAAACCAACAATGTGTTGATGTTTGCTTTTTAACGATAATATAAAAAAAGTCAAGCAAGTTCCGATTTTGAGCAAATATTTAATTGATTCAATTAATTTTTAATTGACAGCTTTTAAAATTTTCAACAACCGATTTAATAGAAAAATTAGGAAAATGTATGTTAATGTGTATGTTATTTCATATTCACAAAAGAGGGCAATTATGGAAGTATATGCAATTTCATATGCTCAAGAAGGACTCATATATGAACATATAAAGAAGTATATGTGACTCTTCATAAACAAAGTCTTATATATGGTACGATTAAAGCATAGAGTAATCTGAACCTTTTAATAAAAGAAGAATTGTTTAAAAAGACGGTTCAAACAAAAAGTTTCACGCTTTTATACAGGGTGTTTTTGTTATTTTTATTTCACTCAAAAATATTCAAGTTCAAGTACCGTTATTTTGTTACTGTTGAAAAATGTTGCAATTTGTTTACATTTTCATACTGAATAAGATGTACTACATGGAATGAAAAGTACGTGGCCTCACATAGAGATGGCGTTACAAATGCCAATATTTTTTGTTTCTTCAGTAGGGCCAACTCTTAGAAGATTTGTGTCAATATTTCATGACATTTCACCAACGCATTTAACAAAAGATCACGTTTTTTGTGAATATATTAAAATGTCGTTAACGCTTTTATTGGTCGCGGATCTTAAAATTTGTATAAGATTACGACAATTTATAAAAAATATAATAACAATTTTAACTCGTTCAAATTTTATCCAAATATTACGAAACCTTTTTGGCGAATGAAATTTTAAATTTTCTAATAGCGGATAGACACCTCCATATAATGGAAAAATATTATTAGCAACCCTTTCTGTTTGTTGTCTGTAAATGATAACGTTTACAATTTGGTCCAACAAATATAGTAGTTAAGCCGTAAATGCGGCACTTCAATCTGTATACGTTTCGATAATGTACATTTGGGCCTTAATTTTGAATTTCGTCTAAGGATGAGGTGTTACGTTATTAAAATGTAAATTGTTTATGTAACAAAAACTATTTGTATAGAAATAACGCAACGCTTCAACCAGGTGAAAAATCAAATTGAAGCAATAAATGGAATTTTCAGATCTATTTAAAACTTTAAAAAAAATTATTACATCAGGGGGTGGTTTCAATACCAGTTTTTTAAAGTCTGTAATTTCTACCAAAAAATTCCCTTAAGAAGATGATATAATCTGCCACAATTCCACGATAAATAAGAGTCGATAAAGGAAGTTGAAAAATAAAATGTTAATAAAATCGTGTTTACAAACAATAAACTAAAGTTTAAACAAAAAAAAAACCAATTATTTACCAATAATTTAATTATTAAAGTTTTTTTTTGTTCCGAATAATTTAAGACTGATATGAAAACACTGTTTTTATATTTTTCATTTTCCTTTAACTTCTTTTTTGTGACGGAAATTCACCGAGTAGGCATACAAATTTCATGAGCATTAATTTGCAGAAATTTTCATATTGAATTCTAACGTTTTTAACTCAATTTTATTATTAATATTATTATTTTTTGGGACACACCTTATTCGCCAGATTTTATTCCCTCGGATTATTTCTATTTCCAAACTTGAAAAAATGGCCCATTGCCAGCAATGACGAGGTGGAGTCTGCGGTTGATGGCTATGTTCAGGATCTAGACAGCTCTTACTATAAACAGGGTATCGAAGCTATTGAATATCGCTGGGAAAAGTGTATCCAGCTAAAAGGATATGTTGAAAAATAAAGAAAATTGTTCCCAAATTTGTTGTCCTTTTTAGTTATGTCGTCTAATTTTGGGACCGCCATCGCAAAAAACGGTTAACTGGTTTTTCTGTTATGGTTTTGGACACTCTAATTCTATTGCATTGTAATTCACTCTATATGGTATTCGGATTAAATTAACACATCAAGTTTAAAGACCACTTTATTGAGATGTGATCGATTTTGTAATAATCATGTTGCTAATATTCAGTATTGTATTCTAATAACACTGTGGAACAAATTCAGGTTAGCAAAAGTTAGGTCGATTCTGAGAGTGAGGGGTGAAAATAGAGGCGAAATTAGAAGACCCGTATCGCGGCGTTTGTTTATGATAGTTCGAATAGTTTTTTAATCGACCTTCGAACTTTGCAGTCAAATGCCAATTTTCAGCATTTTGTTTATATGGTTTTTTGGCTATAACTCGTCGACTAATTGATATTTTTTCAATCTGTAAAAGCCAAATTATTGCTAGAGACCTGTCCAACAATTAAAATTTTTAATTTGGCTTTTACAGATTGAAAAAATATCAATTAGTCGACGAGTTATAGCCAAAAAACCATATAAACAATATGCTGAAAATTGGCATTTGACTGCAAAGTTCGAAGGTCGATTAAAAAACAAATTTAATTAGCCTCTATTTTCACCCCAATAATTTAGCCTCTATTTTCACCCCTCACTCTCAGAATCGACCTAACTTTTGCTAACCTGAATATGTTCCACAGTGTTATTGTTGTCGAATTATAGGAAAAACTAACTTTTCTTTCACTAACTTAATATTCATGTTGAGCTTAAACAATTTGTTGGTAACCAAAAACTTTGTTTTTTATATCCAAAAAGTTTTAAATAACTTTATACTGAAAATTTAACAAAATAGAATAAATACAGACATCAAGGGCAGATGGTTTAAATTTCAAACCTAACGTACTTGAAATATAAATATGTATGCAAATAGAACATTTCTAAATAAACCAAAAATTACATGTATGCATAATTTTATAGGTTTTTGTTAAACAAATAAATGTTTAAAAAAAGTTATACAAGAGAAAATTATTAAAGCGTAAAGTTAATTTTACTTTCAGTAGTTTTTGAAAACCAAATTAGTGTTATGCTCGAAAACCAATTAAAATGTTCAAAACTAAAACTAAATATGAGAACTCAAAAACTACTTCTATCTGGCATGTGATAAAAACCGATCGATTATATTTTCGATCGATTTGGCTAAAAATCAAAAGTCAAAAAGTGAATTAAGAGGAATAGGAGGACAGAAATTGTTTTTGATCGCTTTAGTTGAATCTGGAATACCGATTTTATTGTTTCATGTAGAGTTGTGTCGTTCATGAACGAACTAGTTCAATTGAACGACTCACTCAATTGAACGATATGATTTGTTCACCAATATTCGATCTTGTCGTTCATTTCGTTCTTTTTATTCATGGAACAACTGCATCTTTATTCAATCAAATTGCTTGCAATTATACGAAATATTCGGGACTGAAATTTAAAAAAGGATCGATTTGAGAACGATAGTTTTGCATTACATGCCAGTATATTTGTATTTTCTAATGGAACAACTGCAGTAAATATCTTCATTGTATTGCTCAACCATCACACAGTAGGATATATCATAATTTCTTACTTAGTGTTACGATTGCAATACGATTTGGATCGGGCATAAGTGCCATAATATCGAACTTATGTTTTTACGTTGAACGTGCTAGACCACCTGGGGTGGCAATATGACCCCCATAGTAGGGCACTTTTTGCATACAAAATTTAAGTGCTCGCCATTTTTTTTGTTTCTTAACCGGCTTTGTCTCTTAGGTTATCTCTTATAGTTCGCGAGATATTTCCATTTGAAAATTTGAAACTAAAAATTAAGTTTGACTCAGGCGCAATTTTTTGCGTATAGCGGGATCAAATCAAGGCCAATAAAAAAATTTTTATGAGAATCGTTATAAAATTGATTACCTTTAATGAATCGCTTCAGTTACTATTTTACCAGTATTTCATTCGATTTCTTTTTCATATTTTGACAACTTTTTAATTTTTTTCCTTTTTTACTAGTTTTAATAGAAATGTACTCATACAAACCTCATACTTTTGTACTCTGAATATGCAGAAAATAAAAAGGCACGTGTAATTTTCTCTATTTCAAACAATAACACAAGAGGCCTTTTTCTATTTTTATGGGTTTAACAATTTTTGGTTTTGCCTTTGTCTCCCTAAGCTATAATTATTTTGTAATACACTGCTGTTAATTATACCAATAGTATACTTAGAATACTATGTAGGTAAAGACCACTGCAAATGTAGTTGAAAACAAATGAAATTTCATTTAAAGATAGGACGACTTACATTAAAGTAAATTCAACTAACATTGTCATTTGTTTTTTAATGTTCAAAAAATTACTAACAATTGTAGTAAAAATGAACCACATGGTAGTAAAAAATAAACAAACATTTTTTTTTTTATATAACAAAAAACAACTGTAAAAAATGAATGTTAAATCATAAAACAGTCATTTGATGTGGGTTGTTTTTTTTTTAATGAACTACAAGGTTAGTAAAAAATTTAATTTGTTCTACAAATGACTGACATTTACATTAAAAATAAAGAAACTGTATTACAACCCAAACAACTATATATTTTTAAAGCAGAAGTTCCCTGAGTGTACCAACTAAAGAAATATCAATTAATTAAATAGATTTGCACTATTCTAATGACCAGCGGTGTATGTGGTTTAAAAATAAAAATATGTAAGAGAATGTACCATAATGTGGCTCAATATGAGGTATTTGGGTTATATACAAAAAACTAAGTGAAGTATTCCAAATTCAAATACATCAGCTTGTAGGCCAACTTGTTGGACATTTTTCGGCTATAGATCATTTTCTTGTGATAACTATATATATAAGAATTATATAAGAATTTTCAAAACAACTCAAAAGGTCCATACTAGGGAACATGTATGCTAAGGTGGACCTAAATTAAAAAACTCTAAAAGCATACAAAGTTGTTAGAAAAATTTGTTTATTAAAACGTTTTATGTATCGTCTAAAGATGATTAATTGGTTACCATATGTAATGCTAACTTTTTTAATTGCGGCAAACAAACAATATTTTTTTGGAAACTGTCCAAAGAAGACAGGAACAGTTAAAGTGATGCGTAAGCCATTTAAAAAAGACTAAAACTTGAAAAAAAAAATTAAATTAAAGGTACGCTTTAGGGAACATTATGAAAATTTAATTTTTCATATTTTTGTTTTATTTATTATTTTTTTTTATGTTCCCTCTAGCGCTGATCATCTTAAGATTTTTTCGTCTTTCTCTTACATTTAGAAACAGTTAGTGTTTTTTTTTATAATACGTAGTAACATTTTAATTATAATCTCAAACCTTACAATTCAAAATGAAATGTAATAAAATCAATTAGTTGTATTAAAATTGTGAATAAAATTCTTACCGTTTACAAAAATCCGACTTGGAAAATTCTTTAAAACTTGTTTGTAATTAAATTTTTATGTTCACAAAAAAACTAAACTTTATAATACATTTTTTTGAAACAACGCAATAAAATACACTGCGTATCATAAAATACACTGCGTATCATAACACTACATTTGTCGTCATATCTAAAGTATAAGAAATAATTTAATTAAACTTTTTGCAGTTTCTTAAAGTGGTAACAGGTTATTTTTATTTTTGCAAATTGGAGCCATCAACTTTTGAAATTCATTTAAATGTATTTCTTAGTGTTTCATAAATGAACTTGTGTAATCAAATATGATGCTTATTTTGTTAAACTAACTTGCTTATTTGTTTTCAAACAAACGCGATGTGATAAAGAAAGATCTTAATGAAGTCAAAAACGTCAATTTTGAGCATTTTTAGAAAATATGGGAAGTTTTACGAAAACTTAAGCGATCGTACAGAGTTACCCGCAGTTTTGGAATAAAGCGAAGTCTCTATGGCTAAAGAAAACCTTGGGCACAGCACCAGGGATATAAAAGCACATCACGCAATCTAATAAAAAGTCTTTCAAAGATTGCTGATGGGTTTCCCGTAAAATTTTTCAAATCTGCAATAAGTAGAGCCTTAAAAACAAAGGCTGTCCCAATGTTATTTCTTCGCCACAAACAAGTTCGCGTTAAGTTTACAAAGAAAAATTGCAAGCAAACAGAAAATACTGTAATTTAGCAAATGAATGATTTTCGGGTTTTTGTCTACTATAAATGTTTTTAAGTGATTTTCGGGTTTTTGTCTACTATAAAAATTAATTTTATTTTCTTATGCAATATTTTCTTATGTTTTTTATAGAGGTATAAAACTTTGAAATGGAATAAAACAAAGATGAACTTTTTAAATTGACATGAAATTTACTTCTTTCGGAAGATAATCTTCTGGCATTATTATTTTTTTATGACTTTTGGCATATGACCGCCACGGCTGGCTCGGACGTAGTCTAATCGGCGTAGACTAGCGACTTCACATATCCCCACAGAAAATAGTCCAGCGGCGTTAAATCGCACGATCTTGGAGGCCAATTTACGGGTCCGAAACGTGAAACTATGCGGTTACCAAACGTTTCATTCAATAAATCAATTGTGGCACGAGCTGTGTGACATGTTGCGCCGTCTTGTTGACACCACAGCTCCTGGACATCATGGTTGTTCAATTGATTAACGAAAAAGTCAATAATCATGGCTCTATAGCGGTCACCATTGACTGTAACGTACTGACCAGCATCGTTTTTAAAGAAGTACGGACCAATAATTCCACCAGCCCATAAAGCTCACCAAACAGTCAGTTTTTATGGATGTAACGGTGTCTCAACATACACTTGGGGAATATCATCACTCCAAATACGGCAGTTTTGTTTATTAACGTATCCATTTAACTAAAAGTGAGCTTCATCGTTTAACAAAATTCGCGCACGTAGTGCGCGATACGTATTTCGAACAGAACCATGATTTTCAAAAGAAATTTGCTCAATTTGGAAGCGTTGTTCAGTCGTCAGTCTATTCATGTTGAAATGCCAAACCAAACTAAACATAAATCACTTGACAGCTGACAAAATGGCCGCCAGTTAAAAAAGTGTTACCAACTTAAAGTTCTATACTTGTATAAAAAACACCCTTTACTTATTTTATATGAAAAATACCCATAAAAAAGAAAAAATAAAAATACTCATATGAAGAGTAGAGATATTTCGAATAAAATTTATATGAAAAATTAACTTTCCCAAGGTTGCACACAAAATGTTCTTTGAAAACTAAACACAAGCTGGTTTGTGACAGCGTAATAACTTTAGAACACACGTAAGCATTTGTAGTGCTTGCAGATATTTTTAAGGTAGTACTTATTGTAGATTTCAAAAAATTTTCGCTAGCACGCTCATCAATCTTCGAAAGACTTTTCGGGGTATTGCATGCTGTGCTAATAAAAAGGTGTTTATCTTTATCTCTCTTAGATATCGTTTCCCTAGATCTTTTTCTCCCCTTATCCACTTTGATTTGTTCCAAAATTGCGGAAAAATTCGTCCGGTCGCTTATTTTTTCGTACACCTTCCACCTAAATTACGGCATTTTATAAAAAGTTTCAAATTTGTCGTATTTGTCTTCACTAAGATATTTATCGCATTGCGTTTTATTTAAAAATTAATAAGGCAGTTAATTTAACAAAATAAACTTAATATTTGATTTCGCAACTTCGATTTGAACTCATAATAATGATTCAAAACGAAGTGCGGCTATAGTTACGGAACACTAAGAAATGCATTTATAGGACGTGTTTCGTCAATTTTAAAAGTTGATGGCTCAAATTTGCAAATCACAATAAATTTCATTAAATTATTTTTTAAACTTTAAATATGACGAAATATGTAGTGCGGCTATAGTTATGATACGCAGTGAAGTCATGGCGGTAATTAAAATAACAGTTAACATATTCAGCAACAACACGAAAAAACGAAAGGTTCACTTTAGAGAACAGGCCACAATTGGGAAGCTTCCCTTATATATTTATTGTTACAGTTTTTTTTTTTTTTTTGTTTGATCAATTGTCTATATAATTTGCAGACCTAATATTCTATAAAGCACATGACGTTCATATGGCTTTTGGAATATTTTTGTATTTTTGATGGTGCATAATTTTGTAACTTATTACCGGGGAAACGGAAGTTGAAAAACTACAAACAAAAAAAGAAATCAACATCATATTATGTTAATTTATTTCGCGTGACAAGCTTTACTAAAAAAAATGTATACCCTACAACGTTTTCCTGGATATGACAACAAGTATATTAAGTTTGATATCATACATGGGTCACTTCATTAAGTGAAATAATAATATTTGCGATTTCATAAGATTTAATATTAATTGTAATTTAATTCAATATTTTTGAATTATTAAAAATTACTTAAAAGACCAGATTTGTCAATTATTTAAAATTCTTTTGCCATCTTAAAAAATATAATATAAAAGAACAGATAAAACATTAAAATTTATAAAATTCGTTGAATTTAGGAACAAACAAAATCAGTAAAATCAAAAAATATGCTCAAATCGATGTTTATTATTAAAATTCAGGAATGGAGAAGGTTCGCTTTGTCCCATTTTGTTTTCTGTGTTAAGTTTTCTAACTAAACTCGTGTCCAGTTCAATTCCAGTTCGTTTCCTGCATAAAATTGAACATTTCTCAAAAAAAAAAAAATTTTAAAAAATGTAAATTTTAAAAATGTAATATTCTTTTGTTAAAATTAGAAAAAAATATACACACAGAAATCTAAAGTACCAACCGAATTGAAAAGTTTATTTTTGGTGAATTCAACCAATAATTTCGTTTGGTACAACCATATTCAAATGTGATTTCAGAATACGAGTATTTTGTTGGAGCAATTAAAATTCTGTTGTAAAGGGTGTTTTTTCTACAGGTATATAACTTTAAGTTGGCAACACTTTTTTAACTGGCGGCCAGCTGTCAAGTGATTTATGCTTAGTTTGGTTTGGCATTTCAACATGAATAGACTGACGCCTGAACAACGCTTCCAAATTGTGCAAATTTATTTTGAAAATCATGGTTCTGTTCGAAATACGTATCGCGCACTACGTCCATTTTACCGTTTAGCGATGAAGCTCACTTTTGGTTAAATGAATACGTCAATAAACAAAACTGCCGTATTTGGAGTGATGATAATCCGCAAGTGTATGATGAGACACCGTTACATCCAGAAAAACGGACTGTTTGGTGTGCTTTATTGGCTGGAATCATTGGTCCGTACTTCTTTAAAAACGATGCTGGTCAGAACGGTAGTCACGCCAATAAGCCCGAAACGATTGACCACGTGGAGGTCAACATTCGCCGCGTTATTGCCAATATAAGGACACAAATGTTGGAAAAAGTCATCGAAAATTGGACCTCCAGATTAGACTACGTCCTAGCCAGCCGTGGCGGTCATATGCCAGAAGTCATATTTTAATTAAAATGCCAGAAGATTATCTTTGGAATAAAGTAAATTTCATGTCAATTAAAAAAAAAATCATCTTTGCTTTATTTCATTTTAAAGTTCAATACCTCTATAAAAACACCCTTTATTTGTATCCACCAATTTCTATCGTAGCAACCATATTTCAGTTGGCAAATTACGAAATTTTTGTCCTTGTGTATTCTGGACCAAAAATAAGGCGTATTTTGTAAATTTATATATTTTTTAACTTTATGAAAAAAAAATATCCCATTTAAAACGGGATTTTTTTTTTTTTTTTGATAAAGTTAAAAAATATATAAATTTACAAAATACGCTTAATTTTTGGTCTAGAATACGTATTCTTTCCTTCTCTAGTGTCTCTTTCGCTTATACCATATTTAAGGTTTTGGATTACGGTCGATATTTTTTCTTACACTTCTCCATGAATAGAAGTGAGGATTATGACCGAATATATTTCGGAAATAATGCCTAAGCAAAATATTAAATAATACCCATCATGATAGAAAAAAAATTGTAAAAATTTCTGCTGAAACTACTAAATTTTAGTTAAAAATTATGTTGCAGAAATACTGCAAGAATTTATCAGATTTTTTTTTGGTAAATATTAGAAAGATACGAATAACAAAAATAAATCAGTTGAAGCTACAAATATTTAGTTCTATTTGAGCTAAATTTTAGTTAATTAAAAGTAACAAATTAATCTGCTTAAATCATCAAACAATTTGCTAAATATTAGAAGACAAAAAAAAAAACCTTAAAAAAATATGAAATTTTTTTAAACGAATTTTTGTTTTGTTCTTCTTAAGATCATATTATCGAATCCCAAATAGAAATTGATAATTACTTTGTTACAACGTATAGAGAATAACCGTATTTTTTTTAATTTTTTAATGCGAATAAAATGTTTCCCTTCTGAACTCAGCATTTGATTTTAGCAAAATATACTGTTATTTGCATTCTACTAAATTTAAGGCAAATAAAGCAAAAATTTTGTTGGTATTACAGTTTTTGTTTGCTGTTTTTAATCTACAAATATTTAGTAAAAGTTTTTGTAGTTTTAGCAGAGTAAAATGCTATTTTTAATTAACTAACATTCAACTCGAATATAACTAAAATTTTGTAAACAGTTTTATATTTGCTGTTCTTATTTCATTAATATTTAGCAAGAAATG
This sequence comes from Delia radicum, assembly GCA_021234595.1. Classification (NCBI taxonomy): domain Eukaryota; kingdom Metazoa; phylum Arthropoda; class Insecta; order Diptera; family Anthomyiidae; genus Delia; species Delia radicum. The sequence goes on from CM037855.1 coordinate 94,235,389, forward strand.
CTGCTAATTTTAGCAGAGTTTTCTGCAGCGTAATTTTTAACTAATTTTTAGTAGCTTTTTTTTTGCTATTTTTACAGGTTTATTTATATGAGTCTAAACAATCTCAAAAAAAAACTTATATATTGAAAGTAGGGCGTTTCACCATACCATTTATTTTTTATTTTTGCTACTCTTAAAGTGGATTTTTTTTTAGAGGCATAGAACTTTTTTAAAAATAAAACACAACAAATTCAATGGAATTACACAAATTTCATGGCATTGAATATTTAAAAATAATTTCTGGCATATGGCCTCCACGACTGCGCCTTATGAAAGCCATCCTGTAGTTCCAATTTTGTACCACTTTTTCGAGCATACCCGGTCTTATTTCGTCAATATTGCTTCGAATGTTGGCTCCTAAATGATCAATCGTTAGTGGTTTATGAGCATAGACCAGAGATTTGCCGTACCCCCACAAAAAATAGTCCAAAGGTGTCAAATCACACGAACGAGGTGGTTATTTACAGGTCCATTTCTTGAGATAATTCGGTCACCAAACGTTTGGCCCAACAAAGTGATGGTTTCACGCGCTGTATGGCATGTTGCACCGTCTTTTGGAACCATTTATCCTTCAAATAATTTGCAATGACATAAGGAATAAAAAAATCACTAATCATTTGCCTGCAGCGTTCGCTGTTCATGGTAATGTTGGCAATGGTTTCGGATTTAAAGTCAAATGGGCCGATGACGCATTCGGCATGTAAACCGCACCAAACAGTAATGAAGTCTCAAGAGTCTCATGAGAATTGTCCTCTCCAAAAACGAAAATTCTGTTTGTTTACATACCCCTTAAGACAGAAATGAGCCTCATCGACAAATATGATTTGACGATTAAAATCTGGTTCAACTTTCAGTTGATTCTCAGACCATTCACCGAACACACGACGCAATTGACGGTCCGCTGGCTTTAATTGTTGCACCAGTTGGATCTTATTTTCCAAGTAGTGGACGGGCAGATACCGAGTTGCTGATAACGGCGTCGGGTAGATAAATTCAAGTCCTCTGTCACACTCACGTATACAGAGGCGAAGGCTTCTTCAGAACGCACGGTACAGGCTCGATTTAGATGAATATTATCCAAAAGAGTAAATATGGTCATGAATCGTTCCATGTTATTGCGTATTACCTGCTCAGATGGACGATTATGAGCACCGTAAACTTGACGAAGTGCTCTATAAGTTTCGCGAACACAGCGCAAATTTTTGCTGGGAGGATCCTTGCAGTAAAATTGCTGACTTTACTCACTACTCAAAAGTTCCAGCCTACTAAAAAAATACTGGGGGTACAAATTATAAGTTAAAAAGCCAAAGTAAAAATTCAGAATTTATCAAATTTAAACCTCGATAGCTTCAGCCCAGCAAAAACTTTCATTACCGTGTAAGTGGTTATATAATGAAAATAAATATCCAAGCACATTATAATTTGGCGTCAGCACTAGTTATTTTTGTTTGACGAACTCGTTTTTGTAAGAAGTCAATCAATCTACGCGACTACTTATTTAATTAAAAATATATATACCTTATGGTCAAATAATTATTTTTTAATTACTGATAAGTATAATGGCAAGGTTAAGCGTTTGTACAAATTTTGTGCGTTTTTTTCATGCAGCGAATATGTAAAATTACTTACGAAAACGACCTCGTCGAACAAAAATAATGAGTTTGACGCCGAATTATATGTAGTAGACCTTATTGCTACTTATTATTTTGGTATTGGTAATGAGAGCCCATTCCTGAAATTTTGCTGGGAGAAATAGGTAATATATGGGCGTCAATAAAATTTTTTAGATAGATTCTTAAAATGCAATTGATTTTCATAATTAACAAACCATTTTTGGTTAGGACTTGATATTGTTAGCTAGTCAGACACTTTAACATTTAGTACAAACGCTGTCAAAGAGCGCTTTCCCAACTTAATATATTATCATTTTACAAATGGACCGGCTGTTCAAAAGTTAGTTAGTTTTTAGTTAACCTGCGTGTTGGTGCAAAAGTGAGCCAATGAATATGAGATTGTAGAAGATTATGATTATGATTATGAAAATGACACTATAATATGCATATCCTTATTCCCAATTAGTTTAATTTTTCCAAAAATATTTGGAGAATAAATTAATCTTGAGTTTTAATATTTAAACATTGCCTCACTTTTGCATCACTGTGTTTTGCATAATTGTTCGGCTTTCGTACAACATTCCCGAAGGCCTTTTTTACATTATATTTCAAATATTTCAATGAAATGGCAACCCTAAGTTTACTTCATAGTCTATATGGGTATCAAAAGTGTGTGGTACCAAAACATGTATCGTATTTCTATTTTGAGCCTTGCGGTATTTTTTGGTAAATTTAGCAACACATGTCTGCTGAACTGCAGTAAAATGAAATTGGTCGAAAAAATTAGTAGCCGCTACTAAAGTTTAGTAAAATTTCAGTAACCTGCAATTTAAAATTAATTTGCTGAAATCAGCAACAAAATTGCTAATTTAAGTACATCTAATAGAACTTCACAGAATAAAAATTAAAAAAGTAAAATTAATCGAATGTGTTTTTCAATCCTTTACACTTTTTTCCTAATAGATGCATATTAGGCCGGGTCGATTTGTATGGAGACGTTCAAGGAAAATCGTATTCTAGGGATCAAAATAAGAAACTTTTCCGAAGGAACCATACCTCTAAAACGAATTCTGATGTCCCGACTTTTGACCCGTAGGGTCAAATTTTGAAAAATTCCACTTTGACCAATTAGAGTACCCCAATCGAATCCAACCCAATCGAATGTAATTTATACATTCATCTGCTAGAGCGTCTTCCGGAGAAGAAATAGAGACCATAATCTTGGAAAGACTCCTCCTACTTTCTGAAATATCTCTATCCCTAGATTTGTACATTTTTCTATAAAAACACGGCTAAAAAGGCCCTCTTTCAACTTAAATTTTAACCCCTTAACGGTACCTAGAACGATGATTTATGCATTAATCTGCTAGCGCGTCTTCCGGAGAAGAAGTAGCTCCCATAATCTTGGAGAGATTCCTCCTACTTTCTGAAATATCAAAGTGGGCTTTTTCAAAATTTGGCCCTACGGGTCAAAAGTCGGGACATCAGAATTCGTTTTAGAGGTATGGTTCCTTCGGCAAAGTTTCTTATTTTGATCCCTAGAATACGATTTTCCTTGAACGTTGAGCGATTTTTAAATCGACCCGCCCTAATGTATATACATATTTTTTTGTGATAAGCAAAATGTTTGCTAAATTTAGAAACTGATTTTCAAAAATTTGTTAAATATGTTGCTAAAATCAGCAACAAAAATTAGTACAAAATTCAGTTATTTGTAAAATGAGAATAGCAAAAAATGTTACTAAAATAAAAATTAATACAAAAATAGTAAAGTGCGATTGAAAGTTTTTTCTGATAACTTTTTTTTTTCTTCTTAGTGTACACTGTGTATATGAATTTTGGGTGCCAATTTTGCACTCATTATAAAAAGGTTGGCATGGTAAACGTACCCACCCATGCACAAATTGCCAACCGTACAAAAAGAAAATAGTACCACCCTGTTAGAAATTACCAAAAGTGCAACTAATATTGTACTAGAAAAACACTGCTTTGTTTGAAAAGCAATTATTTTTCCAGTGGCACTCTCAAAATTTTTTGCCAGTATTTTTTTTACCAATATTAATTACATCCATTCAGTAGTTGTACACTCAAAAAAAAGCTAGTAAAGTCAGCAAAAAATGTTTCTCCTTTATCATATATCCAAGTTCCAGTAATATCGTTAGACTCTTCTTGTTAGTGAAAAATTTGAACCACTTGATTTTAATTTTTCTAGATACTTTCCCAACGCTTTGTAAAGCATTGGCGCCACCGTGGAATGGTGCTATCATTTGGGTGTTTCGTAAGCAAGTACAAATATTAGGCATTTGGGTGCTTTGCCATTGCTGGCCTCTTTGGTTTTTCTACCTGGGTAGTTATGTACTACCATAATTCCATGTTACCACTTACTGCTCTAAGGTTCAGCCAGGTGAAACGTTTAAATGTCAATAAAATGTAAATGCCAAATTTGCCATTACTAAGGCTTTTTAACATTAAATATTATACTCCATATTAATGGATAAACAGTAACAAAGGCTAAAATATATATTTTTTTTATTATAAATTTCTGTTTGTGAATGAGAGAAATTTTTGTTGAAATTCAATATAATCTCTTTAAAGTAACAGTACGAGTAATATGAGTAATAACATCACACTTAATTTCATTGGCCTACTTTTCATCATACGTTCATACGAGTACAATCAGCGCTGCCAACGTTGAGAATTTGTCTCCATTTTGACGATTTTTGAAGTAAAATATCGTATGATAAAATGACGATTGACGATTTTACTAAATTAACTGTATGGAAAATGACTATTTTAAAATTTGCTAATTTTATCGTTTTCATTTTTATTTTATTGTCAAAAGTTTATCAAGATTCTTTTCACTTAAAACACCTTAATAAAATGTGATAAAATTATCTTAAATTGATCAAAAAGGATTTATTGACAGATTTTAAGATCAAGACAGGGAGAATTTCTCGGATGAGTTTTAATGAAATTTTTTAACTTAACTAATGAAGTTTTCTTCACAATATGAATGAAAAAATTCTTGAACTTTATGAAAAAGCTTCATAGTTTTAATGTAACTATTTGAAATGAAATTTTTTCATTAGTAGTATGAAATTTTTAGCATACGAATTAAATTTTTCATTCAATTTTATGAAAAACTGAATTTATTTAATTAAAAATTTCAACGGACGAGTTCCAGTTACATTTCATAAAACTAATGCAAAAATTCATTGATATCATAATTTTGTTACAAAAATAAAGAGAACTTGTATATATTTTAGGAAGTTAAATCCAAAAATGTTAATTTCTTAAATGATTTAAATGATTTAGATTTAAAATCACTAATAACAGAGTTATTTTTCAAGGTTTTGATTCTAGCTAACTCACTATTATTCTTGATTGTCTTTTATTTTATATGCCCAAATTTTGTAAAACCAAATATCGAAAAAAATAATTAAAAAATTAACATTTTGTCATGGAATTTTGCAGATTTTAAAATATGTTGGTGATTTTTATATTGTTTTGCGCATAATAAGTATTGGCAGTTGTGTTCTTATAAACGAAGTGATTAAAACGAAGTTTTGAGTAAAATTTTCCATTTTGTTGTGAAATAAAGGGTCCGAAATCTAACGTTTTTTTTTCAACTAGTGCTTATTTTGTGAATGGTAACACTTAGCTCATGTCTGATTTGACAGATAATTAGTTTTATCCTTCCGCTGAACGAATATGGTCTGTATGTTCGTTATCTTGTGAAAAAAGTGAAAGAAACTGGCATCCTCATCGATAAACCAAAGCGTGAAAAGCCAAAAACAGTGCGTACACCCGAGAATATTGCTGCTGTGGCAGAAAGTATGCGTGAAGCGCCATCAACATCAATTCACCGTCGTTCTCAACAATCGAACATTTCGGAGACATCATTGAGACGAATTTTGCATAAAGACCTTGGTATGACGCCATACAAAGTCCAATTGGTTCAGGAGTTCAAAAAAAAAGTTATTTGGCGGACCCTTTATAAAGAGTTTTCGAAAGAACGATTTTTTTTTGTCGATTTCTCATAAAATGACGATTTTGACGATTTATTCCACAAAATTGACGATTTTTCAACAAAAAATTGGCTGGCAGCATTGAGTACAACAATCATTTTTTACTTTTTATCCAACACGTTAAATTTTATAGCTGTTGAAAAGGTTGTGATTTACTTCTTTTTTTTCAACAATTTTTATTCAGAAAGTTGCATATTGCATTTTTATCGAGCATTGAACTTTTAATTTATTAATAATTTAAAATCACGACTTTTTTAAAAAAAATGCTACAATTAATATATGCAAATTTTTCAATTATTAATTACTTTTTATTTTAAAGGCACGTACTTACGGTTGAAAAAACTGTTAAATAGCTAAATATATCACTGAAAGAGCTCTAAAAGAAATAAATCTTTAGCTAGATTTTTGTCGTAGATCTTGTACAGAGTGTTGCCACAAGAGAAGTGCAAAATTACACATAATAGGGGTCAAAATTACACAAAAAATTCGAAATTGCACGTGCAATTATAAATTGTAAATAATTTTTAATTTTATGTTCTCAGAGCCTGATGTTTTCCTTTTGGAAAATGACTGAGATATTCCTATAAGAAAATGTCTTTGAAATAAAAGCTTGGGTCTGTTTTCTAACTTTTTCTATAAAATACATTAATAATACTTAGAAGGGAGGTATCCCGGTCAATCGAATTTCAGTTTTATCAATTGTATTTCAGAAATTATAAATTGTATTTTAAAAATTATCAATTGTATTTCAGAAATTGTCAATTGTTTTTCAAAAATTATCAATTATTCTTCAGAAATTATCAATTGTATTTCAGAAATTATCAACAGTATTTCAGAAATTACACAGTTCCAAAAAATCAGAAAAATTTTATTCATCGGGTTTGCGAACTATTATTTCTAAGATATTGTTGGACGCAGATGACGAATATGTCCTTAAATTTTTAAAGTTAGCTATAGTTAAAGAAATATTTGAAAAACACTTTTTTTTAGGAAATTTAAATTTGTTGATAAACTTTTTATAAAATAATAGAAAATAATAACGCAATTTTTTTGGAGCCATCAACAAAAAACGATCTTAGTGAATTTCTAAACAAGGAAAAAATTGTTCACCGCTTTGTTTTTCAGTACTTTCATTTGAAATGTCTCAGTCCAGCCAATATTAAAGCCGAGCTAGATTCTACTCTAGGGGAGTCTGTTCCTTCGTTTACGACTATAAAATATTGGGCCAAGACAAACGCCGTATTGGTCGACCATTTGAGGGGTCCACTCCTGAAGGTGTGTGAGATGACTGAAATGATAGGAAGTTCAAAAAGTGCTGTACATTTAAAGATGAGAAAGCTGTGCGCAAGATGGTTGCCGCGTTTGCTCACATTAGAGCAACATTTACTATTGCACACATCCACTATATCGATGGCCAGAATCAATAAGTTAAAGTTCGAATTCGCACCAAACCTGAAAAAATGGCTCGGTGGAGTCTGCGGTTGATGGCTATTTTCTGGAGCTAGACAGTTCTTACTATAAATAGGTTATCGAAGCTATTAAATATTGCTGAGAAAAGTGTATTGGGCTAAATGGAGATTATATTGAGAAATAAAGAAACATTTTCCCAAAATGTTCAAAAAGGTTTTTTTTTTTATTTTACCCATAGTAAATACATACAAAATTATTTTTAAAAAGAATGTCAAAAATTGTCAATTGTTCAGATTTATTTTCGGAAAATTTTTATAGGAAAGCTATAATTCTTTCGCTGAAATTAATTAGGAGGTATAAAAATTAACATCATGTGATGAAATTTTGCAAATTCGTTTAAGGGATTTTATAATATCCACAAATATGAAAAATTACTCAAGATTTCACTTTGTTTTGCAAGGATATCGTACATCATGCCCCCAATCGCAATTAATTGATATGGCTTTTAATGCTCAAAGTATATACTTTAAAATCATACTGAAAGATATTCGTAGTTTATTCAGGTATAAGAATTAATATGAAATTTTAAAGAAAAAAAACTAGATTTTTGGTAAAAGTTAAATTCGCGAATATTTCGAAAAGTTGAGCTAATATTAAAATTTAGTGTTCACATTTGATCTACGTCCTTTAATCTATCATAATTGATAAGTTACATATCAGATGCTTTTTTAGTATTTAACAGTGTTATTAATTGTATTTCTGTAATTATTAATATTATTTCAGAAATGATCAATTTCTTTCGTACATCCATGATATGGTTGTTACGAATCTGCTCTCAGAAAGCTTTCAGCTGTTTGCGATTCTGAGTTTTTTTTTTTTTTTATTTTATTAATTAATAATCATATAATTACAAATTATATACTATTACCCTAACCGAGCACTAGCTACTATGGCCTTCGGCGCGTTGTAGCGAAAACAGACCAGTGCCTCTGGTGGGAATCGAACACACGACCCCCGCACTGATAAGCCAGCACGCTACCAACTAGCCTACCGGGGCGCACCGATTCTGAGATATTCGCGATGTAAGCACGAAAATAATAATTTTTTGAAGATAATTTACATTAAACATACACACAGAGAAATAAAGTGCTAACCGAATTGAAAAGTGTATATTAATGGTAACAACTTATAAATTCAGTAAATACAACAATATTTACATTCGATTTCTCAAAATTTTGGGTGTTGCAACTAAAATTTTGGTGAATTAACCGGACTTTGTTGTGAAAACTAATAAAAAGTTGTGTCATCTGTCTGAAATTCGTAATAACCGAATTTGAGTCGTAGTAAGAGAATTTCAGTTGGCAAATAGCTAAACTTTTTTCTCTGTATAATAATAATGCTAGTCAAAAATTTTTAACAGCCAGGAACACAGCTTGCTAGTAAACAAAATTCGAGTACGCTGAATTTATTGGACATAGTCACTTTTAAAATTTATTATTTAAAGTAATGCAGAGGCTAATAAGTACTCATTACAAAGTAATGTATACAATAATAAGTAGTCATTACCATGTGTTTGCTGGGATATTTCCATACGCGTATGGTTAATTCAATTGAAAAGGTTTTGTTGTTTAAAAACGTCACAACAGCAAATAATAAAATATCTGTATTTTTTGTGTTTATTGACTTTTTTATTCTATTTTCGATTCTATTTCGTTGACCCAGTCAAGACAATTAGCACTTTAGTACTACAGCACTTTCATGTCGAACCAATGGCACTTGGGCTCTAATAAAGGGGTGAGTGAAAATGCTCTGCAGTAAATTGTTAGCAACTAGAAACTGCCTTTTTTTAATATGTGGCGTATGTATAAGCAATATTTTTTCGCCAAAAAAAGATATCCCGGAAATTTATCAGATATAAAAATACGGTTTAGTTTTTCCTAAAATTTAATAAAAAAACAATTTATTTTACGGGTTATACCTTATTCATTTCTTCTAAAAATGCATTTTTACTGTTCTTGCAATTTTGGAATGCATTTTGCACTTATTACCCCCTACGATTTTAAAAACATTTTTCAAAATGCATAATTTTTTATAAAAAATAGAACTTTGCTTCACCTGAGTGTTGTTGGTCTAACGTCAAAAGAGAATGGAATGTGTATATGGCTTTATAGTCTTCCTGTTGTAAATTTGAAGAAAATCGTAACACTCTTGTTCAGATTTGTGGTGAGTTCTCAAGGAATGATATGATATATCTAGCCCTAACCGCCAAAAAGACGTAAGCGCCACGATTTTCATCATTCCTCATCATTGCATCATTCCTCAAAATTTCAAAACTCTAGGAAGTACCGTTACGAAAAATAAATAAAAATGGCGTTAGCGCCAATTCCCATTGAACAGAAAAGTGTCACTTACCTCTTTTTTCTTTAATGAATAACTCAAATTCTTGCACACGCTCGAGCATGTATTATGCAGCGTTGCATATTTTTTAAAAACTACAAATTTTAATGCAAAATATCTAAACAAAAGAAAACATTTGTAACTCTGAACATTGCATCTAGTTTCCATTTGTTAGACATTTATAATGGATATAATTTTTAAACTAGTAAACTCAAGTAATAAATATATTTTTAAAAATCCAATAAGTGTAAGAGCATATTTTTTTGCATAATATTTGATTTTTTATGCATATTTCAATTTAAATTCTTATTTTAATCGAATATTTTGGATTCTCTTCTGCTATTTTCCTAATCTTAGTTGCATGATATTCCTTGCCCTATTTATACATATTATCGTCTAAACTGGTCATGCATGATCATTTCAAATTAGCTTTTTTAAGCTTAAAGCTTGAAATAGCTTTTGTTTCTCTTATGATTTCTGAAAGAGAAATAATTAAGGGTTAAGAGAAAATATTAGCATTTGCAACGTTATTATAGTACATATAAAAATTTATATTTGTTTTGCAATATTTAATCTCTAAGGAAACTTTTTTAGAACGTTAAATGAAAACCACGTAGTTCCCCATCAACGAAAATATATTTTTTGTATGCATTTATTATAAAGTATTATTCATTCATACATATTATGATAATAATTGTATTGTGCAAGCTTGCCAGACTTTGGGGTTTGCCCCCAAATTTGGCGATTTTTTAATTTTATTTTATAACGAGTTTTAACCGCAGCATATTTACAAAAATAAAGCTTATCAAACATATTAGCTAGGTTGATACTAGTATTTGTGGCTAAAAAATCTCATCCGAACCCGACGTTTTAGAAAGTCTAGATAGAGCCTCCAGAATATTCAGAGCTTTAAAAAAACCTATTAATCATCAATTGTGCTCCATTATTGTCTTTTCAGTAATCAAACACGGGGCTAGGGATTGTTGGTATTGGACAGAAATTTTCAATTGGGACAGGACATTTTTTGGGGATTTCAAAAATATTAAGGGATTTTTTTTTGGGGATATTACAATATTTTAACAAATATTTTAATCGAATTCAGATTTACCATCAAATCAGTTAAGTTAACGCCTAAACATATCGCTCATTTGCTGCAAGACGTCACAACTCAAAAAACATGATTGTTGAGTTATTGGCGAAGAATTATTAGTTATATCACGTATCATATTGTGTAAAAAGTCTTATTCATATCTTGTATACTCGCCTCTTGAGAGAAATTATGTCATTATTTTTTCTTCAAGTTGGAAGTAAACTGAAAACTTTAAACTTGTTTTCTACAAAATCAAAATGTTTGAGTTATGACGTTATTGCTGTAAATGAAAACCTCTGATAAAATGTCATATAGGTTTAAGAGAATAACTTTACGATTAAATTAATCAAAAATTTGTATGAAGGTTGTTCACAAAAACATCTTTTTTGACTTAAAAATTAAAAAACAATCTACACTCATATTCACAAAATGTTCAAACCTATTTAACTTTTTGAGTGATTTCTGTGGTGATTTTTTGGGAAACTCCCTTCAAACATAAAGACTCCTTTATGAATAATCTGAAGATTAAAAAATAAGTATACACCTAATATTTTTATTTATCTGATTATTTTTTAATTAAAAACGTCTGAAATTAAAAATCCTTTAAATTCAATAGGGGTTTTTAACAGAGGTAATAAAAATCTAAGTTTTTCCTTGCAAAAATATAAAAGTTTGAGAATTAACAAAAAGTGTACGAAAAATAGTTATGAATTTGACTGATTTTCAGAATTACAAATCTATTATCAATTGTATTTCTGTTTTAAAAATTATCAATTGCTTTTCTGAAACTACCAATTGTATTTCAGAAATTGTTAATTGTATTTCGGAAATTATCAATTGTATTTCAGAAATAATAATAAAAAACTTGTAAACACTTCTGAAATACAATTAATATTTTCTGAAATACAATTGATAATTTCAGAAATAGAGTTGATAAATATGAAATAGTACTGATAATTTCTGAAACGCAATTTATAACTTTTGAATTATGGTAGAAGTGGGAGTATTCTCCACTTTTTTTAAGCGATGTCGTTACTCAAAGTTTTTTTTTTTATCTATAACTATACATACTCGTATATTAACTTTAATTTGTATGTTATCTTTATTTCTTATATTTCTTTTTTTGAGATTTCCAAAGTAACTGAAACTGACTCCCCCTGACTCAGGAGCGGAGCAATAATTTTTTAAATTTTAGATTTTTTCAAACTTTTTTTTTTTACATGCGCTAACACTAAAATTATTACTGTGGCCATAGTCACGGTAACATGGAATATGTCATCGGAAACTATAACTCAGTACCTTTAAAACGTATCTGGTCTGGTTTCTTATTCTCTTCAAATATGGCCACAGTAATAATTTTAGTGTTAGCGCATGTAAAAAAAAAAAGTTTGAAAAAATCTAAAATTTAAAAAATTATTGCTCCGCTCCTGAGTTAGTCACGGTCACATGGAATATGTCATCGGAAACTATAACTCAGTACCTTTAAAACGTATCTGGTCTGGTTTCTTATTCTCTTCAAATATGGCCACAGTAATAATTTTAGTGTTAGCGCATGTAAAAAAAAAAGTTTGAAAAAGTCTAAAATTCAAAAATTTATTGCTCCACTCCTGAGTTAGTCACGGTCACATGGAATATATCATCGGAAACTATAACTCAGTACCTTTAAAACGTATTAGGTCTGGTTTCTTATTCTCTTCAAATATGGCCACAGTAATAATTTTAGTGTTAGCGCATGTAAAAAAAAAAAGTTTGAAAAAATCTAAAATTTAAAAAATTATTGCTCCGCTCCTGAGTTAGTCACGGTAACATGGAATATGTCATCGGAAACTATAACTCAGTACCTTTAAAACGTATCTGGTCTGGTTTCTTATTCTCTTCAAATATGGCCACAGTAATAATTTTAGTGTTAGCGCATGTAAAAAAAAAAAGTTTGAAAAAATCTAAAATTTAAAAAATTATTGCTCCGCTCCTGAGTTAGTCACGGTCACATGGAATATGTCATCGGAAACTATAACTCAGTACCTTTAAAACGTATCTGGTCTGGTTTCTTATTCTCTTCAAATATGGCCACAGTAATAATTTTAGTGTTAGCGCATGTAAAAAAAAAAAGTTTGAAAAAATCTAAAATTTAAAAAATTATTGCTCCGCTCCTGAGTTAGTCACGGTCACATGGAATATGTCATCGGAAACTATAACTCAGTACCTTTAAAACGTATCTGGTCTGGTTTCTTATTCTCTTCAAATATGGCCACAGTAATAATTTTAGTGTTAGCGCATGTAAAAAAAAAAAGTTTGAAAAAATCTAAAATTTAAAAAATTATTGCTCCGCTCCTGAGTTAGTCACGGTCACATGGAATATGTCATCGGAAACTATAACTCAGTACCTTTAAAACGTATTAGGTCTGGTTTCTTATTCTCTTCAAATATGGCCACAGTAATAATTTTAGTGTTAGCGCATGTAAAAAAAAAAAGTTTGAAAAAATCTAAAATTTAAAAAATTATTGCTCCGCTCCTGAGTTAGTCACGGTCACATGGAATATGTCATCGGAAACTATAACTCAGTACCTTTAAAACGTATTAGGTCTGGTTTCTTATTCTCTTCAAATATGGCCACAGTAATAATTTTAGTGTTAGCGCATGTCAAAAAAAATTTTGAAAAAATCTAAAATTTAAAAAATTATTGCTCCGCTCCTGAGTTAGTCACGGTCACATGGAATATGTCATCGGAAACTATAACTCAGTACCTTTAAAACGTATCTGGCCTGGTTTCTTATTCTCTTCAAATATGGCCACAGTAATAATTTTAGTGTTAGCGCATGTAAAAAAAAAAGTTTGAAAAAATCTAAAATTTAAAAAATTATAGCTCCGCTCCTGAGTTAGTCACGGTCACATGGAATATGTCATCGGAAACTATAACTCAGTACCTTTAAAACGTATCTGGTCTGGTTTCTTATTCTCTTCAAATATGGCCACAGTAATAATTTTAGTGTTAGCGCATGTAAAAAAAAAAAGTTTGAAAAAATCTAAAATTTAAAAAATTATTGCTCCGCTCCTGAGTTAGTCACGGTCACATGGAATATGTCATCGGAAACTATAACTCAGTACCTTTAAAACGTATCTGGTCTGGTTTCTTATTCTCTTCAAATATGGCCACAGTAATAATTTTAGTGTTAGCGCATGTAAAAAAAAAAAGTTTGAAAAAATCTAAAATTTAAAAAATTATTGCTCCGCTCCTGAGTTAGTCACGGTCACATGGAATATGTCATCGGAAACTATAACTCAGTACCTTTAAAACGTATCTGGTCTGGTTTCTTATTCTCTTCAAATATGGCCACAGTAATAATTTTAGTGTTAGCGCATGTAAAAAAAAAAAGTTTGAAAAAATCTAAAATTTAAAAAATTATTGCTCCGCTCCTGAGTTAGTCACGGTCACATGGAATATGTCATCGGAAACTATAACTCAGTACCTTTAAAACGTATTAGGTCTGGTTTCTTATTCTCTTCAAATATGGCCACAGTAATAATTTTAGTGTTAGCGCATGTAAAAAAAAAAAGTTTGAAAAAATCTAAAATTTAAAAAATTATTGCTCCGCTCCTGAGTTAGTCACGGTCACATGGAATATGTCATCGGAAACTATAACTCAGTACCTTTAAAACGTATCTGGTCTGGTTTCTTATTCTCTTCAAATATGGCCACAGTAATAATTTTAGTGTTAGCGCATGTAAAAAAAAAAAGTTTGAAAAAATCTAAAATTTAAAAAATTATTGCTCCGCTCCTGAGTTAGTCACGGTCACATGGAATATGTCATCGGAAACTATAACTCAGTACCTTTAAAACGTATTAGGTCTGGTTTCTTATTCTCTTCAAATATGGCCACAGTAATAATTTTAGTGTTAGCGCATGTCAAAAAAAATTTTGAAAAAATCTAAAATTTAAAAAATTATTGCTCCGCTCCTGAGTTAGTCACGGTCACATGGAATATGTCATCGGAAACTATAACTCAGTACCTTTAAAACGTATCTGGCCTGGTTTCTTATTCTCTTCAAATATGGCCACAGTAATAATTTTAGTGTTAGCGCATGTAAAAAAAAAAGTTTGAAAAAATCTAAAATTTAAAAAATTATTGCTCCGCTCCTGAGTTAGTCACGGTCACATGGAATATGTCATCGGAAACTATAACTCAGTACCTTTAAAACGTATCTGGTCTGGTTTCTTATTCTCTTCAAATATGGCCACAGTAATAATTTTAGTGTTAGCGCATGTAAAAAAAAAAAGTTTGAAAAAATCTAAAATTTAAAAAATTATTGCTCCGCTCCTGAGTTAGTCACGGTCACATGGAATATGTCATCGGAAACTATAACTCAGTACCTTTAAAACGTATCTGGTCTGGTTTCTTATTCTCTTCAAATATGGCCACAGTAATAATTTTAGTGTTAGCGCATGTAAAAAAAAAAAGTTTGAAAAAATCTAAAATTTAAAAAATTATTGCTCCGCTCCTGAGTTAGTCACGGTCACATGGAATATGTCATCGGAAACTATAACTCAGTACCTTTAAAACGTATCTGGTCTGGTTTCTTATTCTCTTCAAATATGGCCACAGTAATAATTTTAGTGTTAGCGCATGTAAAAAAAAAAAGTTTGAAAAAATCTAAAATTTAAAAAATTATTGCTCCGCTCCTGAGTTAGTCACGGTCACATGGAATATGTCATCGGAAACTATAACTCAGTACCTTTAAAACGTATTAGGTCTGGTTTCTTATTCTCTTCAAATATGGCCACAGTAATAATTTTAGTGTTAGCGCATGTAAAAAAAAAAAAGTTTGAAAAAATCTAAAATTTAAAAAATTATTGCTCCGCTCCTGAGTTAGTCACGGTCACATGGAATATGTCATCGGAAACTATAACTCAGTACCTTTAAAACGTATCTGGTCTGGTTTCTTATTCTCTTCAAATATGGCCACAGTAATAATTTTAGTGTTAGCGCATGTAAAAAAAAAAAGTTTGAAAAAATCTAAAATTTAAAAAATTATTGCTCCGCTCCTGAGTTAGTCACGGTCACATGGAATATGTCATCGGAAACTATAACTCAGTACCTTTAAAACGTATCTGGTCTGGTTTCTTATTCTCTTCAAATATGGCCACAGTAATAATTTTAGTGTTAGCGCATGTAAAAAAAAAAAGTTTGAAAAAATCTAAAATTTAAAAAATTATTGCTCCGCTCCTGAGTTAGTCACGGTCACATGGAATATGTCATCGGAAACTATAACTCAGTACCTTTAAAACGTATTAGGTCTGGTTTCTTATTCTCTTCAAATATGGCCACAGTAATAATTTTAGTGTTAGCGCATGTAAAAAAAAAAAGTTTGAAAAAATCTAAAATTTAAAAAATTATTGCTCCGCTCCTGAGTTAGTCACGGTAACATGGAATATGTCATCGGAAACTATAACTCAGTACCTTTAAAACGTATCTGGTCTGGTTTCTTATTCTCTTCAAATATGGCCACAGTAATAATTTTAGTGTTAGCGCATGTAAAAAAAAAAAGTTTGAAAAAATCTAAAATTTAAAAAATTATTGCTCCGCTCCTGAGTTAGTCACGGTCACATGGAATATGTCATCGGAAACTATAACTCAGTACCTTTAAAACGTTTCTGGTCTGGTTTCTTATTCTCTTCAAATATGGCCACAGTAATAATTTTAGTGTTAGCGCATGTAAAAAAAAAAAGTTTGAAAAAATCTAAAATTTAAAAAATTATTGCTCCGCTCCTGAGTTAGTCACGGTCACATGGAATATGTCATCGGAAACTATAACTCAGTACCTTTAAAACGTATCTGGTCTGGTTTCTTATTCTCTTCAAATATGGCCACAGTAATAATTTTAGTGTTAGCGCATGTAAAAAAAAAAAGTTTGAAAAAATCTAAAATTTAAAAAATTATTGCTCCGCTCCTGAGTTAGTCACGGTCACATGGAATATGTCATCGGAAACTATAACTCAGTACCTTTAAAACGTATCTGGTCTGGTTTCTTATTCTCTTCAAATATGGCCACAGTAATAATTTTAGTGTTAGCGCATGTAAAAAAAAAAAGTTTGAAAAAATCTAAAATTTAAAAAATTATTGCTCCGCTCCTGAGTTAGTCACGGTCACATGGAATATGTCATCGGAAACTATAACTCAGTACCTTTAAAACGTATCTGGTCTGGTTTCTTATTCTCTTCAAATATGGCCACAGTAATAATTTTAGTGTTAGCGCATGTAAAAAAAAAAGTTTGAAAAAGTCTAAAATTCAAAAATTTATTGCTCCACTCCTGAGTTAGTCACGGTCACATGGAATATATCATCGGAAACTATAACTCAGTACCTTTAAAACGTATTAGGTCTGGTTTCTTATTCTCTTCAAATATGGTCACAGTCCTAATTTAAGTGTTAGTATATGTAGAGAAAAAATTGAAAAAAAAATGTTTGTAATATACGTTTTTGTTTAACAAACAAAAAAATTATACAATTTTATTTTTTTTTTTAATTTAGTATATACCTATTAATTTTTTTCAATAAAAAAATTAAATTAAATTGAAAGATCTTAAATGCGATTTTTGTTTTCATATTTTACAAGTTCTGCTATGTTCTGTTAATGGAATTTAACTTTGCAATGTAAGTATGCTACAGAAAACAATTAAATTGAAAGAGAATGAGCGTGAGAAACAAAAACTGTTATCAACTGCTAAGTTAACAGTGTTATGTTAATGGAATATAACTTTGGAATTTAACTTCACACACATGTTTTTCCTTGCAAAAATATAAAAGTTTGAGAATTAACAAAAAGTGTACGAAAAATAGTTATGAATTTGACTGATTTTCAGAATTACAAATCTATTATCAATTGTATTTCTGTTTTAAATATTATCAATTGCTTTTCTGAAACTAACAATTGCATTTCAGAAATTGTTAATTGTATTTCGGAAATTATCAATTGTATTTCAGAAATAATAATAAAAAACTTGTAAACACTTCTGAAATACAATTAATAATTTCTGAAATACAATTGATAATTTCAGAAATAGAGTTGATAAATATGAAATAGTACTGATAATTTCTGAAACGCAATTTATAACTCTTGAATTATGGTAAAAGTGGGAGTATTCTCCACTTTTTTTAAGCGATGTCGTTACTCAAAGTTTTTTTAGAAAGATTTTTTTTTTTATCTATAACTATACATACTCGTATATTAACTTTAATTTGTATGTTATCTTTATTTCTCATATATTTTTTTTTTGAGATTTCCAAAGTAACTGAAACTGACTCCCCCAAACTGAAAGAATTTTCCTTCATGATATTAATGAAACAATTTCATAAAAATTTGTTCGTGGATTCAATGGAGAATTTCATTATATACAAGCAATTTCATTAATATTCTGAACTTTTTTTCATAAAATTTCATAGTTTCATAAAAAAAATTCATTTGATTTTATAAAATATCTCCTCACAAGTTTAATGAAAATTTTATTTCAAAGACTTAACTTTTTCAATTTTTTCAAGTAATTTATCATATAAAAATTATAATTTTTCTGTTAATTTAGAGAAAAATTTGTCACGATCTAAAACCGAACCAATAAAATCTCACACAAAATATCATAACTTCATTAATTTTCATACATTTCAAACTTTAGTTTTAAGATTTAATTCTCAAGTGTTCAACATATTTTATAAAGTGCTTTATTAATCCAATGTAACCTTTGATCAATTTTGGTCTTCTATGAAATTATTTCAAAAACTATATAAAGCGGTTGATTTGTTTAGCATTTTTCAAGACATTTATGAAAAGTTTTATTAATTCAATAAAACTTCTTAATATTATAAAATTGTATGAAATTGTTTCATAAGTGCTATGAACACTTCATTGTCTGAATGATTTATTGTTTTTATGAAGATTTTCACTAATTCTACAAACATTTCATAAACATTGACTTTAATGAAACCTCTTTCATAGAATTTATGAAAAGTTTCAGTGGACGAGTACCAATGACAATTTCCAATAACCTATGAAGGAATTCACTGCTGAAGTGAAGATACTTCTTTCAGTACATTAAATTCGCCAAGTTGATGTTGCACATTTGTCAGCTATACATATAACGGTTCTAGTGGAAAACTTATATTTTGTTTTAAATGAATTATTGATTGTTTTAATATATTATAAATTAATATCAAAGCTTCGGCATCTTAAAGTGTATTTGGTTTTAATATACGCAATAAAAAAGTTATCCATAAAACACTAACTCTCTATTATTTTTTATTTGCAACCCAAAAAAAAACAAAAACCATGTCTTTCGTCGTTGACACGTGTTAAGGTCAAGTTTAAAATTTGGTGACATGAAACATGTTCAATAACTGCACAAATTATTGAAAAGAATATTTGAATAGCTCTTTTAAATACAAAGAAAATCGGGTGTGGCATATGTGCCCCAGTGGCGAAACCTCCCCATTATACCCTACAATTGAAAATGTTGTAGTTTGCAATGATATTTCAATTAACTAATTTAAAATCCAATTTTAAAAGCCAAATGAAATGTTCGCTATTTGACAATGAATTTGAGCTCTGACTTAACTTAAAAATTAAATGGTTAAATTTCGGGATTTTTTGGGGATATTTGATATCGAAAAAAAGCGTCTGACGAGCCTAGTGTGTTCAACCTTTTTTCTGATTGTTGATTTTGGAGATATTTTTTGACTTGTTTGAGGATAACATAAAAAAAGGGTCTGGCAAGCCTGGTATTGCGTAATAATTGTTTATTTGAAATTCTCCCCTCTGACTCTTTAATTCTTTTGATAGTTCATATATACGAGTAGAAATAAAAACAATATTATTCAATTGTTTTATTAAGTTGTTTTTTTGTTTTGATTTTTTAACTTGTTATTGTTTTTCTACATTTTCTTATGGCTTTAAAGCGCAATGTAAATAAAAATATGATAAAATGAATAGTGCTGTCAATACTCGTTACTACTCGATATTTTTAATTTGGATGCTCAAAACTTCTTGATACTTTTATCGGTTTTTAAATTTAAAATTCACTTTAATTTTTTGGAAATTTTTTACTCTTAGGGAAAATTCAATTTCTTAAAATATATTTTTAAACTTTTTTTACAAAATATTTAATGTTTTTTATAGTTTTCAACTGTTTTCTTAAAACTTTTCACCTTTGATTTTTTCTTCTAGCAGATTTGTGTTTTAGTGCTAATTATTTCAGTGGCGTCTCATTTTTGTACAGATTTTTTGTCCAAAATACAACTGAAAATACCGAGTAGTCACTTTAAAGTGACTACTCGATATTTTTCTTTACATATTCTTACTCCTTTCTTGAAATAATAAAATTATATTTTTTTAACGCTTTTAAAATACAGCTTATAACAATTATACATTGCACAGAAAACAATATTGTCAATAAAATGTTTAACTGAACTTGTTTGGTTAGTAAGAAGACAAGAATGGAGCAAACATGTAATTAATAGGTTTTTTGAAAAAGTTCGGGTTCTGATGAGATCTTTAGCCAGATAGAAATACTAGTATCAACCTAGCTAATATGTTTGATTTGCTTAATTTTTGTGAATATATGGAGGTTGAAAGCTCGTTATAAATTAAAAATAACATAAAAATAATCTCGATGTATATAAAAAACAAAAAAACTAATAAAATTGTAAAAAAAAACAATTGAAAATCGGTCCACCCGTTATTCAATATTTTGGTTTAAGAAAAAAGCATTTAAAGTAAATATTGTTCATGTAAAATATACGGCAAGGAGGTTGTTTAACAAGCTGTAACTTTTTTATTTCTGCGATTTTAATAAATCTTAAGCTAGTAAACCCCTTAAGCGAATATTTACATTTTATATGTATTGTTATTATTGAGTTGATATGAAGTGTACTCTTCGAATCTTTTCAATTTAGACCCGTATGCATAGACCTGTTGTTGATTTTCCCAAAAGTCTTAAGGTACGTTCAGATTAGTCAAATATTTGACAAAAAACATGAAATATTTATTTGCCTTAATCTGAACACATAATATTTTTGTGTGTCAAACAGCAAATCAGCTGATTTTGGTCAAACGAAATTATTTGCATTCAAATAAATATTTGACAAACTTAACCATAGTGTGAACACTATCAAATATTTTCTTCTGATTTGAGCAAATATTTATTTGATCTTACAAAAAAAATGTAAGAACAAACAATGGCAAATAACAGGTGGTGAAATCGTCAATTATAAATTTTTTTAATAAATTTTTTTAAAAAAAGGCTCTATAAAAAAACTGAATTGTGTTGTCGTACGTGAAAATAAAAATGTAATCACTCCGATAACAAAATGGAACATTGGTCTAGAATGGAACGATATGAAATGAAACGGGGTATGATTGGAATCGGAACACTGTACACATTTGTATTCCGGTAGCGAGCATTTCAGGTTAAGGTTTGCAAAAATGTTGTCCGTTTTGCGATATCATGCTTAGTTTTCGAGATACAATCCTTTTTACAAAATGGCGATGTTTTAAAATGTCCAGTATCTCCAAAACTAAAGGTACGTTCAGATTAGTCAAATATTTGACAAAAAACATGAAATATTTCTTTGCCGTAATCTGAACACAAAATATTTTTGTGTGTCAAACAGCAAATCAGCTGATTTTGGTCAAACAAAATTATTTGCATTCAAATAAATATTTGACAAACTTAACCATAGTGTGAACACTAGCTATCAAATATTTTCTTCTGATTTGAGCAAATATTTATTTGATCTTACAAAAAAAATGTAAGAACAAACAATGACAAATAACAGGTGGTGAAATCGTCAATTATAAATTTTTTTTAATAATTTTTTTTAAAAAAAATGCTATAAAAAAACTGAATTGTGTTGTCGTACGTGAAAATAAAAATTTAATTACTCCGATAACAAAATGGAACATTGGTCCAAAATGGAACGATATGGAATGAAACGGGGAATGATTGGAATCGGAACACTGTACACATTTGTATTGCCGGTAGCGAGCATTGCAGGTTAAGGTTTGCAAAAATGTTGTCCGTTTTGCGATATCACGCTTAGTTTTCGAGATACAAGCCATTTTACAAAATGGCGATATTTTAAAATGTCCAGTATCTCCAAAACTAAGCGAGATAGACCAAAACGGACAAAATTTTTGCTCCACAGGAGTATTAATATACCCTCATAACATAAATAGGCTAGGTCCGAGAGAGATCCCGAGTGATCAATTTTTTAAAAAACAGTTAGTTTTTCGAGTAAATAAATCTATGTTTTTTTACACTTTGATTAAATAAATATTTAATACAAATATTTGTTTTAATCTGAACGCTCGACAAATATTTTTTCGTTTGTTTTATTTGACACTATTTGAGAGCTGTTATATTTGATCATAGTTTGAACATAAAATAAAATAATTTTTTATTTGACACAATTGGAAGCAAATATGTAAACAAATATTTTGTTCAAATATTTGATTAATGTGAACGTACCTTTATACATCAAAGTTGCACATGAAACAACAACAAATTTTAATTATAAGACTGTTATAAGAAGCAACAACATGATTATGCATGTTTGCTTTGTTTATTAATCTTTACCTCAGTTGCCAAATCAGCTTTCAGGTGAACTTTTAATTTGAACGAAAAGAATGACAAATACATATGTTTTGCTGTCTATTAAACTTTGTCAAAAAATCGTCATATGGGAAGCAAAAATCGTCCAATCGTGATTTAGTTATTTTGGGTACTAAAAATCATAGAATACATAGATTTCAAACTCTTCTTCTTTTAACAACAAACCCATTTTTCATACACATTCAAAAGTTTTTTGTATTGTATACGATGTATGTCCAGCACATTCTCATCAGTTACGTGCACTGCCAGCTAATGTCAAAGAGTTGGAGATCTATGTAATCTATTCTAAACATCGTCAAAATGAATTTAAATCGCCAAACCTGGCAACATTGGTGGAGAAATGTGTCATTAATTGAATGAAAATTTCATTGACTAATATTTTATAAAACATTTCCTCTGTGTAGTCTGTAATAAAAACATTAAAAATTTATAACACCACCTAATAATATTTTAGCCTTGACAATTACATTTGTTGTTCTTGTTTTGGTATTTCTAATTTGTTATCTAGTATTTTTCAATACATTAATTAAAATACTGTTTTTGCTTTAAAATTAAAAATACAAAATTTACAATAACATTTACAACAACATTTTATTGTTCTTTACTTTATTGTTAAACAAATTAAATGTTAAACCTCTTTATGCTGTAAATTTATTTGTTTTTGTGGTCAAATCAAATTTAACATAAATTTTTTTTATTCTACTTAAAAAAGTTATATTTTATTGAAATTCCCAGGTAGAAATTGCCAAACGTACAAAAAAAAAAATAGCACTGGAAAACCACTGCTATTTTTGTAAAACCCACCGTGCTAAAAATTACCAATTGTTCAACTAAAATTGTACTAGAAAAGCATTATTTTCTTTGCAAAGCATGTGTTTTGCCAGTGCCACCAGTAAATTTCTTTGACAATATTTTTACTAAGTAATATGACAACCAATTAGAAACATTCTTTTTTTATATTTTATTATATATCACACATTTAAATATGTGTGTTAAATGTGTTTAATTATACATATTTCTAAAAACTAATTAAATTTGAGGTATTTTAAAAGCACCAAATCTGTATAACTTCCAACGGTTTGCCAACGGTGGCAAGTTCGTTTAAACCAACGTTTGACCACTGTTATCAATCGGGTAACAGGAGAGTTCTGTCAAGATTGTTAAACCTACGTTTAGCCAACGCATAACCGACCGTAGCCGACGATTTGCCAACTCTGAGCCGATTGTATTTTTCTGCTTGGGTTGTATATACAGTGGTGGTCATCAAATTAGTCCACCAACCACACATAATTTTTGGTAAAGTAAATTCTCAATTTAAAATATTTTAAAAGAAATTATATTGGTAAAATATATATGTAGAATAGACAAAAAGCAGTTTTCTTCGAACTTTGTCTTAAAAATAAGGAAAGTTTTAACGTTAATAAAATTCAAGTTCTTTATGTATTACACTGATAGAAATTTGTGCGTAGTATTAATGAATTCCTTCATTAATCCAATGAATTTTTTCATAAAAAAGTCCCCAAAGAAACGTTTCATTGGGTCAATGAAAGGCATTTCATGAAATCAATTTGAATGAATGGTTTCATTGATCCAATGAAAATTTCATAAAGTATATGAAATTTTTTTCAGTAATTCTAGCCTAATCGTTATGATGTGTTTAATGAATAAAATTCATGTCCATGTGTTTATTGAATAAAATTCATATCTTGTATGAAATATTTTCGTTGATATTTAATAATTCGCACTTTTTATGATTATTTTAGCATACCATTAATTTGGGGGTTATTGAGAAATTATCATTCGTTGATATTATTTATAAGGTCCAATTTTAATTTATTTCTGTTTTTATTGTTTTGTTTTTACAAAATTGTTCAACCTTTCTTTACATTTTTTATAATTTGTGTTAAAAGATGACAAACTTTCTTATATGTCTGTACAAAATATGTCGAACGATCTACGATTATAGTCCACTTTTTGTAGTTAAATTACGACCATTGTTAACAATGTTGTAAAAAAAAATTTATTAACGTTTAGCATAACGTTTTTGTGTAACATCTTCCAAACGATAAGAATTTAGTTCTCGTTTTAAACAAAACTATATAATTTTTCTTAGAGAATCTGTTCCCTGGAATTTTGTGACCAACTATTCAAATTCGTCAAAAACTGTTAGCTCTAGGTAAATGTAATAAAAAAATTTATTTATATCAAAGTTTTGGTTAATTCTGTTTAAAAGAAATTTTTTTAGTTTTTTTTATTTCAAAATGATAGTACAAAAAAAATTTTTTTTTCTTATTACAAATCAAAATTTTTATTGAAAAAAATTTCAAAATTTTTCATTGATTTAATGAATTTTTTTTATGAAGTTATGAAAAAATCATAAAAAATTTTAATGAAAAAAATACCAATATTAACGAATTTTCATTCAGTTGATAAATATTTCATTAAACCAATGAATCGATTTTAATGAAATCGTTTCATAAATACTACGAAGGAAAATTCTATCAGTGTACCAAGAAAGCATAATTTCTACGTTAAGATGCCAATTAATTGACCCTAAAACAATCTAAAAAATAAGTTCTTTCGAGAATTCGAAAGTTTCATACTAATAGTCAATTAATCGACTTTTATTTGGAAAAAAAGTCGAAAAATCGACTTTTAAAAAAACTACAAAGTCAAATATTCCAAAAGTCAAATTTTAAAGTTTTTACAAAAGTCGAAAAATCTAAAAGTCGACATTTTGTTGCAACTATATAACCCTAAGATCTCCACACATCAATAACTGAATCTTATAGATAAAAAACGCTTTCATATTGACGGTTTTCTGCGTAAACTCGTCGGGTTAATACTCCCCAAATTATCTCAATGGGGTTTGATCCGGAGAACATCCTGGCCATTCCAATACTCTTATATTTTTTGATGATATTCAATAATCGTCTGACGATTAACATGTACTGAGGGATTGTCTTATTAGAAAATGAAGTCATCTTCGTTGCTATTTTTAATAAATGTCGCAAATTTCTCCTCTAATACTGTAAAGTACTGAGAGGAAACCTCCGAAAATTCTTTTTGAGAATTTTCGTGGTTCCTTACGGAGGTCTCTCCATAAGTTGTTACAACCATCAAGATTGAACTTTTTCTCATCAGAAAAAATCACTAAAAGAAAATCATGTTTAAACAGTTTTACACGTAGGATACCACTGCAAATGTAATTAAAAACAAATGAAATTTCACTTGAAAAAAGAATGATTTACATTTCAGTAAATTCAACAAACATACTCATTTGTTTTTTACTGTTAAAAAAATTAACCACCATAACCGCATGGTTGAGTTCAACACATTTACCTTACATGTATCAATTATCTGATTGGGACTCTTCATTGTGTTGCTGGCACAGTGGATTATTTTCGCCAGTTCCGACCAGAAAGCTTTTTGTGGGGCCGCCTGTTTTATTTTTAAAATAAGTACTCGGAGTATTTACAAAATTTTTGACAACCACATGTGTAGGTATTTTTTTTCTAGCAATTTTCCGAAAACTTAAGCCGCTTTTTAAATGGGCTGAAATTTTCCCTTTCAAAATCACTTAGATAAGAACCACGCGGCATTTTATTGCAGATTGGTTAAAATTGCATAAAAAAACAAAAATATTTTTTTATTTTCTATTCTTCTTTGTTTATTTTTCTTTATTTTCTATTCTTCTTTGTTTACCGTTATATGTAATTATACACTCACAAGAACTTTTCCATAAAAAACCAACAGTTACTTAAAAGTTTAATCGGTAAAGTTGTTTCAATGGAATATACAGTTAAACTACTAAAGAAATATATTTTTTAACTTTCTGTCTGTTATTCAATAAACAAAATAAACAACAAAACGGACTTTCGGTAGTAGTTAAAATATTCAAAAAATATTCGAAAACAATCTATTGTTTTTATGGATTTTGTCAATTAATTTTTCAACAGTTGAAAATACACTAAAAAATACAATTGTTTTAAACGAAAAGTAAGTAGTTCAGTTTTTAACTGTTTTTCAGTTAATTTAATGTGTATATTCAGTAGTCTTTACGGAAAAAATATTGTGTGTGTAGTTATGAAACACTAACAAAATATTATTACACAATTTTTCTCTGAAATTAATTAAGTAGTGTCTCAAATTTTACACAATACTATATCAGTAATCACACTCTTAAAAACAGTTATAAGTTTTAAAAAAATGTTTGTATTATTCGAAAAAAATAGCAAAAATCCTTTGTAATTATAGTTATGCAACGCAGTGTATGACAAAATATTAATTATAAAGGAGCCAACAATACAATTTCCTTTTTTCTGTGTATTAGTTACACAATCTGAAATCACTCGCGAAAAATTTTACAGATCGTTTATAACCCACGATAAGGAACTTACTGCATTACAACCTGCATCCTTGTAAGCGATTAGGGTAAGCTGCTTAGAACCTGGATCCTTGTTAGGGAAAACAGTTAGCTCAAAATTTTTGTTTGTTTATTTTTATACAAAAATTATTCGTTTCTGTTGCTGCTTCTTAATATTATGTAATATTAAGCACTTACATCAGCGCATTTGTTTTGTCCTGCTTCTAAAAACACGAACTCTTTTTACTGGGAAATTCTAATAAACATTTTAAAACAGAAATATAAAGTTTTATTACATTATCGTATTTTTTTAAATACTGTAGTGTCCAAGGGTAGTGAAAGGGTTAAAGCATAACGATTTTTATGATGTTTTCTTAAAATGTGGACGATTGTGCTCAATTAATTTGGCATCTGGCAATCATGTTTTCAGTTCAATGACCTTACACAAAATTTCGAAAATATGAATTCTCAATTATAATAGATTAACACGGGTTAATTTGTTATTATCGCATTAATTCTTATTGTTGTTCCTATGTTACGACTCTTATACGTATTAACTAATTATACATTGAATAAAAGCAAAACAACAAATTTTATTTACTTCGAGTCATTGGCGGCGGCGTCACACATTACAACAAAGTAAAAACGTTGCGGGGGTCTAACAAAACAACGACGCCAAAAATCCAGACGAGCCCACAATTTTATAGCCAATCAGAAAATAACCACAATACGGAAACAAACTTTGCTACAATAAATATCGGGTACATTTGCGTTTAAATTTATAGAATTAACAACATTCAAATTATTTAATAACAATATCGTATATCAATGGTCATAAGTTGTTTACTTCTGTTTTGCGATGAAATTACCACTTAAGAAAGGGATGCCAAATAACTTGAGTATAACGTTTGGCACGCTTAACTTAAGTTGGAATTAAATTGTGAGTTACCCGGTATCAACTTATGAGCATCGATTTGTTTTGTTTTTTTTTATAGAAATTTGAATAAAATTTATTCTGTATACCGTTTTATCGCAATTTATAATCAAACTTGTTAAAATATATATTTGTATGTTATATGGCTAAAGTCGTTATAAACAAGTATTTATTTCTCATGAGTTTCAGTTTAATTTCACTCAAGTATTTATGTTTTCAGATTATTTAAAATGTCAGGCGATTTTTAATGCGTCTAGAAGTACTTTTGTTTTTGAAAAACATTTTATTATTTTTATTATAATAAAATTAAAAGCTTTTTTATGTTTACAAAAAAAAAATAATATTGCAAGATCATTGACTAATTTTAAGGACCATTTTAATTTGTAGACTGGGTATTAAAATGACTAAGGTGTGTATTTATTTATTTAGTATTTAGTTCAAGTTAGCCAAAATGGTTCGACCGTAATTAGAGTATGCTGAATGCAGTGGTGCTAACTGATATTATACTGCCTACACAGAAAAAACTAAAAACGGGTTTCAATTAAAAAATTTATTGAATCAATTAATATTTTAATTGATTTTGCACCTATCACTGCAATGATACTATCAATTAAACTTTTTATTAAAATTAAGAAGGAAAAAAAAGTTATAAATGACTTCTACAAAAAAAAAGAATTTGATAATCACAAAATAAGTGTGTGATCTACACAGAAAAAATTATCAACTTAAAATATCAAATTAAAGATTTGATTTGAATTTAATTTAATTTAATTTGTTTCTAAACAAATATTTAATTGAATCAATTAATACTTTAATTGACTTTTAAATATATAAATACATATTTTATTTTAGACGCAATTATCATATTATTTTTTCATACACTGTATGCATAAATAGAAAATTTTCAGTATAAAATACCAAATAAAGGGTCCGCCATCTAACGTTTTTTTTTAACTAGTGCTTATTTCGTGAATGGTAACACTTAGCTCATGTCTGATTTGACAGATAATTAGTTTTATCCTTCCGCTGACCGAATATGGTTGTGTATACGCTTGAACAACGCTGGGAAATATTGCGACATTACTTTGAAAATCATGCCATTTTTCTTCGAAAATGAGCAAGGAGTGGCCGTTACAGTCAATGGCGATCGTTATCGGGCCATGTTGAACGAATTTTTGTTCACAAAAATTGAAGAGGAGGATATTGGCAACATTTGGTTTCAACAGGACGGCGCTACGTTCCACACAGCCGAAGCTACACTCGATGTTTTGCGTCCTGTTTTTGAAGATCGCATTATCAGCCGCAGAGCTGATGTCGTTTGGCCACCTCGGAGCTGCGATTTGACACCAGAGACAATTGACGCTTTAAAGGACAATATTCGTGAAGCCATTGGTGAAATACAGCTGCACACAATCGATAATGTGCTTAAAAATAGGAGTATCATATTTTTTTTTTCTTTTTGTAGAAGTTATTTATAACTTTTTTTCCTCTTAATTTTAATAAAAAGTTTAATTGATAGTATCATTGCCGTGATAGGTGCAAAATCAATTAAAATATTAATTGATTCAATAAATTATTTAATTGAAACCCGTTTTTAGGTTTTTCTGTGTATACGTTGGTATGTGTGTTTTTTTGCAATGCTGAGTCTGTTTGTGTGTGTGTTTGTTTTGTTTGTTCACTTTAAATGTATTTGGTATTTTATACTGAAAATTTTCAATTTATGCATACAGTGTCTGAAAAATAATATGATAATTGCGTCTAAATTAAAATATTAATTGATTCAATTAAAAATTTGTTTCGAAACAAATTAAATTCAAATCAAATCTTTAATTAGATATTTTAGGTTGATAATTTTTTCTGTGTAAGCTAACTTCGCTTTCGACCACCATTATTTCGATGTGCTCATTCATCAGAGACCTTTAATGTATTCGAACTTAGATTTGATTAATTGTAAGCTAGTATTTTTTTGATTTTAAATTAAAGTTTGATGCTTAAAATGTAGAGAAAGATCTTGTACACGTCATTATCCAAAATAAGCAATCCAAAAAAACGAGCCCCTTTATTAAGTGGTGACAAATTTTGGTTATAAAAAATATTTCAAAACAACAAAAACACGTGGCAAAAATGATCAAAACAAAGTTCTTAAAAACATGATCAATGGAGGTATTTGGAATTAAATGTACAAGGCCAAAACTAAAAAAAAAAGAATCGCGTGAGGTCTAAAGAACGAACAAATTTTGCTAAATTGTGCGAAATTTTATTTTTTGATAAGATACGAAAAATTTTACTATGTGTGTTTAAAACGCAATTTATTTTGCATATTAATTTTGCTACCCGATCGAAAAATAATATGTCTCAAATATAATATCATATCTCATTTGATATACATACATCGATATGTAATCTTATTCAAGTTTATCTCAAAATTGCGGTATCCAGTAATATCCGTTTAGATCCCTCAAATATATTGTTGAATTAAATTAGACCAAAATTGATCTTATTATTGGAGGATCAAATAATATCTAATTTAAGATCCTGATAGATCCCAAAATATCCCATGGGGTTAATTTAGATCTAATTAGATGCAAAAATATAAATAATTTTTGGTGGTTTAAATAAGATATTTTGAGATTAAATTGAATGTTTTTTAAATCCCATGTCATGTATAATTTTTAGTAAAATTAAAAAAAAAAGTTTAAGAAAAAAAATTTAGTGCATATATAATTATGTATGGGTTTATATATAACAATATATATTAATATATTATACGCTTAGAAAATATTAATGATGTCTGACTATATATAATCTTATCTCAAACTAAATTGTTAATATTGTGTCATATATAAAATCTTATATAATTATATCTTACTTCATTTAATGTCATATGTAATTATAAAGGGTCCGCCATCTAACGTTTTTTTTCAACTAGTGCTTATTTCGTGAATGGTAACACTTAGCTCAGGTCTGATTTGACAGATAATTAGTTGTATCCTTTCGATGAACGAATATGAACAACGCTGGGAAATATTGCGCTGGGAAATATTGCGAAAATCATGGTAATGTTGCAGAATGTCAATGGTCAGTCAATGGCGATCGTTATCAGGCCATGTTGAACGAATTTTTGTTCACAAAAATTGAAGAGGAGGATACTGGCAACATTTGGTTTCAACAGGACGGCGCTACGTGCCACACAGCCGAAGCTACACTCGATGTTTTGAACCCTGTTTTTGAAGATCTAATTATCAGCCGGAGAGCTGATGTCGTTTGGCCACCTCGGAGCTGCGATTTGACACCGTTGGACTATTATTTGTGGGGTACCGTCAAAGAGAAGTGTTACGCCAACAAGCCAAAGACAATTGACGCTTTAAAGGACAATATTCGTGAAGCCATTGGTGAAATACAGCTGCACACAATCGATAATGTGCTTAAAAATTGGACCGATCATGTAGGCTACTGCATGGCCAGCCGAGGCAGCCATTTGAAAGAAATTATTTTTCATTATTAACCGGAAGGATTGTACTTTCAAATAAAAAAAGAAATTCGAGAAAATATTCAGTAGTTTTTTTTTATAGCATTTGCAAAAAAAAAGAAGTTATTTGGAGGACCCTTTACATATGGCACCGCATATAAGTATATCTTATATCACACACAATAATTTTTTGTATAAGTATATCTGATATTTTGTAGTATATACCTTATATTTCACCATATATGATTATATATTATGTTATATACCATAACGCACTATTATATTTATATGACAATAGATCTACCATATCTTATTATGTATAGCATATATGTTTTTATACCTAATTTTATAAAGGGCATTATAAAAAATATTTCGTTTTATACGTTACTACATAAGAAACATATAATAATATATGACTATGCATGACACCATATATAATCACATTTTGCAATGTATATTAAGATGAAAAAACATAAGACCATATATACATTTTTTTACTCGGGTGGTTTTTTTTATTATGGTTTTCAATGTTATGCGGAAGACATTAGCTGCCGGCTTTTTTTTTTGCTAATATTAACATTTTATGATATTAAAATGGGAAACCTGTGAGCATTAGAATACATACGTAGATAAAAAAAAAGCTTATTTGAGCGTAAAAAATATACATTAAGAGAATTTGACAGGGGTTTAGAAAGTTTTTAAACAAGAGATAGTTATTCGTTATCAGTGATTTCGACTCTTGAAAATAAAATCAAAGAAAGCATATCAGTTATCAGAGAACAGTAAAACATTTGCAACAACCATTCCCTGAAAGCGTCCTTTTTTAACGGATTATTAATGTTATGATAATTGGCGCTATTCACGCGCAGCACTTGTCCCTTTCTATAGCTCAATTTAGTCTGGATTAGGGTTATTTGTCACTCGAATAAAAATTGTCTGATTAATGGAACGAACAAAAACAAAATTCGAACGAACAATTTTAAAATCATGATTTTTGAATAACGAATAATTTAAATAAATTTTAACGATTAATCGAATAAAACGAATAATTTAAAAAAGTTTTTTTTTGTAATAAAACCTTTAGGAAAAATTAATAATTTTACACTGATAGAATTTTGTTCATTGTATTAATGAAATCCTTCATTAATACAATGAATTTTTCATTAAAAAGTCCCCAAAGAAAGTTTCATTGGCTCAATGAAATATTTTTCATTAATCAAATAATAATTGAAAAAAATTTTTTTTTCTAGTTTCATTTTTATTTTGTGTTATTTTTTTCTTTTTTATTATCTTATATTTATTTTTCCGTTTTTTTTTTATCTCCCTGAGCACGACTTGAACCCGCAACCATCACTATACAAACAGCACCGCCTTACCAATTGACCTAAATTATAAAACCAAAAGGATGTGCTTATTTAGACTTTTGTAGGAAAATATTTTTTTTGAATAGTTGAAGCGCCTCCAGTGGAAATTTTATGGAACTTATTGTTTGCTGTACAAAAAATATTTATGTAAAAATGATTGCATATTTTAAGGATCAAACAAATACAGTTAATGAAAATTTCATTCAGTCAATGAAGTTTTCAACCAATGAATCCAAGTTAATGAAAGACATTCATTAATAGTATAAAGGAAAATCCTATCAGTGTAGAAAAATATTTACTAAAATTCTTGTTGGACATATCAAAATCAGTCTTAAAACTTGAAAAAAAATTTCAAAATATGATTTGAAGGAAGTTGTAGTGCTATCATACTATCGTTTTAAAATAGCATGATTTTAAACCATCTAAACCAGCGATTGCCACCACCTTTTGCTTCACTTTTGAGACACTTCTTATGGTTTATGCATTAAAAAAATTAAAAAATAGCGAAACAAACAAAAATTGAACAAATAATCGATATTCGTAGTTACTGGAGTAAAATTTCTTGTGTCCGACAGAACTCGGTTTTTTTTGGCCGAAGCCAAAGACGTAGCTGAACTTTGCCAAATTTTAAATGTTCGACCGTAGCCGAAGCATAACTTTTTAATTTACTTTATAATTTGAATCAAACGTGAATTTTGGATGATTTGGGCAACGAAATTAGTTTAAAGTTGAACAAAAAATATTTAAACATGAGTAAATTTCAAAAAAAGCTAATTTAGAATTTTTTTCAAAAATATGAAATAATCAGTTTAATTATTTTATTGGCGGCTTTTTGGAAAAATGAGAATGCTTGAATTTTTTTATTTTTACTAAAATATATTATGAATTTAACCCAAATTCTCGTGTTTGTACTCGAATTTAAAGAATTGAATCTGAAGATGTACTCAATTTCTTAAAAAACTCGGTGTCACATCACTTTTTGGCTGAAATCTGAAGCCGAAGTCGGACACTAAATTTTTTTTTATAATTTTGTTATTGTCAAGAAAATATTAATTTCTTATGAATTTTTTAAATATTGTGAAATTCTTTAATTTGATTTAACAAATTGTTAGTTTTAGATACATTTGAAAAAGAATTTTTGTGTGCTCGGTTTAAAATTTGTTAAAATTCAAAAAAAATTAGGAAAATTTGCAAAGTTTTGTTAATTACCTATGAAAAATAACTATCAAAAGCAATTTTAGTTCGTTGTAACCGAAGATTCATCTAAACCGAGTTTGTCTTAAACGAGTTTTACTGTGCAAGACTCCTAGAGAGAATAATTAAAAACACACGAGTGTAAGGAAAATTTTTATATTTTTTTAACGAGTAAAAACTATTCCAAAAAACGTTTAATTTTAAGCCATAGGTGTTTTTAAGTTTTTGAATAACTAATAATTTTTAAAAATATGGCTTTAGTTATCTCACTTTTTGAGCTCGTTTGTCAGCTTTTGAATTAAGCAAAAAAGATATTTATGTTTAAAATTCAGAAATAAATACAAATAAAAAAAACTTAATAAATTTTTAATGAAATCAAATATCAAAATAGTCAGCGAGAGGTGGTGTTCAATGTTGGCAATTTGTTTCCATTAAACCTTAAGCCAGTGATGACATATTTGAGCAGTCACCTGTTACCCAGCAGTTATCATTCACTTACTTTTAAGCTATCAAGTATTATATGTCTCGTTAGCTCAGTGGTTAGAGCTGTCGGCTGCAAATCTGGTAGCCAGGGTTCAAATCCCACGGTATCAAAAAAAATTATACATCAACTTTTTTAATTTTATTTTGGAAAACTAATTTTTAGACCAAATATTTTATGATTTTATCGACATTTTGCCAACGTTGGGTATTTTTTCCCCCTTATTATTAATGATGTTAACATTTTGGGATTGGGAAAACACTTGTTAACAGCACTTGCACCACTTGCTAAAGTACCTTGCCAGCGGTGGTCCGTTTGTCATTTTCTGACTGGGTCATTTTTAATATTAATTAAAGTAATTTAAAGGGTCTATTTACTCATGTTGATTAATTTCAAATAAATATGCGGAGCTATCAACTGCAACGCCGCGAATATTACGAATTATTAAAAAAAATACTTGTAGCATTCAGTAGCAGTTTTTGAATAATATTGTAGAAGGTCGATGTGCAAATATTTTAAATTTAAGCAAATTAAACAGTTTTTTCACTCTCCTGAACATTTGTATAAAATTAGATAGCTCCGTTTGGCAGACAACGATATCCTACTGTTTTAAACATTTGTTTCTATAGGCTAGAAAGATCATTAAACTACCTAAAGTCGCAATTATTTTTAGTTTGCCTATTTCTTCAGGGACACATGTCTACTTTTTTATAGCATTTTCTACGTAATTTATTGTATTTTATATTCTATTAATTTATTTATACTATTTTGCTTATTCATTACCAGGTCAAATTTAAATACGATTGCTGAATTAAAATAGCGACACTTTTTTTATTGTTAGACAAAATAGTTTAGTTAAATTTTAGACTTGTGTATCGTTTTGGTAAAGGAGAAATGTATAATTTTGTTTTTTATTTTAAAGTTGCATTTATTCGTCCTTTCAATATTTAATAAATAAGAATATTCAAGCTCGAGGTCTTGTTTTTTTAATGATTCATTTATTTTTCAATATTTCGTTATTCGTCGAATGTCATCTTATGGAAAATATTTTTTTTTTATATATGTAAACATTAAATATTTTTCAGAAGATTACATTCGACGAAAGTCGAAATATTGAATAATATATATTTTTTTTTAAATATACATATATTTTATGTACTTCAAACACTTATTTCGGTTTTATTTCAGTAAATTTTATGCGTGCAATAATACACTAAAAAAAAAGTTAGTTGAAAACTTTGTTAAACTTCTATTTAAAATATTTAACTAACTTACAGTAATTTTTTTGGTGAAATTGAGTTTTCAGCAAAAAATTTAGTTATACGGGTTTTCTTAAGAAAAAGTAATTTTGAACTAATGTTTAACTAATTTTTGTTGCTACCAAAATTGTGCTGATAAACATCCATAGCACGGAGAACAAATAACAAGGCGTGATATAGATGTCGTAGCTTGTCTAGACAAAGTAGAGGGAAAAGAAAAGATACAAATGAACACATTTATTATAAGACTTACAAAGAAATGCTATTGTGGTTGATTTGATTTATTTCATTTTTTCTTATGTATACATAACTAAAAAATCAAAGACAAGCAGCAAAAATTGCATTATATTAACGATGTGGAAGTCCTGACATTTTTATATATGTATATTTAAAACAATTCCAAAAAAATGAGTATACAATTTTTACTAAAGTAAAAATTGTATACTCATTTAGTTTTTTTTTTTTAATCTACTAAGCTGCAGCAAAACATTTTGCTGAACTTATAAATTTTTGGCTAAAGATCAGCGCACTTCATATATCCTACCAGCAAGGATCTTTCCAGCAAAAATGTTGCTGATTCTAACTTTTTTTCTAACTACGAATTTTTTTTGAGTGTACATACCATAAAAACTTTTTCAAAATATCTTGAATCTAGAATTTTTTCGTCAGTACTCGTGACCAAAAATCAGTACCTACATGTACGAATGGTCACCCTATATTAGTTACACAATTTTAATTACTAAAGTGCAATGTAAAAAGACATTTTAATGTTTCGAAGTAGTGAAGTTTTGCGAACTGCAAAATTGCGCTTTCCGAAAAATTCGCGGTCAAAAATGCATGACAAATTTTAGCAATATTTCTTTACAGGATGAAAAAATGCCGTATTATGCAAAAAAAAAACGCGTTTTCTTAAATTTGTCACTTATACCCTAATTCCAGCGAGGCATTCAGCTGTGAATATAAGCCTTTGCTTTTTGTCTGCTTTCGGTATTATTTTTTTTCTGTGTATTATGTCCTTTCCCAGGAAACATGGCAACAAGAATATCTCTGGTAGGTAACGTGTCCCGAAAGCACTTCCAAGCAATACGAAAGCAACTATTCTAGAGGATAAATAGGCGATATCGCTAAATTATCATCTGGAAGATAAAAAATGTGTCGGATATATCGCCGATATATCACCTAAAAGTTAAAAAGAAGATATCGCCTGATACACGTCGGGAAGATATTTGTAACATATAGTCTCTTTATCAGATTGGAAAACAAAATATTGTTGTCTGGCGATATATTTCTTCTGACTTCCAGATGATATATTGGCAACACTTTTTTATCTTCCGGATGATACTTTATCAACATCTCATATTTATCTTCCAAAAGAATTGCTTTCCTATTGCTTGGAAGTATTGCTTTCGGGGCACGTTTTCTTCCGCAATACGAAGACGATTGTTGCCGCAATAATTTTATTTCTTTCCGGCAGTACGTTACGGGAATCGCCTTCGTATTGCCATGTTTGCTGGGTAATATTAAAATCTGTAAATATATTACCCCATTTACATTACCCTATCCTTCCATGGATTTCCATTTATTTGGGGCCATTACGTCATGTTCTATAAAAAATACAGAAATTAAATTTTTTTGGGCAATATTCAATTAAATATCGAAATACAATTTTAGCTTACCTTAATATTTGCCATTTTATTCGCCAAAGTATCCCATTTTGCATCGAGCTGTTCTTCTTTATTTTAATTCATATTTATTATAGTTTCCCAATTTTTTACATTTATTTTTCAAAACCATCGATGAATATTCCAGCTGATAAAAAAAAAGATATTTTAATAATAATACTTTGATTGTCCCCCAAAAGAAAAAATAATGATATTGCGATAATAACTTTTGGGTGACATATCTTCGAAATGCTTACTGGGTTATTATTTTTTTTTTTGTTCACTGTTTTCATTAAATAAAAAAACTACAAAAAAACAAAAAATTGTCAAATATTGAAAAAAGTAAACAAAATATACTTTTTGTTATTAAAATATCAAACTTTTTAGTGTCGGTTGTTTTTAAATAGTTTTTTTTATACAAAATTTGCAATTGTTAGCAATAAATCTTGGTAAAATTTGAAACAAATTTTTTAACAAAGCTTTAAAAATAGGCATTACATTAACTTTACTGCTATTAGCAGCATAAAAACATTATTAAAAAATTTTAATATGAAACAAATTATAGTGAAATAGACTAATTAATGAGCTGGCACAACAAAATGTTGGTCTTAACATTGATATTGATGTTTTGGAGAATACAATTAAATGGTTCAAAAGTATTTACAAGAAATGTGTTCCACGTAAAGTTTTCTGATTTTAATTAAATTTTGTTATGAGTTTCCAATTAGATCGATATATCTTGTCTTAGGAAGTGAAATGAGTTTATTTTAAGTCAGTTATTGATGTCAAATTTCATAGTTTAATTGTTTTTAAATCAGCTGACTATCGTTATCCCGTTATCGATATAACTGAAATACCGACCGGTATGCATTAAATAGCGTTGCCGAAAGAACTAAAATACCGTTATCGATACAATCTCGTATTGTTAACTCTACAAAAGTGAATAAAAAGTG
Organism: Delia radicum; assembly: GCA_021234595.1. Taxonomy (NCBI): domain Eukaryota; kingdom Metazoa; phylum Arthropoda; class Insecta; order Diptera; family Anthomyiidae; genus Delia; species Delia radicum. The sequence goes on from CM037855.1 coordinate 94,273,303, forward strand.
ACAAGATCAGATCTCTACAAAGTGACAAGATCAGAAAATATAATCGCTGCTAATAGATATATTTTTCTAAGGTGATCGATCACACCTGTAAAACAGTATTACTAACAAGGGAGGTATCCCGACTCGGGCCGGTAGATCATAATGAACTTCAAATACGTTGTAGAGAATACAAGTTTAGGGACCTGTGTTATTTTTTTAGCTACCCATTCACATGCTCAAGGATCACTAAGTGGGGTCAAAAATTACCCAATTTTACTTTTTTCGGTTTATTTCATTTTCATTTCAATTTAGTCTAATACCAATTTAATCAAGTTGGTCGTGCTTATCCAAGATTATGGTATCAATCTATTCTTTGAAAGATTCTCTAGCAGATTAATGCATAAAACATAATTGTAGCTTGCGTTTTTTAATTTCAAAATAGACATATCCATAAAATAAACATATCTCAGGAAGTAGGAGGAGCTTATCCAAGATTATGGTATCAATCTCTTCTTTGGAAGATTCTCTAGCAGATTAATGCATTAATGCGAAACATAATTGTAGCTTGCGTTTAAGGGTTTAATTTTTAATTTCAAAATAGGCCTTTTTAGCCGTTTGGGTCAATTTTACAAAACATAACATAAATATTAATTAAAAAAATAGTATTTTTACCCCATTTGGGTTAATTTTACAAAAATCGGCAAAGCGTTTACCGATATTCGAAATTGTTCGATTTCTATTCAACTTTTTCCAAAGAGCCTTTTCCCCTATATTTTAAATAATTAAAAATGTGTCATAGGGATACCTCACTTGTAAGTATTTTTTTTTCACAAATTTCCCTAAATTGTCCAAAAAACTCTACCACAAAAAAACCCAGAAAATTCTTTTTTCTGAAATCTGCTAATTTTTAAAGTTTTAGTTAAAAAATTTTCTAATAAATATGTTAAAATAAACTAGTAAAAACTAAAACTTTTTTATATAAATAGAACATTTTTGGTCTTCAAAGTTTAGTAACGTCATGATGCTTGTTAGGAAAAGACCCTAACTACGTGTTTGATTACTAAGAAGACAAGCTCTGTATTCGGGTTCTGGTGAGATCTTTAGCCAGATCGAAATTCTATTATCAACCTAGCTAATATGTTGCATTTGCTTTATTTTTGTAAATATACGGAGGTTGGAAGCTCGTTATAAATTAAAAATAACATTCAAACGATCTCGATGTATATAAAAACAAAAAACTAATAAAACTGTTAACTAACTTTAGCTAATTTTCTCCGTTTTTCTAGTCAAAATCTGAAATATTATTTTAACAGCGCTTGTGACTTAAATTTTACAAAAAAAGTAAAAATAGTTAAAAACTGACAAAAATTTGAAAAACCAATCATCGAACAGAAAATTTTCTTTTAGATACACCAAATTACTCCTTTACACAGTTTTCCCCCCAAATTACCACTAACACATAACACAAAATTTTTTTCGGGAAACTTATTTAAAAAAAAAACTAGAGCTATTTAACAGCAAATATTTTCATACAAATTTCTCATATCCGATCAAAAAAGAATTATATCTCAAATATAATATATTCTGTTTTCTATAGATCGATATATAACATTATCCAAGTTAATCTCCCTCAAACATGTTACTGGATTAAATTTGATCAAAATATATCTCAAAATTGGAGGATTGACTAATATATTATTTAAGATCCTGATAGATCCTAAAATATCCCATGGGATCTATTTAAATTTAGTTGGATCTAATTATATACAAAAAGATAAGTAATTTTTGGTGGATCGAATAAGATATTTTGAGATTTAACTGGATCTACTTAAATCCAATGAAATATATCATTTTGAATAAAAAAAAAAAAAATGTTTGTCATTAGGCGCATATATAATAATGTAGGGGGTTATACATAACAATACATAATTATATCTTATGCTCATGGAAAATACTAATCACGTTGGATCATATATAATCATATCTCAAACTAAATTGTTAATCTTGTGTAATATATGGAATCTTACATAATTATGTCTTACAACATTTAATGTCATATTTAATTATATCTTGAATTACATAATACATATGGCACCATATATAACCATTTCTTATATCACACACAAAAATATTTTGTAAAAGACAATATATATTATTATATCTTAAATTATATATCTTATATGTCACTATATATAATTAGATATTGTGTTATATATGAGAATGTATTATATATGACAATATATCTATTATATCTTATTATGTATAGCATATATGCTTAATGTCTAATTTTATAAAGGTCATTATATAATAATATATCGTTATATATGTTTCCACATAAGAAACATATAAGATGTGACCATACATAACACCATATATAATCACATATTTTAATATATTTTAAGATGAAAAACAAATGACAATATAAAGGGTCCGCCAAATAACTTTTTTTTTGTTGAACTCTTGAACCAATTGGACTTTGTATGGCGTCATACCAAGTTCTTTATGCAAAATTCGTCTCAATGATGTCTCCGAAATGTTCAATTGTTGAGAACGACGGTGAATTGATGTTGATGGCGCTTCACGCACACTTTCTGCCACAGCAGCAATATTCTCGAGTGTACGCACTGTTTTTGGCTTTTCACGCTTTGGTTTATCGATGAGGATGCCAGCATCTTTCACTTTTTTCACAAAATAACGAACATACGGACCATTTTCGTTCAGCGGAAGGATAAAACTAATTATCTGTCAAATCAGACATGAGCTAAGTGTTACCATTCACGAAATAAGCACTAGTTGAAAAAAAAAACGTTAGATGGCGGACCCTTTATAATTTTCGTTACTCGGGTATATTTTGGTAACGTGAGGGTAAAAAAAGCACAACTTTTTTGTCATTAATGTAATATGTTTTTTTCATTATACACACAGAAAACAGATTTGTTGTTGTGCCAACAGAAATTCTATTAATACAACAAAATTTTGGTTGAAATTACAATTAACCCAGGACGATGTTTAATTGTGACATGCAAATAATACGGATGCTGCAACCAAATTATTCGATTAACAAGAAGTTCGGTTGTCCCAATGTATCTGTTCTCTCTGTGTACAATAATAACACTCAGATAATTTTTCTTTAGAGATGCATATTTCAGATTAGATTTATACTGATAGACTGAATTCCCATCACAGGGGTCTCTTATTTGTTACGTTATAAAAAAATTTGTTGAATAACTCAAGTCTCCTTTTTGCCGGTTTTGATCATTAGAGTGTTTGTTAATGACAGAAAACAACCATCCTAAAGTTATCCTATTTTGTTTAGGGTCAAATCAAACAAACTTCTTACAATTTGGTGGTTTTTGTAAAAATAGATGTTTCTATTCCAAAATAGAACAAACAATGAAATTTGTACACTTTGAATTTGTTCATCACCCTAGACACAAATGACTTGTCGCCCTATGCAGCACCTTAATATTACACTTTAGTATTAAATTTATAGTGTAAGTAGACGGTACGGCATGTTAAAGACGGGAGTTGCGGGAGAAATGCCTACTACGTTCACTGCCACCCAATCTAAGTTTCTGTCGTTTGCTATCATTTATTTAATAAAAGAAAATATTTTATAAAATAAATAAACTACAGGTCTCTTATCAGCCACACGCATAGAAAAAAAATATTCTTGTCTTATTTTAAAAATCTTATCTTTAAAACTTCGATATATTTTTTTGCAGGGTTGGCATATAATACCGTTTCATAATAATGTCGTCTCGATAACTATCACAGTCCGAAATTGAAATTTAAAAGAAAATCGATTCCATTAAAGGCATCACTCCAAAAATTTGTTCTCTTCTAATTTGGCATATTCATCGCTGAATTTATCATTGGCTTGTCATAGGAGGGAATCATTTCAAATATGATTCTTTGGAAGTGTTTGTGCCTAAACAACATCTTGGAAGTTCTGTAGGCATACAATATTCCTATGAAATTGTTTTGCAGCATTAAACGAATGATTCCTTCCTATGGCAATCTAATGTTAAATTCATCGATGAAAATGCTCGATTAGAATCTTTTTTGGTAGAACAGTTTTTGCTGGGATGTGTCTTCTTATAAAGCCGGTTAAATTTCGCTGGTTTACCTGTTTGATATTGAAATATCTTCAAATATAGTTAAAATTACGCTAAAATACCGAAACGCCGATTTATAACGGCATTTTGTAGCTATAATAAAATTGAATGGGTAAATTTTTGAAATAAACCCTGAGATATTTTAAGACACATGCCACTATTTGAAACGCAGTTTTTAATATCATATCGGTATTGATGTAGGCGTGGTAAGCAACTGCCATTATAATGAAATGGTAGTGTTTGCCAGCCATGTAATTTTTGTCGTCGTCTCCAGTCGTTGCCATTGTTTTCGTGTTTAGTTGATAAAAATTGAAGTACATGGTATTCCATCAAATTTAATTTATTAAATCGGGGAAAAAAAACTTATTTATTAAAAAAATAGTGAGTGTTTCAAGCAGTTTTGTTAATACATTTTAAAAACATATGCTATAATAATTTATAAAAAATAAATAACATAATTCTAAAGGTGTTTGGGTTTTCCATATCTATTACTTTAAACTGTAAACAAATATCCAAAAAGTGATTAAAAAAATATAACAAATAAATCAACAATATTATTTAAAAAACAAAATAATTATTCAACATAACCTCACTTAATTATCATTTTAAATAACATGAAATGTTATGATTAATCAGTGCTCTATTGACAGAAAAATTTATTTAAGATTCATTCCAAAAAATTCCGATTCGCTTTTAGACGTTTTTGGAATGGATGTGTTAAGTACAAACAATTGAAAGTAAACACATTTGTATTCAACGTTCCTATGATATCGTATATGTGTTGTAGTAAGTTTTTCGAAATTCGGTGTAGTTCGCGTTGTATCTCAGATCAAAGATAAAAATACCTAATGTTAAAACAGCTCTAACTTTTAAGTAATTATCCTAGTTTTATAAATCTTAGCTCATTTAAAAGCTTAGATCTTCTTTCATATAAATGGTGTTTTTTATACAGGTATAGAACTTTAAGTTGGCAACACTTTTTTAACTGGCGGCCATTTTGTCAGCTGTCAAGTGATTTATGTTTAGTTTGGTTTGGCATTTCAACATGAATAGACTGACGCCTAAACAACGCTTCCAAATTGTGCAAATTTATTTTGAAAATCATGGTTCTTTTCGAAATACGTATCGCGCATGAATTTTGCGAATTTTCTTTAGCGATGAAGCTCGCTTTTGGTAAAATGGATACGTCAATAAACGTATCAAGTGTATGTTGAGACACCGTTACATCCAGAAAAACTGACTGTTTGGTGTGTTTTATGGGCTGGTGGAATCATTGGTCTGTACTTCTTTAAAAACGATGCTGGTCAGAACGTTACAGTCAATGGTGACCTCTATAGAGCCATGATTACTGAATTTTTCGTTCATCAATTGAACAACCATGATGTGCAGGAGCTGTGGTTTCAACAAGACGGCGCAACATGTCACACAGCTCATGCCACAATTGATTTATTGAAGAAAACGTTTGGTAACCGCATAGTTTCACGTTTAGGACCCGTGAATTACCCTTCAAGATCGTGCGATTTAACGGCCCTGGACTATTTTCTGTGTTGATATGTGAAGTTGCTAGTCTACGCCGATAAACCCGAAACGATTGACCACTTGGAAGACACCATTCGCCGCATTATTGCCAATATACGCCCACAAATGTTGGAAAAAGTCATCGAGAATTGGACCTCATAATTAGACTACGTCCGAGCAAGACGTGGCGGTCATATGCCAGAAGTCATATTTAAATTATAATGCCAGAAGATTATCTTTCGAATAAAGTAAATTTCATGTCAGTTTAAAAAATTCATCTTTGTTTTATTCCATTTCAAAGTTCTATAACTCTATAAAAAAACATCCTTTACTTTATACGAAATCATACAGTCTCCTTACCGAAAGTTTGCAAATATTAAAAACCGCAATTTTTTTTAGCGAATATTTAAAAAACTACATAATAGAATTTTCTTAAACAATTTGTGATAATATATCATATTGTTCTGTAGAATATATTCAGAGTGGGCTCCCCATGGGGTCGGAAAATATTTAGATTTAAGTAAACAATTCTCTTATGATTTTGTAAAAAATTAAAATTTTTAATTTTCTTCAATATACACGAATTTAAAATTTTTTAAAACTGAATACCCACAGTGTAGAGTATACTTTTTAAATGGTCTTTGGCATTTTGAATCCGAATCTAAACTCAGAACATTTCCAAGTCATCATTTGGTTACATACTCGACAAATTTCAATTTTTTGCAGAGCATCTCTTTGAAATACAAATTTTTTTTAATGACTTAGGTACAATAAATTCATATCTGTCAAATTTTTTTTTTTCACTTTTGCAGTTTTTGAAATATTTTTTTCTATGAAAAAAACTTTTTTGGAAAATTTAAAATTTAATTAAAAGCATGAAAATTAATTAATTAAAAGTACCACTGCACATTTTTTTCAAAACGCTCTTTAAACCAGTTCAGGTTTTAAGAAGAGTGCGTTGGACACGGGTTGGTTCTACCGATAATCGCAACAATAATTTATAAAAATCGAAAGTTGAAAAAAATAGTAGCTCTAATGTATGTATGTACATCTTTCGCCTCATTTCTTGGAATATTTTACTTAATTTTTTGAAATTCAACCGCAAAATCTTGAAATTTTTTTTAATAAAATAAATCTACACAAAACTATCATTCATTTAAGTATAATCATACCGGTGGTTGCTTTAGAATGGATATCTTATCGGTATTGCAAGGAAGTTGAAAATTTTCCATGTTTAGTTTTATCCCTATAAATTTTATGTTTGCTAAAAAAAGGTTTACATTTTTTCACTATGCGTAAACTCAACATTTCACTGAACTAATTTTTGTATTCCATTGAAAATATCCTGAAATATTCAGAAAACAAGAAAATTGATATATGAATATAAAAACCACGATATTTCAAAAACTACAAACGAGAAAAAGTTATTTGCAAGATTTACAGTCAGATTATCTAAATCTATTAGAAAATACGTTTTATAAAGAGAGGTTTTGCAAAAAATTGCAAGTTCTTCAGTAGTAATGTTAATAATATATTTTTACATGCACTCAGGGAACTTCTGCTTTAAAAATATGAAGTTGTTGGGTTGTAATACAGTTTCTTTATTTTTAATGTAAATGACTGACATTTGTAGAACAAAAAAAAATTTTTACTAACCTTGTAGTTCATTCAAAAAAACAAACCACATCAAATGACTGTTTTATGATTTTACATTAATTTTTGACAGTAGTTTTTTGTTATTTAAAATAAATTAAAACAATAAATGTTTGTTTATTTTTTACTAACATGTGGTTAATTTTTACTACAATTGTGGTTCAGTTTTTAAACATTAAAAAACAAATGGCAATGTTAGTTGAATTTACTGAAATGTAAGTCATCCTTTCTTTAAGTGAAATTTCATTTGTTATTAACTACATTTGCAGTGGTCTTTACCTACATAGTATTCTAAGTGTGGAGAATTTTTCGTATTTGAAGCATGTGGAAACTTTGTTTATTGGAATGTCTATTTTATGTACATTTTTTAACTTGCATACAATTTATAACGATACAAAAAGTAAAATTTTCAATTCCTTGCAATACGAATGCGATATCCTGACACAATCGCCGAGATGGTTATACTCAAATTAAATATAATTTTGTGTAGATTTATAGTCTCAAAAATGATTTTACTATAAACCCAAAGTAATACCAAAGAAAAAGCATTGAGAAAGCACTTATTTGAAACGCTTTGCCAACAAAATTTATAACTTTTTTTTTTTTTTTTTTTTCAATTTATAACGAGCTTTCAACCTCCGTATATTTACAAAAATAAAGCAAATCAAACATATTAGCTAGGTTGATACTAGTATTTCGATCTGGCTAAAGATCTCATCAGAACCCGAAGTTTTAGAAAAGCTAGAGCCTATATAATAGGCAGAACTTTAACAAAAAACCTATTAATAATCAATTTTGCTTCATTCTTGTCTTCTTAGTAATCAACCACGTGGTTAGGTCTTTTCCTAACAAGCATTATGACGTTACTAAACTTTGAAGACCAAACTGTTTATGAAAAACAACCACTGACAAAATACCAGTAAAAAATGATTTGCCAACGTTTTCAAAAAGGCTCTAATGCTCTTTACCAATACTCTTGCTCTTTACCAATACTTTGCCAAAAGTACTTTGCCAGTACATGTTTCACAAAATGTAAGACTGCATAAGAAAATACTGGTCGCAAAGCATTGGTTTAAGTGCTCTACCAACGTTTGATAAAAGTGCTTCACCAGCACTTGAATTACTTAATTTACGACACTTTATGAAAAATTTAAAATATCTTGCAAATGGAAAATTACGTCGATATGTTAAAAATTTTAAACAAACTAAAATTTTGTTGGATATTGTACAAATTCGAATCTACTTCAATTTCAATTCAATTTTAGAAAAAACCACTTTATTTTTAGTTTTTTCATTGAAACATATTTCAAATAAAATTTTGTTGGAAAAAGTTTTTTTACTCCTACACTTCTCAATTTAAACCAAAAAATATAAATTTCAGTTTTCTTTATTTTGGCAAAAATCCACTATTATAAAACTTTTCATATTGTTTTGCCAACACTTCGCCAATCTTTCGAAATACAAATGGTTAACCGAAGATTGCCGTTATCGTTTCAAGGATGGCCCAACACTTTAATTTCTGAAAAGCGGACATTTTGCCAACGCTTCTACCATCAGATAAGGTACTTTGCCAACGCTTTGCCGTTTGTATTTTTGTACCTGGGTATGTTTATTAAAATCGATCTTTTTCAAAGCAAGTTTATTTTTGCCGTCGAGTAGTGTTATCTAACAATCATACAATAGTAGAAAATCCAATCTTTCATATGACATAAGCTTTGTAAACATCGGATAAAAGCTTAAACAAGTTAGAGCAGTTTTTAAAGATGAGGTATTATTCTTAGTTTTGATAAAACTAACGCACTTTGAGCCGCTATTCAACGTGAACTGCACCAAATTTTTAAACACTTAATACATCACATACAGTGGGAAGCAAAACTGTCCGGATGTTTTGCATTAAGGAAGTGAGGTAATGAAAATAATACAAATATATGTATATTATCAAATATATGGATTTTTTTTATTTAATTGAACATTATTCTAAATTATAAAGCACAAAAACTCATATAAATTGCTTCAAAAAAATAAAGAAATTAAAAAAAAACAAAAAATTCACTATCCGGACAGTTTTGCTTCCCACTGTACCTCACAGGAACGTTGAATATAGATGTTTTTGTATGCGGATTCCTAATCCCACGTAACTATCCGCTTAGACGGTATTTTTTTTTTGTGCCCAAACCCCTTTCGCTTAGTATTCGAAATAAATTATTTTTTTAATTTGCTTGTGTAGTCCATGTGTAATATATGTGTAATTTCAAATTTTTATATCGAGTGTTCAACACGTTTTTTGTTGGTGTTAAATTTCAGACTTCTTAGAATTTCTTTCTATAGAAAATTTCAATATTAAGGACTTATTTACATAAAAATCTGAAAAAAAAAACTTTGTATGGCAAAAGATTTTAGATTTTGAAGAATAGTTTTATTTAAAAGCATTAAAAAAAAAAAAAAAAAAAGTTTAATAACTATTTTCTATAGAATTATCACTGTAATACAAAATTATCTTATATTTACAGAAACATTTTTAATATAAGATCTGGGTTGGGGTATAGGACAACAGGTATATAATGAATATGAACACAGTGCTCTCCTTTGAAATAATTTTTTAATTGGTTCATAAAACTGATCCGACTCCAAAAATGTACAAAGAATATTTTTTTCACTTTTCTTTTGGGATCCATTGCATTAGGTGGTTCATGTTCTAACTTTTTGAGTTAACAGAATACAAATACTAACATGATGCTCTCCTAAAACTTTTAAACACAAAATCAATCGGATAATTGACATATTGAGTGAAAACATGTCAACTCAATCACCATTCGGATCGACCATCTCTGGTTGCAATGTTATTTACCATAACAGTCATACTCGACAAGAAATCGACGAAACATAAATTTAAAATTTCGGGTCCCTTGGTTTCCCAAAAAAAACGTTAAAATTTGACTTAAGTATCCTTACAAAATGGACAATAACTTTTAAACTAGACAACATACACAAATGGAATTGGCCTTCATTTTTAGGTTAATATCTACTCTTTAAAATCATTTGCAGTTTTTGTTTTTTGTATGGATGGGACAACGGCAATTTTTGGGGTCTTCATTTTTAATACCCATATCATAGATATGCGTACGGTACACATGCTTGTATTAAAAAACCATACTTAGGCTATAACTTAGATACCAAGCGAGATAGCACCCTGAATTTTTTCACAAATATTTTTTCAGAATTAAAAAAGTCATATCTCGAGATATGGACATTTGTAATCAAGATTCCAAAAAATATGACCGTTGACCCTTCCATGAAAAAACTTAATATGAACATAATTTTAAAGTGTACATTTTAACCTAAAAACTAAGGCCAACACGAATTTTGGTATTTTGTATAGTTTAAAAGTTATAGTCCATTTTCTAACGATAATCTTGTAAAATTTTAACTTTTTTTGCAAATTTCATGACGTTACACTCAGAGAAAAATTTAGTTATTTGCCAACTGAAATTTGGTTACTAGGACTCAAATTTGGTTATTACGAATTTCAGTTGTTTGCTACAACTGAACATTAGTTTTCAAAATAAAGTTCGGTTAATTCAACTGCATTTTAGTTCCAACACCTAAAATATTCAGAAATCTAATATCGTTGTACTAACTGCAGTTATAAGTTGTTACCATTAAAATACATTTTTCAATTCGGTTGTCACTTTATTTCTCTGTGTGCATATTTTGAAAACCGAAAGAGTCCGGTTTCTTAATTTTATATTTAGTCGACTTCTTGTCGAGTACGTCAGTTATGGGAGATGGTAAATTCGAAAGTGCAATATTTTTGATCGATTTGACATGTTTTCACTCTATTCCAAAAAAAACATTTACGAGCTTACATTAAACAGTTTTCGGGTAGCACAAAACCTCTTAATCAATTTTAATCTGTATGCACTTTAATCTGGTTTTGGTAATATTTTGCATTAAAAGCTGTAACGATTATAAATATAACTAACAATTTCATTCAAAACATATTCATCACAAAATACATAAAATATTAACAATTAAAATCGTTTTTAACCAATACAAATAATCAAAATCTCCAAAGATACAAAGATCTTAAAATCAAAATTTTCTTTACTTTCAAATAGATACTGAAATTATAAAAATTGTTAGTGCAAAGACTATTAAACATACAAAAAATAGAAAAAAAACAAAATGCCACTTTTTGCCAAGAAAATACCGAAAGCCTCATTACCAGATCCCAATGCAACATTACATGACTATAACAATGGAACAATGGCCAACGGAAAACAGAATTCCATAAATGGTAGTAGTCATACTAATCAAAAGACAAGTAATTCCAATAGCACTGCTGAATCAAATGTAACAAAACCCCAATTGGTATTTCATTGTCAGTTGGCCCATGGAAGTCCGACAGGTTTGATAACCGGATTTGCCAGCGTACGAGAGTTGTATAAGAAAATTGCTGAATGTTATGAAATACCGGCGGATGAAATATTATTTTGTACTTTGAATTCTCACAAAGTTGATATGTCCAAGTTGTTGGGTGGACAAATTGGTTTAGACGATTTTATCTTTGCTCATCGAAAGGGACAACCAAAAGAAATTGAAATTTTAAAATCTGAAGATGCTTTGGGTTTGACGATCACCGATAACGGTGCTGGTTTTGCATTTATTAAACGTATTAAAGAGGGTTCCATCATTGATCGTATTGAACATATATTGGTGGGAGATCATATTGAAAAATTAAATGGTGTTGCGATGGTGGGTAAACGTCATTATGAAGTGGCACGTTTGTTAAAGGAAATTCCTACCGGATCAACATTCACCTTGCGTTTAGTGGAACCCATGAAAAGTGGTTTCCAGGGTATAGGACCACGTTCACAATCGCGCATGCCCTCTGGTCGAGGTGGGGGTTATGGTAGTGGCAAAGAAACGCTGCGTTTTAAGGCTAACGGTAATGTAGAGATTGAAGAGAAATTCGATGATTCCACACAAGCGGGTATAGAGGCCATAAATAATTTACTGGAATCCTTTATGGGTATTAACGATACAGAATTGGCTACACAAATTTGGGATCTGGGTAATGATAAAACAAATTCAATGGATTTTGCAGAGGCTATCGATAATTCCGATTTAGAATCATTTGGTTTTACGGATGATTTCATTATTGAATTATGGGGTGCTATAACAGATGCCAGACGTAAGAAATCCGCCAAAAATTAATAGAAAAAAAACACTATCAATGTTAGTTATTCGTTTTACAAAATTAGAATTAAAAATTTTAGTAAAAATCTTGAAATATAAAAAATTCTAGGGAAAGAAAAGACAAATCAAATTTATTAAACTAAAAAAGACAATATTTATTATAAATGCATTTCGATATCAATAATTTTTAATTGTTATTAATAACACAGCGCTACAAAATTGGCCCTTAAAACGGCAGACAAGAGTACCGACCATTGATACTAAATATTTAGGCCACGCTGATTTTAATGGCGTACCCAGATTTTTCACTTGCAGGCCAGATTTTTCGCAAAATGGCATTTTCGCAATTGCCTTAAAATTTCGCAAGTTTTAACGAAGGTTTTCATACAAAAAATTTTGAAAATAAGATATTTTCATTACATTTTTTATGGTAAATAATGATAAGACCGTCAGCGTTTTTTTTCAGATATTACTATTTTTGCACAATTTATCATCCCATTGCGCAAAGAGTCAAAGCAATTTTGTGCATACGCAAAAAGACACATCTAAACAATTATTTCGTGTTCATCTTTTAGTATATCATGTAAACAGCTTAAAAAATTACGTGTACCAAAATTCAGCCAAAAAAGTTAATATTTGGAAATTTAGTCTAACAAAAACTTTCATTACAATAAATGTCTACAAAATATTATCAAATTTTTTCTTAAAAATGTTCACATATTTGTATAAAAATAAAAATAAAATTTGAAAATATTTTGTAGACATTTACTGTAATGAAAGTTTTTTTGTTAAACTAACTTTCGCAAATATTTTTTTTTTTGGCTACACGTAATTTTTTTGGGCTGTTTTCATATTATACTAAAAGATGAATTAACAGGTTATAACTTTTCGCTATGCTGTCATATAAATTTTAGGCACATTTCGCGATCATCTCATGAACCGCACTTTCTTTTTTTCTTTTTTACACGAAATAATTGTTCAGATTTGTCTTTTTTGGGTGATAAATTGTGCAAAAATAGTAAAATATAGTAAAATCTGAGAATACCCGCTAATTTACTTGTTAATGCTGTATCTTTATTAAACAAATTTGATACCCAAATGTTGTTGAAGGTCTCCTCATTGTTTAAATTAAAAAATGAAGAGAAAATATCTTATTTTTTAAATTTTATGTATAAAAAACCTAGTTAAAACATGCAAAACTTTAAAGAAATGTGGCGAAAAATCTGGCCCATCAGTGAAAAAACTGGGAACTCCAGTGTGGCCGAAATATTTAACACCAGTAGTCGGTATTCTTGTTTTATTTTTCGAGTTGCGCAGTGTAATTTACTTAAATTTATTAATTTTTTTAAAATTAAAATTTGTCACAAAAAATTTATTTGTATCTCACAATAGTATTTTTCTTTTATATATTTTCCTCTTCATTTGCCAATATTTATTATAATTTTTTTTTATATTTTTATTTTAATATAAACGTTGTAATTTTTAAAAAGTAAGTGTATGTTTTATTGTAATGTAAACCAGCTACATTTTATTATTTGTTAATTATAAATTTACCCATAAATATTATTTTTTGTTAAATTTTAAAAATATAATTAATATTGAAACTATTTTATTTTAAATATTACAAATTATTGTTTGTAAATTTCCATTTTGGGGTTTATCCTATTTAAATATTACTTTCTTTTGTCCTAAATAAACTTTAAAATTTGTAAAAACAAGATTAATTTTTTGAGTTTTTAAATTGTTATTTCATAATAGGTAAGTTTTATTTTAATTTAATTTAATTTAATTTAATTTAATTTAATTTAATTTATTTTTTTATATTTAAAAGCACGTGTTTTGTATGAATAATTTCAAATATGTTAAAAACCTATTGAAACTGACTTTAGATGTCTCTTATTAATAAACGATGGATAGGGGTTGGTAGTAGCGGATTCAAATTAATCGGGTTTGGTTTCGTTCGCGTAAACGAGTAACTCTATTTTGAGGTTTTTAACTTACTCGATTAATCGAATAAGATCCTAGCATTACTTGAGTAACTCGAATATTTCTATAGTTTTATTTAATTAATTTTTACTTAAAAATAAATATTAAAACACAAAGCCAATAAAAAATCAGGAGTTTTGCAATTTTTTTTTTATCAAAATTTAAAATATATCTCATGTAATTATTTAAAAATTAGCAAAATCTTTTAAAACAATATACAATTGAGGTGTTTTACTTTTTTAGTTCGTTCTTATAAAATTCGACTTCGATGTCTACATACTTTAACCTTCCATTTGAGTATAATGATGTCTCAATTGCTAAAAATTAATAATTTAGACATTGGTCTCGATGTGCGGAGCGATTTGTCTCCAAAACTACCACAGACAAATATTTTTTAGCAGTACAATATCGCCCGCTCATGGTGCCCCTTAAAAAAGTTATAGCCCTACTAAACATATAAAATATGTAAATTAAAACGGTAACTGAAACATTGCTTTATATTTTATTAATATTTTTTTTTTTTTAAATGCAAAACAATTCAAGTTTTTTTTATGAAATATAAACTGAAATAGAACATATTTTGATTTAATCGATTAACTCGATTAATCGACCAAAATTGTTCGAGTTATTCGTTACTCGAAATTGGGCATTTTAATTTACTCGAACAATTGTTTGATTGAAATTCATCGATTAATCAAGTAACGGTTAACCGATTGAATACCCTAGTAGGTAGACTATGCTTAAAAATTAGGACATTGCAAAGTTTCATGTTGAAAAGTCTACACCTAAAGAATTGATGGCCATTTTAAAATTGAAAAATTAAAAACATTACTTGAAACTTACAAAAGTTTTTTCAATCATTTTAACTTTCAGATCCAAGCCCATACGAAATGGAGTTACTACACCATTTCCATTTGTTATTCAAAAAATTACAAATGTAATTTAAAAATTTCATTTGATGTTCAAAAAATCACAAATGTAATTTCAAATTTGCAAATCAAATTCAAAAGATTCTATTTGATATTAAAAAAAATATCAATTGAAATTCAAAAACATCATTCGTAAATTAAAAAATACCATATGTTATTTAAAAAAATCACATTTGTTTTTCAAATAAAGCAAATGCTATTCAAAAAATCCCATTTAAAATTCAAAAAATACCATTTGAAATTCAAAAAAGTTCCAAATTAAAATAAAAAAAAATACCATTTGAAATTCAAAAATACCAAATGTAATTCTAAAAATAACAAATGTAATTAAAAAAAATACCAATTTTAATTCGAAACAAAAAAAATAATGTGTAATAAAAAACAAATTGAAATTCAAAAAATACCAAATCTCATTCAAAAAAACCAAATGTAATTCAAAAAATAACAAATTTTATTCAAAAATGGCAAAGAATATTCAAAAAATATCAGTTGAAATCCTAATGATATTTTTTGAAAATATATTTGTTTTGAATAACATTTATTTTTTTATGAATTACATTCGGTATTTTTTGAATAATATTTTGTATTACAGTTGGTAATTTTTGAACAACGTTTGGTAAATTTTGAATTACATTTGTTATTTTTGAATTTCAAATGGTATTTTTTGATTTGCAAAATCAAGTAAAAATAATATTATATAATGTTGTATAATGTGATCGAATTTTGTATAATTTAATATAGTTAGGTATGACATCATGTAAAATGAGATAAAATTTTACTTGTCACTGTAATTTTTCGTAAAAAGGCATATTTAATTATTTAATTTATATTGGCGGAATTAAATTAATATATGGGATTAAACAAAACAATGTATTAAAAAATAAAAAACTTTTTAAAATGTGGAAAATACTCGATTAAAAAAATGAATATGATTCAACAACGAAATGTATCAAATTTGATATAGCCATATATCTAATTGAAATACAATTTGATCTGAAAAATGGTGGATCGTATTACATTGAGTTTGATACAATTTGATACAATCCAGTAAAAATAAATGTGTTAAACTGAATACAGGAGGCTAGATATTATGTTCCGATTATTTAGAGCCCAATTTAAATTTATCGTACAGTTAAATTTTAATTTTATATGCATGCATATAAAAAAATTTGTTGAAAATTTTGTTAAACGTCTATTTAAAGTATTTAACTAACTTTCAGCCATTATATTTTTTTTGCTGACATCGTGTTTTCAGCTAAAACGCTTTTGCCAAAAAACTAATTTTGAACTAATGTTTAACTAATTTACGTTGCTACCAAAATTGTGCTGATAAAGACATTAATAGCATGGCGAAGTAGAGAAAAAAGAAAAGATACAAACAAACACAACCATTATAATTTTTTCGAATTTGAGCGTTTTTTTTTAGTTTTAGCTATTTTTTCAATTTCAACAATTGTTTTCCAATTTTTTAATTTTGGCAATTATGGAAATTAATTTAATTTCGATAATTTTTGGGATTTTTTTAAATTTTGTCTTTTTAAATTTGGCGTTTTTTTTTTAATTTTGGGGATTTTTTTAAATTTCAGCTATTTTTTTAAATTTCAGCTATTTTTTTAAATTTCAGCGATTTTTTTTAAATTTCAGCAATTTTTTTTTTTTAAATTAAAAAAAAAAAATTGGGCGTTTTTTTTCAATTAAAACGATTTTTTTTTATTTTGAAATTTTTTTTTCCATTTTGGTTATTTTAATTTTGTAAAGTTTTTTTAATTCAAAAATTTTCAGTTTTTTTTTTAAATTTTGCAGTTTTTTTTAAACTTGGCGGTTTTTTAAAACTTCTGCGTTTAATTTTACAACTTTTTGCAATTTTCAATTAAAGTTTTACCAGTAGCTACAAAAAATTAGTTTAAAATTAAAAACAATATTCAATTAAATTTTTAATAGATATTATTAAAACCTTAATAAAAATTTAAAAGCAATTAAATAGAAACAAATTATTTTATATGATACTACAATTGAACCGAATTCAATTATTATTAATTGAATCAACAAATGTGTTAATTGAAAGTCGATTTGAGTTTTTCTGTGTAGCGAGTACACACTGAGAGAATTATCTGTATGATATCAATTAATGAATGATTGCATTAGATCTATAAATTCTCACTTTAACTCGTAAATTGAAACGTTTTATTAAATTAATGCACTTTTTTATAAAATTTAATGCAAAATTTCATGTTATTTATTACAAATTTCATACGTTTAATGAAAATGTTTCATTAAAAAGTTTTTTCATTGTAAAGAAAACGTCATTAATTTTGTGAAAAATGTCATTAAAAATCGCCCAAGGAATTCTCTCTGTGCAGTGTCAGATATTTCCAAAGAAATTTCGCTTTGTTACAACTGAAGTGTAATTTTAATTAAATCGAAGCAAAAACTGTAATTTTTATATTTTTAATATGGTTTAAACTTAAACCCGCCTTAATTTTTGAGCCGTTAAAGATAAATGATTAACACGAATGGATTTCGCATGCTTAAGCATCGGTTAAAAGGTTATTCAAGGCATACAAAAAAAAATTAAATATTTTACCTCAAAATGTCGAAAATTTTTTAAATTCCTCATATATTACTTTTAATTTTATTAAAATTTTCTAAATTTTTTTCTTATAGACTGTTTGACCTTGTTTTTCGCATAGGTTTTCTTTCTTTTTCGTTTTTATTCTAATTTTTCGTTTTTTTTTTCTTTCTTTCTTAGGTTGATTTTCATTGATAAATTTCTTTTATATATATTTTTTTTAACAACGTAGACGAATCGCGAAATATTTGTGTACATACCCAGTCAGAAACTGCTGGCAGTGGTACAAAAAATCAAGCACTGGCCAACCAAGGAATTACTGGCAGAACACTTCTTTAAGACGATTAACCAGCATTCCCAAAAAGCGTTTTGCGAGTATTTGTTTTACAATAATTACAGTGGTCCAAAAAAAAAAAAAAACACTGCAGTCGGCTCAAAACTTTAACAAGCATTCATTTTATAAAAATGCTGATTTGTATAAAAAAAAAATTGAGTCTTAAGGTTCCGAGTTCGATTCCGGTTGCAGGCTTACATTTGTTGGTGATTTTTTATAATTGTTAATATTTTTTAATTTAAAATTGATTGTTTGTTTCTGGATAAGCTCTTTTAAGACCAACTATTTTTTTGTTTTCCCAACGTTGGCAAGTTTATTCCAACAAACATTATACCAGACCTGACATATTCTAACTGTTACCCACCAGTTATCATTCGCTTACTTTTATAGCTTTCAAGTATTAAATGACTCGTTAGTTTAGTAGGTAGAGCTGTCAGCTGCCAACCTGGCGTCTGAGGTTCGAATCCCGGCGGATCCGAATAATTATAAATGAACTTTTTTTTAATTTTGTTTTGGAAAATCTATTTTTAGACCACCTATTTCATGGTTTTACCAACATTTTGCTAACGTTGGAAATTTTGTTTCTCCAGTGCTTGCCCAAAACTTTTTGAACAGACGGACCTTTTGTCAAATGATGTTATCATTTGGGGGTTGGCAAAGCGTTTGTTGCCAGCACTTATACCACCTGCTAAAGTGACTTGACAGCGGTGGTTCGTTTTTATCTTTTCTGACTGGGAATCTTTTACCCTCTAGATACTATAAGTTATTTCAAGATTATTTTGACAAAATATTAATGTTGTTATAAACCAATCAGTTTAGCAAAAACTTAGTCATACATTTAGAAAAAAAGACAATTTTAGAAAAGAAAAAATCAGAAAATAATAATTGTGAAAAAATACCATTTGAAAAATCTTATATTTTCACATATATAGGGCAACTTTCCTTATTAACGACCAATTGAAATCTGGAGGAGAGAAGTTCAATTAAAATTAAAAAAGGTTCCATGTGTAGAAACGGTAATGGGTTATCACAATTTTTTCGATGATGATACCAGTAATGTTACTAAACCAAGTATTTAATATAAATATATGGGGCGTTTCATCTTAAGTGACACAAATTTTGAACCCGATGTCTTCCGATCGGGATGTGCTATTGGATAGTAGTTTAGACACAATTTTTCAACAAGTTAGAGAGGGTCAAAATTTGACATTTTAGCCAAACAGGTGTTTTTTTTCTCATCCATGTAACTTATCACCTATTGTTCTTAGCAAAATTTGTCCTTAATAATTTAGATAACTATTGCTTCAATATTTCAAAAAAAAAGAATATAAAAAAAAAATAAAAAAATTTTTGACTATTTTTTTTTCAAAATCAAAAACTTTTTTTCAAAATATGCCCATGTTTTTTTTTCATCTAAATTTTTCTAAATGACATATACAACTATATATGGTTAATATAATTATGTACGAATCCATGTATAAGTAGATATAACACAATTCAATATTATATATAATAACCAGCGACAGGAACTTCATGCACTAAAAAAGTGTGTTTTATGCATCTTAAATCTCAAAATATGCACTCAAATTTAAGATAAATTAATTAAGGGAAACAGTTTCAAGTGGTTTTTTAATGCGTATATTTTAATATAAATAATTAAAATTTTGTGTTGATCGTCTAATTTAAAGAACCCTTAACAAGAATCCGAAATCAAAATAGAATTATATCCACAAACAAAAAGTCGGTAGTGAAAGGGTTAAGGTCAAAAGTTTGAATTTAAATTGCGAATACCACAGCTAGTGTACAAAAACTTCAGAAAAAGCTTATTGAGGCACCATAACATCTGTCTACCACATTTCCTTAAAAAAAAATCCACGGGATCGATGAGTGGTAGAAAATGGGTTAAATTGGAAAATAATTTTAAGGTTGTAAAATCATCGCAAATAAATATAAACAGCAGTGTTTGAAATTGTAAAGACAAATTATTTTTGAAAACCTAAGTTTCTTATTTTTTCATACAGGCTTTAGAGTTATTTTATTTTAACCGAATATTATTCGGTATTCGGCCAAATTGTCAAATACCGAATATTCGTGACATTTCTAATACAACCCTATTTTTGAAAATAAAAAAACAAATATTATGCGAAAAGTCAACAAATTGAAACAAAGTATTTAAAATCTATGCAAATAAGTAAGAATACTCGAAGAATAATAAACAAAATACTTGAAAGATCTGGATATACATTACATAAAACGATATATTTATTAGAGGTCGTCACGAAAATTTGTTTTTGGGATATCATCACTTTTTTATGGTTTTTGCATCAATGGAAAAAATTACGTAATTATTTTTTTTTAATTGCAATGTCCAATAAACGCTGATTTTGGGTGTCTTTTACTGCAGATCAAAAATTAATGT
Source organism: Delia radicum (assembly GCA_021234595.1). Taxonomy (NCBI): domain Eukaryota; kingdom Metazoa; phylum Arthropoda; class Insecta; order Diptera; family Anthomyiidae; genus Delia; species Delia radicum. The sequence goes on from CM037855.1 coordinate 94,294,007, forward strand.
ATTTATCGGAAATCTCAACTCGACATTCAGTTCTACTCCAAAAATTATTTAAAAAAAAACTTTTTCCCAGTTTTTAAAGTGCATCGTTTACACAAAACAAAAACTAAAATCGACTTTCAATTAACATATTTGTTGATTCAATTAAAAGTTTAATTGAATTCGGTCCAATTAAGAAAATTGTAGTATCAATTAAAATAATTTGTAACGATTTAATTGATTATAATTTCAATTAAGGTTTTAATCATATCTATTAAAAATTTAATTGAATATTGTTTTTAATTTCAAATAAATATTTAGTAGATACCTAGTAAAAGTTTAATTTAAATTTTGCAAAAATTTGGGGAAACCAATCGATTAAAATTAAAAAACAGCTAAAATTAAAAAAAATTTAAAAATTACCAAAATTACCGCATTAAAAAATTTAAAAAATCTGAAAAAAATCGTTAAAATTGAAAAAAAAAATCCAATTTTTCTAAATTTAAAAAAATCGCCAATTTAAAAATGTAGTTTTTTAGTGGAACAAGATTTTGCATTTTTTTTTATTTGGTTAAATAAATAATATTTTAAACAAAAAGTTAGCCTCGTTTTCGTCCCACTATTTTCAAAAAACTGAACCTGAGTCGCACTAAATTTGGAATTTCACATTTTCAAATGGGAATATCTCAGGGACTATAACCCTGACAAGTAAACATGTTGTTTTTTTTTTTTTGTTGGTCTCTACTAGAGATGGGGACGTGAGCAGATTATTTCGTGATACACGTGAAAGTGAGTGAGTGGCAAAATTGAGTAGTCAAATTTTTGCGTGAGTGAGTGTGTGAATTTTGAATTTAATTATAAAATTTTATTTTCAATTTCAAACATATTAGCTAGGTTGATACTAGTATTTTGATCTGGCTAAAGATCTCATCAGAATCCGAAGTTTTAGAAAAGCTAGAGCCTCCATAATAGGCAGAGCTTTCACAAAAACCTGTTAATCATCAATTTGGCTCCATCCGTGTCTTCTTAGTAATCAAACACGTGGTTAGGGTCCTTTATTAAGAAGCATCATGACGTTACTAAACGTTGAAGACTAAAAATGTTTTATTTATATAAAAAATTTAATTTTTTTCGTGAATTTGCGTGAATCACGCGAAACCATGCGCGATTGTGAGTGAAATCTGAACTTACTCACGTGACCGAGTGTGATTAGAAAACAAATTTTCGTGAATGATTGTGCATGACTGAAATTTTTCGCTCCTGAGCGTGAGTGAATGTGAGTCAAATTTCACTCACCTGTCCATCTCTAGTCTACTACTAGCAGATTACAAATATTTTAATTTTATTAAAAATGGCGAACACTCAAAATTTTTATGCAAGAAGTGCCCTATTTTGGGAGGTTCAACAACAAAACTTAAACTAGATATTGCGTCACGTATGTCTATTTCAAATTCCATTGCAATAGTCCCACTAAGTAAGAAATTGCCGAATTTTTTTACAAATATTTGGTGATATTTCGCACTGTGAGATGTAACTTATAAACAGGTGTTGTATATTGTTTCGATTTTTAATCTTTCTTGTGAACTGGTATGTATGTATGTATATTAAAACAAGGCCTTAAGAATTTAAATACAATTAAAACTATTTGTAGGTAAAAATCTCATCGCTGGAAAATTTTTAAATAACAAAATATTTACCTAACTAACTTGGGTGTAAGTAAGTGTGATTTCCCTAATTAGGGGGTATCAATAAAGAAATTAGCAACTATTACTAAAATTTGACCAGATTCTTTATAAGCTGTCTTTCTACCTGCTTATAAATAGAAAAACGCAAGATATGTAGAATGTTTATTTTAATCTACCATCGTCCTTAGTATCTACCTAAATGAATACTACCTTCTGAACTTCTATAAATGTTCTTAAAACTTTCTATTTTAACATCATTAACTAAACAAGTGTCTTACAGTCACCATTAATTTCGTTTTGAAAACCAATAAAAAAATTTTTGTTCTTATTTAAAAATATGATTCCCGAATTAGACAACACCACATTTCAAACTGAAATCGCCTCAACTGCTGATGATTCCACTATGGTGGCCGATAATCCAAGCTGCCTATTGTGCTCTAAACCACGAATTGAAAAATCTCCCACTAATTCATCTTATTTACATCGTATACCCAGTGGTTCTAGACAATGGGAACGTTATCTTAAAGATTTGATAGAATCAAAAACAAGACGTTCCCTACGTGTTCAAAAAGAATCGGAAAGTGTTGATGGTTTTCTTGAAAGATTTCCCATTTTGTGAATAACTTAAGTAATTTGTATGTTTAAAAGTTCCTATAGTTTTTAATTTGACAAAATGAATTATTGTGATTTATTGATGATTTATTTGAATTTAATTCATTAGCTTTAAGTTTATTTTAAAATTTTTATAATAAAGTCATGAATAAAAAAAGGTATTTCTTTTTATCTTGATCATTTGTGATAACCACACACTTATTAGTGTCCGACCAGGCTCACTTTTTATGGACGGAGAAGAACTTCGGCTGCATTTTCAACTTTTTGAATAATTTGAATAAAATATTAATTTCGTTTAATTTTGACAACGAAATTTGTTTAATGTAAAACGAAATATATTTAAATACGAGTAAATCCCAAAAAAATCTAATTTATAATTTTTTTTTTTCAAAAATATGAAAAATAGTTCAATTATTTTAATGACTTCTCTTGAAAAACAATGCGTGGTTGACAGGCAATACCGCTAAAATACCGTTATCGATTCAAAAACGATAGTCAGTTTATCGTTATACCTAAATACCGCTACCGAAATATTTGAAAACCCGTTATCCGTAAAATAGCGTTACCGATATAACTTAAACACCGTTACCGAAAAAACTAAAATACCGTTACCGAAATAAATGAAATAGCGTTACCTTTAAAACACCGTTACCGAAATAACCTAAAAAATCGGTTTCTTTAACCGTACGATGCATACCCAACTTTTTCTACGATAGTACACACCCGTGATACGGTGAACCACTGATCCGAATTGGATCAAATAACCTTTAAAAGATTAGATCTCTGTGCCCTAAGTTAAGCCATTCCTGAGTTACAGCACTGCAAATGGGTGTGTGTTTACGTAGGTGTCGACTTTGTAAGCTCGTAGCTCGTGAATTTGCGTGATTTATTTCGTGAATTTGCGTAATTCACGTGAATCACGCATAACCTAAGTTAAGCCGTTCCTGAGTTACAGCACTGCAAAGTTGCAAGTGGATACATTTGTATGTGTGTTCTAGGGTTAAAACAGCAATACCTTTATTTTTTGATTAATTTAAGTCGTATTGTTAACTTTACCCTCAAATTTTATATTGTTACATGATAAATAATTAAAAAATAATATGAATAATTAAGAAATTTGTTCGTAAGTAAAATATCGCTACCCTTTTAAAAACCCCTTTGAAAAACCGTTATCGTTAAAATATCGTTATCGAAATAACTAAAATACCGTAAAATACCTAAAAAAAAACCGTTACGGAAATATAACTAAAATATCGTTACCCCTAAAATACCGTTACCGAAATAATAGAAAATAGCGTTACCATTACCGATACCAGCATCGAATCAATTACAATCCATGAAAAAATGGGCATATTTAAACTTAATTATTTTTACTAAAATATAACGAATTTGAAACAAATTCTTTTGTTTGCACTCGAAATTAAGAATTTAATCTGAAAATGTTTGAGTTTCTTCAAATAAGATTTTAAAAATGGGTTTCCTACGGGCAATTTTGGTCAATAATTGATTTTTTTGTAAATAAAAATAAATTTATCATGTTTTTGCTCAACGTTTCGCTTGCTTAATTCAAACTTCTTCAGGAGCGTAAAGTTATAAAATCTGGCGATTATTACAAAATAAGTTTATAAATAACAAATTTTTAATAAAATATATTAAATAGTATATCACAGTTTAACTTATAAGTTTACAATGCAATTTTATTTGAAATTAGTTAAATAATTTGTAACAGTTCGTGTTAACAGTTATACAACAATTGCTACTAACATAATTCTTTGAGTGTAGGTCCGTTATCCAATATATTTAAGGCGTTTGTCGACAGCAGTCGTAAGGGATTCTAATAATCTAATGTGCAATCAGTTGCGTACCCAGGCACAGTGGGGAAAATTGGACTTTTTTTGAGCAAATTTTCTTACAGCCTACAGGTTAAAACAAATTTGAATAAATTCCAAATCCTCATAGCCGATCGTCAAAATCAGGGAAATTTGAATATTTTTTGATACTATTTCTGCTATAAAAATTTTAAAAATAATAGGATACAAACGAAATGTGTCTCAACTTTTATGTAATTTTATTCTCTAATGATAATCGGTATCAAATCCGCTGTCACTTCTTTATTTTGTTTCATATAAACAAATTTAGTTGGAAATAACAGTCTTTTTATTTTTAATACAACATCTTCACAAATTTACCAATCGTGTTGGTCTTTTATGGAGATGAATGTGGATGTTCTGCTTTTAGAATATTAAAGAAATACATTTAAAGAGCAAAGAAAATGACAGAATGACAAAGTTCTACCCGGGAATTCCGAGGAAATCCGCGTAGACCGTAAGACCGGTTATGAAACTCGGGTGGACCGGGTAGACCGGACCCGGGAAGTCGGTCTAGACTGTAGGCTCTAACCTACACTAAGAAAGGAAAGTTCAAAGTTGTTATCGTGACTATGGTTATGACTGGAATAAAAATTATTCGATTAATCGAACGAACAAAAAGAAAATTCGAGCGAACAATTAAAAAACATGATTTTCGAATAACGGATAATTCGAATACATTTTGACGATTAATCGAATAAAACGAATAATTTTAAAAAATACGTCTTTAAATAAAACTTTTTCGAAAATTGACCAATTTTTGGAAAATTTGTAAATAAAATGATAATGGACAAAATTAAATTAAAACTCTATGGACTCTGTAATAATGGGTAAAGATACATGATTTGACTTTCAATCTAACAATATAATATAAATATACACTGAGAGAATTATCCTTTATGATATTAATAAAACAATTTCACATAGTTTTTTCGTAGATTCTTTGAAGAATTTATTTTATTTTTATTTTATTTTATTTCATTCATTTGCAATACAATAAGCCTTAAAGGCCAAAGACGTATTGCTAGTGTGCTACATAAATTCAAGAATATATTTACAAATAGCTTAGATTAAATTCAATAAACAGTATATATATATATAAAAAAAATACGAAAATATCCTTAGAACAGGATAGCAATAGCTATAAAATTATACACTTTATTTTTGGATATGGTTCAGCTGTTTCAACATAACTAGGAAAATGTAAAAAGTCCATACTGGAGAAAGCCTGACCTAAAACAATTTAAAAACACTCATTCATACAGTGTCCCGGAAATGTGACAAAAGTCTGTTCCTAAAAACATTATACGATAATGTAAAAGTACGTAAATTCAAAGGCAAAAAGTTCCAGCTTCTAGCAGTTCTAATAAGTAAAGATCGTTCAAAGATTGTATAGTTTATAAGAGGTTCAACTATCTGAGGGTTTCTCTCAGACCTAGAAAATATAAATTCAGAACGTAAGTAATTGGGTACACCAGATCTAATGACCTTATAAAAGAACAATAAATTGCGAAGTTCTATATACTGTGTTAGGGGGCAACCGAGAAAGTTAATAACTGCACTAGATACGTGATCACGAAATCTAATTCCATATACAAACCGCACAATTCTTTTCACAATTAGCTCAAGCCGCACTATATTATACCCAAAAGTACCAGAATCAACCTCAAGGCAGTAATTAACATGCGACATCAACAAGGTGTGAGCAAGAATATATTTCACCCTTACAGGCAAATACAAGCCACAATTGTAAAGTTTTCTGAGTCCCAAAGTTACCCTAGATGAAACAACATCAATTTGTTCACTAAAATTTAGATATTGGTCAATTACAACACCCAAACATTTAAGCGATTCAACATATTCTATATCGGTTCCACAAATTCCTATCCGAGGGTAAGCAATTCTGCGATAACCCGTTCGAAACATTATTGCCTTTGTCTTAGTAGCATTTATCGAAAAATCGTTTAATATTATCCAATCATGCAATCTATCCAGTGTAAAATTCACAACCGTCTCCAAAACAGCAGGGAAATCCCTGCAATTGCCAAATAAAAGCTGAATGTCATCAGCAAAAATGAACGGTTTTACCAAGTGCAAATCCAAAGAATCAGCACAATCATTTAAATACAGCAAAAACAAAATTGGCCCAATAACGGACCCTTGCGGGACACCAGAAAAGACAGAGGCGATACTAGAATTAATACTACGCACACTTACAAATTGTGACCTTCCTTGCAAATAAGAGTATATTAACCTACAAGCCATAACTGAAAAGCCAAATTGCTGTTTCAGTTTGCCAATAAGAATGTTATGATTAAGGCGGTCAAAAGCCTTTGCAAGATCCAGAGACACCAATATGCAATCCCTATTTTCATTTAAATGTTTTCTAACAGTCTCGGTAATACCCAAAAGCATAGACGAAGTGTTGTAATTTTCCCTATATGCATATTGTACGTCCCTGATAAGATTATTTTCCGCAACATAATCTAAGATTTGGAGTTTTAAAATGTGCTCCATTATCTTAGAAAGAGCAGGAAGAATACTAATAGGTCGAAAATCAGTTTCAGAACCCTTCTTCGGTATAGGAACTACACGGGCAAGCTTCCATTTATCAGGATATGAAGAGGTGGTTATTATCATATTAAACAAATGTAAAAGTGGTTTCAAGATATATGGAAAAACCAGTTTTATAAATTTAATTGGGAATCCGTCAATCCCCATAGCGTTTGACTTAACTTTCAACAAGGCATTCCACAAATCCTCACCGCTTATGTTCATAAAAGAAAACCCTTCAATATCCCCGTTAAAAGATTCAAAATCGAACGTACTATTGCGCAAATTACCGTTATCAAAAATAAATGAGTTGTTCAAAGTATTAACGTCTAAGTTCGAAAGACGTAAATCATCTGTAACAGATGACCCTGAGCCATTTAATATCCTCCACATTTTCCTGTTTCCAGCATTATCAAACATTTTCGTATGATATTGTCTTCGAAACTTTCGAATTAGAGACTTTAGTTTGTTTCTTAATTTACAAAAAACTTTGCGATTCTGATCATTCTTATCAGCCTGAAAAGTTGCGTAAGCACAATCTCTAAGATATCTAGTATCAATAATTTCCCTTTCATTCATCCAAGGATCTTTTTTATTCCTAGGCTTGAATCTAACTAGTGGCACAAAAGCAAACAATTCAGTTAGAAGAGTGTTCAAAATAGCAAGCTTATCGTTAACGCAGTTATTACTATAAAACAAAGAGAAGTCAAATTGATCTACGTGAGATCTAACAATGTCCTGATCAACATTTCCAAAATCCCTGTATTCGATGTATTCCTCATCACTTAAAGCCACGAACGGCAAAGACATATAAATTAATGCATGATGAGAGTGAAGAAACGGTAGTTGACCCTGACCTGACATATGAATACCAGATGAAGCACTTACAAGAAATAAGTCAATTAATGATGTAGTGTTACGACCAACATCCCAATGTGTTATATCCGAGAAATTTGATTAATATTAAGAAATTTTTCATAAAATTTCATAGTTTCATTTCATTTTGAATCGTCAGGTTTGAGATCATAATTAAAATGTTACTATTACAAATAGAATAGTACATAGTTTCATAAACAAACTAATTCGATTTCATAAATTATCTCTTCATAAATTTAACAAAATTTTCTATAGATTTATGAAATTATTTCAATGACGTAATTTGTTTATTTTTTCATAAAATGTCATAATTTTATTAAAAACTTTAGTTTTAAGATTTTATTCTTAAGTGTTCAATATATTTTATAAAGTACATACGTTATTATAACAATGTAGCCTTTTTGGACTTAATTTTGGACTTCTATGGAATTGTTTATAAAATCATATGAAGTGTTTCATTGACTTAACTGCAATGCATTTTTTTAAGACATTAATGAAGAGTTTTATTAATTCAAAGAACTTCTTAATATTAAAAAATTGTATGAAACTGTTTTATAAATTCTATAACCGTTTCATTGTCGGAATGATTCATAAGTTTTATGAAGATTTTCATAAATTCTGCAAACCAGTTCCAGTGACAATTTGCATTACAGCTATGAAGAAATTCATTGCTGAAGTGAAGATAATTCTCTCAGTGTAGCATGATTTTTTAAGTTTAAACTATAACTAAAATATTGCCGCCATTTTACAACGATAAAACGTTAGCACTGAAACTGAGAATTTCATTTATGTTATTTCTACGGTAACTAAATATATTATATACGAGGGCGGCCCCAACACTAACCGACCTAACAAAGAAAACAACAAATTTTGGAAAAATTTTCTTTGTTTCTCAACATAATCTCTTTTTAGCTCGATATAATTTTCCCAGCGATATTCAATATTTTCGTTACCGTGTTTATAGTTAGAACTGTCTAGCTCTTCATTGTTGGCAAATCTTTTACCACCGAGCCATTTTTTCAAGTTTTGAATTGGAAAATAAGTCGAGGGAGCTAAACCGGCGAATAAGGTGCGTTAATTCATTGGTTTTGACCATCACAATAGTGGATGTATTGTATTGATGACACAACACTTTCTTTTTCGCCAAATTCGGCCTTTTTCCCTTAATTTCATCACTTAAACGCTGCAATAAGTTAGTATTATAATACTCGCCGTAAATTGTTTTTCCTTTTTAAAGATAAGCAATAAAAATTATCCCACGCGCATTTTAAAAACACACGCCTGCAGGTAGAATTATCTTCGCGTTCTTTGGACACGATTCCCCATTCCAGTCCACTGCGTTGACTGTTACTTTGTCTCAGGTGTAAATCCATGGTTACGAATCTAAGCAATCGTGAAACATCGTCAAACAAACATCTTCACGACACTGTTTTTGTTCTATTGTAAGCAAACGCGGAGCCCATCTGGCGCACAGATTTCTCATCTCCAAATTTTCGGTCAATATGCGATGTATAGCACTTTTTAAAATGCCTATAATTTCAGCCAGCTCACGCACCTTCATCCGGCTATCATCCAATATCATTTTGTGGATTTTTGTAACCGTTTCTGGTCGACCACTACGGCCGCGTTTAAACTCTGCAACCCGATATTGTATAGTCGTAAACGAAGCCGCACACTCCCCCAGAGTAGAATCTAACTCTGCTTTAATATTAGTTGGACTATGACATTCCAAATCAAAGTATTGATTTACATAACAGTGACCAATTTTTTCCATGTTTAAACTCAAATAAATGTTTACCAAATATTAAGTAATTTGAACTAAATTTTAAGAAATTATAGAAAGATTTGGAATAAATTTGCGTTATTGGTAAGCAATTTTATTTTTTTTTTAGGAAACTTGTATAAACTAAATTTTAGTATGGCCAATTTTAGTCCATACTTTTTTTCGAGTGAACAAATTCACTGAGATCGTTTATTTTTGATGGCGCCAAAAAAAAAAAAAAAAAACAAAATACTAAACAATGTGGCGCCTTGAAACTTAAAACAATTGTTTTATAAGGATAAAACAATTCTTTTATAATTTATTAAATTTTGCAATGATCGCTTAAGTATATTCGTTATTCGTTCGTTCAATCGAATAATTTTTAAGAATTAATAGTTTGATCATTCGGTAAACAATTTTTTGATCAGTTTATTCGAACAAAATAACCCTAATCGTGACCCTAAAATAAATTTAAGCTGGTCGGATGCATGGCCTAGGCTACTTTTAAAAATTCTGTTTAGTAATTTTTTTGATAGAGAATTTTTCAAATGTAATTTTTTCCTATAATTAAACACAAATTTTAAAAGTTTGTAAACTTATTATAGAGAAAATATATTAAATTTATCTACCGTCGTCATAGAAATGCTTAAGCGGTTCGGACGTGTTGCGAACACAACTTCAAAAATGGTTAAAAACTAGGGTTGTCATTTATTCGGGTTTTTATTTTATTCGAATTAACGATCAAACAATTTTTGATTGAACTATCAAACGATAAATTTTTTAAACTTATTCGATTAATTTAACGAATAAAGATAATTTAAAAAATACATAAATAATTAAAATAAAAATTTTCCCTAATATATCAAAATTTTATGAATTTTGACATCAATTTGAATAAAACAACAATACCAATTCTCAAATGCAATTATTCTATAGTAACGCCAAAAGATTTCTCAATCATACGCCATTTGGCATTATGCAAACATAGATATATTAGGGTGGGGCGATTTGAACATCTTAATGGGCGCTTCGCGTTTCTGATTCTTGGGATTGTACTGAGCAAAAAAGTCCACTAGACCATACGTCTACGGTGAAAATCGACGGAAAAATGTAACAAGTGTGTAAATTTTAATACTCGTATTTTATTTAATATTCATCGGATTATCACCATTTAAATTGCACCGGAATTGTATACTCCCCTACCTTTTTACTGCGGAATGAAGTTTTTTTTCAGCTTTAAAAAGAAATACATTTTTTATGCAATTTCTTTTTTAAATACACTTGTTTCAAATTTGGCCACTCTCGATTAGAAAAAAAGATGCATATTTGTAAAATATGCATCGTTTCTTTAGGTCCCGGGGTTTATCTATTATTAACGATTTATTGGAAAAAAGCTTGCATCAGAGAAAAGATCAATTTGTTTCAAAATTAAAAAGATTAAACTTAAAAATGTTGAGCTAAGGCGCAATTTTAATGTCCATCTTTTAAAAGCTATACATTTAAGTTTGAAGATTTCTTAAACGAATCCACTTAAATATTAAGTTTTTAAAATTTAATTTTTTTCCTTTCAACATCATGTTTCTTTCGATAGCATGTGCTGGAAAGGGTTAAAATTCAAATTTTGAAAACAGAATATTTCAATACCTTCTTTTATCTTTCACCTACAGAAAAATCCACAAAATTAAATGTATTGTTTTTTAAAACAGACGTTAAAAGGGCTCCTTAACATTACATTTTTAAATTTAATCTTAATAAATTTGAAAAATAAAAATAAAAAATAACAAATTGCTGTTTTTTTCTATGTAAAAGTGCTATAATCTTTTTTTTTGGAAAAAATCATTAAAATAGGTTAGTCCCGGGACCCAAAACAGTGAATGTGAAAATTCCATACTTTGCAAATATTTATTTTCTTTTTAACTCGAGAGTGGCCAAACGTTGGAAAGGTGCATTTTAAAAATAAAATGCATAAAAAATGCAATTCTTTTTGAAGCTGGAAAAAAATTCTAGGTCGCAGTATAAAAGTAGAGTACCGTACCATTCACTAGTGATGATCCGATCAATAATAAATAAAAATGGAATAAACACCTTACACACTTTTTGCATATTTCTCATTTTTCAAAAAGCTAAATCGGGCATAAAACGGTGGATTTTTCGAAATTTTAAAAACTAAAAACCTTAATCTTTAAGTGAATCTGAATGCAAAATTTTATTGAAATCGGCAAACCGGTCGATTTTGCGTGGAATGGTCGATACATGCATAGATATATCTCGTGATAAAAAAATTACAGTTTTGAAAATTGGTTAAAACGTAAATATATATCAGCGATAGTTTTAGTATACCGAGCTGTTGAGATCATATTTTAGTTACACTCAAAAAAAAAAAATGTCTTTAAAGTCAGCAATATTTTTGCTGGAAGGATCCTTACAGAATGCAATTTTTCTGCAAGGATGCTCCCAGCAAAAATTTTGCTCACTACAGACTTTTCTTTAGCGTACCGTATAAATTGGATAAATGGAATTAATTCACAGTTTATTTTATTTTTTTTTATTTTGTTAATTAATAATTATATAATTTCGCGCGTTGTAGCGAAAACAGACCAGTGCCTCTGGTGGGAATCGAACCCACGACCCCCGCACTGATAAGCCAGCACGCTACCAACTAGCCTACCGGGGCGCACAATTCACAGTTTAACTTACGGTTTAAACTTCAAAAATCATGATATATTTCAACGTTATCACTTTATATGTGAATTTCCGCATATTGTTTGCTTGAAAGTCCATTTAATTTAGTCCCATTTTAAAGAGTCTATATCTTGGAAAACGATTAATAAAAGATTTAAAATTTCAGCTATTTCCTCAATAGAGTTTTGATTTTATTTTGTGTATTATCATTTTTTATACCAGTTTTCTCAAAATATGCAAATTTTCGAAAAATTTTTATTAAAAGAAGTATTTTTTAATGTATTCGTTTTTTTTCGACTAATCTTCAAAATTTATTCGAATTATTCGTTATTCGAAAATAATGTTTTTTAAATTGTTTGTTGGAATTTTCTTTCTTTTTATTCGAGTAAAAACCTTTTTATTCGAGTAAAAACCCTATTAAAAAGGCAATTTTTCAAGTTTTTAATAGAGGGTTTCTCAAAATTTGGAAAACAAATTTGGAATCAGCGAGACAAATCTATTAAGTAAAAACCCTATTAAAAAGGCAATTTTTCAAGTTTTTAATAGAGGGTTTCTCAAAACCTATTAAAAATATGTATCGCGGTTCAACTCAATAGAAAATTTTTGAATTAGAGGTATTTTGATGATATATCTAGTGGAAATCATTGCCATTGTAACCACAATTTTCCCGGTTTTCTCATGTCTTTCTGGGTTCGTACATCTGAGGTCGTCTGGTTTAATATTTTTTTTTTTTTATTTGAATAAATTATTTTATTCCCGAGATTTATGTTTTTTTTATTAAAAAAAAAAAATAAATAAAAAAACAATAATACCTAACAAAATATAACAGAATCACACACCCCCATTTTTAAACAAATCAAAATAAAGATTTTTTTTTTGTTAATTATATGCTAAAGATTTTACTACTTCGATAAACGTGTGTACATAAAATTGTTTAAACAAAAGAAACAAAAATAAAGTAGAATTACAAGAAAAACTTGTTTTTTTTTTTAACTGAAGGCAAAACTATGATAAAGCTTTATGTTTTCAACGAAATGATTAAATAAAATGTTCATTGTGCAATTTAAAGAGAACAATAAACGAAAGAGTGTGAGATACAATTTTTGAAAGCTTTTTATTTGATTTTGCGAAAGCCTCTCATATCTTTAATGATAACCAGTGATGATAATTTTTTTTTTAAATAACGGTTGCAGAAAAACGCTTAAAAGCACTAACATTTTTTTAAGAGTAGCTTTGACCAAAACTAATTACAAAAAAAAAATGGTTACTTACCCGATCAAAAAAAAAGTTACATCTCAAATACAGAATCAGATCTCATTTGATATAAATCGATATTTATTCTTATCCAAGTTTATCTCAAAATTGGGGTATCAAGTAATATCCGATTAGATCCTTCAAAGGTATTACTGCATTAAATAAGATCAAAATTGATCTCAAAATTGAGGAATCCAAAAATATTTCATTTGAGATCCTGATGGATCCCAAAATATTCCATGGAATTAATTTAGAGCTAATTGGATCTTATTAGATCCAGAAAGATAAGTAATTTTTGGTGAATCCAATGAGATATTTTGAGATTAAATTAGATTTAAGCCACATTCACACTTGATAGCAAAACACGTATTTATACTTTTTATTTTATTCCAACGATTCTTATTCTTCATTTTGTGTGTCGTAAAAAAATACATAATTGATGTCCAGGTAAAAATTAACGTTTTAACGCTGCCGCAAAATAATGGCTGTCGACAAATTTTTTTGCTAACGCTGAAATTTTCCTTGTTCCTATTACGCCCATGGGCGGCATGGGCACCGTTTTAAACGGATCGTTTAAAATGTGAACTGGCTAAAACGACAGCCGTCTAATTTTTATTTGAGCCAAATTTAATTGAACTAATTTTTTCATATTTTTAAAAAAAAAAATCTAAATTAGAATTTTTTAAATATTTTTTGTTTTACTTTTAACAAATTTGGTTTAAAACATTGAAAATTGTGCTAAAGTTCGGCTAAGGTTTCTTCCAAAGCGAGTTAGGTCGGACACTAATTATTATTCACAAGAAATTACTCAAAATAAAGCAATATTATCACTAGATTTGACCTATAAATCGCAAAGTTAACAACAGTTGAAAAACAGCTTTTTGAGGTGACAATTCAGCCGCCGCTGTTTTTTCAACCCTAAACGCTGCCGCCGCCGAAAATTTAGGGTCGACTTGTTTTTCAGATGGTCGGCTCCTACAATTTATATAAGGGGAAAAATAACAAACACATGCAATTATACATCATTGCATATGAAGTTTACCATATGCCGGATCACTATCGGTGCCACCTTGGTATTTTAAGCAGCCAAAGTTAATCTTGTGGCTGTCGAGTTAACTTTTAACTGTCAAAAAAATGCATATGTAAACGTCGAAGATTAAAAAGGTGGATTAACGTTAATTAAGTAAATTAATTTCGCTGTCTAAACTTCATATCACATTCTTATTCTGGGCCAACACTAACATAGGCTACATAGACCTGAAACTCTTCTTCTTCTTTTATCAACAAACACAATTTTTCATACACATTCAAATATTTTTTTTTATATGTGTACGACGTATGTCAAAAACACATTCTCATGAGTTACGTGCACTGACAGCTAATGTCAAAGAGTTGGAGATCTATGTAAAGGTGCGGATCCAGAAAAAGGTTTTGGGGAGGGAAATTAGAGTAGTTTTAATAAAATTTTCTAACTTCTTAAACACTTTTCTATTGAAAATTTTAATTTTGGGGGAGCAAATGTCCCATTTTTCCTTCCCTTGGATCCTCGCCTGAATCTATGGACACTAACCCCCATAAGTTTGACCTCAAGCTTACACCAGTCATAAATTTGTCCGATCAAAAGACATATCCATGTCTGGCTTAAACTTGAGGTTGAGTTTTCCTCAAACTGTGTTATATATCAAAAACGCTAAAAATTATTACCAAAAGCACGATTTTAACACTACTAGATCAGCACTGCCGGTTTAAATATCAGCTGGGCTCCACTTTCAGCAATTTGTCTCTTATTTTTAGTTTTGTTCAAAACAATTGAGTATACCATATCTGTTTGTTTTTCTCTTTAATTTTGTTTTTATAATTTGATTAAACACATTTTTGTATTTGTTATATTTTTTTACTACGGTTTCACATTTTGTGTATATTCTTATAACATTCGAGGTCGACAGCGCGCAAGTTTTAGTTTAATAATCGCACTTGTCGGAGCAACTACAAAAAACAAAGAAAATAAAACAAATAATATACCAACAAAATAGGGAAAACCCTAAAAGTTATTAACAGAATAAAAAATAATACCAAACTAATAGATAAAGAACAAATTTAAGAAATATTTATTAAACAATAAAAAAAGAAAAAAAATATTTGAAAATTTTTATAGTTTTAAATTCAAACAAAAATAAATCAAATTTTGTAACAAAAATTGTGAAATAGAGTGATTATAAAGAAATAAAAAACTTGTTTTGTGTAAGAAAACTAATTAAAGTTAAACTCACTAGTTTTTTTGGAAAATTTTTTGAAACAAAGAAAAACCTCTACAAAAACAACTTTAAAAAATTTATCAAATTCTAAAGGTAAAAATTAAATTAAAATAAGTTTAAGCAGCCTGCTAAATTATAGAATATTTTTTATATTTTCACTCTACACTTACAGTTTTCCTTAATTGAATCTTTTTATTATATTTTTGCTATTACTACTTTGCAAATTCACCACAAAACATATGTTTTGGACTTTGATACCATTTGTGTTGTTGCTGTTGTTGTTTAATAGTGAAACGTTTTGTCGATTTTATTAGTTTTGCGTCTTTTAGCATTCTAACGTTATTAGCCAGCTATTCCCCCGTCTACGGCTTAACCCTTGCAATGCCCACAAACTATTGTTTGGTTTGCTGTGCACAATGTGCAATTTTTCATTATATCTCGTTTTTTTCGTCTTGTGGTTTTCGTTTATTTCATTCTCTTTTATACCCCAGCAACAACATCTGTTGCTATCGGTTTTTATTAAGTTCTTGTTTTATTTGATTCAGTACTTTTAGTAAATGAAATCTTCCTGACTTTCTGCACAAATAGGCGACAACTGAGCAGCTGTGGACAAATTGTTGCAATTAACGTAACGTTATGTCTAATTTACACAGAAAAGTTATAGGGAGTTTAAGCTTGATTCACACGATATCTACCCCTGCCCACCAATACCTACTATTTCAGAGTATTTTGTCATTTTCAAAAGAGAATTTACACAGAAAACCTAAAAACAGATTTCAATTAAAAAATTTACTGAATCAATATTTTAATGATAATATCAATTAAAACTTTTATTGAAAATTAAAAAGGAAAAAAAAAGTTATAAATAAGTTCTACAAAATAAAAATATGATTATCACAAAAAAAGTGTGCGAACGATACGTTAGTATGTGTGTTTTTGTTAATGCTGCGTCTGTTTGTATGTTTATGTGTGTGCTTGTTTTGTTTGCAAATTTCAAATGCATTTGGTATTTTATATTCAAGGATATTCAACGGTTGATAACTTGTACAATCTAGCAGCAATTGTGAGCCTAAAACGTAAGGAGAATAAAAAAGTATACGCATTTTTCGTTGATTTCAAAGCGGCATTTGACAAAATCTCAAGAAAGTCACTATTGTATAAACTTAACTGCATTGGTATTTCAACAAAATGATCGAAAGCATTTACAGTGTAACTAAATTTAAAGTCTGGAATGGAGAAAACCTGTCAGAAGAGTTTGAAACCAGCTCTGGAGTGAAACAAGGCTGTTTGTTATCTCCAACTCTGTTTTCAATATATATAAATGATTTGCATGACTATCTAGGGGGAGGAATAATTGTAGGAACCACAAATGTGCGCCTATTAATGTATGCAGATGACATAGTTATCTTGGCTGATGATATACTTCAAATGAAAGCTATGATACAGAGGCTTGAAACATACTGCGAAATGTGGAATCTTGAAGTAAATCTAAGCAAATCTGAAATGATGATTTTCAGGAATGGAGTAAGAATCTCTACAAACGAAAGTTGGCAATTTAATAGAGAACCCATAAAAGTCGTTAATGAATATACTTACCTAGGCGTAACATTAACACCAAAAATGTCGTTTAAAAAACATATAGAAAAAAGAAACGTATCTGCAAAAAAAAGTATAAACGTAACATGGAAAGATTTTTTAATGAAGAGAGAAATTGGTTTAAGTGCTAAATGGAACCTGTTTAAATCTGTATGCCTTGATGTTCAATCGTACGGTGCCCAAATGTGGGGGTATTATTTATTCTATGAAGTTGATAAACTTCAACGATATTTTTGTAAAAAGATTTTAAAACTGCCTTCTTTTACACCGACATATATTCTTATGCTTGAAACTGGAATTGAAAATAATCACATTTATACACTGGATTTGCACATTCGTTACATTATTAAAACGTTATTTGAGTATAATGTTAATCGTCTGCCAAATCAGCTTACAAAACTTGTTATTGAAAATGAATCTTATTGGTATACCTATATGGAAACATTATCTGGAAATCTCAATACACTAAGAATTTCGGAATGCACAACTAGAGAACATTGGGAACGTGTTAGAATGGATGTTATAACTGGTTTAAAGAGCAATGAAATGGAACTCAATTTAGCGAAGGCAGCTGCAACAAATCGTTTGTACTCAAAGCTAAAATTTTCAAGAGGAACAGACTTATTTTGAAATAAATCGTAATATTAATGCTATAAGCTTTATTTTTAAAGCGAGATCAGACTTAATCGAACTAAATGGAACAAGGTTTACACAACAAAGACCTCGTACCTGCTCCCTATGTAATCTAAACGAAGTTGAAAATATTATTCATTTTATAGGGAAATGTCCTATACTTCGACACTTAAGATATAAACACTTTAAAAAAACTACGTTGATAGAAACTGAAATAATCAATATTTTAAACAATGCTAAACAGTACTACAATGAAATATCTCGTTATATTATAGATGCGATAGGTTATAGAAAAGATCTAACTTTTGAATTTAATTACTAAATATGTAACATGAAACACTATCTAGAACTAAGCTTATAATTTCTTTTTCCGACTGACGACATTAAGTCATAGTCGTATGTTCTAATTTTAATTATGTTCTTAAACAATTTTGTAATTTAAAATGAATTTGGAAATAAAGAACAATTAACTAACTAACTATTGAAAATTTTCTATTTAAGCTACAGTGTATGAAAAAACTTTTATAGATAGAACAAAAAACACCTTTAAATATCTATATTGTGAACGATTTGATCTATTCAGATGTACTTTTCCACTATCGTTAACAGATGTTATTCCCTTCTTCCTCTAGTAGGCCTTTCCTTTTGCTAGTGTAACGATAAAATGGCTGAGAGCTCTCTATTGCTGTGTATATTTTGTAGTAATTTTCTGTTTGATATAAAGTAGGTCCATGGTATTTTGAGTATTCGTTGATAAATATAAATTTCAAAGGATTTCATTTGTCCCGAAGGGTCGAAGATCTTGAGTCATCTTAGTTGGTTACAAGAACATGGATTGATTCTGAACTTTACCCATTTAATGTCGATTAGTTACGTTTACTTGTATACCCAACTCTGAACACCAAAGTTGTTTTAGGAAATCATTTGATTGCGACGACAAAATTATTCGATGCTGCAAGCAAATGCTGGCTAGAAACTCTGTGGTCACAACGAATCTAACTACTTATATATTCATTTAATAGGCCCATTAACCCTTTGAGATCCAAGCTGCATGAAAAAAGTTCTTGATTTTTGAAGTTTAACGTAAAATAATTTAAAAAGTAATACACTTTCCCCATAAGTTATACACATTTTTAGGTAAAAATAACAATAATTTAGGTAAAAATAATAAAGGACTTTTTTATCTTAAAAAATCGATAACTATTGAAAAAATTCACAGTTTTATTGAAAAAATTCACAGAAAACATCAAAGATCACAATCGTGAGCTTGGGTTTAAAAGGGTTAAGCGATTTGGGGGCAACGACTGCTGAAGTTTCATATAAAAAGTATAAATATTTAGGTTTACTGTAGGTACTCCGTACTGCACGTACTACACCCCTGCCCACCTATATCTTCTATTTCCCAGGATTAATGATACGAAATGTCATTTTCAAAAGAGAATTCACAATAGCTTTGCTAAAACTTTGGGTTCTAATGAGATCTTTTGCCAGTTCGAAATACATATATAAAACTAGCTAAAATATTTAATTTGCTTTATTTTTTTCAAAATATACGGAGGTTGAAAGCTCCTTATAAATACTGGGAAATAGTAGGTATGGATGGATTAAGACGGATAGCGTGTGAATTTCCCCTCATTCTTCTTCAATTTCATATTTTCATATTTCATACAGTATTTAAATCGAAACGTAAATTACCTGTTGCGGGTTAAAACAAACATTTAATTAATATATAATATTAATTCTCTTAAAGTTCTTATATTAATAACACAAAACAGTTTTTATTTTTATGAATGTGTTCACTGATTGCGCTATTTGTCATTTAAACAATTTTTATCAATGACAGTTCAAATTTGAATAATGACTGTTTGTTATATAATCAAAAAAGTACCGTATTTTCTCGGTTGTGACAACCAAGGTTCCGTCAAGAACATAGAAATTCGGCTGTCGTCATAAAATGTTCAATATGTACGTTGCCAACTACTTAAATACAAACAGTTTAGTTATGTTGTTAGTTTATTCTGTATTTTACGTTGAGCCATTTAGGAATAAAATAGTTTGGAGTCATAGACTTGACAGTCACGACACGAGATTTGAAAGTTAGACAATTCTTAAAAATGTTGCCGAAAAATACTATCGTTGGTAACTTCTTATTCAAGTCAACTTTTTTTATTCATCCACTCTGGTGGATTTGACACACTGATGTGTCAAACGAAGAAGAAGAAAAAAAGTCTTTCATATTTAATGTTAGAATGAATCAGACATATGTATATACAATACAGTGTATATCAACCATCCCGCTTTTGGCGGGATTATACCGCTTTTTGAAGGCTGATCACGTCTTGATGTTTTCCGCTATTTAAACCCAAATCCTGCTATCTAAACCCAATTCTCGCTTCCTAAGAAATTTTTCATAAACAATAAATTTTAAAAGCTTTTTATATTTAGAAATTTAGGATAAAGAATGGATTTCAAAAAATTGGATCAGTGCCCTTATATCGAAGGCCTTATATGCAATAAGGGCCTTCATTGTGCCAAATTATACACGAAAATGTCAATTTTATTCTTGATTTTTTAAAGAAAAATAATCTCTAAATAATCAAATTCAAAGTGTTTTTACTAGTAATATTTATTTAGAGTCATTTCTTAATAAAAATATTAAAAATTTACAAAAACGTTTACGCAAAATTAGTAAAAAAAAAAAAAAAAAAATATTGACATTTTCAAAAATTTTTTACATAACTCTTTTTTGGAAGAATGTTACTTAAGCCCTTTAAACGGTTGGAAAACCTTTCTGAAAAGTGTAATAATATATTTGACAAATACTTTTCATAAAAAATACTGAAGTAATCAAATTTTACTCAGTAATTTGTTTATAGCAATAACATTTTATTAAAATGAGAAAATTTTAAAATAACAATAACTACACACAATTTTCGAAGTACAGTACTTTTCGCTTATAGTCACATCTTTTAGTTGCACACAAATTGTGGACTTTATCGCTACTGTGCTATTAGCCTAATTTTTATATATATATGCCATTTTGTTGCATATAAACAGAGCTTTAAAGAACTTATTCCCCAATTCCCATTTTTTCAAATAAATTTAAATTTTGGAAATAAATTCCCTGATCAACTTGAATTGAATGGACTACTTTTTTTTATTCGATTTGTCTTGAAGAAATTCTTTCGCTTTTTTTTTAAATTCTTTCATTAAAATTATAATATTCATTCAGTAGGGAATTCATTAAAATCTAGTTATTGCAACTTTTAGTTAGGGAATGAATTCCTTAGGAATTCGTTAAATTTTCGTTTAATTCCCTTATGGACTTAACTTTTTGGTTTAATTCCCAAAGGACTTAACTTTTTTGTTTAATTCCCTGAGGGAACTACATGCACGGGAACTAAGTAACGAAAATGCAGTTTTTAATTAAATACAATAAAAGCGGATCTGCATTTTAATATTGAATAGTTAAAAAGTTCAAAATTGGTTATTGGACAAAATAAAAGTAATGGAACAAATGCATAAATAATAATACTTTTTAAAAATACACCCGATTTTTGATACAAAAAGTATTTTTGTATTAAAAGATCATGTAGTTACTTTCAGGACAGTTGTTATTTTCCGAACGTCTCTAATTTAACCAGGAATATATTGTTTATCCTTTTATAGTCTCATGTGAATGGTTATTTTTTGGGCATTAAGTGAAAAGCTTAGTTCCGGGAATAATACAAGACCCTTAGGGAATAAAACAATGAAGTTAAGTCCATAGGGACTTAAACTAAAAAGTTAAGTCCTCAGGGTCTTAAACTAAAAAGTTAAGTCCTTAGGGAATTAAACAAAAAAGTAAAATTCTTAGGGACTTAAACCAAAAAGTTAAGTCTTTAGGGAATTAAACAAAAAAAAGCTAAAACCCTCAGGGAATTAAAGGAAAATGATTTTCTAAGTAATTCAATCCCTAGGGAATGAATTCCCTAACCAAAAATTGAATTAACTGAATTTTAATGAATTCCTTAATTTTAATGCTTATTGTTTTAGTCATGGAATTCATTCTCTAACTTTGAATTCTTTGAATTTATTCACAGGAATTCATTCTTAGTATTTTTTTATTAAAGAATGCATTCCTTAAATTTAAAAATTCATTTAAATTAAAGGAATTCATTCCCAAATTGAATGAATTCTGTAAAGCTTTTCATATAAACACCTTCGGAGATAGTCATCAATTAATGTGACTATATAAAATTTTATTAGGGTGGAAAAGTTGGAATATAAAAACGATGTTTGAAAAGCTTCAGTCCAATCCTCTGATTCTGTAAGCATCTGAAATTTTAAAATAATTTAGAACTTTAGAATTTTAAGATGTCGCATCTATTTTGGATTTTGGGGGTGGTAATTTCCCATTTTCCCAGACTTGAAAACGCGCCTAGTTTAAATGAATAGTAAAATATTATATACGAGGGCGGATCAATAAGTCCGTGACTTTTTGAATGAAACACAGTTTTTTTTTGCAAAAAATTTTTTTAATAATTTTCAACATTTTAGCTCAATACACTTAGTCCAACGTTTCTCCAATTTTTGTATCCCTTCCAAAAAATAGGATTTTTCGCGTTCCATAAAATAGGCATTTCTTGGCCATATGGGGTCGTTTTTTTAAATCCTCGGCCCAATAAGTTGGCATAATATTCGCCGTTTATTGTTTTTCCCTTTTGAAGGTAATCGATGTGGATTATCCCGCGTGCATCCCAAAAAAACTGTTGCCATCACCTTATTGGCCACGATTGCGTTTATGGTCAATTGAGGGCAAACGCGGCACCTATCTTGCAGAGAGCTTTCTTAAACCCAAGTGATAATTTAAAATCGAAACCACACTGCCATATGAAATGCCTATGGCATCAAAAATCTCACGTACTTTTACTCTTCGATCGGCCAACACCATATCGTGGATTTTTTCAACATTTTCGGGTGTATTGACCTCAATTGGCCGTACAGAACGTTCAGCATCATTTGTACTTGTGCGACCACAACGAAAGTAAGTAGACCACTTTTTTACCATTGAAATCGATTGTGCAGAGTCCCCATAGTATTTATCAAGCTTTTCCTTGGTTTGATTGACGGTTTTTTTTCGCAAAAAATAATGTTTAATGAGCACTCGAAATTCACTTTTTTCCATTTTTAAAAAAATCCACTAGGTTGTATGTTTTGAACAGCTGTTAAACGGAAAGTAAATGACGGAACTTGCTCAAAATTTGACAGTAGTCTATTAACAGGTGGTACTTGATGGGAGCAGTGTTGCATTTCATATAACTACGATGGAAGTTCGAAAAGTCACGGACTTATTGATCCGCTCTCGTATTTGTTTAGAATTGGTTTAAACACTAAAAAAATATCTACTCAAATCGTTGTTTTTAATATTTATTTAATTATTACAACACTAATAAAATTTCTCAAAAAGTTAAAAGTGTATTTCAATACTTCATTGTATTTGAAATATGTTTTTATATTTTCCAAGCAAACAAACGCCAAAACCGTTGTAACTAATTTATGTTTTTTATTATACTTTTATTCGCAAATAACTGTTTTTTTTTAAATTATTTAACTACTGATATCTTTTTTCTTTAACATAATTTCGGTATTTAATCATTAATTTTAAGGGAGTATTCGCTATTGTAGCCTGTACCCCTTCGACTTCTTCGTATTATTGTTGAGTTTAATTTCCGTTATCACTATTTTAAAAAGTTTCGACGCTTTTCTTGGTTTTATTTTCACTTTTCAAAAAACTCAAAATAAAGTATAACACACCTCGACAAGATTTCTTGGTTTAAATGCCGACATGAGATTTATATACTCTTTCTTTGATGGCTGGATTACAAATATGGCATCCAAATTTTTCCATCACTCCACAATTTTGAGAAACGCTGTTAAAGTTGCCAAAATAACTATTTTCGTTCTATTTGAAGTCGATTGACGTTTTCTAATGATTCAGAATAAAGTTAAGTAATTAGAAAACACTTGACTCTTGCAGATACCGCAATGAAACTTTCTACAACGTAAAGATACACATTATCAAATGCATTCTACAAAAAATATAAATATATTTGTTATATGAAATTAAGAAAAAAAAATTATAATTTCGTACAAGTTTAAAGATGGCTTATATTTGAAATGTAATTTAATTAAAGTTGGTGTAATAATTTTAACATTTTGGACGACATTAAAAAAAAGGAAAGTTCAAAATTTATATCGTGACCCTAAAATAAATTAAAGCTAGTTGGATGCATGGCCTAGGCTAATGTTAAAAATGTTATATTTAGTAGTTCTTTTGATGGAGTATTTTTCAAATGCCATTTTACAAATTTGAAACGTATGATAAACTCATTGTGAAGAATAAAGTTCAGTATATCTACCATCGGAATAAAAATGTTTAGCTGTTCGGATGTGTCGCGTACACAACTTTAAAAATGGTTAAAAACTCAATTTTCGCGTTTTTAATCGCGGTTTTCTGAAAATTTGGAAAACAGATTTGGAATCAGCGAGACCAAATCTGTTAAAAATATATATATCGCGATTCAAACAAAATCGATTTTTTCTAATTTTGTGACTGTGTAATTCAAATTTTTGTAAACGGTAAGGCTTTTATTTACAATTTTAATACAAATAATAGATTCCATAAACAAATATAATAAATAAAACAAAAATGTTTAATTCCAAATGTTCCCTAAAGTGAACCATTGATATATTTTCCTATTTTTTTGATATTTCCCCTTTTTTAAATGGCTTCACTTTAACTGTTCTTGTCCATTTTTAAAAATTTTTAAACATGTCTCAAAACAGAAAAAAAAAAATTGTTTAGCGCAATATTAGTATTATATATGGCAACCCCTTAAGCAGATTTAAACGATACATTAAATACAAATTTTTGTCGATCTTATTTCATTTTCTAGCATTTTTATATGCTTTTAGAGAGTTTTTTAATTAAGGTCCACTTTAGGGTACATGCTCTCTAATGTGGACCTTTTGAAAATAGTTTTATAATATTTTTAAGAAGAAAATTATCTATAGCCGAAAAATGCACAAGGAGTTGGCCTATAGGCTGTTGTTTTTGGATTTAAAATTGGCCACACTAGGGAACATTCCCTTATATATATATATATATATATATATATATTAGGCCGGGTCGATTTGTGGGGAGGCAAAAAAAATCGCCCAAAGCTCAGTGAAAATCGTATTCTAGGGATCAAAATAAGAAACTTTGCGGAATTAACCATACCTCTAAAACGAATTCTACTACCCCGAAACTGTTGACTTTTGTCCCGTAGGGTCAAGTTTTGAAAAATCCCACTTTGACCCATGTAGAGTGCCCCAATCGAGTCCAAATGTATGACCGACCCCCACTAACTTTGAAGGGCCGATCTAGCCATGCTCGTGGCACACCCCCCTGGAACTCCCCTGGGGGGTTCCCCATACAAACATTTCAAAAAATCTCCATTTTTGGCACTTTATTTTATTATTTTTTATTTATTTTATTTATTTTTAATATTTTATTTATTTTTTCTCTTTAGAAATTTATTTAGTCAGAACATATGTAAATGAAAAAAATAATTTAACTTAGTAATAGAAAAGAAATAAAAAAAATTACTGTTTGAAGTCTTTTTTGCTTTCAAGTCTGGGCAATTTCGCACGGCTCTCTAACGTCGTCGCCATAACAGCCTCTACATTTTCCGGTATAACTCGTTTGGAAACGCTAGCTAGCAATTGAACGTGTCGTTCTGTTCCTTGTATGTGTGATGGAATTTTTGGATCATTAAACGGTGGATCATCTTGATTTAAATATTCTTTCAAAGTATCGTATGGAATGCTTCGAGTGAATGGTGGTTCAAATACGTCATTTATGTCATTCATATTGATCATTTCCGTGTAACTTGTGCAATAAAAGTTTATATCTGGTTTTTTATAAGCTCTAAGTCCCGTTGGGTCGTCAACATCGGTTCGATAGCGTAGAATTATCTTGATAGCACAGTCGCGCTTTTCTTTGCTATCATCAAACAACATTGATAACAAGATATTTTCCGAATGCGCATAATATGAATTATCTGTAATTACTTTATTGACAATTTTGCGTAAACGAGGTTCTAGAAATCTTGACCAACTAATGAATTTGAAAAATAATCTACTACCGTACACGACAGAGCTGTAATACTTAATATTGAAGTACATTGGCACATAACATGTAATTATAAATTCAACCAGTATTCTTAAATTTGCATCTGGATTTTCCGTTGTCACATATAATCGTAATAGTCTAGCGGCCTTGGTGAGCCACCGAGAATGTACAATTTTCCCTGGTTTGATGTTAGCCAGATCCACTGAAACCACGCCGCTAGAAATTGCATGGGCCATGTCGTATAAGTACTTGGAATCGGTGGAAAATTCAATTTTTTCTGGAGCAGGGGGCATATTTTTCAACTCAATTTTCTGAAAGCCGTCCACCACCTGAAAATATATAAAAATAAAGCAATTAAAAACGGTTGACAATTATAATAAATGAGTGATAGCAATAACTTACCGGAAGAGTTTCACAAGTTTCGATTTGACGGCTCAATTTTCCGGTTGCCGATCTTGGTCCAGTGCTGGTTGATTTATCCAAAGCTTCAAACAAATGCCGAAACGGAAGTTCGTTGAAGTGTAGAAGGCAAACGAACCAATGCAATGGTCTTTTTAACAGCAATTCGAATCGTCGTATAATTCCACCGTGTGGGCCAGTGTTTGTTGGCTCACCGTCAACGCATATGCCAATTAATTCATTCAGTGATATATTTTTATCGTTAAAAAAATCATTTAATTTGGTTGTTTTGTATTCAGCGGTTTCATGTTCCAGTCTTACGTAACCAATCAATTCAGAATTCGGTTCTCTCAAAATAACAAGATGAGGTTCTTTTACCATCCTAGTATGATACTTCTCATCAATTGCATCTCTCGTTAAAGTATCATCTTTTCTGCCATCGAATGAAAATGCTAACAAATTGGTATCATCTAACCGTTTGCGAAGCACTTCTTGTCTGCATTTCTCTTTTTCTCGGCGAACTTTCGATTTATCCATGATGAGAGGTTTGCCATGGGTATCTTTCATTTTAAAATCTTGGAAAAGAGCGGTTCCCATTGCTGATGCTACTCTATCAGGCACACCAAATCTGTCACATACCAAGGCAAAGTTAAAACAATCGTATCTCTGTGTGTATTGTGAACTTGTGCTTATATCCAAATCTTCTTGAACCGGTGGCGGTGCGTATGTTGAATCATCGGGATCTTGGTATGTTGGCATTGATGACATAGACGTTGCTCCTTGCTCTTCAATTTCCATCGCAAATCCATCCATTGTTAGTCTTCTCTGATTATGTTGATCGTGCATAAACTCTTTGAGGCGTTCGGGAACCAAACCGCATGCACATGGAGCTGCCTTCAAATCGCATTTACATGTTCCAATGAAAAAAATTGTTTCCAGAGATTTTACATACTCTGTAAATTCTTGGTGTTTGTTTCTATTCTTGATTTGCTCTTGATATTTGACAAGCAATCTATTCAATTTATTATATACACTTTTTTTCAGCATTATTTCCATACCAAGTTTTTTCCAAATTCCAATCAACTTATCTTGTACTTGAATAGTGAATGATTTATAGAGCAATTTTTTTTGTTCGCTCAAGTAAAAATAATATCTCAAAATATCCAGATGGGTTGGTAAATTAAGATCAGTCAAATCAGTAGACACACCAAAAACAGTAACATCATGCCTGGGTATATGACTCATTGGGTTTTCGATAGTTGTTGATGTTGTTATTGCTTCATCTTGCGGTGTAAAGGATGGTGGATTCATTGTAAACTTTTTGATTTGGAATGATTTTTTTTTTTAAATATTTTTTTATCTGAAATTAGAACTTCACACTTTGAGTTCTTCACAACGACTTAATGCATTCACAAAAACTGTTGCGTTATATATGGTCTACGAGGTAATAAAAATGAAATGGTAATTTTAATTCTACCTGTAACCGATTTTGTTGTTAAAACTGCCCATTAAATACTTACATGTAAATTAAAAGTTAATCTGACCACAAAATCTGTTAAGCAAGTGCGCCTTTTATTACTTCTGGAAAATCCTTTATGATAATTTTATGCTCAATTCTACCTGTAACCGATTTTGTTGTCAAAACTGCCCATAAAATACTTACATGTAAATTAAACGTTAATCTGACCACAAATACTGTTAAGCAAGTGCGCCTTTTATTACTTCTGGAAAATCCTTTATGATAATTTTATGCTTTCTGTTAAGCAAGTGCGCCTTTTATTACTTCTGGAAAATCCTTTATGATAATTTTATGCTCAATTCTACCTGTAACCGATTTTGCTTAAGTAAGTTTACGACATGCAGCTGTGTCTTGTGGTGGCTTAAAAAACCCACACAACCTATTTTACGACCTGCAACAGAACGACACGTTCAATTGCTAGCTAGCGTTTCCAAACGAGTTATACCGGAAAATGTAGAGGCTGTTATGGCGACGACATAAGAGAGCCGTGCGAAATTGCCCAGACTTGAAAGCAAAAAAGACTTCAAACAGTAATTTTTTTTATTTCTTTTCTATTACTAAGTTAAATTATTTTTTTCATTTACATATGTTCTGACTAAATAAATTTCTAAAGAGAAAAAATAAATAAAATATTAAAAATAAATAAAATAAATAAAAAATAATAAAATAAAGTGCCAAAAATGGAGATTTTTTGAAATGTTTGTATGGGGAACCCCCCAGGGGAGTTCCAGGGGGGTGTGCCACGAGCATGGGTGGATCGGCCCTTCAAAGTTAGTGGGGGTCGGTCATACATTTGGACTCGATTGGGGCACTCTACATGGGTCAAAGTGGGATTTTTCAAAACTTGACCCTACGGGACAAAAGTCAACAGTTTCGGGGTAGTAGAATTCGTTTTAGAGGTATGGTTAATTCCGCAAAGTTTCTTATTTTGATCCCTAGAATACGATTTTCACTGAGCTTTGGGCGATTATTAAATCGACCCGCCCTAATATATATATATGAAAATGAAAGGGTCAAATAATAAATTTGAAAACAAAAACTCTATAGATTATTTGTTAGGACAATATCCTAATGAAGAAATATAGAGTATATGGCCTCGAACTTGAATAATTTTCATTTTCATTGCACAATTAAAGGTCGAAAAAACATAATTTTTATTTTTAATAAAAATTATAACAAACTTGTGAAAAAAGGCAAAGTACCGCCTAGTTTACTTCCCCTGTTTTGTTTACAAACTTAACAAAACATAAAAAGGAGGAAAAAAACAAAAACGTGTATTGAATATTTACCAAAGGTAGACATACACACAAACAAGTTTTCAATTTATTTTTTGATCAATGGTTATAATCTTTAACTTCAAAATCATATGTATATTAGTTCTCATGTAGTGAGTAAACTAGTTCATATGAATGCTTGATGTTTGACATGGGATTGTTACCGCTTTCAAAACGTGTTCTGATGATGGGAACCTAGAAAATTCCCGAAATAGATCTATCAACACATTCCTGAAAGGGTCAAATAATAAATTTGAAAACAAAAACTCTATAGATTATTTGTTAGGACAATATCCTAATGAAGAAATATAGAGTATATGGCCTCGAACTTGAATAATTTTCATTTTCATTGCACAATTAAAGGTCGAAAAAACATAATTTTTATTTTTAATAAAAATTATAACAAACTTATATATATATATTGTATAATGTTTATGTGTAATTATACATTTCTTGTATAAACGCATTCATTCCCATGTAAATTGTACATTAAACTTCAACGTTCGTTAGCTACGAAAAGATTATAGTGTTTTTTTAATTTATTATTATTTTTTTTATTTTATTGATACAAAAGAAATAACATCAAAAGAAATACAACAACAAATACATAGTAGTACTACACTTTATATGTGAGTCAGTTAATAAATATATAAAAAATATCGTGCGATATGAAATTTTGTGTTAAAGTGTACTTAAAATATAGTTTTTATAAAAATATTTTTAATCAGTATATTTAAAAAATAAAATAATAGCAAGGATGGCATTCAATACTTTTTCATAATAACAGCAGTTGACTGTCACAGCTACATCAAAACAGAAATGAAAACTTGAAAAACGGGGTTTCATTAAAGACATGTGTCTTCCTGTATAATCGGTTTTATATCGCTATTCTACCGGCTTGATTTTGAAATACCTTGAACTAAAGTTAAAATAACGCTGAAATACCGAAACTCCGATTTATAGCTGCATGTTGTAGATATAACAATATATAATGATAAAAATTTTGAAATAAACCCTGTGATATTAGAAGATGTATTGGAATCGTAGTTAAAAAACTTTTATATCGGTATTGATGTGGGCGTGGCAGGCAACTAAAGTTATAATGAAAAGGTAGTGTTTGCCAACCATACGTAATAGTAACAAAACCTTGAATGTTCGACAAAATAACAAAGCTTACACTTAAAAAAATGTACAATTACTACATGATAGTTGTTTGTGTAGTAATCAGTAAAAGTTGTTTTTACTCAGAATATATATATTCAATTATTACAATTATGACAATTATTAAAAAAAGAACTGAAGAAAATAACTGTACTTTTGCAACAGTTGTTTGAAGTAGTTATTTTAGTTTTTAAATAAACAACTACCAAAACTGTAATTTTACAGTAAACATTTAATTTTTGTTAATTATTTAAAAATAAAATATTATATCGAGTTTCTAAAAGTTTTCTTTTAGTGTATATTTGTTATTATTTATATGCTAATAGTTTGCAAATAGTAATTAGAAAATTTCATTATACACTTAAAGTTCTATAATTGTCACCTACTTTTACGCAAAAAATATTGTTAAAGAAAAAAAATATATTAAAATATGAAAGAAAAATTTGAACAAAATATACGTGATTTTAAAATTTTTGCAATAATCATAATATGGTAAAAAATCTTGAGGAAATTCTTTTCCATGATGATAATATGATAACTAGGACAATAATATGGTTATACGGCAAATATTATAATTGCTGCAAACATATTTTGATCATTATAAATGTATTGTGAAATTGTATTCTTAACAATATTTTTATGCGTGCTTTATGCTGTAATCACATGTAAAGCTTGTATAGCTGACAGAATATTTCACAAAGCTTATTCTTCAACGCAAAGACAATTTGATTACTTAAATTATTTTAAACCTAAGTTAATTTATATGTGTGAATTATTAAATAAATATACTATATAATATACTATATAATATACTATATACATACCTATTTGATCCAGTTTCAACAGAATATTGGGAGAATACTTTAGGACTCATATTATGATAATTCATAAAAATTTACAGAACCATATTATGATAATGTTGGGATCTATTTGGAACTATAATATGGTAATCTAATTATGATATTATGATAAAGAAATATATAAGTGTATGGTTGTCGCAACCATAGTAACATAGTCGTCGCAATCATAAAACCAAAAATGTATGATTCTCTTCGAATATGGTTCCCTCAACCATGTTATTTCTTTTCGTGTACTTAAAATGCAAAGTCAAAATACCAAACAGTACTCCAGTTATAATGTTTTTATGCACTGCATTTACACTAAATATTCTACAAATTTTTATTGTAATTAAAACAAAAAATATTTTTATTTTATTAAAATTTATTTTTAAAATACTGAAAAAATAACTGCTAAAAACATTAGTTTTTACCAATTTTTACAGTTGTTTTAAAATTCGGTGTAGTAACAAATGGCCAGTTGTTTATACGACACTATTAGATGCTTTTACTGCTTTTGTTAAATGTTTTTCAACAGTTAAAATAACTACATTTGTAGTTATTTTAATGGTAACGGTGTTTTAATTTTCAGAAGATTCTACTGTCAAACATTTTTTAATTACAAAATAAAAAAAGAAAGGTTCACCCTTTTCTGCTAACATATGGTAAAATCAATCGAATTTTTAGTAAATTTCTTATCACCTGCAATACGATAGAATAATTTTTTTTTGAAAATTATATTCGATTTCTCTATTTACATAAATATTCATTAAAAATATTAGCAATTGTTTACGACAATCTGTTTTTACGTCAGCTGCCAACATTTAAATAAAAAATATACTCAACAGAAATAAACAAATGCATCAGTAAAATGCACTTAATTTCAATACAAAATGCATACGTAATTATATGTACTACATATGCGATAGATGTAGACTATATAGGTACACTCAGGAAATTAAGAAAGTACAAAAGACTAAAAATTACAGTTAAAATGGCTACAAATGTATTCAAAAAGCTGATGGCTGTATTTGTCATCAAAATGTAATAATTTTTAACTATTGATAAAACAACGACAATAGTAGTAAAAACAACTTACGAAGCGGCCAAAAACAATTAACCTTAACCCTTTGACTACTGAACTTTAACCGCTGAAGATTTTTTGACAAAACTTGGTGCAGACTTGGGCCGATGACTAAAAATAAATTGTATGCTGCTTTTGGTGCTTTACTGCTCCTCCTATCGGATAAACATAGTACTAAATCATTTTGTTTAAGTTTTAATTTTGTATTTTGCTTTAAGTTATGCCTAATCCAAATAACCATTTTTGTATAAACTTAAAACTGGATTTTTAACATTATAAATACTAAAAACTAAAACATTAAAAAAATCGTGAAAAAAAACAAAGTGTCTGACTTTGAGTTGACCTTATAAGGCTCTGAAACTATTAAGCTACAATATATAGACATCGCTAAAAAGCTACATCTGTCTTTTACCGATTTTGTTAAAATCATCCATCCGGTTTTTCTAAAATTGCCAAAAGTAAAAATGGGATCAAACCATTCGTCGTCAAAGGGTTAAATGAATTCATAAACCATAAAAACGAGAAACAAAACAATGAACATAAAACGACTACATAAGTTGTAAAAACTACTGTTGTTAACAGTTATTTTTTCGGTATTTTAAAATTTTTTTTAATAAAAGCTATTTTTTTTTTATTACAATAAAGATTTGTATTTCCTACATCGTATTTAAAATGCAAAATTTAATTTACAAATGGAATTCCAGTTATGACGTTTTTATTGAAAATACAATGAAAGTTTCTAATTATTATTTTAAAACTTGAACATATCACTAATATCAAATATAAACTAAATGATAATTTTAAAAACTCGACATAAACTTCTATTTTTAAATAACTAAAGAAAAATAACAGTTTACTCTAAAATTACTGTTTTGGTAGTTTGTTTACTGCAAAATTACTGTTTTGGTCATAACTACTCAAAACAACTGTTAAAGGCGTACAGTATTTTTGGTTAGTTTTTTTTTTGAAATGTCTGTCTAAAAAAGTTGTTTTCCATTTTCTCACAGAAAAATACTACAATAACAGTTAAAGCAACTACTATTGTTTACTACCCGAATGACCTACATGTAGTGACTGTAAGAATATTCTGAGTGTAAAAATTTGAAAAATGAGTACATCTGCAATAAAATTATCTTTAAATGTCGACCCAGATCAGTAAAAATATTCACTTACAGCAGGCGCGGATCCAGAAAAAGGTTTTGGGGAGGAAAGTATTTTTAACTAACTTTTTTAATATTTTTTAAATTTTTTTATTTATGGGAGGAAATATCCCATATATAGGAATTTTTTTCCAAACAGGAATTTGAAGAACTTCATTACTTATATTCCGCAAGAAATTTCAAACAAATAAAGTACGAAAATCCAGCATAAGTATCTAAAAATTTTTTTTTTTTTTTGTTTTTCCAGTTTTTAACTCTTTTTGTTTAAAATCTGCTATTTTTGGTCCATTTTAACTACTTTGTAATTCTACTTAATCTAGTAAAAGGAATGATAGCAGAAACAGACAAATCAAAGTTTTGTTAAATGCAAATATTAAATACAATCTTAAACTTGTGATCACCAATTTTCAATAAAGATTGTACTTTAAATTCAAATTGAGAATTTTGTATTCAAATTCTTGAAGTGTTAAGAAAAAATAATGATCAAAAAGATTATAACCATTAGTGTCCGACCGAAGTCACTTTTTTTGGCCGAAGCCGAAGCCGTAGCCGAACTTCGGCCAAATTTTTAATATTCGGCCGAAGCCGTAGCCGAAGCCGAACTTTTTAATTTTTTTTTAGTTTGAATAAAATTTAAATTTTCGTTGATTTTGACTACAAAAAGCATCATTAAAGTATATTAAAAAATATTCAAACATCAATAAATTTGTAAAAAAGCAAATTTAGAATATTTTTTCAAAAATATTATAAAGTCAGTTCAATTATTTTATTGAAGTTTTCAACAAAAATATGGAAATACCTGAACTTTATTATTTTAACTAAAGTATATGACGAATTTAATTGAATATTTTGTTTTTTACGTGAAATAAATCAAAAATGAACTGTTCTTCTTCAAATATACGGTATTCGGCCAAGTTCGGCCAAAATTTGGCCGAACACCGAACTTGGCCGAACATCACTTTTTGGCCGAACTCCGAAGCCGAAGCCGAACGTTCGGTCGGACACTAATAACCATGAATGAATGGTAACCGATTCGATGCTGTTAACGGTGCGGGTAACTCTATTTTCTATTATTACGGTAACGATTTTTTAGTGCTAACGCTATTTTATTTATTTCGGTACACGTAATTTAGTTATTTCGATAACGGTATTTTAGGGGTAACGGTTTTCAAGTTTATCGGTAGCAGTATTTTAAGGTTCACGATATTTTATTATTTTCGGTATTGTTATATTAAAGATATAGATAATATCTATGTACAATGTACCGATATTTTCGGACCCATCCTGCCCAAATTCCAATGTCTGTCTAGTTTGTGATCAAACTTTGGGAAAATATGTCTATTTGCAGATTATTTTTTCTGAACTTGTGAAATTGTTTCGGTGACAGTAGCAATAACTGCATTTTAGTTATTTTGGTGACGGTATTTTAAGGATATTGGTATTTCAGTTATATCGGTAACGGTATTTTACGGATAACGGTATTTCAATTATTTCGGTAACGGTATTTCAATAATAATGATAGTCAGTTATGAGGGTTTTTAATCGATAACGACATTTTAGCGGTATTGCCTGCCATCCCTGATTATAACAACTATTTTTGCCATTAGTTTAAATTATCTAATTTTAAAACTTGTTTTCGTTTTTTTTTTTGTGCATAAACTTTTTTTTTAGATACCATTTTTGATTGTTTTATTTTTGATTGTTTACTTCTTTTAACTACTTTTATTATTGTATTTTACTCATAATCATACGTTTTATTTCAAATATTGTGCATACACAGAGAGAATTTTAGTGGACGAGATATAATGTAAATTTTTAGTAAATAATGAAACTTCTTCATAAAGTGAACTACAAGTTTCTTAAAATTAATGAAAAGATTCTTACATTGTATGAAACTAGTGCATCTTTATTACTTCAATGCAAAAATTCATTAATATAATGCAAAGAATTCTCTCAGTGTATATAACAAATAATAACCATGAAGTTTGTTGGTATTAAGTATATTTTTTTGTTGCTGTTTTTAACTCGCATGTTATGTAGTTACGATATCACGATACGATATCACGCCATATGGACTGATAGTTTTGGTTAAATGGCAAGATCAGTACAAAGACACGATCGTTAAACATACATTAGACTGGCCCACACTTTTATGGAAAAACAAAAGTATATTCCGATTCTTTCTCCACAAGCTTGCTTTTGTTCCTATTACGTGTATACCAAAAATTAGCTCAATCGGACAATATTTAGAGGTCACTTTAAAGTGCGACTTTTGGGGTTTGTCTCTTATGCTAGGGCGGTCCCAAAATTAGCCGACCTGACGTATAGAAAGCGGCAGTAGTTTGAAAAAAATTACTTTGGTGAAAAGTTACAACACTATAAAACATATTTTTTAAGTTTCACGGCGCCACGTAGTTTAGTATTTTTTTTTTTTTGGAGCCATAAAAAATAAATGATCTCAGTAAATTTGTAAACATGGAAAAAATTGTTCACCGTTATGTAATTCAATACTTTCATTTGAAAGTTCTTAGTCCAACCAATAAATTCTACTCTGGGGGCAGACTCCCCCTATAAACTACTATAAAATGTTGGGTGGCAGATTTTAAACGAAGCAGTACGAGCTGCCAAGACAAACACCGTAGTGATCGACAAATTGAGGTGTCCACGCCAGAAACGGTTAATAAAATTCACAAAATTGTAGTGAATGATCGTCGGCTGAAGGTGCGTGAGCTTGCTGAAATGATATACATTTCAAAAGGAAGCTGTGCGCAAGAAAGCTGGCCGCGTTTGTATGTTTCATCAAGACAATGCACCAGTTCACACATCCACTATAGTGATGGTCAAAATCAATGAATTAAAATTCGAATTGCTTCATCAGGCACCTTATTCGCCAGATTTAGCTCCCTCGGATTATTTTCTATTTCCAAACTTGAAAAAATGGATCGGCGGTAACTTTTTTATATTAGTTTGGTAATCCGAATCTGAAGTCAAAAACGTTCCACCGGCTCGCCTTTCCGAGTTATGGACTATTCTTTTTATAACCCTCTTACTCGAGAAAAAATGGTTTATTGGTCAATATTGCAGAGATGACTTTAAAATCTGTTTTATTTTCTATGGATTTGAATCCTATATAAATTAATAATATGTCTGAAAATGAGCAAAAGTATTTTGAAACACCGGAGGGGTTTCGAAAATGGTGATTTTTTGGAATTGTACCTACAACATTCAGATTTTGTACCTACAACATTTCGATATATTAAAAGCATGTTTATAATATGAACTTTAATAAATAAAACGAGTCATCAAACTTGGAAATCCATTCAGTAGGTCCAGAAATATATGGAAAATAGGCCAAAGGTTTGAACCAATTTTTATTTGAAGGAGGCTGTTTTAATTTCGGTGTTTTGACTTTAGATTCGAGTTTATACGGCCAAAGTACCTAAAGTTTAATTATAAGTCTGTGCAAAAACCTTTCTATATGCATAAAATATTGGAATTTCTGTTAAATTTTGGCCTAACCCTAAAAAATCGTTAATTCATAGCACCTCTAAATATTGACCGATTTGACTGAAATTTGTACCTAGCTTTACGAAGCACTATTGAAACAGGGGGCAGCCTTGTGGAGCACTGAAATTTGACAGTCTTTTTTTTTGGGGCTACCCTAAAATATGTACATAGTGCTTTCACTGTAGCGTAAAGAAGTTTTCCATACAATGATAATCAAATTGAAAAAATTGGAATTTCTGCTAAGTTAAACCTTTAATATTGATAATTGCTAATGATTTTAAAAATATTCTGTCATAAATTCCAATTGGGTTTTTGAAAAACACCTGATAATATTTTGTTTTTAGTTCTGTTGATAATATGACGTTTACACAATCAAAAATACCGTTACAACAGGATATTGTTGTTTTTGCAAAACTCGTCTGTTTACTGATTACTAACCTAAAGTCAGCATTTTATTATTTTGCAAACAGATGAATTATAATAAATTAAAAACTACTCATTATTGATAATATTAATCAAAATGCTATTCTCAATAACATTATCAAACACTAAACATTTAAACAAACCAAAAAAATAGGAAAATTTTGTAATATACACATTTTTTTAATAGCTGATAACAAATGAAACATGAAGGAGTCATTAAAAATGGCAACTTATATGTCAAATTTACTGCCGAATGTTACACGTAGATTTTCATAAGTTGATTCCTCATAATTGACAGTAAAATCCAACACGGGTTAAGACTGCCTAACGAGCTTAATCAAGCTCTAAACAAGTCGATTAAACCTTATTTTAATCTTTTTGATTAACAGTTAATCCAACTTTTTGTCTGGCTACTATTTCTAAACGACTCTGTATTCATACTACTAATTGTGTACATCTCTGTGTTTTGATATATGTACATACATACAAAGTCAGGTAAAACTCAAAAAAATGTTGGCGGTGTCGACAAAATTTTTGCTAACGATAACATTTTCCTTATTCCCTTCATAACGTATTTTAAACTGTCAGTACGTATTTTAAACTGTCAGTTAATATTCTAGTTGTCAAACTAAACTTTTAACAGTCAAAAATGCATATCGTCAGCTTGTTATTGGTTTGACCTATATGCCAAAAAGTCGGTATCCAGAAAAACGATAGAGAAGGTTTACACTAATTTACCTTAAAATCAAAACTCATAAAAAAAGTTAGTTCAAAAATCTGTTAAATGGTTTCAACTCAGTTGAACTCATTGTTTTTGTTGATATTGTCTCAATCTGTTATTTACCTAAAGTTATCAGTTATCACATTTTACCACATGAACAAATTTCAGTTGTACTTGAACTAATTTGTTCTTCTAATAATTAGTTTATTTTTTGATGTGGAAAAAGGTCCATATTTTGGGTGGTCATATTGCCGAAGGTTCATATTGTCTGGAAGGTTCAAAATCAAAACGTAAGCTCGATATTATGTCACTTATGCCTGTTCCAAATTTCATTGCAATCGGACCGCTAAGTCAGAAATGCCGAATTATTTCCAAAAATTGTATGATATATCCCACTGTGCATTATAGAACTCTGTACTTCAAGCTCAATTTCAGACAGCAGGGGGTTCCCCATTCACAAAGAATGCCTCCCCACAGGCACGTAGCTAGGGGGGGGGCTTGGGGGCTAGAGCCCACAAAAGCAATAAATAAAATCTTTTCATAAGAGATTTCGAAGTCTTTGACTTAAAATATAATCAAAAAATTGTTTGAGACAATGCAAACTAAACAGAAAAAACTAAAATTGAGTTTTAATTAAAATATTTGTTGATTCAGCAAAAGTTTAACTAAATTCGGTCGTGTTGATGCAATTGTAGTAACAACTAAAATAATTTGTATCTATTTAATTAATATTATTTTCAATTACATATAGTTTTATTCACATCTATTAAAAATTTAATTGAATATTGTTTACTATTGGGAAAAATTAGACCATTTGAAAAATCGCAAAATTGGGAAAAAAATTGCCAAAACAATCCTCAAAATTGCAGGAATTTAAAAAACTCAGAAAATAAACGCCAAAATTAAAAAAAAAATTACCAAAATTGAAGAAACGCGAATTTTCAACTTTAAACGATTTTTTTAATTTTGGCGACTTTTTAAAATTTTTGCATTTGTTTCAATGTTGTTCAACGTTATAAAAACTGAGAATTTTTTTTTATACCAAATTCATTTTCAATTAAACAGTTAATTGAAAGTAAGTTTGAAATCGAACAAAAGTTTAATTGAATTTTTTTTTGACAATGAATTTTTCTGTGTATTTTGACATAATCTTTTAAAATGGAGCTACCACTGAGACTCAAAATTAAGTTTACTTGTGCCGTAAAAGTCGTTACTTTACTTACAGTGCAATCTTTTTGGTAAATTTGGTTTGCTACGCACGCATCTGGTAACATAGTTTTCAGTATTTTTTTTACGATATATATTTCGATATCTCATATTTTTTTAATTTTTTGAAACAAATTTAAGCTTCAAACTTTGATCGATATGCATAACATGTTAACGTGGTCCAATGGGACTCAAATTTTCTCAATTTCTTTTTAGACTAAATGTAAACAAATTTCAATTTGCGCTCCTTGAAATGCGACATTTTAAAATCAAGCAGCTAAACCAGTAATAACGATGTAGTTTTTTTTAGACATTTTAAAGGGTTTTTATTTAAAAAATTGATTAAAGACAATTTGAAAAGCGTTTGAAATTGTCCAAAATATAAATCAAAGTGAATTGGAAATACGAAATAAATAAGACCTAGGCGATGGAAATAAGACCTAGGCGATGTCAGGTATATTTTTAAATTTTCCAATTTTATATTTTTTCTTTATTATTTCTTTCAGACTACAATCACGCTTGCTTGTAAAATTTACGATTTTTTTAATACAATACATGAAGTCGGATATATGAAAAAGGGGAAAAAATAGTGAATAATTTGTTAAAATAATTCAAATAAGTGGCAGCAGGGGTCCACGACATAGTGTCAAAATGGTTTTCAAAATGTGTGTTTTCTCGAGGATTTGAACGCTGTTTTTAAATAAGTCTAAATTTCCTAAACTTTAAACATATTTTCATACAAAAATGTGTTAATTTTCACCACCAATTTTAAAAATAGATACGTTTTTCATATATTTTTGCTGCTTTATCACCTATCCGAATTTAATTTCAAAGGAAACCCATCGGAAAAGCTTCCTTATAAGTGGCAGGCAAATTATATAGGGTATTTGCTTTTAATTTGTTTTTTGGACGGTTATAATTCTTTAATTTCCCGAGTTAAAACGTTTGCATAAAATAATACATTATTTTATATGCACTTATAAGGTTTTGTCTGCCAGTGCATTTAACCGGACATAATTATATAAATTCATATATAAAATTAATTTCGTAGAAAAAATTTAATATGATGTCATATATAGTTGCGTATAATTGTATATTGCACTTAGAATACGCTAAAACTAATCCAATTAATAATTACGTTATATTTATATATCTAGACATTGCAAAATAATATATATTTTGTTATTATATTATATTTTAAAAACCACAATTTTATTTTAGATAAAATTGTATATTACCCCATGCAGAGTCACAATAGAAAATTTGTCAATTATATTTTGGATGTAAATATGTATTACATCAATACAATAGTACAATTAATTGCATCATTTTGTGTATAATTTTATACACAAAATTTACCCCAATTTTTGTCTTTTGAATTGATTTCTTTCTGGTTCTTAACCCTAAAAAAAGAATTTGTTTCATTTGTAACATTATGAGTTCTTAATTTAGTCTAAGATTTTTTTCAATCTAAAACTCTAAATTTAGTTTCAACGTTTTTTCCGTCTTTGTTATTCAATGGTGTAAGTTAATAAATACCACAAAATCTTCATTTATATTTTTTTATTTTTGAATATAATAAAATTTCCAAATGCTATGGAATTTGTTACAAATTATAAAGTTGTAAACCTTTTGCAAGTGGCTAAAGTCTAAAAGGATTAATAGATATTTTGGATTTTCATGAAGTTTTAAAATCAAAAACCGGACACAACTATAGCTTATTTTGTATATTTCAGTATCAGTTCACATATAAATTTATACCGCTGTATAAAATCGTATTAAATTGTATCGCGTCATTATTCGGATGTTATTTAATCTGATATTATCAAATTAAAACTAAACTAATGCAAATATAATTATTATGCCCATTTCTCGGATAAAACTTTATTAAGACTCATATTAAATTTCGTATGATTATATAAAGCATCATATTAATTTTAATCGGGTTATTAGAAGTTGAAACTTTTTTACTTTTTTTTACATTTATCAAGTTTTAGCTACCCTAGACGTATATTAGCACATAAAAATATAAAGTAACGCAATTTTATTTTTCGTGGTTTTCAAAAAGTTTTCCGCATAATCCTTTTTTTATTTAATTAAACTAAAAATTAGTATTTAGCTAAAAATTTAACGTAATTAGACAATAACGATGCATATCCAACTTAAAGTACACAAACATTTTCAAATTTGTGATCAAACAGATTAAAGCGTTGTTTCGCAATATAGACATCAAAATTCGCAAAATAATGAACACAATAAGTAATTAATGAAAAAATGCATTTTAAGGAAATGCACTTTATGCGGGAGGTTTTTGTTTCAAAATGAAATCAGAAAGCTATTTCTAATATTAACACATGATTGCCCATTACGTGTAGGTAAAAATTTAGCAAAAATTTAGCAAACAAAAGAAAAAGCTGTTACTTTAGTGTGCAAAAAAAAAATATATAATCAAAAAAAAAAATCGAAAAGCCCCCCCCCCGAAACAAATTCCTAGCTACGTGCCTGCCTCCCCATATGTTTTTTTCATGTCTCAAATATTCAGCAAACTGATTTTGTTGCCCCTCTTTTACCAACTTGTTGTAAACAAAAGCTTTAGCTATTTCGTAAATAAAAAAAATATTTATTTATCTTTGTTTGTTTGTTAAAAGCACCTGCATTTTAATGGTTTCACACCATGTCACATTGATTGCAAATTTGTTGTAATTTATTACAGAAATTCAAGTTCAAAAACACTTTAGTTTGACACGCATCTTTACATACCAACCCAACCAATCGCCCACTTATTTCTTTAGATATAAATATTCATTAAAACCGAAAAACTCAAGTGAATAATCTTAAAATGCTCTAGACAATATTAATATTGATGTGATAAAGACAAAAAAAAACGTAAAAAATATATAAAAATTTTCCATTTCTAGATTTGAAAATTATGTTTGCTAAATACTTCTTTTGTTTTTGCACATGATTTGTACAGAAATATATAAATTTGTTTGTATAATTAGTTCATTCATTATCATTGCCAAAATTTTTACTTGTTTTTATATGTATGAATATTTTACCTTAAGACTTTGAATATACTAATACACTGCGTTGCAAAACTATAATTACACATTACTTTCACTAAATTTCGTAAGTTAAAAAAAGTATATGAGTTTAACTGGCATAAATTTAAAAATGAAAAACAAAATCAATTAGTGCTTCATAACTATAAATACACTTACCTTAAAATATCAAAATTTACAAAAAATTAAGAAAAATATTTTAAGCAGCAGTTTTAATAATCCTTTTTTTGGATCAACTCGAAAATTCGATTAGACATACTGTCTACAAGATTTATTCGAAGTTCTTCCGTTATAGATCAATAACTGCTTCTTATAGATCAAAAACGCTTTTATATTGACGGGTCTCTGCGTAAACTCGACGGGTTAATACTCCCCACATATTCTCAATGGGGTTTTGATCCGGAGAACATTCGGGCCATTTTAATACTCTTACATTTTTCGATGATAGCTATTCCATCGTCTGACGACTTACATGTACTGAGGCTTTTTCTTGTTGGAAAATTAATTCTTCTTCGTAGCTATTTACAATAAATGGCACCAATTTATCTTCTAATACTGTAATGTAATCAGAAGAATTTATTCTGGTGATTGGAAATGTCAAATCAAACATAGCGTCGAGAAAAAGCGTCCCAAACCATTAAGGATCCGGCTCCGAAATTTCTTTATGAAAAATATCGTGATTCCTTACGTAGGTATCTCCAATAGCTGTTAAAACCATCTGTATCATCAAGATTGAACTTTTTCTCTTCAGAAAACATTACCTTTAAAAGAAATTTATGTTTAAACAGCGATTGTAAACAACAGCGATTTGTAAATTCCAGTTGGTTTGTAAATTCATTTTAGCGAATTTAAGTCGAGCAGTTTTGTGGCAGGGAAATATCCATATCACAGACATCACCTTTTTATCGAGAAATTTTCTGGGAATCCTTTAAGATCCTACTTATGGTTGATTTGGACACATCTACCTTACATGCATCTATTATCTGTTTGAGACTCTGGCACAGTTGATTATATTACGTCAGTCCCGACCAGATTTTTTTTTTGTGCCGCCTGTTTTATTTTTACCATAAGCTCTTGGATTATTTGCAAAAATTTGTGACAACCACATGTGAACGGTTTATTTTTCTAGCAATTTCCCTAAAACTTAAGCCACTTATTAAATTGGCTAAAATTTGCCTTTTTCACTTAACGTGGTTCATAACGCGGCATTTTATTGCAAATAGATTTAAATTGCATAAAAAACTAAAGTAATTTTTCAATTTTTCTTTATTTTCTATTCTTTTTTGTTTGCCGTTATATGTATTTATAGTTATCAAACACTAACAAAATAAAGGGTCCGCCAAATAACATTTTTTTTTTTGAAAATTCTATAAAAAAAACTACTGAGTATTTTCTCAAATTTCTTTTTTATTTGAAAGTACAATCCTTCCGGTTAATAATGAAAAATAATTTCATTCAAATGGCTGCCTCGGCTGGCCATGAGTAGCCTACACGATCGGTCTCAATGATGTCTCCGAAATGTTCAATTGTTGAGAACGACGGTGAATTGATGTTGATGGCGCTTCACGCACACTTTCTGCCACAGTTGCAATATTCACTGTTTTTGGCTTTTCACGCTTTGGTTTATCGATGAGGATGCCAGTTTCTTTCACTTTTTTCACAAGATAACGAACATACGGAGCTGACGGTGCTTCTCTTCTTCCAAAATCCGTACGCAATTTTCG
Source organism: Delia radicum (assembly GCA_021234595.1). Taxonomy (NCBI): domain Eukaryota; kingdom Metazoa; phylum Arthropoda; class Insecta; order Diptera; family Anthomyiidae; genus Delia; species Delia radicum. The sequence goes on from CM037855.1 coordinate 94,337,993, forward strand.
CACACATTCTGCAACATTACCATGATTTTCAAAGTAATGTCGCAATATATCCCAGCGTTGTTCAAGCGTATACACCACCATATTCGATCAGCGGAAGGATAAAACTAATTATCTGTCAAATCAGATATGAGCTAAGTGTTACCATTCACGAAATAAGCACTAGTTGAAAAAAAAACGTTAGATGGCGGACCCTTTATTATTGCACAATTTTTCTCTTAAATCAATAAGTAATCTATTAAATTGTACACAAAATATAAATCAGTTAATAAACTTATAAAAACAGTTATCAAGTTAAAAAAAATGTTGTAATATTAGAAAAAATAGCAAAAATCATTTGTAATTATAGTTATGCAACGCAGTGTATAATTTGTTTCTATAGCAAACACTACATACTACATAGATCAGAAATGTACAACCTGTTATACGGGGCTTTGTGTTGTGGTGTAATGGTTAGTAATGGGTGTACTGGTTAGCGGATTCGATTCCCGTTGACGACAGCATCAATTTAGAAAAATAATATATATGAGTTTTCTATTCCTCATATGTATCGCTGCTCCCGCCTTTGGTACTTAACCCCACCGAAGTAAAATAATGAATCAGGGATATGAATCAAAAAGCTTCAATAAGTTTGCCAACTCTCTATCAGGTGGCGAGCAACAACTGTTCAAATACTTATCATCTCAGCGGCACTCCCTTTAGATTTTTTCATCTTCTCTTACATTTATTAACAATTATTGTTTTCTATTTGTAATAGTAACACTTATTTATGATCTCAAACCTGACAATTCAAATTGAAATGCAATTTTAAAAGATCAACAATACATTCAAAATTTTTTTAAATAAAATTTTCACACAAGGGATTCGAACCTGGGACTCCAGGTTGTCAGTCAACCGCTCTACCGTCTGAGCTATCTCGATATGTTAAACATGAAAGATAAAAACATAAATGAGTTGCTTGTACAAAATGTCATTAATTTCTAGCTTAAAAAATAAGTAGTTATATATGTACTTACTAGAAGTGAAAAAATAATGAGTCTAAAAATAGATTTTCAAAAAATTTAGATCATTACTTTTTATTTAAAATAATGATGAAAATAAGTCCTTATGGGTAACTCATTATTTTTTGTATTGAAATAATGGGAAAATTAGCTAGTTATTAGTAAGTACTTATTATTTTTCTTAAAGCAATGCAGAGAGTTAGCTAGTGTCATTACTGGTAGTAGGGTTTGAAAGTAAAGTTCGTCGAAATGAAGTAACTAGAGGTAGAAATCTATTTTTAAGATGAAGTTGAGAATTATGTTCTGTTGAGAATTATGTTCTGCTTAAATTTAGGGAAAAATGTTAGTTAAATACAATAATTTGGCAGAAAAGCTGTGGAATGGAAATGAAAATAAATTAGTTTAAATCAGCACATGTGTTCTGCTAAATGTTAGTTGGTTAAAACTGGGTAAAAAATTCAGTTAATAAACAAAACTTTGGAATAATTTTTGTTTAAAATAAATACTATTGAAAAACCTATCATTTAATTTTGTTCTAGTATACACAATAGAAACAAGACACAATTTAAAACATTATATAAATACACTTAATATCGTTTTTATTTTTAATTTGTTTTTATTATAATCCTTGTTTGTGTTTATGCTTCTTGCCTGTTTGTGGCTGAAAATGAGAAAAACATTAGTTAATCATATACACATAAGTAAATTTAGTTTTTTATTTTAAAACTAACCTGTATCAGTTTAATTATATTTTAAACTGAAAATTTGTTTCTTGTTTCGGACTTGGCTTTCTACAAAGAAAGGGTTACTCCTAATATTCATTGCGTTTATTTTTCTCGATCATTCTTGTCTTTGTTTTTTTCTAGTCTTCTTTATCAGTGCCATGTAGAATTGTATGAAAATATTAAAGGAATGAAAAAATATAAATTAATATTTAATCATATTCACATAAATAAATATATTTTTTTTATTTTTATACTGACCATATTATTTTAATTATATTATTTAATATTTATTTATTAATTCAATATTTTAGCCGTCTAAGTTTTGTCTGACTGAAGCTCAAACATGTTTTTTTCTACACGCGCTTGTTGTTGTTTTTATGTAAAAAATGTATACACACTTAAAAAAACAACCACCTCCACGTTTATTATAGTAATGCACGAACACATAGACACTAGAACACACACATACGAGAATAATTCTCAAAATCCTTTAAAAAAAATTTAACTAAATATTAGAAGACAAAATTGGTTTAAGTGCAACTAAAATTTGTCCGAGTAGTAAAATGACCTTTGGTTAAATAACAGATTTAAACGATATCAGCAGAAAAAATTAGTTCAATTGAGTTGGGACCCGTTAGTAATAGAAGCACTTTCTTCGTCGAATCGACGAACATCGTTTACTTTTTCGTGTGTAAATTTGGTTGCTTATTGCAGTTTGCTGATTTTTCGCATAGTTCTGGCCGTTACAAATTTCTTGAAGTGTGTAAAGTTAATGCTAATTTCTCTTAAATTGTGTGTAAGCGTAATTTTTTTCAGATTTTATTCGTCAAGTCGAGTCATCAAATCTGGGCAACTCACACTGAAGAACAACAAAAATAAGTTACATTTACGCCCTGTTTCTAGAACACGTTTTGCTTCACGTTCGTCTTAAAAACAATAACATAACACATGTAATGCAAAAACAAAATACATGTAGTCACCCGTTCGTGTAGAGGCAAACGTGTTGTAGAAACCAGGGGTTATTGTTTGAAGTGTAAAAGTTAATATTTAATAAAATACATAAATTATTATGTAACCTTAATTGCTGTTTTTTGTGACTTTTGGAGACTATAAAAAAGCCAAAAAAAACTTGATGTTGATTTTTCAAATATTTTAGGTTAAGTTGTACCAAAATTAATTAATTTAATGATGGATAAGAATATAAACTAAATTATTTTTCCAATGAAAAAGGATTTTTAAAGTTTATTATATTGGAAGAGAGCGGGACCGCATTATAAATGGGCTTCATCGATTCGAACAAGAAAGTACTGATTGTATGCAAAATAAGATGTGCCATATATGGTTAACAGACTTTTGAACTAACATTTTGTTATGAGAGTATATTCTTAATTTTAAGTGATAATTTCTGAGTTTCAATTGATATTTTCTGAATATCAATTGCTATTTTCCTAATTACAATTGATGCGTTTCTGAATTTCGATTGATATATTCTGAGTATTAAGTGATATTTTCTGAATTTCAATTGATATTTTCTGAATTTCAATTGATATTTTCTGAATTTCAATTGATATTTTCTGAATTTCAATTGCAAAAAGTATAGTAATTAAGCCTTCACCCAAGATATGGAAATATTCCAACGAAAATTAAAAAATGATTTTACAAACAGACAGAAGTGTCAAACTTGGCACATCAATGATGTCTGCCGATGATTTGATTTTATTTTTTTTTAATATTTAGTTCTTTTACGTTTTAACCCATTTGACCACAGTCCCTCGGTCGCTCTCACTTGCACAAATTCATTCTCTTGGTTTTTATATGTAGATTACATAGTTTAGGAATGGAGCGTTTAAAATTCTCTCAAAAACAGGAAAATTTTACTCAATTTTGTCTGCTTTCTCTCAGTTACCCAAACTTTGAGGTCTGTACAAATTTTAGTTGGGGCTTTATCGTATCTCTAGTTATTTTTACTCTATGATTTGACCACTAAAGAAATGGTAATTGCAAACAATAATTTATATAATATGAATTTAAATATTTTTAATAATATAAGTACATACATATCTTACGGATAAGGTAATTTTTTTTTGGCAAAGCAATTTTTACTCTTAATGATTGTCCATTACAAATCATTTATCATGATATATATTATCTAAAATTTAAGCAAATATCGCAAATGATTCATTAGTATAATGCATTATTAAACAAAATTGCATAAAAAAAATAAATTTAAATTTCAGTAAACTGTTTAACGATATAAAGTTATTATCAATTGTCTGACTACACCCTGCAACAAATTTAAATTTTTTTCACACACATGCGTTTTCAATTGATCGCAATCACGTCAAAATTTCTTTTAAAAGGACTTTTAAGTTTAAATTTTTCCAAAGAATATTAAAATACTCATACTCGTTTTAGGATGCTAATATGGGTATCAAATGAAAAGTGAGAATCTTTGTTATTTTTTAAAAAATATTGGTTATAAGTTTTCTAGATTAAAAATTTCACAAATGTCCTTTTTAAAATTTAAGCCTTCAATATCTTTGATGATTCTAAATTTGTCAATCAGTTTCACATAAATTAATGGAAATTTTTCCGAGCATTTTGTATAAAAAATTAGCTAAATCGGATTAGCGGTTAAAAAGTTATGAGTAAAAATTCGAAGGTACCTCTAAATGTTGCGTGCAAATTGGTCAATGTCAGTACAAATTCATCTCTACACAGAAAAAACTAAAAACAGGTTTCAATAAAAAATTTTATTGAATCAATTAATATTTTAATTGATTTTGCACCTACCACTGAAATGATAGTATTAACTAAAAAAAATTGCAGACAGTTTATTAAAACTCTTTCAATTAAAATAATAATAATATCAATTAAAAGAGTTATTGTTTTTCTTTACAACCTCAATTAAAAAGTTTAGTTAAATTGATTAAAACTTTAATTGAAACTTAAGAAGAAAACAATGGTAGTTTTAATTGAAAACTCGTATTTTTTTATTTTTGTTATATGCCCCCCATTAAATAAAAACAGAAATGTGGGTTTGTAAATTAAATTTACATTTTATTTATAATAAAATTAAAGCTTTTTAATATAAAAATGTATTATAAGAAAACAAATAAAAGACAAAATTTTTGTTTTGCTTGTCTTGTCTTGAACTTTTACTTGTAATTGAATTGCTTTCTTAAAAAAATCACACACAACTTTAAAATGATAGTTTAATGACACTTATACTTATTCAAAATATAATTATTTACAAAAATAATAGTTTAATTATCCTTTTCGATAAGGTTTATTTAAATCCACATGTGCACTTTTATTACCACAGATAAAACACGAAACTAAATTAAGTTTTCGTGCGTACACGAATATCTCAAAAAAAGAGTGCTGCAAACTCTAGTGAAATAACTACGATTTTGCGTGTATTTGAAATGGGTAAACTATTCAACTTATTGAAAGTTAATCATTTGCGATTTTTTTTTTTTTTTATTTACAAATTAAATAATATATTGATATAATTAAACCTTTTTTTTTATTTAATCTAAATAAAATAAAAAAATAATAGTTTGCCAAATTTTTAAAAATGTTGTTTACATGTTGTCAAATTCAATAAATTTTTTAATTGAATCAATTAAAAAAATTGTTTAAATTGCCATTGATATTCAAACAATCGATTAATTAGATATTTTTGGCCCATAATTTTTTCTGTGTAGGCGTCTAGTGTTAAAAACATTTTTTAACAGACGCTGGAGGTGAATAATATTTTATTTTCACCACCTAAGTGTTTTTTCATCACAGAAATTGTTTTTCACCACAGAAGTAGTTTTTCTCTTTTTTATTTGTACCAAAAGCACGGTTGATTCTAAGATAACCGGCTAATTTGCTGTCCTTGTATATTTAAATTAGAAAAAATAAAATATATTAAACTTTATTATTTACTTTCCAATAAAGCTTTATAAGTCCTTTGCAGTCACTAAAATATTTTGTTCTTAAAACACTTTGGAAGGCAACCAAAGTGTGTAAAAGTCATTCCCCTGGATGTCTGTACCTAACACTGCTTTCACTTACATTTTTATAATTTTTTAACAAAAATAGTATAAATTTATTTCATTAAATTAGTGCAAAGTTAAAAATAATATTAAATGAGTTCCTTTTTCTATTAATGTTTATAATTTTTTTTTTAAATTAACATTTTTATGAATGATTATTTTTTGTCCTGAACATCACACATCATTCCCCTGTAAAATCTTAAATAAAATTATTTAAATTTGAAAAAATATTACATACTGAGTAAAAACGTAGCAAGTTTTTCACCAACAATATTGTCTTTCATAATGAGCTCTCGCACTTACGTTAGTCATTCCCCTGTGTTGTTTTTTTTTTAAAGAAGTATAATACTTTTTATAATTATGTGTGCATTTGTTAAGTTTATTTTGAATATCAACTTCCGATTCATGTCTATTTTACAAAGGTAAGCACTTAAATTTTTTTTTAGAGTTTTGTACACATTCTTCATGTTCCTGCTATCATTCCCCTGGCGAAAATATTTTTTCTATTTTTTTTCTTTACGTTAGACCTATGAAAAATATTCGATTTTTTCTATAAGAAAACTTTAAGTTTTTGTTAAACTAAGCAAGAAAAGTCAAAATGATACAATTTAGGCATATTTATCAGTACATCAGGCCTTGAGAAATATATTAATTTTTAAGGATATTTTTGATTCTGGAAAACTATTATTAATATTTTTTAAAGCAGAGAATCTCACCTTTCATTTGATACCAATATTTAAAACATAACTATCATGAGTACAAGTATTTTTTTTTTAATTAAAATTAAAGTCCCCGATTAAAAAAGTTACATCTCAAATACGAAATCAGATCTCATTTGATATAAATCGGTATTTATTTTTATCCAAGTTTATCTCAAAATTGGGGTATCCAGTAATATCCGATTAGATCCCTCAAATATATTAGCGGATTAAGTTAGATTAAAATTGATCTCACTTATACATATATTATTTTTAATAAAAATATAAAAAAAATTTCAAGAAAAATAATTTTCACATCTTTGCATATATAATTATATATGGAGTTATATATTACAATATATAATTATGCCTTATACGCATGTTATTAATGATGTTTGATCATATATAATCACATCTCAAACTAAATTGATAATCTTAATGTCATATATAAATATATCTTGAATTGCATTATTCATATGGCACCATAATAAGCATATTTTATATAACACACAAAAATATTTGATATTATTATATCTTAAATTATATAGCTTATATGTTACCATATATGTATTATTACATATTGTGTTATATATGAGTATGTATTATTATATATGACAATAGATCTATCATATCTTATTATGTTTAGCATATATGATGAATTTCATATCAAAACCTATAAAAAAAGGCACATTTTAAACCCGACCCCCTCAGAATTTGATGAAATTTAGCATACAGCTACATTTTACGTATACAAACACAACCTCATATTTCGAAATTGCATTTTTGAAAATATGTGGGCGTGGCGAGGTATCGAAGTTTTTGAAAAATCACGATAACATGTACTTTCAAGCTGAGATTACTACGGAATGGCTGAACCGATTTCAAAGATGTTGGTACCATTAGAAAGGTATTTAAATTAGCTTTCGAAAACAAACACTGTAAAAAGTTAGCAAATATTCCGAAAGTCAACAGTATGCGCAAAATTATATATTAAATCTAAAAAATGAAAACAAAAAAAAAACTTACCAAGGGTAAGTCCATATTTTGAGGGTGTCTGAAAAATTTGATAATACGATTCCTGTTCTAATCTATTAGAATTACAAAAAAAAACTATATAACTTTCAAAGTATAGCTACTTTATTTTTTTTTTTGTCACACAATGATATCAAAATATAAGGAAGTTAACAAGAGATGCATTTACTTAAAAAAAATTTAAAAAAAAAAGAAAAAAGAACGCCAGTTTAGTTTTTAGATATGTTGTATATATTAAACAGACCCTTCTAAAAAATTTTTTTTTGGAAAAAAGCACTTGGCCTTTGAAGTGTTTTCCCAGTTTAAAGTTTTATTTTTGGCCAAAAAAATTTTTCAGTGTAATATAAATAATTTACAGTGTATGTTTTCGAAAGCTAATTTAAATACCTTTCTAATGGTACCAAAATCTTTGAAATCGGTTCAGCCATTCCGTAGTAATCTCAGCTTGAAAGTACATGTGATATCGTGATTTTTCAAAAACTTCGATACCTTGCCACGCCCACATATTTTTAAAAATGCAATTTCTAAATATGAGGTTGTGTTTGTATAGGTAAAATGTAGCTGTATGCAAAGTTTCATCAAATTCTGAGGGGGTCGGGTTCAACGAATATCGGCTTTGATATGAAATTCATCATATGCTTAATATCATATTTTATAAAGGTTAATATTTAACATCATATCGTTATATATGTTACCAAATAAAAAAAATATAATAATATATGGATATTCATGACACTATGCATAATCACATATTGTAACATATTTTATGATGAAAAACATAAGACCTTTCAATATTAATTTTGACGTGATGGCGAAAAACTAAAAACACAGTTTTACTATATACGGTCTCTAGTTTCATGTATATATTAATTGTTCCATGTGTGAAAACTACTGTTGAACAGTGTTATAAATATTTATTGTCTTTTTTTATTATTTACTTGCAGATAAGCGATAATATTCAATTATTGAACCACATCATAATATATTGGCTGGCTGGGAACACCACAATCAATTGCCGATAACCTGTTAACTTTTTCAAAGTAGGCGCTTTCATTTTGTTTCTACTGCAAAAATAAACTAAAGCTCTCCGCCTCAGAAAAACCAACAAATCAATAAAATGGCCAAGAAATAAATAATTAAGACCATAAAAAAAGAAACAACCCCTCTTCTAATCATAAATGAACACAAAACCGTAAGGAATTTCATCAAAATTAAATACGACAACTAATGTTGTATAATAAAATAATATAAAATTGGAAAAAACAAACAGCACTAACCGTAATTTTAGCGATAAGCACCTAAAAACCGCTAAAGAGGGGACTTGCAAAAAAAATAAAAACAAAAACAAATAAAGAAATAGAGCAAAACGACAGCGGACTGGTTCTGTTCTTGTTTTCAAATACTTTAGCCCTTTAAGCTATTACTAACTGTTCAACAGTCCAACTATACAAACCATTCATTATTAAGAGACTGTTCGGTGTTTCGTGTTCTACAACTTAAATTTGAAAACAAACATAGCATTTTGAAAACTTCCCTAATTTTTAACTACGCTAAAAACAAAAACTCAAAATGAATAGTTTAGTTAAAGTTTTTAGCAATTTTAAAGAATTTTATAGTGAAATCAATGGTGCCACTTTAACAGGAGCCATTGATGTTATTGTCGTCGAACAGCCAGATGGTGAATTTCAATGTTCACCATTTCATGTTAGATTTGGCAAATTGGGTGTCTTAAGGAGTCGTGAGAAAGTGGTAAGTATTTCAAACATTTATTTAGTATATTTTATAAAGATCGGGCAGTAATATTTAAAAGGCTTGTCAATAATCAGTCATAGTTTGAAGTTCAATAATATATTTTTATAAAATTTAATCATTGGCTGTCGCTTATCACAAAATTTGTATTACACATCATTTTTTAGTTCGGCGCAAATAGTACTTAGAAATATATGTATGTATGTATGTATGTATGTATGTTCTTTATTTAAAATATTAGGATATTATACAAATAAAGAAATTAAATAACAATGACATATAAGTCGTCTGTTATATTAAATGAAAAACATTAAATAATAAATAAGTATAAACATGTTTTAAAATATATATAGTTGTAGTAGATATTATCAAAATATATATAGTTGTAGTAGATTTTAGTATACAATTACACAAATTCCTCAATTATTATTTTTCTATACTTTAAAGCATTCTCGACATAGTTATAAATCTTATTCCACCCATTGGGTATTTTACCATTCAAAATGTTTATAAGTTCAATTTCATTGAGGTATGGTTTTTCAAAGTATCTGTATCGGAATTCCCTAAGTATGGGGCATTTTGCCATGAAGTGTTGTAAATTTTCGTCTTCTCTAGTATTACATAGTGTGCACGATTTATTTTCAGTTGTACCAAATTTATTTGCGTTTAATGGTAGTAAATCTGATCTTGTTTTAAAGATTATTGCAAGTTTCCGTTGGTTTTTTATGGTATCGATATAATTTACCGGCAGGTTATGGTCCAAGTGTTTATAAAAACGCAATTCACTGTTTAAAGCTTGTTGTTTCATATTTTCAAGGGTTTTGGATTTTAAGTTTTGTAGCAATATGGTTCCTTTTTGAGCCCATTCTTGAGCTGAAACATCTTCAAATTCAAAACTTATACCCAATTCCCTGCCCATTTCGTTTATTTCTTTTGCCCAAAATAAATTATTTTGTAACATAATGATAGACAATTTATGTGGTAATCGGTTTTGTCTATATTGAAATAACGTTTTGTATATGTAATTCATATGCAACTCAAGCGTGTAAAAATAGCTACATTCTGCTTTTGTTTCAAGTGCCAATGCATAGTTTGGTGTAAATTCTGGTAATTTTAAAACTCTTTTCAAGAAGTACCGTTGAAGTTTATCAACATCATCATACAAACAATAACCCCAGACTTGAGCAGCGTATGCTTGTATTGAACGACATACAGCTTGGAATAGTTTCCATTTGACTTTTAGGTTTATATTTGGTTTATTTATAAAGCTGTTCCACGTCGCATTAATGCTATTTTTAGCTGAAATGTTTCTTTTTTCAACATGTTTTTTAAAACTCAATTTTGTTGTCAGAATTACACCCAGATAATTGTATTCGTTAACTATTCTTACTTGTTGATTTTTGTACATAATTTTTTCTCTCGCTGCAAGTCTGCCAGATGTCCTGAATACCATCATTTCTGACTTTATCATGTTTACTTCCATGTTCCATTGATCACAGTAGCTTTCTAAGTTTTTTACCATATTTTGCATAACTTTTATATCGTCGGCTAGCAAAACAATGTCATCTGCATAAAGAAGCAAACGCACATTTACATTGTTCAACATTAAACCACCCCCTAAATGATCATGAAGATCATTTAGGTAAAGTGTAAAAAGTAGTGGTGACAGTAAGCAACCTTGTTTAACTCCAGTATACGTCTCAAAGTATTCTGATAAATCCTTACCAGTCCACACGGCCGACTTGGTATCATTATAAATATTTTCTATTAGATTAACAACTTTTGTTGACATACCAATCTGATGTAATTTATATATAAGAGGCTTTCTAGGCACTTTATCGAAGGCTGCCTTAAAATCGACGAAAAAAGCATATATTTTCTTCTTTTCTTTAAACTTTGCATGAACTATGGCCGATAAATTGTAAATATTGTCTACAGTTGAATAATTTGGTCTGAACCCCGCTTGAAATTCATTTAAGATACTATTTTGTTCAATCCAATTTGTGAGCCTGGAGTTTATGATTCCCATCAAGAGCTTGGCACAGCAATTCATAAAAGAAATTCCCCGATAATTATTTGTACAATTAAGATCACCTTTTTTATGAATTGGGAAGATAATGCTGCTTTCGAATGCTTTGTCAACTTTTCCAGTTTCAAAAATTATATTAAAAACATTAGCCAGTTCGTTAAGAAATTCATCTGTTGCATATTTTATCATTTCGTATGGAACTCTATCCTCGCCAGGCGCTTTATTTGGCTTAGTTTTATTTAAAGCAGTTTTTATTTCTTGGATTGTTATTGCCTTATCCACCTCAAAATCTGTATACCACATTGACGCATATTGAATGTCTTTCGACAATTGTGGTTGATTTAAAAGCATATTGAAGTACTCTTTAAAGTCTTCGGCTGGAATCGACGCTCCAATTTTAAAACTATCTCCTCTTATTTCTCTTGCAAGCTTCCACCATTGTTTTGTATCATTTATATTATTAATTTTGTTATTGATTTCTTCAAAATATTCTTCTTTTCTCTTTCTACATTGAATAACATAATGTTGTTTAGCTTGAAGATATTTATCCTTATCTTCCGGGTTATTTGTCTTTCGAAATTCATTTAGAAAATCAAATGATTTTTTCCTTGCATTAAAACATTTGTAGTTGAACCATTTAGTTTTAAATATCGACTTATTGATTCTGGTTTGATTTTGATTTGGTATTGACTTTTTAATTACATCAACTAGTTGTTGCAAATTCATGAATTCGCCTTGATTTTGTAGCAAAAATAGATTTTGATTTAGATTTTGTTTATATTTTTCCATCTGTGTATCTTTCCACACTAGTTTTGGAAGTAAGTTGAGTGTTTTATTTTCCTTAGTTGGAGATTCGATGCTTAACTTCAACTTCAGCGGCATGTGATCAGACCATAGTTGTGGTTCTACTTTAAATGTATCTATGAATTGGAGCATATTATGGGATACTGCACATATATCATTTACAGAGCTTCCTACTGTACTTAAAAACGTAAACTCCCCATTTTCATCGCCATTTGTCCGACCATTTAGAATAAGCAGCCCAAAATCGTTACACAATTCCATGAGTTTTCTTCCTTTGTCATTTTCAATATGATCTTTTGAGTTTCTTTCTTCCAACCCTGCTGTAAAGCTGCTTTTGAAAAAATCTTCTAGTTCTTGTTGCATTCTACCAAGGCGTACATTCATATCTCCGACTAATATAACATTTTCTACTGGGTTGTTTGTAAAATAAGTTTTTAGTACCTTAAATTCATTATTCCAATCTGCTCCTCGTATATACACAGGTATAATGTTAAACTTTATTGAGTTAATTTTTATACTGAGAATGGCTGTTTCGTTGACGAAATGGTAATAATGTTTAATATTACAATTTTTAACGTTTTTTCTAAACCCATAGACACATCCACCACTTGCTCTTCCATGTATACTATGACGATTGGCTGGCTTCCAAAATAATTCAAAGTTATTGAAATATTTTTTCCAGTTTCCCACATTTTGTTCTTCAACGTGTGTTTCAAATAGGGCAAAAACATCAAAATCACATACATATTTAAAAAAATCCGGTAACATACATTTATTTGATAAACCATTTATATTAAAGGCTACTACATTAAAATATATATTTTGATTTACAAGTTTTTTGACATTGATTTTTCAAATAAAGCGTTATAATTTAAATTAATTTTATCGGAAACATCTGGATATAAATCTTTAATTGTAACATCTGCTTCTTCTTGACCGCAAAATAATGTTTTCTCCTTGTTCCATCTAAACCATTTATCCTTAATTCTAATTCTATCACTTATAACGGCAATACGATGAGACTTACTGGCTGCCACTATATCTTTTTTCAGTTGCAGCATAACCCTTTTGTCTTTCTGTTTTTCCGGTGATAAATCTCTTTCTACGTATATTGAGGTTCCCGCAAGTTTTTTGGCATTTTGAAGAGCGTTTTGAACACTTTGTGATGAGTCCAGTTCTACCAATACCGCCATTTTATCATCTCTTTTATATAGCTTTTTAGTGTATCTTATTTTAACCGATTTTGGCAGTTTTAGTTTATCAAAACAGATTTTGTTCACTACTCCATTTACGGAACTTTTTGCATTTAAGCCTTTTAAAATCAAGTTTTTACTTTTTACTTGTTCTTCCAACATATTGATTCTTCTTCTATCCATTTCTTTGTCGACCTTTAAATCTTCTACTTCTTGCTTTAGCTGATTGTTTTGCTCCTTCAAATTTTCTACATCTCCAGACAATGTTGTTATCTTCTCTAAAACTTCTCGATTACTATCTTTTATAATCTGTCTAAGATCATCCACATCAAGTTCTCCAACTTTTCTTCTTTCAGTTGATCGTTCTTCACTTGCATCTGGTGAGGTTTCTATCAAAGATCGTTTCTTTACGTTACCGCGTGCTTCAGATTGCCCATCTAGTTGATTTAAATTAATTGCTGCGTTTTGTTCCATAGTACCTGTATTTACAAACTTTTATATACCACAAATTAAAAGTTTCGCGTCTGTTAAGTCTTTGTTACAGTTTGAGAGTCATTGTAGTATTAATAAGTGAATGACAGGGTTGTTCGATTAATACTTAGTTCTAACAACTTGGCAGCACTTTTAAATATCAACAAGAAAGAAACAGATGGTGTTTGTTTTGTTTTCCAATATTTTTTTAATTTTTGATGAAAGTTAATTGTCTCTTTCTTTGAGTGGTTTTGAAGATAAATTTTTTATAAAAAATTTTGTGCAAATTAAATAAAATAAATGCCAAAAAATATTACATCAAACGATGTTACACCAACTTAAATTCATCTCACCAGAGGCAGTACCCAGTGTTGAATGTCATACAATGTTTTCAGACACTTTACGGAAGATTAAAAGTAACTTTTTTTTGGAAAAATCCGCGAGCTCTATTTAAACACGTCTATACTTTGTTCTTGTTCTCGAACTAGAAATATATATCGGCCATTCCACCGAAGACCGGCCAAAAAAGTGAATTTTTTTAACTTGGCACTTCCGATTTCAATTAAATTTTTTATTCAAAAAATCCATAAAACCACTCAAAGATTGGCGTTTTTAGTTTTTTAAAAATTCATTGTTTTACGCACGATTTAGAAATATGCAAAAAGTGTGTAAGTTTTCAATATTAAGTATTTTCTTAAATATTTAACGGATCATCACCATTTAAATTGCATTGAGATGGTACACTCCCCTACTTTTTTATTGCGAAAAGAAATTTTTTCTCTGCTTCAAAAATAATGCATTTTTATGTAATTTGTCTTTTAATAGGACTTTTGGCCACTCTGGATTTGAAAAAATATGCATATTTGCAAAATATGGTATTCTTACTAAAAAACTTTCGTTTTTTTGGGTCCATTGGTTAAATATTATTTATGAATTATTGAAAAAAAAGCTTGTATAAATTTTCCATAGAAAAAACAATAATTTGTTCTTATATTTTTTTATTTTTCTAAATTAAAAAGATTAAATTTAAAAAAATTAAGATGGTGTCTCCTTAAATGCATATATATTGAAGACTAAAAATTAAATTTTACAATTGTTTCTTTGTGTCACAGAGAATTGTGTCTACTTATGTATTTGGATTAAAAAATATATAATTTTAACCCTTTTAATCCCATGTTTCTTTCTATAAAAAATCTGATATTTGATAGTCAACATGAGCTTGAAAGGGTTAAAAATTTAGATTTTAAAATAGAATATTTTAGTAAATTCTGTTATCTTGTACTTACAGAAAAAATCTTAAAAATTAAATCTATAGTTTTTTAAAATAGAGACGTTTAAAAGACCCCTTAAATTTAATATTAATAAATCTAAAAATAAATATAAAATAACAAATTGTTGTTTTTTTCTTTGTAAAATTGCTACAAGCTTTATTCAAAAAATCAATAGAAAAAAGTGAATCTGAAACTTTTTGGTAAAAATTCCATATTTTGAAAATATGCATTCTGGTTTTAAATCGAGAGTGGTCAAATTAAAAAAAATTCCATTTTCAAAATAAATTGCATAAAAATGCAATTATTTTTTACGCTGGAAATAAGTTTTAATCCGCAGTTTAAAAGAAGAGGACCGTACTATTTCCAATGCTATTTAAACGGTGATGATCCAGTGAATATTAAAGAAAATATGAATATTTAAACTTACAGACTTTTAGCATATTTCTCATTTTTCAAAAATAAAAGCGCAAAATAAAAGCGCAAAATCTGAAAAAGGAAATACGCCGATCTTCAAGGGATCCATAGAGTTTCTAAATGCAAAAAGAAATTAAAATCGGAATACCTAAGGTCAGATTTTGAACGATCTATCGTGGAATGGCCGATATTTTTTATTGTATTAACGCGTTTTACTTATCGATTAATTATTTATCAATATAATAACGGTAATTTCTTTGTCTGAAATATGTGATATACATATAAAAGTAAAACAAAAGTTATGTTTTCAATTAGAATGAAATTTTGAAATTACGCAATGTTTAAATTTGTCACAATTTAATTTAAATCACGTATTAAAAAAAAATTGTCTTTTTTTAAAATCTTTGAAATAAGTTTTGAAAAACAGTTGTTCAAAAATAAATCCATTTTAATATTGTCAAAATAACTCGAAATCGAATAGGAACATAATTATGCTCCCTTAAAATATACGCTCATGGAAAAACTTCATTGATTTTCGTCCAATGTAACATTTCATAAATATGATGAAATGTATAATATATATGATGAAGAAGTTTCATAACTATAAGGTGGCGAAAAAGTAATCCTCCTATCAGAAAATGCTATACATAATAAATACATAATAAAAAAAAAAACATCGGAAGGTTATTTTTGCGCCACCTTATATTTATGAAATGATTCATTAATGTTTTTTCATATTTCATAAATAAATTGAGAATTTTGAATGTATTGTTGATCTTTTGAAATTGAATTTCATTTTGGTATCATAATTTTCAGGTTTGAGATCATAATTAAATGTTACAATTACAAATAGAAAACACTAATTGCTAATAAATGTAAAAGAAAATGAAAAAAATCTAGAGGGAGGCCGCACTTTCGACCTAAGCGACTTGGTCATCTTTAGCCTCATTCTAATCCACCAAACACAAGAAACTCAAGGTTTGATCATTTATATATATCAACCAACCATATATATATATCAACCAAATCAGTGATGTTAATTGATTACCCGAACAACATGAGTTATTTTCGTCTTTTCTGACAAATTTCGCAAATTTTTTTTACTGATATTAGCGATTTTTCTGCGAGGATCCTATCAGCAAAAATGTTGCTGACTTTACTTATATTTTTTTTTTAAGTGTAGGTATTTTATTGTTATAAATATTTATATATTTATATTCTGATTAATTTTTAATTTCGATTAGCTTAATTTTAATTTCGATTAGCTTCAAATTTAAACTTCTTTATTGGCCGATATCTTATTTTTTGTGATTTTATTAACTCAAATCTGATCGCCCCTTTTTTAGGTGGACATTGAAATCAATGGTGAACCAGTTGATATACATATGAAACTGGGAGAATCTGGTGAAGCATTTTTTGTAGAAGAATGCCCCGAAGAAGATGTGGAAGAACTACCCGATAATTTGGCAACTTCGCCAATACCTTCAAGTCATTTTCCCGAAAAATATTTAAATAGCAATACATTGGATATTGATAATGATAAAGAAAAGTAAGTTTTGACTCAATAATGTATAAATTAAATTTAGAATTGAAATAGAATTTGCAAATTTTAAATGTTAGATGTTTTAGTAGCACTTTGAAACTTAAATATCAAATATGTACTATCTCTCATATGCATCTTCATATTCACGAAATTCTTAATTTTCTTTCAAATTTAGTTTATAGCTAATTTTTATAAATTATAAGTTTTCTTTTTTACTTTAATGAATTTTTTACTTTTTGATTTATTCTATATTATTTTCTTTAAACTATTTATTTTATTCATCAACCAAAAAAACTAAATCTACATAGAATTGCTAGTGATGATCTACAATTGCCATTACCATTGCCTAGACGTAATTCCATTGATTTTTCCAAAGAGTCTCCTAAGGATGATGAAACATCAGTTAAATTTGAAAATCAAATTTCTGATTACAGTCATAGAAGGTAGTATATCAAATTAATTATGTTCAATTACAATTTAAATAAAATGTCTGTCTATATCTCACTGTGTATGCAGCATGTTATTTATACATTAAGTTAATCTTTTTTCTTTGTTAAACTAATCGATTTTTCAATTCTTTGCAGATATACCGATAACGTTTTGGAAAGACGTAATATAAGTGAAAAACTAAAAGAGTACACAACACAAAAATTGCGTCAAGAATGGGCTGAACATGAAGAAATATTTCAATTTGATGCATTAGATAAAGATAAGGTAATCACAGAAACAACATAAGCTGATTAATTCGCAGTTCACAGATTTTTAAGATTTCTTTCCCCTCAGTATCTTGTTGTTTGTCCTTAAAAATCTACAGATTTTAAGGATTTTATGGTATTTACATTCTAGTTTTGTGTACTTTTCCCTTATTAAAGTTTTCCTAAATTTCCCTGTTGAAAAATTCTCAAATTCTGTAAACTTTTTTCTTTAGAAAAGCTTTAACATTGTGAAGTGTTTTCCTTTTAAAAAATTATTGAATTCTAAACTTTTCCGGTTCTTGAGCCTTTTTTTTTTTTTTTGATTCTAAAGACTTTTTCTATAAATTAGGTTTAAAATTCTTCAAAATTTGGAATAATAAAGAGGCTTTGCTATTGAATTTAGAAGATTATTGGATATTAAAGGTTTCTCAGATTCTGGATACATTTTCTTGAAATCTAAACATTTTATTGAGAAATTTTACTTTTACTTTTTTTTACGTTTGACCAACATTTAGGGGATACTCCCTACTAGGGTATTCGAATTACTCGGGTTTGGTTTTGTTCGAGTAAACGAGTAACTCGATTTTAAGGTTTTTAACTTACTCGATTAATCGAGTAAGATTTTTAAATTACTCGAGTAAATCGAATAATTTGAATAATGTTATTTCACTAATTTGTCCTTAAAAATACACAAAATAAGTACAAAATCAGAAGTTCCGAAATGTATTTTATTAAAATTTAAAATATGCGTTAGTTTAAAATAAAAAGGATCATCTGTTCAATTTACAATTGATAGATTAAAATTTATTTTCTGTCGTACTTATAAGTTCGACTTTATGAAAACATTAGGGGTATAGGTTGTAGCATTTTTTGCCAATATTACTTTTTTCGCCGTCGTTAAAAATGTCCCCAACAAATTTTTGTTCGATTTTATTTTTTTTTTTTTCAAATTGATAATTTGTAATTTGTCATTAATTTGTATATACTTAAGTCCGAATGAAAGAATAGACTGATAGAGCCATTCCGAGCTGTAACATCAAAAAATTAAGAACTAACTGCAATTCGAATCTTGCGAAAAATGATAGCACAATATCATAGTTTTGCTATTGTTGCGATTTTTTATTGCATATTTAGATATTTAAAAGTTACGCTTAATTTCTGGAAATTGGACCTTTTGGTGTAAAATTTTTTATAGTTTCGACCCTATATTTGAGTATAATAATGCCTGTAATTTTTCAAGGATATTTTAAAAATGTCTTCAAAATTTGCTATTTTAGGCGTCTCGGTGCAGAATGTTTTTTTTTTTTTTAAATTAAAAATAAGAATAGTTTTTTATCAGTACAGTATTTTCATATCGTGGTGACACGTAAAAAAGTTAAAGCCCTATTGAACAACTATAAAATCTAAATTAACATTGCTTTATGTTTCATAAAAAAAATTTTTTTTAATAATATGAAACAATTTTTTTAGTAAAATATAAACTGAAATAGAACATATTTTGATTTACTCGATTAATCGACCAAAATTGCTCGAGTTATTCTTTATCGGTTAGCCGATTGAATACCCTACTCCCTACTAATGCAGTGCATTGTCTTGATATTGGGAAAGTAGGTTATAGGGTGGAGGATAGAGGGAGTAATGTTTGTGAATATTTGGAACTTCTGTATTGTAAGTGACAGGGAAAAAAAAATAAAATGAACGAATTCAATCCGTAATGTTCTGGGCGATGCACTGGACAATTGATTACAAACGGATGTGCTCTAAGTTCACCTATTTCAGCAGCACACTTCCCATGTGAATATCGATTTAACAGTGTTACATAACCCACATTCCGACTGTGCTCCAATGAGTCAATAGAGCTTGATACCCTGCTGTCATTGATTAGCGCCGACGCCCTTCTTTGCACACTTTTCAAAAGCTCCAAAATAGACTTTGAAGCACCTGCCCATATATGGGAGTTGTATTCCATCTACGCTCGGATATAGGTGGTATAAATAGTGAGTAAGTCGGATGGAGTGAAGTACTTCTGACACCGTCGTAGGAAACCGAGAAACTTGAATGGTTCTTTCGATACTTAAAAATCGTGCTTATTCCAACGGACATCACACTGAATTTTCATACCCAGAACATCAAGAGTTTCCGATTCATTAATATCGATACCACCAAATGTTGATACTGTTGACACCATGACCCTATGGGTTAGCCAGGCGCGGATCCAGTGAAGAGTTCTGGGGAGAGAAGTAATAGTATTTTTGACAAATTTTCAAATCTTTTTGATTTTTTTGTATTGAAAATTTTTATTTTGGGGGAGGAAATGTCCCATTATCCCTCCACCTGGATCCGCGCCTGGGGTAAGCACCCTACATTGGGTCTTGCGGTAATTAAAGTAGACCATATTCGAACGACCCCACTCAGATATTGTTGAAAGGACACAATTGAGTGTATCATTCATAATTTGCCTTTTGACCCCAACTATCTCAAGGCCTACTATCGAAGGAAAATGAATGGCAAATGTTACTGTCATCTGCGAAAGATTAAATAGGATTAAAAGATTGACCAATTAGGTCATTAAGAAAGATAATAAATAGGGAAGGAGACAGAATTCAGCTGAAACTTATCAGATGAGACCCCATCTATAAAAACACGTACACTGCTATTCTGAGGAAGCTCGAAATAAAGTGAGCCGAGTAATTACCGATCGAACAATTAAGAAATATGTGGAACATCCACTTTGCTCGCACCAAAGATCTGAACGGACCAACTTTAGCGCTCCGAAAGAAGTGCTAACAGATCTCCAATAGAACGACTTCTATAAAAACCATACTGTCGATCACTGAGAACTGAGTCAGACTTCAGAAAATTTAGAAGATGGTAGTTAACCAGGATCTCCATCGACTTCGAGAGCGAACAGGATATTGCGATTGGGCGCTAACTTTCATGATAATTAGACGCACCCTTTTAAGGTATTGGCTGGACATTAGCAACCCTCCAACATGAAGTTTAGATTTCCACACGGTACAAAGTGCTAAAAACGTTAGCCAATGGGCGAGCAAGCGTCGAATAGCACTGTTTTAGCACCAGTGCTGGTATACCATCCTGCCCCGTTGACTTATTTACGTTGAGGTCCACAAGATCCCTTATAACTGCTCGAGATCGGAAGAATATCGTCATAGGAATGAATGGAGATCAGTATTGGTGTTTACAGAAAAACTATCTGAATTTGAAAAATTATTAAATTTTGTAAACTCTTTATTATAGAAAAGCTCTCGGATTCTGAAGAATTGTTCCCATTAAAAAATTATTGGATTCTGGAGAGTTTTCGTTTAATTCTTTTTTTTTTTTTTTTTTTTTTTTTTTTTAAAGAGAGGAGAGTTTTCGTTTAATTCTTAAGATATTTTGCCGAATATTCCTATCAAGCCGTTATTAATTTTTGTGGAGTTGTTCTTAAAGAAACCCTATTTGATTCTGAAAAATGTTCAATGTAGAAACTCTTCGAATTCCAATAACTTTTCACTGTTGCCTAAAAAAAAACTCTCGGATTCTGAAGAATTTTTCCTACACAAAATTATTTGGTTTTTCTTGAATAAGACTTGTTTTTAGATTCTGGAGAAATTTTTTCGGAATATTCCTATTAAGCAGTTTTCGAACTATGTTTAGTTTTCCTTAAAAATCTATCTGATTCTAAAGAATATTTCCTGCAGATAACTCCTTTGATTCTAATACTTGTTAAAAAATCGCGGATTCTAAAAAGCTTATCAACAAAAAAAAAATCCTCGGAAAAATACTTCTTTAAAGGCTATTTCAAATCCAAAATTAATTTCTTTTAAAGAACTTTTAAGGACCTAGTTTAAAAAACTAGGAGGTCCTTAAACTATTTCTATCAAAAAAACTTTTCTGTAAAGTAAACTCATCAGAGAATTAAAAACTTACAAGTAATTTATTCCTACTAGTACCCGCTGATCTTAATAACCTTTGTATATGTTGTAGAGAATAAAAATTTAAGGGTCACATATTTTATTAACTGCCCAACCTCATTTTTAGGGGTTACCAAGTGGGGTCAAAAACTGTCCTTTTTCGGATTATTTCGTTTTATTTTAAAATAACTATAGACAATTTTTTTTATCAAATTAAAGCTTTTTTGAAGATACATTCGCTGGTATATTGAACATAAAAGTAATGCATATTAATGCCTATTTAATTTAATCAAGGGGTGTCTGAGCTTTTTCCGATGTTCGTATGTTTCAAATAATTCAAAAATGTCACCACTCTGGATCCACGATATATGCAATATAGGTATCAAAATGTTTGGTTTTTGGAGTACTTTAACCATAGATTTCTAAAATAATTTTTTTAATTGCCCGTTTAATTGCCCGTTACACAAAAATGAAGTGACTTAGAGACAAAAAAAAGATATCATTCGAAAGCTTACTTTTGCCTCTAAATAGTTATGTATTTTATTTAAACTTTATAAAAAACGCATTTTTTGAGTTTTTAATTAATTTCGCACATTTTAATTTTTTCGACTTTCATGATTAATATAAGTCGCAATTCTAAATATTTATTAAAAAATGTATTTTATTAAAGAACGCTTTGATTTTCTTAACACACTAGTGAAGTTTTCATTTTAAAGCTGAAGTGAAGTTTTTCATTTCATTGCTGAAAATAAAGCCGTAAGAATTTTTTAATGGTAAATATAAAGAGGGCATTTAAGGGTTAAAAATTACGTTGCGGAAAAAACTGCTAAAATTAGCAGATTTTTTTTTTTGTAAATACTAGTAAGATAATAGTAGCAAAAATAAATCTGTTGAATCTACAAGTTTTTAGTTATATTTGAGCTAAATTTAAGTTAATTGAAAGTAACAAATTAAAATCAGCAAAAAATTTTGCTAAATATTAGTAGCCAAAAAAATATAAAAAAATCTCAAATTTTTAAAGTTTTTTTTTTAGATATTTGGTAATGCGAATAAATATCTGCCCATCTTAAATCAGCAACTTAAAATTTTTTAACAAATTTACTAAATTTAACAAAAAATTTTTTGACATTACAGTTTTTGTTTGCTGTTTTTAGTCTACAAATAGTTAGTAAAAGTTTTTGCTAATTTTAGCACGGTAAATTTTTATTTTCAATTAACTAAAATTCAGTTTGAATATGGCCAAAATTTTGTAAAGTTAACAGTATTATTTTTTGCTGCTCTTAATTTTTTAATATTTAACAAAAATAAAAACTGCTAATTTTATCAGTTTTTTTTTTTTTGCAACGTCATTTTTAACAAATTTTTAGTAGGTTTTTCTGCTATTTTTACTGGTTTATTTCTTTGAGTGTATATTTATACTATGACAAACTCTGTGTTAAAATAAGTCTAATTTTTGTAAATTTCCGACATGTTTGCATACAAAAATATATTTTTTTTCATTCTACTTTTTAACCCTTAAACCATACCCAAAGTTCATAAAAACTACGGGTCCTGGTCGGAACATTTCTCGTGTTAGAGATCAATATTGTGTTTTAGAAAAATACAAGGTTATGACGCTTTTGTAAACTTTTTCTTTAGTTTGAAAAACTTTCTCTTAAAGAAAATCCGAAGATTTATGGAACTTCTGAATCTGTTAGCATATTCCTTTTTTCTTATTAAAAATCTCAGGCTTTAGTGACTTTTTGATTCTAAGGTACACGAAAATTTGTTTATTTTACAAAAAAATTCGTTGTTTTGACATTTTTTTCGTTTTTTTGCTTTGATTATTATAAGTTAAAGGACCATTTCGAATAGAAATATTAGCAGATTCTGACGACTTATTATTGAAGAAAACTTCGAAATCTAAGAAATTTTTACTAAAAAAATAAACTTGAATTTTCTTTTAATTATATTTCCCACAGGATTGGAGTAATAGTACTCAAACTGAAGAAAAATCTTTAGAATTTGTAGCTAAAGTTGAGTCCACCCCACAGGAAACTCAGCCGATTGATATAACGTTAACTTCAGAAAATGTAGAAGAACTTAAAGAATCAAAAACTTTACAAATACCAATAATTACTACCCAACAACAACAACCAGATTCACTTAATTCAACAAATAGCATTAAAGAAGAGTCCAAGAGTAAAAAGAAACGACGCAAGAAGTCACAAATGAAAAAGAAAAATGCTCAACGTAAATCATCATCCTCCTCATCTGTAGGCAGTAATACGCCACTAGATGGTGCAATAACTAACGATGATATTAAACCAGCCGAAGATGCTGATGCTTCATCAATATCGATCTCAAATAATACAACTAACTCGTCAAATGATGAAGCTTCACCCAAGTCAGGTGAACAAATTTCAGCTGCCTTAGTGACGGCCAATGGCGGTGATGATAGTCCTATTTCGGAGACATGTCAAACATCACCCATAACACCCAGTACTCAACAACGTATACACGATTTAGATATACATTTCTTTTCGGACACCGAAGTTACCTCATCGGGAGGTAATGGTCCATTAGGGGTAGGTCGTGGTTCTGGACGCCCTTCAACTCCCATACAAAGTGATAGTGAGCTAGAGATATCAATGCGTGAAAAAGAAACCGATAGTGATTTATTGACTACTTCAGCATCATGGAAATGGGGTGAATTACCCACTCCCGAACCAAAAGATCATTCAGATAATCAGGCTGCCCAGGCCCAGGCTAAACGTAATTCCATGTTAAGTAGCATGTTTAATTTTATGAAAACCAACAATAAGTTACGTAAGCATGGTACTGAGGGTGGTGTTTATCTCTCAGATCTCGATACTGATACTATGGATCCAGAAATGTTGGCCATGTATTTCCCTTCTGTCTCATCATTGTCTAAAGAAACTTCACCAGCTGCTGGTGCTCTACACAATAATGAAGATGACCGTGAAAGTGGCAATGGCACATCATTGCCACATTCTCCTAGCTCCTTGGAGGGTCAAAAAAGTTTAGATTCAGATTATGAAGATGGTAAATTACAAGAGGGAAAGTAAGTTTGTTCAAAAAAATATAAGCAAGAAATTTGAAGTTAATTGTTTTTTTTTTTTAATTCGTTTAGATATTTGGACTTTGTGGCCATGTCCTTGTGTGGTTTACAAGAAAAGGGTGATCCGTCGGATGAAGAATTTGATCGTCATTCTATTAAATATAAAGATGTAAGTTTTGAAAGTTGTAGAATTGTTTTGTTATTTTATATACTGATAGCATGTTTTTATTAGCTCATATTTAAAGCACTTTTGCAAAAATTTACACTTCAACACATTTTTGTTTTATCATTCAAAAATTTGCATTTTATTATCATCATGTGGTCTTGTACTATGCGATTTTTTTTCCTTTGCTTTTGTAAATTCTATGATTTTGTATTATACAATTTCTATTTCTTGATCTATTCATATAAAAGTTTTTTGATTTAAAATAAAACTTAAATGCTCTTGGTTTCTTAAAGTAGAATCTAGTGAAAATCACAGTTAAAGCGATGGAAAATTTAATAGAAAAGGCGGCAAAGATAATTACCGTTAAAATAACTAAAAATTTAGTTAATTTTAACTAAAAATGCAGTAAAAATAACTAAAAATGCCGTAAACATTCCCTTGTGTCCATAGAAACGTTTTCTTCTTCTTCTTCCTGTAAAGAGACTAACTAAAGTAATATTCTACAGTAATTAATTAAAAATTAATTACGATTGCCATTATCTGACGGTTGCAAAACACTTTCTAAACTGACAATTGTTTACTACAATAGTTTTGAAACAACTGTAAAAATTGGTAGAAACTACTGTTTTTTAACAGTTATTTTTTCGGTGTTTTAAAAATATTTTTTAATAAAAAAACATTTTTTTTTCTTTCAATTACAATAAACGTTAGTATTTCCTGCATCCTACTTAAAATACAAAGTAAAAATTTCAAACTGTACTCCAGTTATGATGTTTATATGCATTGGAGATACAATAAAATTATCTAATTATTATTTGCAAACTATGAACATATCAATAATAACAAATATAAACTCAACGAGAATTCAAAAAAACTCGACATAAGCTTCTATTTTTAAATAACTAACAAAAATTTACTGTTTACTGCAAAATTACGGTTCTGGTACTTGTTGCTAAACAACTTTTGCATAAATACAGTGTTTTTATTCCGTTTTTTTTTTAATAACTGTCATAATAGTTGTTTTGTCATATTTCATAGAAAAACAACTGTAATTGCAGTTAAAAACAACAACTACAGATTGCTACAAAAACACCTGTCATGTAGAAACTGCAAAATAACCCATCAACTGTATATAACCCATCAAATTCTGGATTTATAGAAATCACACATGGGACTAATGAATTGATGATTTAATTACCATTGCAATAATATCAATTGTAATAAAATTATTTTCATTACCATTTCTTATTAATGATAGTGATTTTAAAATCTGATTTCATTGAATAATGACAAAGGTTTCAAATTATATTACCAATAGCAATACATCTATTAAAAAAAATCGCAGGAACTTGGGATGGAAAGTGCTCGCTCAGAGTCATGCTTATATTAAATAATTATTCAGAACAAAATTTCTCAGTCTCGTTTGTAACCACCTAAAGCAAAACGAAATGGAAGGGAATGAGTGAAATTGAAACACAAAACACAGAGAATGAAATGGAATAGAAGGGGAACGCAATTTGAATTATCGGTGTGTTGCAATTAGTATTATCACATACATATATTGATTAAGTTGTATTGTCGGATGAAGTTTTGCCAAAATTTTGTCAGTTTGCGCTAACTCACTTAGTTTCCGAGATATATTGGCCATTTTGACCTTACAGAATTTCTCCCATAGAAACACTCTGAGACTTTGTGGATTCTTTTTTATAGAAAGCCCATAATATAAAACACGTTAAGTTTGAAAAATTATTTTATTGGTTCTAAAACAAATTTCATTTCAAAATCCAAATAAAACTCTTAATTTTGATTAAATCATGTTGTTGAAAATTTTTAAATTTATAGTAAATCTTTTTAAATATGTAATTATTTTGTAGTTATTACCAAAACAAATCATTTAAAACAATTAATAATTATTAACTTGACACTGAACATACTATAATATATCATCCACTATTGTATAATGTCTTAGGTCTGTGAAAATCCCAGCATCTTCTCGTCGCCTAATTTAGTTGTACGCCTTAATGGTAAATACTACAGCTGGGCGGCTGCATGTCCAATTGTCATGACCATAATAACATTCCAGAAGCCTTTAACTAATGTAAGTTTTGTAATGTCTTGTAAAAATGTCAACAAAATCACAATCATGTAAAAATCTAAACAAAAAAATCTCATAAAACAATGATAATGCTTTAAATAATATACTAAAACTTGGAATTTTTTAAAATACTTAAAGAAAATCTTAATAATTTATTAAATTTATTACCCCCCAACCAAAAAATACAAGGATGCCATTGATCAATTAATGGTAAATGCCAAACAAGATGCTGTTGCTGCTGCAGCAGCCGTTAATAAGGCTGAGGTTGAAGGTGGTGCTCCCGCTGGTGCACAAAATCAAGCTAAACGTTCCTGGTGGTATTGGAGACGTTCACAAAATGTTAATAACACCAACGATGGAGTGGTAACAAAGACTGGTAAATTAGATGAAAAGATCGATGATAAAGGTTTGTAGGCATAACGTTTAAAACATAAAAATGCTTATTTAATTTGTTTACAACAGAAAATGATCAAATGGCCGTGGCTACACAAACAACACGTCCTAATTCTCCCGATATAAGTGATCGTACTTTAAGTAAAACTGATTCTACAATGAATGCTGAAAATACCTCAGCTATGGTTGATAATATGGAAGATTTATCACAAGCTTCATCGAAGAGTGATTCGACTGAGAATAAAAATAAATTGGAACGTTATAAAAAATCATTACGTCTAACTTCAGAATACATTGTAAGTACAATACGTTAATACTACGTTCATTCCGAACTCCAAAATATGTCTTTTCGTTCTTTCAAGTTTTCGGCTTTCAAATTCCATACAAATTTTGTTTTTTTTTTTTTTTTTTAAGAGAAGCAACACTCAGGAAATTCTTAATATTAATTAATGTGTTGTTTTCTTTGGAAAGGGGATAGTAGAGAGGTGAAAATGGGGAAAGATGAAGGGCTTCAAACATGGCAACACTGTAATTGCGAGTGATGATAAATCTTAGAATAGTTGTTCTTATCCAATTGATGGAAAGTTGGCGAACTTGTTGAATCTTTTTTTTTGCAGCCCTGATCTATTATTTTACTTCGGTGGGGTTAAGTGCTACTTGAACACCGAAGCTGAACGCTGCAATACGTATGAGGGATAGAAAACTCATACATATTATTTTTCTAAATTGATGTTGTCGCCGCCGGGGATCGAACCCGGGACCAACTATGTAACAGTCCAACACGCTAACCATTACACCACAACGCCCACAACAGCATACAAATTTTAAATTGAAAACTTGAAAAAAACAGTAAAACTAAACACATATTTTGGGGTTTAGTATGAACTAGGGTTGTCATATATTTAGGTTTTTATTTTGTTCGAATAAACGATCAAACAATTTTTGATCAAAGGATCAAACGATTAATTTTTAAAAATTATTCGACTAATCGAACGAATAACGAATAAAAATGTTTTTAAAAATACATAAATAAAGTATTTTACCAAATCATCTCAATTTTAACCCTTTCACTACCAACTTTTTGTTTGACTTCAGATTCTAGTTAGGGGTCCTTAAATTAGAATGAAAAAGGTTTACACATATGGCCCCTCCGCACTATGCTTTGTCCCATAGACAAAAATCAAAAAAAAATTTTTGTCTCAAATTGTTTTTAAATACAGATTTTTTGAAAGATAATAAGGTATCTCAAATAAATGTTAACAAAAAAAATTTTTCTGATTGCTTTTGCCACCACGAGAGGGCGTTAAAAGCAGATAATTTCTTCCAAAAATTACTTAACAGAAAAATTAGTTTTAGTTGTTTCACAAAAATAATTCTGAAAAATTCATTTTTTTAAAAAGTCGCTCGAAATTTGGTTTTCAAGTACTTTGATATATTTGCAGTTAAATTAAAATTTATAATTTAGTATTTTTTTACAAAATAACTTTTTTTATTGCTCTGAAAAACACATTTTTTTTGTTGAAAATCCAAAAATTACTTAAGTTTGATGGAGTATAAAAAAAAATTATATAAAATTAGATATTTTTTTTTTTCTGTTTTTGTAAGTTTATACTCTTAGCTAAGAGGGTATTCAAAAATTAGTGCCTATTTTTTACCACAACTTAAAAAAAAATGCGTTTTTTGAAATGCCTAATTTTATGATTTTTACTCAAATATCAGGCATTTAAGAGTGTTTAATATCATTGCGCAACACAATTTTATATTTTACATGTTAAAAAATAAAAAAATTTAATTATATCATTAGTAGACCAAAACCACTGAAGTATTTTCAAAATTTAGCTCGAGTTTTTTTTTATGGCCCACTGAAGTTTTTAAATTTTTTTTAAAGGCGTTTTGAGTAAGTCAAAAAAAAATGTATTAAATCTAATACAAGGCTAATAGATGATTTTAATAAAATTTGATGACGGTTCTTTTCATAGAACTAATTAACCCTCTATCTGCCATTTTTAGGGGTCATTTCAGCCCCTCCTCATGGAACACCACTAACACGTTTAACATTTAAGATAAACTCGGACACCCAAAATTTGTTGCACAGTGTATGCAACTGTAGCTTCATGTTATGTAAAATATCTCATTAATAATTAGTTAGATCCAATTAAACTATAAATTAGATTCTGTTTCATATTTAAATTACTATTTTAAAGTGTAAGTTGCGATTGACTTCGATTTTAAAGTTTTTTTTGTTTCATATTTTTGTTTTGCTTTATCATATTATTTGCCGTTATTTATATTTTTCAAATTAGAGATGATAGCGTGACACATTTGTTTTGAAGTTACAATACACGCGTGTGATAGTAACTATATTCCAGCAGCGCTAATACGACCATATATTAAATTTTCGGAAATGCGAGAGAAATTTTTATTTTCTATAAAAGTTTCAATTGTATAAAAACCGTAAGTGTTACAAATTTAATTGCCTTTAACATAAGTGATCGTGAGTGCTAGTGGATGAAAATACTAACGGGTCCATCTCTATTTGTAATGTAAACAAGGTTTAAAAAATAAATTTATAAATTAATGTAACTAATCTGTGGTGATGGCAAATATTTAAAAAAATTCCGATATAATTGATTGTTGGATAGCAGCATCCTCAAACAATAAAATATCAGAGGTGTATAAATATGTAAAACATAAGATAGGCGATTCATATTTTAACAAAAAAAACTTAATACAAAGTATTCAGTTTTTTAATAGTAAAGTGAATAAGTTATGGAGAGAAAGCAGATATAATTTTAATTTTTTTATCAAAATATATCGCACTTAATCAACAGGAGGGTATTAACTCAAAATGTTCAGTAGAAGCAAAACAATTTTAAATTTAATATTAAAGGCACATGAAAAAGAATTTTTAAACCAACCATTTCATTATCAAAAAGTAGGCAAAATAGCACGATATTTTTACAGCGGATATGAATACTACTCGTCAATTTTTTTCGAAAAGTGGAAAAATAAAAATTTTGATGGAAGTGCGATATGATTTTTTCATAATTTTTTAATGACGTTTACATTGCTATGTTATCTTTCAAATATCCTTATAGTTTTATTTTTGCAAGAGCATTTTAACCGGTTTATCCTATTTTTCAATAAATGATGTTTTTGTATTTTCCACATTGATAATCCGATTCTACCCAAATTTGGCACAAATATATATCTTGCAAATATCAATTTACATACCAAAATTTATTACGATCAGACAATTTTTTTAGGAATGGTAGCGTTTTTAAGAAAAAGGATATATAGCAGGACCTTTAGTCCTTAGTCCGATTTAAATAAAAATTTACACACACGTTGCTAGTTGCATGTGTATCAGCATGACCACTCTTTGTAATTTTGTGGGCATTATTGAAGCTAAAATTATATTTTTCAATTTCAGGACACATGGGAGGTAGGCGTGTCCTAGCGCCGATTTTTCCAAAAATTCTTATTTTTCTTAACTAAGCTATTTTATGCTAGTGTACCAAATTTCAAAAATATCTGACTACTCCTTCTATTTTTGTCCCTTCGTTATATGGGAACGAAGCACAGTGCTCCGTCTCCTACCCAACAAAAAAGGGTTCGAAAATCTAATTTTTAAACTTCTCAGCCCATTTTTTACCACTAAAACATTTGAATTACCAAAATTGTTTGGTCTTAATTTGGTCTGGTCGTTAAACTTATCTAGGGTGTCCCTTAAAAATAGATTTGTCATTACAGCCAAAAGTTTTATTAATAATGGTTTCAAATGGAAAAAAAAGTAATCAAAAAAGTAATCATTTTAGACTATAATACCGTAAAAAGATTTCTCAATAATACGCCATTTTGCCTTGTTATCTCGTGAAGAATAAATTACAGTTTTGAAAATTTTCCAGGGATGACAGTCAATACCGCTAAAATACTGTTATCGATTCAATACCCTTTCAACTGACTATCGTTATCCCTAAAATATCGTTATCGAAATAAAAGTAATACCGTAAAATACCGTTACCGATATAACTAAAATACCAATACCCCTAAAATACCGTTACCGAAATAACTAAACTACCATTATCGCTAAAATACCGTTATCCGTAAATTAATTAAAATAGCGTTATCCTTAAAATACCGTTACCAAAATAAACTGACAAGATTAGAAGTAAAAATAATAACTGTAAATAAATATGTTTTAGAAGTTGGAATGAAATTCGGTCACGATGGCGGTAAAAATATCGGTGTGCAGGCATGCATATACCAATATAACTAAAATAACGTTACCATTAAAATACCGTTACCGAAACAACTAAAAATACTGTTATCCTTAAAATAACGTTACCGAAATAACTAAAATATCGTTACCGAAATAATAAAAATACCTTTATCGCTAAAAAAACCCCCTTACCGAAATAACTAAAATATCGATACCCTTAAAATACAGTTACCGAAATAAAAGAGAATGGCGTTACCCTTACCGATACCCGAATCGAATCGGTCCATGAAATTTTCAGAAAGTTAAATATATATCGGCGATAGTTTTAGTATATCAAGCTGTGATCGTTGTAAAATAGCTATATTTTTATAGTTTTAACCTTAAAACTCGTGTGCTATTTTTCAACG
This sequence comes from Delia radicum, assembly GCA_021234595.1. Lineage (NCBI taxonomy): Eukaryota > Metazoa > Arthropoda > Insecta > Diptera > Anthomyiidae > Delia > Delia radicum. Next base: position 94,369,919 of record CM037855.1, read on the forward strand.
ATAGCACTTTATCTGCGAATTCCTTCATATTGAACGCTTGAATGTCAAATCATATATCTTTACCCATTATTATAGAGTCGATATCTTGGAAAGCAATTCATAAAAGTTTTAAAATTTCAGGTATTTCTTCAATAGAATTAAAAAAATATGTTTTATTTTGTTTGTTTTGCTCGATTAATCGTCGAAACTTATTAGAATTATGCATTAGTCGAAAATCATGTTTTTTAAATTATTCGTTTGTATTTTCTTTTTGTTGGTTCGATTAATCGAATAATTTTTATTCGAGTGACAACCCAAGTATGAACGTAGCACAGGGAAACATATAAAAATTTATAATTTTAATATTTCTGTAATTCACTTTCAGAAAAAACTAAATTTAAAAGAAGGCATGAATGAAATTGAATTTAGTGTCACCACCGCTTATCAGGGTACCAGCCGTTGCAAATGTTATTTATTCCGTTGGAAACATAATGACAAAGTTGTCATTTCGGACATTGATGGCACCATTACCAAATCCGATGTTTTGGGTCATCTTTTACCCATGGTGGGCAAAGATTGGGCTCAATTGGGTGTAGCACAGTTATTCTCGAAAATCGAACAAAATGGTTATAAACTATTGTATTTGTCAGCTCGTGCTATTGGTCAATCGAGAGCTACACGTGAATATTTGCGTTCCATACGCCAGGGTGATGTTAAACTGCCCGATGGTCCATTGCTATTGAATCCTACATCATTGATATCGGCATTCCATCGTGAGGTGATTGAACGTAAACCAGAACAATTTAAAATTGCCTGTCTATCGGATATTAGAGATTTATTCCCCAATAAGGATCCATTCTATGCTGGTTATGGTAATCGTATTAATGTAAGTGTTTATATAATGAATCTTGTTTGTAATATGGAGTTAAAAGCGTTAAATTACGGAAAGTTAGACAGATTTTAGAATTGTTTGCTTTGCTGGAAAAATTCTTTGATTGTGAGAACTCTTTTCTTAGTTGATTCTCAACGCTCTTTAGATTCTTAAAAATTTTGCCTATATTGTGACGAAGTTTTTTACATAAAAACCCCTTTCACATTTAGAAATCCTTAGATTTTGGACATTTTTCTATAGAAAAACTTTCAGATTAACTTTTTTTCTATAGACACGCTTTCAGATTCTGATAACTTTTTCCCTTAGAAAATCTCTTAGTTTCTGTGAACTTTTTTTTTCATAGTAACGCATCAAATTTTCAAGGTTTTTCCCATATAAAAAGATTCAGATTCCTTTCTGTATAAAACCGTTTAGATGAATCATTCCACTTGAGAATCGATCAGATTCTAATGACCTTTTACTATAAAAAAAACACCCCTCACATTTTGATTATATTTTCCTTTACAAAACCCCTCAGTTTCTGTGCAAATTTTCCTGAGGACTTTTTCCTATAGAAAAACCCTCAGATTCTGAGGACTTTTTCCTATAGAAAAACACTCAGATTCTGAGGACTTTTTCCTATAGAAAAACCCTCAGATTCTGAGGACTTTTTCCTATAGAAAAACCCTCAGATTCTGAGCACTTTTTCCTATAGAAAAACCCTCAGATTCTAAGCACTTTTTCCTATAGAAAAACCCTCAGATTCTGAGGACTTTTTCCTATAGAAAAACCCTCAGATTCTGAGGACTTTTTCCTATAGAAAAACCCTCAGATTCTGAGGACTTTTTCCTATAGAAAACCCTCAGATTGTGAGGACTTTTTCCTATAGAAAAACCCTCAGATTGTGAGGACTTTTTCCTATAGAAAAACCCTCAGATTGTGAGGACTTTTTCCTATAGAAAAACCCTCAGATTCTGAGGACTTTTTCCTATAGAAAAACCCTCAGATTCTGAGGACTTTTTCCTATAGAAAAACCCTCAGATTCTGAGGACTTTTTCCTATAGAAAAACCCTCAGATTCTGAGGACTTTTTCCTATAGAAAAACCCTCAGATTCTGAGGACTTTTTCCTATAGAAAAACCCTCAGATTCTGAGGACTTTTTCCTATAGAAAAACCCTCAGATTCTGAGGACTTTTTCCTATAGAAAAACCCTCAGATTCTGAGGACTTTTTCCTATAGAAAAACCCTCAGATTCTGAGGACTTTTTCCTATAGAAAAACCCTCAGATTCTGAGGACTTTTTCCTATAGAAAAACCCTCAGATTCTGAGGACTTTTTCCTATAGATAAACCCTCAGATTCTGAGGACTTTTTCCTATAGAAAAACCCTCAGATTCTGAGGACTTTTTCATATAGAAAAACCCTCAGATTCTGAGGACTTTTTCCTATAGAAAAACCCTCAGATTCTGAGGACTTTTTCCTATAGAAAAACCCTCAGATTCTGAGGACTTTTTCCTATAGAAAAACCCTCAGATTCTGAGGACTTTTTCATATAGAAAAACCCTCAGATTCTGAGGACTTTTTCCTATAGAAAAACCCTCAGATTCTGAGGACTTTTTCCTATAGAAAAACCCTCAGATTCTGAGGACTTTTTCATATAGAAAAACCCTCAGATTCTGAGGACTTTTTCCTATAGAAAAACCCTCAGAATCTGAGGGTTTTTCCTAAAAAAAAATCCTAAGATTGTAAACACTTGTTTTTTATATGTATATAAAAAAATCACGAAAAAAATATCCTTTTGAATTATTTCCATTTAATTATATATTATATTTAATTCTATTTTTCTTAGGATGTTTGGGCTTATCGTGCCGTTGGTATACCCATTAAACGTATATTCACCATTAATACCAAAGGAGAATTGAAACATGAACTAACACAAACATTCCAATCTTCGTAAGTACCAATTGTTTTTTATGTATATTTATAATCGATTTCATTTATAAAAACACTATTTTCCAAGCGCATTCTATTCATTCATTTTTTGTACAATATATATTTTTCGAATGGTGTTTTGTATATTCCTAATGTATGATAATTAACCAATTGCAAAATGCTAAAATTTCATACATTTTATTTATAACTTATATATATAATTTTATTAAAAATATTCAAGGTGTTCGTATATTTAAATACTTTATTTAAAATCACATAAACTAGTTCACTATTTACCATTTTAGAAATGATTATGGTTTAATATCATATATTAAATAGTTTAAAAAAAGCATTTATTATCACTTCATTATTAAAACTTTTTTCTATATATAATTGGCCAAACAAACAAAAACGTAATCTATATAATAAAACTACAACAACAAACAAAAATATATAACTTTAAATTAAAAAAAAAAATAAAACATATTCTTTGTAATAATCATAAATCAAATTTATCTATTAATATTTTTTAATCCATTTTCTTGCAACGTTTAAAATTTTTGATTTGAATTAATCCGTTTATAACAATTGCGAAATTACGATTTGGGCTATTTCAAATTTTTTGAGCTCCTGCTGAAACCGACGTATTATGGCTCTTATTTCGTTAAGTTTTATGAATTGAAAAAAACGTTTTACAGGGTTTGGATGACTATACTTGAAGGATATGACGTGCAAATTTTTACATTGAAAAGTCTTCACCTTAAGAATTAGTGGTCATCTAAAATTCGAAAAATTAATAAAACGACTTGAAACTTGCAAGAGTTTTTTCATTCATTCCGTTTTCTCTGTAATAGTTTTTAGCTTTCAGATCCAAACCAATACAAAATATAATCACTAGACTTGGAGGATATATCCACAAAAAAAAATTTTTTGATATCGCTGCTGGGTGAAAAGTTGCATGGTGGTTTACAAGTGAAACCAAAATTTTCCAAATTTTTTATAAAGCGCAGAATTATAAAAACGGCGTAATTTTATAAAGTTAGAGGTATATCAAGTTGGTGTCAGCGCACCAATAACATATCACGGACATCACAAACTTAAAAGAAATTAGCGTAAATTTTTTAAAAATGTATCTTTTTTGCGTCTGACAATCTGAATTGTCTTTTTAGTTGGCTAGTGTATTGCGTGATGTGAGTAACTTCGTAAAGTACACCTTCGAGGCGAAAACGCACTTTAAAACTTTTAAACGCAAAAATTATATGAACTTTTGAAAATTTTTGCAAAAAAAACAATTTTTGTTTTAGCTTTTTTTATATCAAAACATGGCATGGGAATATGTTTAGGTATCTAAATAGATTCTTCGCGACGAACTAAACTGATAAAGTGCAAAAAAAAATATTTTTTTTTCAATCCTGGCGCGTGCAGCGGCAGTTTTTTCCAAACACATTTCGCTTTGTGACAACTAAAGCGCTGTATCAATTCCGCTCATACGTATATCGAATGGAAGACTTTACTGAGCTTGATACTAAAATCGAAAACGCACCAAAAAATTTTAAGGATTTAAAATTTTATGGAGGAAACAAAATGTTTCTAACCTTAAAAAGCATCCTTGTATGAAATATTTGATTTTGAAAATTTAAAAGAATTATTTTTGAATTCGGGTTAATAAGTAACCTAGAATCCCAACAAGTATTTTATAATATAAAACGCGTTTTTTTTTGAACCCCTAGAAAGTGAGACTATATTTTTAAACAATATTCACGAGGGCCACTTTAACAAATTTCAACAAAACAATTAAACATACTACCGCGAAAACCTCCAAATTACCGCCGACCTAAGAATAAATATTTGAGTTTCAATTCAGTTTATTTTATTTATGTGCGTGAACAGTCGTGAATAAAAATTAGTAAAATGGTTTCAGATTATACATTAAAAAACGTGAAATTCTTAAAAACTGAGAAGCGAAACAAATTAACCGATAAAAGACGCGAATATCGCCAATCTGAAAAAAATAAAAAGCAAAAAAAAAAAAACAAATCGCAAATTTGTGTAAGAAAGTCAGTTAGGTATTCGGTTTTAAATAACAATAATAATAATAATAAAAACAATGCCATCAAAACAAAAAATTGCGGATTAAAAAAAATTGAAAACGGCTTAGAATTTATCACTGGAACCCAAGATTTAACTTACGAAACGTTAGTTACAGCTTCCAATTTGAAGAACAATTTTACAAATTTTCAAAGGTAACAAATCAAAATAGCAAAAAATCATGAGTGGTAAAGTTTAAATGGTTATATCTCTTAAACCTTTAGCGATAGGCAAATAGTTTTTTGCCAAAATATTGCAAATTATGTCTTATACTAGCCGTAATTTTTTAAAATATTTAAAAATTTTAAATAAATTTTTATATACATACACGATCAAAAACAAAAATTTTTTATTTTTTTTTTTCAGTGTATTTTAAAAAGTATTGAAGCTTTTACAAATATTTTAGTGTGCTAAGAAAGCCCTTAAGTGGTATTATCCACACGCGTTATCCTTTTTCAATTTTAACAAAAACTGTAATTTTAATATATTTTTTTTAATTTTTAACTTAAAGCCGCAGTAAAATTTGCGCCGTTTAATAAAAATGATTAACGCGAACGGATTTCACATGCTCAAATATCGGCTTATACACACACAAATCGACATTGATGCCAGACAAAAAAAAAAACTTTAAAAAAATGTCTAGGTGCTTTAAATTTTTGAAGTTGAACATATAGACCTATTTGAAACTAAATAATTGAAATATACGAACGAAATTTCAATATTTTGAATAAACCAATTTATTTGCTTTAGAAAGATTGAGGTTAAGAAGAAGAATAAACGTTTTTTTTCTCTAACAATTATAAACACTATTAACTTTCAAATCAGACTAGACTCTAGTTAGTTTACAAAAATCGTGTTTTTTGGCTAAAGTATTTTTTACATAAATTCATATTTATTAAAAGTATATCCTCTAAAGTTCATGAGAAGGTCATGGTGAAAAGTGCTTATCAAGTTATTGTTTTAGTTTTGTTAAAAATCAATTTGTGGCTAGAAAATGGGTTAAAAAATAAAGCATTTAATTTTTCAAGTTCATTAAAACAACCCTAATTTTTGTGTAAGATGTTTTTTTTTTTGTGTAATTGTTTTATAATTTCGTTTTTATTTTCGAACAAATTTTATTTTTAAATTTTAAAATAGTGGTTACATCAATCAATCACTAGAGGTAGATGAATATTTTCCATTACTGGACATTGATGAATTTGATTATAAAACTGATATATTCGACGATGATGAAGAGGAAGAAGAACTTAAATTTAGTGACACAGAAAGTGACGAAGATGAAATCTTTAGTGATGAATATATCGATGACGAACAAGATGATGGTATAGTCGTAGATGTTTCAGAATCAATAAGTATTACAACTTCGTTAAATTCCCAAACACCAACTACAGCATCTAGAGGAGGTGATCATAATAATGCGAATTCATCGCCAGCTATTATGATAAATGCAACCGTTTAATAAAAAAAAATCGAACGGTTTAAATTAAAATGCAAATTTTGAACAAAGAACATATTATTGATAAACTAAATTGTGATATTTATTACCTGGTTATTGTATGCAATTAAATTGCTTTTTACCTACATATATTTACTAAAACAAAAAAAATCAAATAGAGAAATTATTAAGGTATACACACAGAAAAACAAGCATTAAAAAATCAAGTAGAAACAACATTAAATTAAATAGAAACAGCTTTGAAATCAAACAATGTTTGTTTTCTATTTAGTTTAAATATGTTTCTACTTATTTTTAAAATGTGGAAATGGCATCTATAATGTTAAAATATTAATTTAAGTACGAAAACGTTTATTTTGAAATATAATCATATTTACTTTAATAAGATTTATAGTTAATTTAAAATTTTTCGTAAAAAAAAACAAGATATTAATTTAAATATGAAATAATAATTGATGTTTAATAATGATATTTTATTCTCTGTGTGTATGTGCTTTTTGTTATAAGTATGTACATAAAAACAAGTATTTGTTAATTAATTATTTAATTTAAAAAAATATTTTTAATCTTTTTTTAGTTATTTATTATATAATGTCTTTCTTTTCTAAGTTTAAGTCTAAAATATTTAAAATATTGATCGAAAAAAGCGTTACATTCAGTACCTTTTTATTGTAATTTGTAAATATTTGTTTAAACTAAGACTTTTTATTTTTATTTTTATTTCTATAATTGAATATTTTTAAGGAAAATATTTAAAAGACATATGTCTGTACATAATATTATCTTTACAATACAATTAAATTGTATATATTTTTTGTCTGTTATTTATATTTCTAATGATGTGATGATTTTTATTTTATTAAATTTGTTTAAATCTTTATTTGGCAAATAAATTATCAAAATTATTTTTCTGGGTTTGTTTTATTTGAGCAAAAAATATATACGTATGATTAATGTGTTGCAAACAATTTTTATAAAAATAGATTACGCTTTGTTTGTGCCAAAATTTCTATAATATTTTTATGTTTTAATTGTTTCAAATGTTGTTAATAAAAGCAAAAAAACTGAGTACCATTTTTGCTTATAAATGTGGCTCATTGAAGGTGGACATAATATATATTTGTAAATCGTTCGAAGGGTACACACAGAAAAAAAACATATGAAAATCAAATAGAAACAACATTAAGTTAAATAGAAACAGCTTTTAAATCAAACAAAGTTTGTTTCCTATTTAGTTTAAATATGTTTGAACTTATTTTTAAAATGTGTATGATATGACATATATAATGTTAAAATATTAATTTTAATATGTTTATTTTTATTATTTTAACTAGAATTATATTTGCTTTAATAAGATTTATACTTAATTTAAAAATGTTCGTAAAAATATAAGATATTAATTTAAATATGAAATAATAATTGATTTAACTATGATTTTTTTCTCTGTGGAAGAATACTGAAGATTTTATGACAGATTGAGACACAGCGATATTTTTCATTCAAACTGTATAAGATGGGGCTTTTATTTTTAGATGAAACGATTAAATGTATGCTACATAAAATGTGGCTTTAAAAAAGGTATTGCACAACATAATCCTTTGAGTCCCAATTTCACGATTGTGGCTATGATGTTTTCTCCTAAAACTGTCAATATTTTCAATAGTAATATGTACAAGCAACAAGATATTCCAAATATCTTCTATAAGGATCATTATTAAATGATCCTTAACATACTTAAAATTTGTTGTTGCATACTTTAAGGGTTCATAGTTAATCCATATACTTTGTAAGTTAATTCGAGATGAAAAAAGTTTTATTATATTTTTAACTAAAATATATTTCATAAAATATGTATAACAACAGGGAAAGTTCAATAGTTTTTAAATTATTTGACGTTATACTTGAAAAATCAAGAACTTTTTGCATGCAAATTGGGTCTCAAAGGGATAAAGGCTCATCCTAAAGGAAGCGACATAAAATGTGATTTTAAAAAAGGTCTTGATATTTTAAAGTGTAAAAGTATATATTGAAAAAAATAATTTTCTTGCTTATCGTTTAAAATTTATTGCACACCTTAGGAAGTGTTTTTTTTATAGCGATTTATAAATATTTTACATTGTAAGATAGTTGGATGTATTAAGTTAGTGCTACGAAAGAAAACATAACATGGGAATTACTTTAAGGATAATAAGAAATATTTGCATAAATGTTACTCATTTGAAGATTTTCTGTGAAGGAATTATAAACATGCCATACAAGTGTTTGGTATTGATAGAAAGGAAATTAAATGTAGAATACGAAATTTTTAAAAAGAATCTCAATTAGCACTATTGGTAAAACAAAAACTTGGGTAATCCTAATAGGAAGCTACAAATTTCAGTTTTTGTTGAAATATAAATTTTCACTATACAATAAAATATTTATTAATAGACATAATCCAATGATTTTATGGGACTTAAATAGACTTTAAATTCAACAATGTGATATTTATGTCCGAATTTATAATTTGCTATAAGAAATCCCACAATTCCCAAAAAAAAAAAAATTATAAAAATGGAAATTTTTACACTTTTTGCTACCATGTCTACTGTTAAAGCGGTGATTGGAAGAGACTTACCCAATAAATTAGTTATATGTTGGTATATATACACCCCTTCTGCTACCTAATTGGAGGCGTGCACAATTTTTAACAGTGGGTTAAAGTTGAAATTTGCCTTAAAAATGTGGTAACTTTTGAAGCGGCTAAGCAAAAGTATATACAAATCAAAATTGTTTTTAACATAACACGCTTTTAAATAAAAAGGCCTTTCAGAATAGTATGCACACTTTGTATGTTCAGAAAGAAAATATTTATCTGGAGGTAAAATACTGTTAATGCTTTTTGGGGAAAAAATCTTAAAAATTGATTTTTTTTTTTATTTCCAATTTAAACGAATGTAGTTTTTGAGCGGAAAAAGATGTTGATTTAATTTTTTTATTTAATCAAGAATTTATTTAGTTAAATAACCAATATTTTAAAAAATAAATTATGCCCCGATTTCGTTCCGCTATTCGCAAAAAAACTGGACCTAAGTCCGACCAAATTTGAAATTCCTCATTTTCAAATGAGAATATCTCGGAAACTATTACAGATAAACATTTGTAAGCATGTTTTCGTTAGTCTTTACTAGCAGATTACAAATATATGTATTTTTCGGATTAGCAACAAAAAAATGGCGAGCACTCGAAATTTTGTAATCAAAAAGTTCCCTAGTTAACTTAAGCTCGATATTACTTATGCCTATTCCAAATTTCATTGTAATCGGAACACTAAGTAAGATATGGCCGCATTATTTCCAAAAATTTTGTTTTATATCCCACTATTTGGAGTTGCGACCTATCATTTCTAAAAGACTTTTGCACCGATATGACGAATATTTAAAGTTAGCTATGGTTAAAGGAATATTTTCAAAACATCTTTTTAGAGGAAAGTTTAATTTTTTTTATAAACTTTTTATAAAATAATATAAAATTAAAAATAATACTGCAACCTTTTTTCAACTTTCAAATAGTATAAACTATGCTCTTTAATTTAACCTTTTAATGTTAACCCTTTCACTACCATCTTTTTGTTTGAGGATATATTTCTATTTTGACTTTAGATTCTTGTTAGAGGTCCTTAAATTAGAAAGAATGACCCATATATGACCCCTCAAATTCCTTTCCACCAAAATATGGGTAAGAAAGTCGAATTTAAAAAAACATTTTTACCACTAAAACATTCGAATAACCAAAAATGCTTTGGTTGATGTTGATCTGGCCATTAGATGAAGCTACGTGCCAAATTTCGAGATTCCAGCTTTGTTAGTTTAGGAGATACACCAAACGCTCCTTTTTCGGAGATAAATGCTGATAAAAAAAAATCGGACTTTGTTAAGAAATATCGCGACTAGATCGATCTGATGTATAGTTTATGCATGTGATGATTATTTTCCAATTACCAAGTTCCTAATGAACATATTTAGATAAAAATATTAGGTTTTATTGCATTATCATAATTTTTTATATTGTTGTTAAAATCTGTACACTGTAGTGTACAAGGGTAGTCAAAGGGTTAATATAGTACACGTTTTAAAAGGTGCTATACTATTCTCTATGCATGTATTTAAAGTTGAAATTTTTGATTTTTCACGATTTCGTTAATAAAATATCTATAACGAAAAGAATATCCAAGACTTTAATACGTACACTCAAAAAAAAAAGTTTGTAAAGTCAGCAAAAAATTTTGCAGAGTCAGCAAAATTTTAGTCAGGAGGGTGCTTGCAAAAAATTGCTAATGTCAGCAAAATCATTTGCTGAAAATCAGCGAGCTGATTTTTAGCAACAGAATTAGTAGATTCAGCAAAAGTTTTGCTAACACTTAGTGGATTAGAAATAAAAAAAGTTTTGCTAAAAATTAATAAATTTTTTGCTGAATTTTAGTAGACTGGATAAACTCAAAAAATTTGTAGAAAAATTGTAATTTAGTTAATTTATTTGCTGAAAATCATAAAACATATTTTTCTGATTCTTTTAAAAATAATTTACAATAATTACGAAATAAAAAAAAATTTAATTTTCCCACACTGACGACATGAATTAATTTAATATCTGAAAATATATAGAAATAAATATATATAACATAACAAAAATTTTCTTTCAACTACTTACATCAATGGTTGTCTAAATGATGCTATCTTTTAAAGGACACAACTGCCGAAGATAATTATAGTAACGAAACGCAAAAATAAACAAAAACAAACGAAACAAAAAAAAAACAACCCTTTTTTTGCAAAAAGAAAAAGGAACCATAAAAATCTACCTAAGATGTGTGTCTTTGTCTTTCGCTTTACTCTGTCTACATGTCTGTATATGTTTGTTTGCAATTTGACCACACTAGTTATTAATCTATAAACATTTAGTTTAGAAAAACATATTAAATTTAAATATTTTATTTCACAAGCCGGTGACAACGCAAAATTTAAGTTGTTTTAATCCCCAATTATGTTTTATGTATGAAAAACAGATACAAAAATCTTCCATGGTTAATTTTTTTATATGTCCTATTAGAGTTGTACTTTTTAGTATCATTTTCCTCTTCTCTACTACATCTTGACATGCAGCGATATCTGCTTCATTCTGCGCATATCTTTCAATCTGGTTGTCGTCCACACTATTAATGTTCTTATCAGCACAATTTTTTTTTAGCAAAATTAGTTAGTAAAACATTAGTATAATATTAGTAAAGCATTAGTATAAAACAGTTAAGTGCTGAAAACACGATTTTAGCAAAAAAATTGCTAAAAAATAGTAAACCTGATGTACAAGACGTTTTACTAACTTTTCTACTAACTTATTTTTTTGAGTGTACCCTTAGTGAACATCACAGGTTACTTAATTTTATAAGAAAAAAATAGCTTAAACTACAAAAATTGTATATTTTAGAAATGTTGAGGTAAAGAAGAAGAATAAACGTTTTCTAAAAAAATTATAAACACTATTAATTTTTAAATCAGACTAGACTAGTTTCTACCTTTTATTATCGACAGGCTCATCAGTGATTTTCCATTTAAATTGTATTATTATTTCTGTCTTATAATTGTCAGATTGTCTATATACGATAAATTTTTTCAACAACCTGCGGCTGCAAGAATCAAACCTGCGCTAATCTTATTTTTTTCGAAATGTGTACACTGTAGTGTGCTAGGGCAGGCAAAGGATTAAAACCAAACAAATTCCGAATAACTCACTTTTTGTTAAGATTCGATTTGTAAGCGAAATAAGGATCCGATCGATTTATTATTTTGCTCACATAATCTAATAATCTTGTAGACCCTGATATTGTTAAAAATACCTTTTTAAACTTCCCAATACACGATTTCCCGAAAATCCCAGTGTATAATAGGAATCTCATGAAAGAGCCTTCAAAAATTCTGAAATTATAGGTTGATTTTCTTTGCCGATAAAGCATCTTTCTGAGCGCTCTTTTATGACTCATATAATTTTCGACTGTTTAAAAAATTTTCAATTGTGCTCGTTAATAAAAGTCAATTATTATTCATTTATCACAAAAAAATTTGAGCGTTCGGAAAATTTTCACATTTTATGAGTCATGATTTCTGAAATTTTCAGAAATGTCTTGACTAGGAATTATTTAAACATATTTTAATTCCAACTGTGGTTTTATAAAATTTACAACTTCAAAAACAAAAATTTAAAAACTTAAGTTTTTATAGCAATTCTAGCGCAACATATTAAAATCTTATAATTTTAACGGAAACATTTAAGAGCTTTGTAAAGGAAACAAAACTGGGTAGCTTTAAGGGAAAAAACTACCTAAAACTTTTAGATTTTTAAACAAATAATAAACAGTTTGCGTTTTTTGAGAGTTTTGCAATTTCTAGCGATTTTAATTTTGAAATGTAGCAATTTTTTGAGTCGTAGAGTTGGCAACCTTGCACACGATAGGAATTATTTATTATTTATTTATTTATTTTATTAACATTATAATTACAAATTATAAGCTAATTAATGATGAGCAATGGCAGCGCAGGCCTTCAGCTCGATATTTCTTAAAATAACTGATAAGCTACTATATTAAGGATATAATTATATATATATGTATAAATGTATGTTAGATTTTGTCATAGAGTTTGGATATTTTGAGGAATCTTAAAATTGTTTGGATATTGTGTTGGGTGGGATTGGAAAGATATAATTTTGGGTCTTTATTTTGGAATACTTGTAAGCGTATTGTATTAAATTTGGGGCAATTTGATAAAAAATGAAGTGGATCTGTCCCATAAGAGGAGCAACTGCAATAAGGGGGTATGATTAATTTTAAAATATGTCCATGTGTGATTTTGGTATGTCCTAGTCGTAGTCTAGTGAATACTACAGTGTCTTTTCTATTTATACTGGAATAATAAGCGTCATTTATAGTTGTCCGGTTGTTGTTTATGGTCTTGTACCAACTCGATGTCGAATCAAACGTAAGATTTCTGTCGATGGTGTAGTAGTGATTATATATGAACTTGTTAAGGTCGTTAAGATCGAAATTGGGGTTAGAAAAAACAGGAGATGTGGCTGCGCTTTTAGCAACGAGATCTGCGTATTCGTTTCCAATAATATTACAGTGACCTGGTAACCACAAGAGTAATATATTTGGATATCTATCTGTTAATATGTTACGGATAAGGGAGACATAAAAGTTGTTGTTATTAATGTTCATTATGGATTTAATCGTCGATAGTGAGTCGGTGCATATGACAAATTTACCTTTCCTTGGTTTGAGATAAAGCACAGCTTCATAAATTGCAATTAGTTCTGCAGAATATACAGAACTGAAGTGCGGTAACAAAGAAATCTTGATTATATCTCTTTCAGTTGTAATGCTGAAGGAGGTTGAAAGCCTTGTTTTAGAGCCATCTGTGTAAAGAAAATTGTAGCTATTAAGTCTGTGCTTTATCTCATTAAAAAGTTTTTGGTATTGTGTCGGGCAAGTATTGGATTTTAAGTAACGTGTTAGAGAAGTGTCGAACATGTCTTTTTTAAAAGTCCATGAAGGGTTGGGTTTTTGTCTAAAATTGATATTTTTAAGTGGTATATTTATTTCTTGGCATTTTTGAATTACCTGGTAAAGGACTGATGGAAATCTGGGGATTTTTTTTGACTTTTGTAGTTTATTTTTAATTTGTTTGAGAGGTGTGTCGTTGTCATAGATTATTGTTCTGAAAAGTTTAGTTGTTAAAATATCCCTTTGTGTTGTAATGGGTAGAGTATTTGATTCAAACAGCAAATTTTTTATAGGAGTAGTTCGGAAAGAACCGAGAGCGTTTCGAATTGCAGAGTAGATGATTGTTTCGATTTTTTTAATATCAGATCTAGGTGCGTGGCCATATATAGGTAATAAGTAGTTTATTTTTGATAGTATAAGAGCTCTAACGATTGATATAAGACTGTTTGTATTGCAGTTGAGTTTAAAGCTTGAAAGACATTTGACAATATTGAGTCGTTTTGATAAGGAAGATGCAAGAAAATTAATGTGATCTTTCCAGTTGTATTTGTTGTTTATATATAGGCCCAGTATTCTGAGAGTATTCACTTCCGACAATGTGAAATTACCAGATTGGATTGTACAGTGGCAGTTTTTCTTTTTGCATATATGCAGGTATTTGCATTTTGTGGCAGACAGTGTGGCTCCGGAGAACTCGCACCAATTGTTTATGCTGTCGAAAATATTATTAAGGTTCAGCACCGGATTTTTCTCTTTAGATTGAATAATCAAATTGAGGTCGTCAGCGTAAGCTGAGAGATATATTTCTTTATTAACGGATATTAGGCTGTATAGTTTATTGAACGCTATTAGGAATAGAATTACAGACAACGGTGATCCCTGTGGGATACCGTTGTGTAATGGTAAAGTGGTAGAGTATCGATTTTCGATTTTTACCATGATTTTCCTGTTTGTCATGAAATTATATACATAATTTATTATTTTAGGACCGACTTTCCATTCTATAAGTTGTTCCATTATAGAATGAATACCTACTCTATCGAATGCTTGCATAAAATCAAGTGATATTATGGTAATGTGCTTTCGTAAAGAGAGGGCGTTCGTGATTAAATAGTCTACAAAGAGTAGGCTATCAATAGTGGACTTCCCCCTTTTAAAGCCAAACTGGTAGTTATTAAGTAGTTTGTGTGACGTTACAAACCACCATAACCTGTTGGCTATAATCCTATCAAGAACTTTTGAGATGCAGGGGTTTAGTGAAATGGGTCTGTAGGATTTAACTATAGATTTGTCTGAGCCAGGTTTAAGAATAGGAATAACTACACTTGTCTTAAATTTTTGTGGGATGTAACTAGAGAAGATTGAATTAAAAAGCTTAACAATTCTTAGTTTTGTGTTGCGAGGCAACATTTTTAGCATAGGGTAGGAAATTCTATCCAAGCCAGGTGTTTTCCCCTTTAGTTTGCTTAAAACTGATTCGAATTCTATAAACGTTATTGTTTCTTCGATTACCATTGCCCGCTGGCAGGGTATGCATGTAGCTAGTCCAGTCTTGAACTTGTTCTTGCTTAAGCGGAAATTGTTGTTAAAATTTTCGTCAGAAGAGTTTTTAGACCAGAATTTTGCAAATTCATTGGCCATTACACCTTTGCTTAATATGTTTTTGTTTGGGTCATCTAAAGACGTTATACAGTGAATTTTGTGATTGGCTTTATATCCAGTAAATGTTCTGATGTTTGACCATATCGTTGCCACAGGTGTTAATGGGTTAATAGAGGACGTAAAACTGTTTATTGATTTGTTTTTTGAGATTTTTATTTCTCTTTTATACTTGGAGCATGCTTTTTTATAGTTTAAAAGGTTGATTTGGTTCATATTTCTTTTGAAAGTAAGCCAAGTTTGGTTTTTTATCATTTTCAAGCTTTCTAAATTTTTGTTCCACCATGGAACTCTATAAACAAAATTTTTGTTAATTTGAGGTATAGACGTGTTTGCTGCCTGCAGTATTATTTTTGAAATGTTAGCACTTTCCTTATTAATATTATGGCTCACTGATCTGCCCATATCAAAGCTTAAACATTTTTCTTTGAACTTTACAATATTAGCATCTTGAACTCGAAATTTAGGCTTAAAAGAATTGGGTTCGCCAGAGTTTGGGAACAGTGAAATAATTATGGGGAAGTGATCACTTCCACAAAGGTCGTCCTCTGTTTTCCACTCTGCGAAGCTAGCTAATCTTGAGGAACAAAATGAGAGATCTATGTATGAGTAAGTGCCATGTGTATTGAGGTGAGTCGGGGAATTATCATTTAGAAGAATAAAATGGGAGTCGTTTAAGAATTTAAATAATGTTTTGCCTTTGTTATTGCTTGTGCGAGCACCCCAACTAACATGAGAGCCGTTAAAGTCTCCCGTTATGAGACTAGGCATGCCTATATCATTAAAAATATTATTTAAATTTGAGGTATTGAAATTTTTATCGGGTGGGATGTATGCACAAGTGAAGCAAAATTTAAATTTAGATGTAATCTCAAAACGTAAAGAGTCGAAGTCATTAGCTGTATTGATTTGGCTGTGCTTTATTGAGTTATGAATTAAAATGGCAACACCGCCGTAACGGGTTGTTGATGTATTAACGTGGTAAAATGAAAAGTTGATTGGGATAGGGATATTGGGTTGATTATGGATATGGGTTTCTTGAAGGGAAATGATTTTTGGGTTGTGCTTTTTGATTAGTGTCTGTAACTCACTATAATTATTTAAGTATCCGTTTATGTTCCACTGGATGACATTAAGTATCATATTTCGAATATAAAGTTTGAGTAGTTTTTTTGTGAGAATTGCTAGATATGTTTAACAGTGAATAAGACCATTTGGGTGATATAAAACAAATAGATAGTTGCGATTTAGAACAGAAATTATTAGGAGTGTATATTAATGGCAAAGTATAAATGTGGATTTTAAATATGGAAAAGATTCCATTTTTATGATTTAGTTTTTTAAAAAGGATGTTAATACTTAATATGGTGTAATAAGAAGTTATGAAAGGTATAAAAAGCGTTAATAAATACATGCAAATATACATAATGATTGTGTAGCTATTAATAATATTACAGATCGTTAGAGGACAGAAAGTCCATTTGATCTTCATCGTTGATTGATGTTAGTTTTTTTTGTTTCTTTGATTTATGTTTTGTAGTGGGACTAGTTTCCTTTTCTTTTGATTTCAATTTAGATTGGAGCCGTTTCGATGTTTTCCTGGGAAGTATTTTAACTTTCGGGTCCATGTTGTCGGTTGCTGCGCTTATCTGGGTTTGGAGATCCGTTTCGGAATCTGTTATTGAATCGTATCTAATATTAGTTCTGGGAGTTGGTGTTACAAAAACAGGATCGGCTGATGTTTTTTGGGATGAGGCAGAAATGTTGTTGTTTTGGCTGATGTCTAGGTTATTAGTGTTGGCAACTGATGCGTATAATGATCCATCGTGGTGATGGCGTTGGTTGTAAATTTTATATGCAGTTTTGTTATCGACCTTATCAATTGTTTTTATTGCTTGCAGCTCTTTATGTTTAATAAAAATTGGGCATTTTTTATCTTTAGAGGAGTGATTGGTGTTTTCGATTTTATTATGTATGCAGTTTACGCAGTTCGGCTCTTTTGCACACTCTTCTTTGTCTGATTTTAAATGATATTCGCTGGCGCATTGAAAGCAAATTTTTTTATTTTTGCAAAACTTGGCAATGTGACCAAATTGTTGGCAGTTATTGCATTTCATTGGTAGTGGTATATATGGACGAACATTGACTCTTTGATACCCAATATTTATTTCGGTGGGAAGTGTAGTAGAAGAAAAGGTTAGAATTATAAGACCGGTTTCAGTTAGTTCGTTATTTACCAGTTTATTAATTTTTTTAACATCGCATACGTTTTGATCTAAAAGTTCACTTGATATTACACTCTCAGCGACCCCTCGTAGATCGTTGCAGTAGATAACACCTTTAGTTTCATTTAACTTCTTATATTCTATTACTTCCACTTCTATTGTGTCAGAAATAGCAGTTAGTGTTGTTAGTTTATTCGCTTGCATATAGTTTTTTGTTTTAATTAATAAACTTCCACTCAATAATTTTTTACATTCCTCAACTTCACCGTTACATGTGCTATCGATGGCCTTTTTTATCAAGAAGGGAGATACGTTTGCGAGAGTTTCTTTAATTTCTTTTTTCCCTGTTTCGTCTGTACCTTCTGATTTTGTTGTTCTACTCATTAATAAGTATATGGGACCTGGTTGAGATAAATTACTTGCTTTAGATTTATCCCATTTAAGAGACGGCAAATCTGGTGGTTTATTCATATTGAGTGTGTTATTTCACACTCTTTTAAAAAAAAAAACAAAACACGTTGCAGTTAAATTATTTTTTTCTTTCACTAATAAAATATAATTATGAGTTTATCAATATTTATTATATTGGTGTTTATTGTTTTTTTTTTTTTAATTGGTATTTTTGAACACTTAGTTCAATTGAAAACGATAGACCGGATTATGATTACTATCTTGAGAGCGTTGATTAGTAAACACGTCTGCTTTGAGTAAAGTCAAAAGTCAGAATGCGATAGGAATTGATGAGCAGGTTTTGGGGAGAAATAAATTATGGATTTTCCATAATCATCTTAACAATACGCTTTTGCAAACCTGAGGACGACATCAACAGGGAGACTGTCCGTGGTGAGAACTCCGATTGCCCTGAAATTTGGATATGTAATGTAGGATACAAATCAATTCGCAACTTGTTCTTTTTTCTCATCTCATATCCAGGGGGTTAAAAGGGCGCTGGAAGAGGGGTTTAAAACTTGTTTTTAAGGTTCTTCATATTTCATTCAAAGCACAAGCAACAAAGTTTTACTGTTACCACATAAGAGTTCGTTGTGTAGTAATCAGTATTAGTTGTTTTAACTGCAATTACAGTTCTTTTTTCTATGAAATAACACAAAACAACTATTGTGACAGTTAATTTAAAAAACAATTACCAAAACAGTAATTTTTCAGTAAACAGTTAATTTTTTTTTTTGATTTATTTACAAATAAAAGATTATGTCAAGTTTTGTTAAAATTCTCGTATAGTTTATATTTGTTATTATTGATATGTGAATGTGGCATAGGACCGATTGTTTAGAGCGCACAACAAGCCGACATTCTGGCTTAAGTGTAAGTCCTCAGGGACTTGTGTCGGATTAGAGAAGTATTTCCCTTCTCCGAATCCTCTTTTCGACTTAACCTAACCTATTATTGATACGTTCATAGCTCGCAAAATAATAACTTGAAAATGTCATTGTATCTCCGTAATAATTGGAGAACCGCTTGAAATTTTGACTTCACATTTCAAGAAGTATGTAGAAAATATAGTTTTATTGTAAAAAATACGAAAAAAATTCGGGTCTGTCTTCTATAACATATCCAAATTTCAACTAAATCGTAGTTCTCACTTGGGAGACTCCCCTTATCTTAATTTTATAAATTAACTTAACATATTCTCGTTTTGTATATTTTCCTTTTCAGATATTGCAGTATGACATACATAGTCGATCAACTATTTCCGCCCATTAAACTTGATGAGGTAACGGCTGTCGAATTTTCACATTTCAATTATTGGCGTGATCCTATACAAGAAATCGATTTAAATTTAGTTGATAATGTCAACACTACAGTTGGATCATTGACAACAACATCAACAACAACAACAACCGCATCTCTTAACAACAGTGGTCCTTCGGAACATAATAATTCTTCAAGCATGAATGCCTCACATTCAAAAACATTAACAACCATTCCGGAAAATTAAGAAAAGCTTAAAATGAACAAATTGTATTAACATTTTCTTTAATGGTATTTATCTAAATATATTAGTTTGTGTTTATAATTTAATAATTTTTATGATCATCATCATCATCATTATTGTCATTTAATATTCATCATTATCATGCTCATTATTATTATTATTATTAATTTCATCAGCATTTAAACACTAAGCGATATTTAATTAAAGCCACTTTATTATTTTTTAAATATTTGAATAATTTTAAAAACACTGTTTTTTATGATTGATATAACTTTTTTATGATTGATATAACCATTTCAATCAATTATTTAAGTTTAAAGATTCATTTGGAGTAATATTTAAAGGATTTTAAATGTTGTTTTAAAAAATGAATTAAAAAATCATTGAAATTAGTAATAATATTTAGGTGCAAAATTTTATTTAACATGAATTATAAATATTGCGCAAATATCGAAAAATAAACCAAGAGTATCGACCATTGATCTTAAATATTTGGGCCACGCTGATTTTAATGGAGTACTCAGTTTATTCACTTATGAATCAGATGTTTTGCAAAATTTCATTAAAGTTTTGCGTGTTTTAACGAATTTTTTTATACATAATCGGCCTGATTACGGTTGTCGAGTTTGTAGTCGAATTATTCGACTCCATACAAAACGGGTTTGCTTAAATTGAAAATTTGTATTGAAATTAAACCCCGAATAAATTTTTTCTGCAATCGGATTATTTATATAAAATTCTGTTGTAAATTTGGTCAAAAGTTGTGTTTTAAATGAATTTTTTTTAGGAAATTCGACTTACTCTCGAATTCAACTACGACAACCTAATAAGGGCGAATATTTTAAAAATAATATCATTTCTCTTACAAGAGAGGTATCCTGACCCGAACTCGCAGATTTTAACTAATTTTGGATATGTTGTAAACGAACAAAAAAAAAAGAGGCTCGTGTTTTTTTAGCTGCCCAATCTCAGGTTTAAGGGTTAAAAAGTAGGGTTAAAAATTCATTTGTTTTTATATGAAAACTTTTATTTTATTTACGAAAACTAGATTTATTTGTACGCAGGGTTAAAATACTCAAACAAACATTAAATGCCCATATTTTTGAACCTAGAGTTGCCACATTTTTTAATTATTTTAAATATTGGAGAAAAAGTCTAAAAACCGAACGGTTCCGAATATCGGAAAAAACGCAGACACCCCCTCGATTAAATTAAATAGGCATTGATATGCATTGTTTTTAGCTTAATACAACTAAAATTCCTTATTAAAACATTAGAATTTATTTCCATAACGATGATCAAATGAGCATAATGTGGATTTTTAAAGCTCGTTGTGATCTAATTGAATTAAATGGTTCCCGGCACTCGAGAAGATCTTTTAAAAATTGTTCACTGTGCAACTCAAAAGAAATTGAAAACCTTCAACATTTTATTGGAAGATGTCCCATCTTAAATAGCTACAGACAGCAGTGGTTTAATAAGGTAACAATATCGGAAGATGAAATAATTTCAATACTTAATGGTGAAAACAATTGGAACTACCTAGTACAATATATTATTAATGCTTTGGCTTATCGAAAAATATTAATCTTAGAATACAATAATTAATTAATTTTATAAAAATGAAATGCAATTTATATTGTTTAAACTCTTTTTTCCGGCTAACGACTATTGTCACAGCCGTATATTCTTTAAGAATTATGTAATGTTATTTTTAGTTATAAAAAAAACAAAAAAAATGAAAAAAAACATTTGTTAAATAAAGAATTTCTACTACTACTACTACTACTACATTAGAATTAATGTTACTCAAAACACCTTTTTTGAAAACCAAAAATACTTGAAAATGTTTGGTTATAATTTGTACATCAGTGAATGTGTCTTCAGAAAACCTTTCATTTGATACCAAATTTGTCTGTAGTAACTTTTATTAGAATGAAATAAACCGAAAAAAACGTAAAATGGGGTCATTTTTGACCCCGCTTAGTAACGCCTAAACATGAGATTGGGCAGCTGAAATTGTTATTCCCTACAACATATCCGAAGTTCATTAAGATCTACCGGTCCGGGGCGGAATACCTCCATTATTAGTTTGTTATGGTAAAAAGACCATCAGCACATTTGGGTTAATAAATTTGGTTATGAAATGTGCAGAACTAACAAGTAAATCCGCTTTTTTCACTTTTTAATATATTTCACTATTTTTGCACAATTTATCATCCCATTTCGCAAAGGATTAAACCATTTTTGTGCATAAGCAAAAATACAAATCCAAATAATTATTTCGTTAAAAAAAAGAAAGTGCGGTTCATTGAAAAACGCGAAATGTGCCTAAAATGTATATATATGACAGGATAGCGAAAAAGTATGACCTACGAGTTCATCTTTTAATATAACGTGTAAATAGCTTAAAAAATTACGTGTACCAAAGTTCAGACAAAAAAGTTAATATTTATGAACGTTAATTTAACGAAAACATTCTCTACACATTAAAAATGTTTTACAGTTAATATATGATAGTTGTTTGCGTAGTAATCAATAGTTTTTCTTTTTACAGTTGTTTTTCTATGAAATAATTAAAAAAATAACTGAAGAAAAATACTGTATTTTCGCAACAGTTGTTTGAAGCAGTTATTTTAGTATTTTAATAAACATCTACACTGATAAAAAAAAAATTAGTAAACATTTTTGCTAAAACTACTGAAAATTAGTTTTAGCAAAAATAATGTTGCAAAAAAAATTATTTTTGCTAAATATTAGTAAGACAAGAATTGCAAAAATAATAAAATTTGAGTTAAATTTTTGTTAATTGAGAGACAACTTAATCTGCTAAAATCAGCAAAAAAAAAAAACAATTTGCTAAATATTAGTAGACAGAAAAATATCATAAAACACATTCAAATTTTCATTACGAAAACTAGTTTTTTTATTTATTTTTTTAATGCAAATTAATATATGCCCTTCTGACATCAGCAATCTACAATTTTTTAACAAAAATTTCTGTTGATTTTAGCAAAATATACTGTTATTTTCATTCTAATACATTTAAGATAAATATAACAAAAATTTTGTTGATATTACAGATTTTGTATGCTGTTTTTAGTTTACAAATATTTAGTAAAATTTGTTGCTAATTTTAGCAGAGTAAATTGCTATTTTCAATTAACTAAAAATATAACTAAAATTTTGTTAAGCTAACAGTTTTATTTTATTAATATTTAATAGGGTATTCAATCGGTTAGCCGTTACTCGATTAATCGATGAATTTTAATCAAACAATTGTTCGAGTAAATTTAAATTGCCAATTTCGAGTAACGAATAACTCGAACAATTTTGGTCGATTAATCGAGTTAATCGAGTAATTCAATATATGTTATATTTCAGTTTATATTTAATAAAAAAAAAACAACACTTAAATTGTTTTGTATTTTTTAAAAATAATTTGTTTTTATAAAACTACATTCACACTGAACGCCAAAATACATAGTTTCGTTTTTCTTTTTTAAAGATTTCGACTTACAGTAAAACCCGGTTAAGACGAACTCCGAGGGACCAAAAAAATTAGTTCGTCTTAAGCGAGGTTCGTATTAAGCGGTTTTTTTAACGATAAAAAATATGTATTTAAAACAAGATATTTACATAAATAAAAAATAAAATTAGCATTTCATGCATTCACAATTAAAAATTCAATTAAAATTCTTCATTTAAAAAAAAAAAAAATATGTTATTTTTTCTGAATGACTGAATTAACGATTTCATTCGTTATAAGTTTTTCTATTACCAAAATATGATTGTCAGCTTCTTCGGCACACGATTTTGTTCGAATATATCACTTGACAAATTTTCAACATCGGCAGGATTAACAATTTCCAATATTTCTTCACCTGATAAAGTATGTGACGTCAAAACATTAGCATCTATATCTAGAAAGTCATCCACGGATATGAAATTCATATTAGGTATATCCCATTAAACGGATAAAGAGTGTACTAAACATGGTAATTTGTATTAAAACGAGTTTTTGGGACTGCTTAAAACAGTTCGTAATAACCGAGGGTTCGTATTAACCGAGTTCGTATTATAAGATGTATTTTATACGAAAATTGTTGCCAAAACGTCGGGACTTTTAAATTAGTTCGTATTAACCGAGAGTTCGTCTTAACCGAGTTCGTCTTAAGCGAGTTTTACTGTATTAATTTTAATTCAAAAACTTGAAAAAACGAAAATACGTATTTTGGGGTTTCAGTATGAAAAACATTCGGCACCGAGACCAATGCATAAAATATCAAATGTTTTAGAAATTTTAAAATATCTTTGAACAATTACAGACATTATTATACACAAATGAAGGTTAAAAACTATAAATAAAATTCATGACCAAAAATTAAGCGAAATCTGTAAGTATCTAAATATTAAACAAAAAATAAAAATTCGCAACAATCGCAAAACTATTAGATTGTGTTAGTTTATTTTTGCAAGATACGAATTGTACTTAATTCTTCGACGTTTTTTGGTGTTACCGATCAGATTGGGCCGTTCACTCTTTTCTATCATTCGAATATATATTCAACTTAATCACATATATTAAAAATTGATGTGATTTTTACTTTATATTTGCCTAAGGCATAGACTGCTATGCCATATTATTGATAAAATGATAAAAGTTATATGCCTAATGTGTTCTTAAAGTATAACTTAATACAAACTAAAGAAAATATTGTTAAACATCGCAATTGTATATTACTTTAGAAGAGCTTTTTAATTTTATATTAATTAAACAACTTATTTTTTTTAAATTTTGTTATTAAGGAAAAACTAATAAAATAAAACTATTGAAGTTATTAGAGTTACTCGAGTAATTTCAAAATCGTACTCGATTAATCAAGTTAAAAACCTCAAAATCGAGTTACTCGATTACTCGCACAAAACCAATCCCGAGTAATCTGAATACCCTAATATTTAGCAAAAAAACAATGCTAAATTCAGCAGTTTTTTCTGCAACGTAGTTTTTAACTAATTTTTAGTAGCTTTTTATGCTTTTTTACACGTTTATTTCTATGAGTGCACCAAATCAGTAATTTTGCAGTAAACAGTTAAGTTTTCTAAGTTATTTAAAAATATAAGATTTGGTCTGTTAGACAATTTACCCGAAACCAAAACAATTTACACACAATTTTGACAATATCAACGCTTGATGGTCAAATTGGGTAACGTACGTCGAGCAGACTTATTATGTCAAGTTTTTAAAAATTATCGTTTAGTTTACATTTTTTATTATTGATATGTTCAGAGTTTGCAAATAAAAATTACAAAGTTTCATTGTATCTACAATGAACAAAAACGTAGTAACTAAAGTGACGTTTGGAATTTTGACTTGACATTAGAAGTAGAATGTAGGAATTACATATTTTTATTGTAAAAATTAAAAAATATTTTTTAAGATACCTAAAAAATGTTAAAAACAGTAGTTTTTGATACTTATTGTTACAATTGTTGTTTATTTTTTTTTTTTTTTAACGACACTGTTAGTTATTTTTACTTCATTTGCTAGTTGTTTTTCAACAGCTAAAAACAAATAAATCTTTAGTAGATTCTACTGTCAAACTTTTTTAAATCCACAGTGAATGACTACCAAATATTTTTAAATTTAATTTTAAAAATCATACAAATAAGTTAACATTTATAAAATAAGTTTGGAAGATAGTTGTTAGACATTCACTGCAGTGAAAGTTTTTGTTAAACTAACTTTTGCAAATATTAACATTTTTGGCTGAATTTTGGGTACACGTAATTTTTTAAGATTAATTGAGAAAAGATAAATATATAGGTCATCCTTTTTCGCTATGCTGTCATATTAATTTTAGGCACATATCGCGATTTTGTCATGAATCGCACTTTCTTTATATTTCTTTTTTACACGAAATAATTGTTCAAATTTGTCTTTTTGCGTATGTACAAATTTATTATAATCCTTTGCGAAATAGCGATTTTGGGATGGGAAATTTTGCATAAATAGTTAAATATAGTAAAATCTGAGAAGATTGTTCGATTTACTTGCATTTTTATTGAAATTTTATGTATAAAAACACTTTGTTAAAACATGCAAAACTTTAATGCAATTTTGCAAAAAAATCTGGTATACAAGTTAAAAAACTGCGTACGCCATTCAAATCACCGTGACCGAAATATTTAGGATCAATAGTCGGTACACTGAGATAATTATCTGCATGATATCAAGGAATTTAATTAGCTTTTTCATAAAGTTTTAAAAGAATTTTCATTCACTTTATGAAGAAAACTTCATTAGTTGAGTGAAAAATTTTATTAAAACTTGTTCAAAAAACGTCTCTCTGTGTACTCTTGTTCTCGATTTTAAGGATCAGTTTTGTGACGCTGTGAAAATTAATGAAAAAAAGAATATACTACAGAACAAGTTTTTAAAAATATGTCGAAATAAATTTGTTAACATTAGGCTGACCAGCTTGTTGCATGGCAGTGTTGCAACTTTTATTTATTCTTCCTCCCTTTGAAAGTTCGCGATTTATATCAAATTTAAAACAATCCTCTAATGGGCTTTAATTGAATTAAGCTAAGTTATTATATTATATATTATGTTTACTATTTAATACAAAAACTGTATCATATTCTGGTTTTGGCTAGAAAATGTTTATAAACTTTTCAATACTAAGGGTATTTATGTCAGAAATTTTCGGTCTTGGGAAAAATGCAAAAGTGTAAACGTTTTCAAAAACACAACAACAAACACACAGAACATAATTTTCCACAAATTATTTTCTTTGTGTTTGGTGTTGTGTTTTTGAATAAGTTTACATTTTTGCATTTTTCCAAGACCAAAATATATGACATGAATACCCTTATTATATTAAAACAAATAGATAACATGAAGTTATTTTAAGTTATTTTAGTTTTTTTTGTGATTGATACTAAAACAATATTTTTAATATGATTTTTCATTTCCATTTAATTTAAATTAATGCTTAAATTTTATGTTAGAGTTTAAAAAAAAGAATAAAATATACGTTAATACGTTTTAGTTAAAACAAAAAATACCAAACCAAATATAATATACGTACGTACATTAAAATAATTGAAATGAGTTCCAACATATAAAAAAAAAATCTATATAAAACTATTTTCTAAGAATTGAAACAAATTAAAAAAAAAATCGATTTAAAAAGTTTGATCAGAAGAAAAAATAAATTTAATAACTTTATAGAATAGAAACAAATTATAAAATATTATGGATAATAAAAGCAAGGAATGTTCGCCTAGTAAAAATCGCAATTTTTGATGAAATTTATTTATGAATAGATCATATTAATCTAAGCTCGACCAGTCTGGAAACTTTCGGAAATAAAAAGGATTTAGGAAATTATGTGAAAAATCTTTTTTATACGTGTACGTTTTATATAATTTACCAAAAATTAAAAAAGACGCCAGTAAATGGTTCTTAAAAATACCTTTTCAACTATTCCTTAGTTACACATAACAAAAGCACTTACAGTTGCGATCACAAAAATATTAGTATCCAGAATGAATTTAGATAAGCTGAAATATTAACCCGAGTTATTTCAGTATGAAAACAAATGTTACATCCGCAAATAGAGTAATTTGATAGTTATTTAACCTGCAAATTAACTATTTAGTCGGCCCACTACTACCCAGGTAGAAATTGACACGGTACAAATAAAATAGTACTGGGACAACACTGCCCAGCCAGAAATTGCCAATGGTCTGAAAAATCAAGCACTGGCAGAGCACTATTTGCCAATGATCCAACAAATAAAGTGCTGGCAAAGCACTGATTTACAACGCTCTGCCAACGTTAGTAAAAAGTGCTTTGCCAGTGCTTAATTAACAAAACTTACAACAGTAAAAATAATAAAAGCACTGGCATAGCTCTGGCTTAGAACGCTCTTCTAACGTTCGTAAAAAGTGCTTTGCTAGTACTTGATTTACAAAATTTACAACCGTAACAATAAAAAAGCACTGACACAGTACTGACATAGAACGCTTTCCCAACATTGGCAAAAAGTGCATTGCCAGTACTTATTTACAAAATTTACAACCGTTAACTTAATAAAAACAGTGCCACATCCCTTGTGGACATCCAAGAGTGGACAAATTCAACAATTTATGATTTAAAGTTAAGAATATAAAGGTCTCCTGTTATAGTCAGCACAAAGTATAGTTTATGTACTAAAATTTTACTTAAGAAATTTATTTTCAAATTTCTTTCTTTAGTAAAATTGTAGTAAAAAATCGTGCTAACTTATCACAAAAATAATTTGATAAAAAAAATATTCAGTTATTTTGTAATTAACTTAGCTGAAGCAATCCTATTGTTATTTCTATTCAAATTACCAAAATCATTCAATAAGAAATAATACAACTCTTTACTGAATTGAATTACTAAGTAGAACTTTTTTGGTTTTGGTACTGGCAAAGCGCTTATAGCCAGTGCTTTGCCAACGTTTTAAAAAGGAAACGGCCAAGCCCTGCCCGGTGTTATCATTTTAGGGTTGGCAAAGCACTTATTATATTATTAAAAAAGCACTTTATTGGTTGTTCTACCAATACTTTGCCAACGTTTTAAAATTATGGTTTTGGTACTGGCAAAGCACTCATTGCCAGTGCTTTGCCAACGCATTAAAAAAGGAACGGCCAAGCCCTGCCCGGTGTTATCATTTTGGGGTTGGCAAAGCACTTAAATCTTCAGATATCCAACGCTCTGCCAACGCTCATACCACTGTTGAAAGCACTGGGCCAATGCTTTGCCGTTCGTATTTTTCTGGCTGGGTGTTTTTCTCAATATGCCCAAGGTACAAATAAAATTGTACTTAGACAGCACTGTTTTTTTAAAATACGACAATACCACTCAGAAAGTGCATTGCCAGCGCTGTTTTCTGCAAATTTACGACGTTGTTTAAATTAAAAATTTCATTTAAATTTGATTGCTTAATATCTATACAGTGGAATTCCGGTTTAACGAATAATTGATTTTACAAACACCGATTTAACGAACTCCAAAGTTTTTATACTGAACTCATTAAATCGGGACAGAAAGCTTAAATTTAGTCCCTGTTTATCGAACAAAAATATAACAAATTAAATTTGAAAAAGAAATTAAAAAAAAAATAAAAAACAAAATTAAATTAATAAGTATTTCCATCATTTCGACACTGGCAAATTCCCACAAGATTGGCTTAAATCCACTTTTATAACCATACAAAAGAAAAGCCACGCAAAATATTGCAATGATTATAGGCTTATTAGCCTAATGAGTCATGCAGAATATTTCACTCTCGAATATATGAAAAATGCGAAAAGAGGATGGGTGAATCTCAGTTTGGTTTTAAATAGGGTATGGGCACCCGCGAAGCACTTTTTTTGTATACATACACTGGTTCAGAAATGTGCAAAAGAACGTTTTCCAATGCTTCGTTGACTACGATAACGCTTTCGACACGGTGCAGCATGATAAACTGATGGAAATTCTTATATCTGTTGGTATAGACGACAAAGAAATCCGATGCATTAGAAGTCTGTACTGGCATCAGACAGCACAAGTTGATGTCAACGGAGACCTGACAGAAAATATAGAAATTTCCAGAGGAGTCAGACAAGGCTGTATATTGTCCCCATTATTATTTTATATCTACTCCGAAAGAATCTTTCAGGAATCCATATGTAATGTAGGGAAAGGAATATATATGAACGGCATGTTTCTCAATAATATTCGATATGCCGATGACACCACCTTACCGGCTGATAGCATGTCTGGACTTTAAGATCTAGTTAACAAACTGACTACATACAGTGAAGCATATGGCCTGAAGATAAATATCCGAAAAACGAAATATATGATTGTAAGCAGAAAAAGTAACCACAACATAACCACCTTAAGAATACAAAACTCCTATGTCGATAAAGTACAGAGCTTTAAGTATCTGGGGGTTACAATCAATGACCAGTGGGACGGTTCAAAAAAAATAAGATGCCGTATTGAAATGGCAAGAGAAGCATTTTTTAAATATAAGAAAGTTCTTACCAGCCTTGACATTAACCTTGAAACAAAACTTAGATTCGTCAAAACATATGTATGGTTGTATGGTATGCAACGGAGGTGTAGACTATTAAATCAGTTGACGTAAAAAGACTGGAAGCCTTCGAAATGTGGATCTACCGGCGAATACTGAAAATACCATGGACCCACTTTATATCTAACAACGAAGTACTAAGGCAAGTACACCGCGATAGAGAGCTCTTAGCCACCATAAAGATAAGAAAAACGGCATACTTGGGTCACATTATGAGAAACCCAAAATATAAGCTTCTACAAACCATTACGAAAGCTAATATTGAAGGTAGACCTACCAGAGGAAGAAAAGAAACTACGTGGCTTAATAACATACAAGAATGGACTGGTATCCGAGATGTGGAGAATCTCCTGAACGAGGCGAGAAATAGGAGCGCTTTTGCAGAAATTATGAAAAATTTATGAAATTATTTATCATGCAATGTAATATAATCTACTTCAATTGTATTGGTCGCTAAAATTCGGAAATCGAATTGGCAAATAAAGAAGAAGATTTTCATTACTTTTGCACAAAAAAGGTACATTTGTTCATACAGAAAAAACAGTCAAAACCAACAACAGAATTTGTAAATTCAAACACCCTCATTTTTAAACTCAAATTTATTTCCAATAAATTTTGTGTTTGAAAAGCTTGTCAATTGTAGTTTTTCATATAAAAACTCGTTAAAAACGAAAATTTAAAATTACAAAAAAAAAATCAAGAAAACGGTGTTTGTGTTTACAAATCATCATTGTTGGCGCCAATTTAAAAAACTTTTTTTTGTATTTAAAAAAATGTTCTATGACACTTGTTTAATATTACAAACATAATCTTGTAATTTATTTCTGTGTATGTTAGGGTGGGGCGATTTGAACATCTTAATGGGCGCTTCGAGCTTATGATTCTTGGGATTGTATTGAGCAAAACAGTCCACTAGACCATACGTCTACGGTGAAAATCGAGCTTCCACATTTTGACTTTTTAGCCGTATTTTGTGAAAGTAACAATGTGTGGGATGGACATATCTCAGGAAGTAGGAGGAGCTTATCCAAGATTATGGTATCAATCTCTTCTTTGGAAGATTCTCTAGCAGATTAATGCATCAATCATATTTGTGGGTAGGGTTTAAGGGGTTAATTTTTAATTTCAAAATAGGGCTTTTTTGCCGTAAAGTCAAAATGGGGAAGCTCGATTTTCACGGTAGACGTATGGTCTAGTGGACTTTTTTGCTCAGTACAATCCCAAGAACCAGAAACGCGAAGCGCCCATTAAGATTTTTTTCCTTCCATACTAATCGCCCCACCCTAGTGTACGTGCTGTATATAGGGCGGTAATTTTTTCAGACTTGAAGTCACTTTTAAAATCCTATTGCCAAATTTTAGTGAATGCAAAAAAAAAACGGATCATTGAAAATTATAAATTATTGTTATGATTTTCAGATAAAATTTTAGTTTTATTCGCCAGACCTGCAATAAATATTTTAGCCAATTATTTTATGTAATTAGCAGTTTTGATTAAAGAACCATACAATTTTCTAAAAATGCAGTTTCTTACAATCACTCCACCGCATTTTTCTTTTTTACAGGGCAAAAAAACAAAAACGTGAAAATTTAAAACATTCTTGTGTGAATTTGGTTAATAAACCGCTATTTTTATCGCAATCCAAAATCATGTGTATGCATAAAGTTTTGACGTGGTTTTGCATCTCGCAGAAATCCAAAATTATGTGTAGACATAAACTTTTGCCTAATGACTACTAATAATCATAAGTATAAACGGGTTCGAAAATGTTGTTACCTATGTGGTTTTGTATTTCCCCTAACGATATTTTAGTAGATTAAGTAACGGCTGTAATGACGTGGAAACACCAGTTCGGAAGAAGAGATAAATCTATATTAATAAATGAAAATTTTGATAATTTCCTAAATCTTTTTTAAATTTAAAGTTATTTTTACTTAAAATAAAAATTGCAGCTTTTATATGACCTAAGACTTGTAACAATTGATTTACTTTTTCTTACCTTTTCTAAAAAAAGAAATTTTTAAAGTACTGGCTACATACTAAATTATCTTATTTAAAGTATTGGCAAAACAATTGAATTCCATTACTGTGACAACGTAAGAAAATA
Source organism: Delia radicum (assembly GCA_021234595.1). NCBI lineage: Eukaryota > Metazoa > Arthropoda > Insecta > Diptera > Anthomyiidae > Delia > Delia radicum. Next base: position 94,401,843 of record CM037855.1, read on the forward strand.
ACTACGGCCAAGCAATTATTGGTTTTATCATTTCGACACTGTGCCAGTACTATAAATGTTAAAAATCCGACACACTGCCGGTACTGGTACTACCGTCTCCAACACAGCGCCAGGACTTTAAAATGCCTTAAATTAATTAATGTACATATAATAAAACGTATCTAAAAAGCTGCAATACAGTTCGGTCTTAGTCTTATACATCATATTTAAACGTGTGAAATAAAATTTTAAAAATGTTTATAATTGGTTGTAATATTGGTAAAACAATGTTGGTAAAGAATTCTGCAAGTGGTGCCGGCTTTGCAAACAAAATCGTGTTTTCCTAATACAATATTATTTGTACCTTGGTATTTTTTAAGAGAAAATTCGTTTTTTAGTCGAACGATTCGTATGTGGAACAAACTTCCCGCAGAAGTCTTCCCTGTTACTTACAATTTAGAAAAATTTAAATCAAATATCCACAAACACTACTCCCTCTTTCCTCCATCCCACACCCTATTTTCCTGATCAATACAATGCACTGCATGAGTAGGGGGCATCCCCTGAGTATTGGTTAAAATTAAAAAAAAATAGCAGTAGTTTGCCAGTACTATTTTTTTTTTTTTTGTATATTTGGCAATTTCTACCTGAGAACGTATCTATAAAGTCGAATAAACCCAAATAAAATTTTATGATTTTCTTTTCTATTACCAAAGGCAAAGAAAACAGCAAAATGCATTTTATTTTTATAGTTATATTAGTTTTTTGTTTTTATATACATCGAGATTATTTTTATGTTATTTTCAATTTGTAACGAGCTTTCAACCTCCGTTTATTTACAAAAATAAAGCAAATCAAACATATTAGCTAGGTTGATACTAGTATTTCGATCTGGCTAAAGATCTCATCAGAACCCGAAGTTTTAGAAAAGCTAGGCAGAACTTTAACAAAAAACCTGTTAATAATCAATTTTGCTCCATTCCTTTTATTTGCAAGAGGTCTGTTTCAACACTTTTTTGCGAAAATCTAAATAAGATAAAAAAACATATGGGGAACTTCAAAAATTTAAATTTCAAAAAAAAATTTTTGGTATGACATGATTAACCTTTTGTGTATAAGTTAGCCGATGTTTAAGCGTGATAAATCCGTTCGAGTTAATCATTTAGCTTTAACGGCCCAGAAATTATGGCGGTTTTAAGTTTCAGCAAATTAAAAAATTATAATTACAGTTTTTGCTTAGATTAAATAAAAGCTACATCAATTTATAAATCTCATTGCATTTATCACATTTTAAAATATATATTACTTACACTACCAAAAAATATTAAAATAAACTCAAAATTTTTTTGTCATATCGCTCATTTACTGCAAGACTGACATAACTTAAAAAACATGATTTTGAAGTAAACGAGTTTACAGTTTTCAATCCATATCTTCCTCGCTCGACCCTTTCTCTATTTATTTGGTAACGTTTTTTATAAATAGGAGGTTTTAATGTATTTTTACATTAGTGAGATTTGTGCGCGAATTCGCTAATTATCGAGAGTCTCGAGGGTAGAATAGTTTCTCTATAAAGTATACACTCTTTGCACCCACTTTAAAGAAAAAATAAAATATATTATCCTCTATCTCGGAAAGTATACATGATATTAATATGATATTTTTACACAATATAAAGCATGATATAACTTATAAATTTGCATCATTAACTCAAAAATCTTATTTTTTGACTTAAGACAGTATTGAAGTAAATGTGCTATATGTAATAATTTAAAAAGAAAACTACAATTATTTTAGAAAACATGCATTTTTTGCCGTTTCAATGATATTTAGTTGGATTTGGGTCTACTTAACTGCAGAAAATCATACTGAATACTTTTACATACAAAAGTTTTACATTTAAATTCGCAAAATTACAAATTTTTTATAAACAAATTTTTTATAAGGATGCATTTTGAGGTTATGAAAATTTTTTTTTCACAATAAAATTGAAAGTCCTTAAAATTGTTGATGCCTTTTGCATTTTAGTATTAAGCTCATTCAAATCAAGTATTAAAAAATTATATAAACCCGACTTCACCTTTTGCGATAATACGATTTTTACATATTTTTTTAAGGTTTTTTTAATGAAATTTTTATAAAAATTTAAAAAAAAATCTCTAATTTTTAATTCCGTTTTTCATTTTGAATACATATTTGGAAAGTGTTGACGTCCGCTAATAATTTCATTATTACAATGTTTCTTAATATTCAAGGATGTTTTCAAGATTTTCTAAGGAACTACAAAATTATAATTTTGTAGATGAAAGCCCCTAGTTTTTAATAGATTTGTTTTTTCTACGTTACGCGTAGCCGTTGTATATTTCATGAAATATTTGCAAAACAAATGAAAATTTGGGAAAAAAAAAAACAAAAATTATATTTTTTTAAATATGAAGCATTAGATTTTACTAAACTCGAAAATAGTAAGGTTCGCATAAAATAATGAATTTTATGCATAAAATGTTTATGTTACGAATAAGTACCACCGTGCAGGTATGGGTTAATCAGTTACCTAAATTATTAGTGGATTTCGCAACCTTTTCGACGATAGATTAAAAATTAAAAACTAATGAAAAATGGGAGAGCTGTTTAATTTTGTGTAAAAATCGCATTAAAAAACATTAAAAAATCGCATTAAAATGCTATTAAAATCTAATTATCTCGAGCAGGGAGACTGGTTTTGTAATTTTTTTAATGCAGAACGATAGCATTTTTTATCTCTCTTATATTTGACCAAACTTTCAGTAACAAATTTTTAATTAATAAAAAATAGTGTTTTTGGTATTTTTTCAAAAACGGTTTAGAGCCGAAATTTTTTTGGGAATTATCATAAAACTTGTAAATCTTTGTTTTTAGGGGGGTGCATCATACACTTTTTTTGAATCACTCTAATGTATGTATTACGCAATTTTACATCTTTCAAATGAAAATAATTCTAAAATACAAAAAAGGAATATTCAAAATATGGTTAAATATCATAAAAACCCTTTAACCTTTTAAAAACAACTACCTGGGGGGTTATTATGTAACTCGATTCGAAAGTTTTTGTTCGAATTCGGACATTTTAAAACCCTTGTAAAATGATATCCGTACTTAAAAGTCCAACTTTATTTTCAATGTGCAAATTCTGTTCGAATCGAATTACGCAATAACCCCCCTGGAACTGGCATTTACTGTTTTGTAGCGTCGCATCAAAGCGTATTTTATATTTTATTTTCTCCTGCATCTTCAATTTTCAAATTTATCAAAATATCGCTCATTTACAAGCGAGGTATCCCGACTCGCAGCGGCAAATAAAAATTTAAGGGACCCGTTTTTTCAGCTGCCCAATCTCATGCCTAGGCGTTACTAAGTGGAGTCAAAAATCACCCCATTTTACGTTTCTTTAGTTTTATTTCGTTCTATTAAAAGTAACTATTAACAAATTTGGTATCAAATGAAAGGTTTTTTGAAGACACATTCACTGGTGTATAAATTATGCTTAAAGACTTTCAAGTAGTTTTGTAATTCAAAAAAATGTGTTTGAGTAAAATTAAATCTGGCGTTTAATTAAGAAATTTTAGTTGTATTAAGCTAAAAATAATGAATAGCAATGCCTATTTAATTTAATCGAGGGGATGTCTGAGCTTTTTCCGGTATTCGAAACCGTTCGGTTTTTATGCCACTTTTCCCAAAGAGCCTTTTTCCCCTATAATTCAAAAATGTGGCAACTCTGGGTCCACTATATAGGCAATATGGGTATCAAATTTTTTATTTTATTGAGTACTTTAACCCTGAGTGGAAATAAGTCCGGTTTTTCTTAAATTAACGACAAGTTATACAAAAACAAAATTGTCCAAGTTATTCGTTACTCGAAATTGGACATTTTAAATTACTCGAACAATTGTTTGACTAATATTAATCGATTAATCGAGTACGGTTAGTCTTTACTCTACAAATAAATAAAAAAAATAAAAATTTGTTCCAGGATTGCCATATAATTAATTAAAAAATGAAATTTTTAACATTTTTTACATCACTTTGAACAATTAATAATTTATAGAAACAATGACGGTGTTATAAAGATTATATGTAAAACTAAAAGATTAGATAAGGAACTTCCCGAATTTGTAAAAACTTTAGTATGAAGAAAATTATTATATTTTCTAGTGTTAAAAACTACCTATTTTTAGCCAACCAAACAAACAAAATTGATTCGCCAATGCTGCCATATTACAATTTTAAAAAATTCTCAAAAATCGTGAAGATCTTATATATTAAATTGTGTATTACAATTAGATAGATATATGCATCAGTAATACATAAAAAATTGTAAATTTAACAATATCTCAAGTACATACAAAGCGTCAAAGGCTGAATATAAATAGTCACCACTAAAGGGCGCAATAAGTGTACAAAACCTTCAGCAAAAGCTTACATCTTTCCTCCAAATGTCGTTAAAAAATTCCTGCTGTTTAGTTAAAAGACCACAGATATATGTTGCTTTCCAAGCCAACTATCCAGCTAAAAAAAAGTATAAATCAGCAATGGCAAACCAACAGTGTTTGTTTTTTTATAACAGACTAAAGAAAAATAGAACTTTTTGAATTTTTTAAAAAATGGGCATCGTGGTTAAATATTGACAAATTTGGCGATCAATTTTAGTTTATTATTTATTATTATTTAACTGAATTTGGCAAATGCTAAAAATTTGACTATATCAATATATTTTTTATGGAAAATTTTAAAAAAATAATATTTCTTAAAAAAATTTACAAACAGTTCCGAAATTTTAGAGTAATATAAAACTCAATTTATCTAAAAATCTGCCAATATTTTTTTAATTTTTTGTATTTGAGTCATTCTATATGAAAACACCGAAAAAAATGAAAAACTGTTGCTGGACCATTTTGGATTTTGTTAAAATTTTGTGGAAATGTTCCTAAGGGTTCCCAGAACCAAAATCCAAGAGGATTTAATTTTTGCACACGGCACTACCGGTTCACGCAAAATAAAAAAACTAAAAAGTCTTGTTTTTGTGCGTAGTGGTTTGAGCTGTTAAAATTTTTGCGCTAGAGATATCTACATAATGAAGGCATCGTTTTAAAGCTGAAGGATTATAGTTTCTATCAAAAATATAAAATTTGTCATTAAATGAATCAACGTGCCAAATTTCGAGATTCTAGCTTTGCTTTTTTAGGAGATACAGCAAACGCCCTTTTTTGGAGAAAAGGATAATTAATAAAATAGGAGTTTGCTAGATTGCCCTGATTAACAGTTTGAGCATATAGTATTTTTTTCTAAATCACCAATATCCTAATGAACGAATTTAAACAAAAATATAAAGTTTGATTACATTATCATATTTTTTATATATTTTTGTTTAAATGTGTATTAGTGTCCGACCGAACAGTTCGGCCAGAAAATGCATTTGGTCTGTATTCGGTATTTTAAAGCATTATGGACAAATTTGGCGGATGGAAAAATGTTTATTAGACTGATTAGATGCTATTTTTAGTGCCAAATCTGAAGAAAAGTCTGTAGTTAAGCAATGAATCCACTGTTCGGCCTCAGAAAGTTTGGCCAAATCGAAAATAGTTCGGCGGCCGAACTTTTAACTTAATAGCTAAACTTCGGCTTTTCTCTTAAATTTTATACACAAAATCGAATTAAATCGGCTCAACAAACATGTTTCCAATACCAAAATTTTGTCATCATTGCCTCTAGATATCAAAAAACCGACAAAATATAGTTTTTTGGCCGAACTATTCGGTCGGTCACTAATATGTATACTGCAGTGTACAAGGGGTAGTCAAAGGGTTAAATCTATAGCTATGCATACGTGGCGTATGAGCAATAAATAATTCATATAATAAAAGTACACAGAAATATTGAAATATGAAGGACCAATATTCAATGAATATTTTCTCCAAAACTAATACGAGTTACACTATGAAACTTTCTTGGTCAATAAAAAAAAATATCTGGACTTTTTTTAGAAATAAAAAAAAAAACAAAAACAATTTTGGCAGATTTGAGATAAATTGAGTTTTGCATTACTCTAAAAATTCGGAACTAGTTCTGGATTTTTTTTTAAATTTTTGTTTATTTCAAATTCTTCATAAAAAATTATATTTTTTATATAGTCCAAGTTCTAGGATTTGGCGAATTCAGTTAAATAATAAACTAAAAATAATCGCAAAATTTGTGTATAATTACACACGCCTACCTCCTAACAGGCAAGCCAACCTCCAGAGGGGTATTTTAAATTGGCCATAAGTGCGCCAAATGAGTGCTTTGTAATAAGAAATTAAGCTATTTCGAGTAATTGAAGTAATTTTTTTGTATGCAGTGCGCGGTTTTGAAGAGTTAAAGTTTAAATTTCGTAAAATTAAAAGTAAAACATATTTTGAAATGAACATAATTTTCAAAAATCATAAAAACATACTTATTTGGACTAGAAACCGTTGGTATTAAACATAAAGTGAAATTGAAACTTAAGCATTTAAAAACGCTCTTATTTTGCTACAAAGATATACAGGATTCCAATAGAAGTTATCTAAAGGGCATCGTCTTAACTTGAAAACTTATGGACGGATTTTTATGAAATTTGGCAGAACCAAAGCCTTTAAGTTAGAACTAAAGCCTTTAAGTTAGAACAATATATATTTGCCTAATTTCTCATTTTCCAAACAATCGCCATATCTTCTTAAGTAAAAGTACAAAAAAGGTAAAATTTTTGGATTGTTGTTATATCTTGGTAAGTGGAATAATTTATACCTAAGCATACTTATGTTTATGGATGAGTTTCTGAGATTTTTGGCACATACAGCCTAAAGTACGCAGCGAAAAAAAATTGCTAGAAGAACATATAGTTTATTTTTCGTGCCGAACTCGTTTTACAAATTTCAATGCAAAAAACAGGCTTAGGCCGGGTTGATGGTTAAATAAAATGTCAAACGTTTGTTAATTTTAACCTCCATTTTTTGATGAATACGTACTAGGATGGCACAAAAGTGAAGACAAAAATCTTAGATTTTCATAATCTGAGGTATTTATGGCAAAAAAATATTGTAAAAAAGGCAAAAAATAGCAAAACTACAAAAAAGGTAAAAAAAAATAAACTTTTTGAAAGAAAAATGAAAAAAAAAACATTGAGGAAAAAGCATTTAAAGCAAGGAGTGTCTGAAAAAGCTCAAAAATCTTAGAAACAAGCTGTTTTTAAGCCCAAAAATTAAAAATCAATATATGATAAAAAAATAGCATATATGAGTACAAATGGCAAAAAAAAAGGAAAAAAAGCATATTTGACTTCTCTGGCTATCACATATTAAAATTTCATCAAAATTAAATAATATTATTTAAGGTACATTCCTTGTAAGCTTGAAGGCATAATAATGTGTTAAGTCATACTTTTATTTTTATTGCACTGGGGACAAAGAAATCGAACTAGGGATTATTATTACTATTAAAACTGATTAGAAAACTATAATCATACATACATACCCAAGAAATAAATGCGAACTACGTCTGATTTTGTTGCTAAGGATTTGGCAAAGGATTTGAGAAATATTACATTTAGACGTATTCCGACACTGGAAAAAAAACAATTTACCACCGTAAAAATAACAAATTTTTTTCTACAAACATTTTAAAACAACTGACAAAATTGAAAAAATAAAATTTTTTGCTAATGTGTCCTGCACAGTGGGGGATTAAAAAAAAAATGGAAGCAATTCGGCCATTTCCTACTGGGTAGCTTGATTTAGAATAGTGATAAACAAGGTGTTAATGAGCTTAATTTTGTGAGATGGGACCCACAGGACCATCCGGAGCTGCGGCATAAGACGCCCAAGTCAGGCACCTCGTGTATGAGAAAAGTTTTAAAGCTAACCAATGTTATAAATGTGATCCGATTTTCAACATATTATTATAAACAAAAAACGTGATTGCATGTATGGTCTCATATACTTTCTATGTTGTTTAATTTTGAAAATAATTTTTTGGAATTTTTGCATTAACCTAGTAGCTGGATTATGGCAAACGGTTAGAATTTTACAAGTTTGATATAATTTTTATTAAAGATAAAAATTATGTATTGAATATACAACAGAGGTGGACCTTGCACATCACAAACAAGTTTTCAATTTATTTTTTGATCAATGGTGATAATCTTTAACTTCGAGCTCATATATTAGTTCTCATGTAGTGAGTGAACTAGTTTATATGAATGTTTGATGTTTAGCTTGGGATTGTTACCGCTTTCAAAACGTGTTCTGATGATGGGAACCTAGAAAATTCCCGAAATAGATCTATCAACACATTCCTGAAAGGGTCAAATAATAAATCTGAAAACAAAAAACTCTATAGATTATTTGTTAGGACAATATCCTAATAAAAAAATATAGAGTATGGCCTCGAACTTGAATAATTTTCATTTTCATTGGTAAGAATTTAATTTACAATTTGAAGAAAACTAATTGATTCTAAGTTTAAAAATTAAATTTTACTAATGTTCACTAATATGGTACCCTGTTTGTTCGCTTAAGTAGACCGTTGATATATTTTTTAATTTTTTGATTGATTTTAATGTTTAAGTCTTATTTAAATGTTTTACGCATTACTTTAACTATTCTTGACTATTTTGGGCAATTTAAAAAAAAAATCATTTTCTGCTTACCACAATTAAAAAGTATTACATATGGTAGCCCCTAAAGCAGTTTAAACGTTTTAATCACCAAATTAAAATAAATTTGACTCATTCCATAAAAACCATCAAAAAAATATCCAATTTTCAACCTCTACCCCCCATCAATTTTTACCAAACTTGGTATGGAAGGTAATATATAAATATGTCATAGTACATGTTTTGGATTGTTATAGCTCTAACGGTTGTGGAAATGTCGCGTTTTAACTAATTTTTCAAACAGTGTTACTTTTTTGCCCCAGTACTTTTCAATTTCCATATTTTTTACTGGGAAAATATAATTGAGTAAATCACCGAACCTTAAAATTATCTAACATCTTGACAATAATCGTGAATAAAAAAATTTTGCGGGCTAGAAAGTTAACTCCATTCATGCAGGTGTCAAATAACTTTTTTCTAATTGTTTTTTCTGTTAATTAAAGTAAATTATCACAAATAAAATTATAATTTTTCTGTTAATATGAAAAATTTTTCATGATCTTGAACCGAACTAACCAACAACTCACATACAATTTATATAGATCAACAATAAAAATTCACTATTAACCACTCACAAGGTACAGTGCAAAAATTCGCTTAATATATATGCTAGACATATGTTGAAAAACGAATAAAATCTTCAATGTTTGATATTCCTTCACTTACAATGTAAAGGATAGAATATGATGACATTTGAAAATAACTGCCAGTCAAATTTCAACTTAATTAGTTGAACTGGCAACTGTGGTAATAATTAACAACTAAACATAGCTTTATAGAAAATAAGTTCGCAGTAAATTTCGTCATACTCAAAAACTAAGTTACGGCACATTTTTAACCTAACTAGTCGAGTTAAATAGATGATGTTTACAATTTAACACTTTAAGGCACGAAGAATGTTGATGAAGGCCGTTGCGGGCTAGAAAGTTAACTCCATTCATGCAGGTGTCAAATAACTTTTTTCTAATTGTTTTTTCTGTTAATTAAAGTAAATTATCACAAATAAAATTATAATTTTTCTGTTAATATGAAAAATTTTTCATGATCTTGAACCGAACTAACCAACAACTCACATTTATAAAAATTTTTATCCAGAGTTGCCAAATAATTTTGTGGAAAATCAATTTTTTTTCCTTTTCTGATGGACATTTTTTCAAAAATTATTTAAAAATATATCTAAGAAGTCTAATCTTTTATAATTGTTGATTGCTATGTTGATTAAAAAATATGAAAATGTATTTCTCTGCTAGAAATTAGTTCATCGATTTATATAATTTTTGAAAAATCTGAACGATGAACTTTTCAAAAACACTCCGTCTAAATATTCCAAAATTAATTCCGTTTTCACTCAAAACATAAATAATGTTTTTTTTTTTTTATAAAAATACTACTAAACTTATAAAATTTATATAGTCAGGGTTGCCATATGTCAATTTTTAACAATTGTCAAAAACCACGATATTTTTCCAAAAAAATTTAAAATTTTTTAATTTAAAAAAAAAATATTTTTTATAAATTTTAGAATTTATTTATATTTTTCAAAATTTAAATTTTTAAAATAAATTCAACAGCACGATGAAAAAAAGTTCCGATATGGGTCATATATATAATTGCATATCACATCATATCTTAGCTTATCCGAAAAATGGCTTACATAGCCCTATCTCATGTGATCCCATGGGATCTCATATGATATAATGCGATCCGAAAAATAGGTACAACTAATTTGATCAAGTTACATATAATTTGATACAATTTGATATAACTTTACAAAGTCCTGTGAAATTGTTTGGAAATCCACACTAATATTTTCTTTCACATTTCAAATAATAATGAAAATTTAAATATAAATCAATAGATTTTTAAATTAGATGTGATTTTAATTTGACTAATATGTGATGCCATATACAATTATATGTAAAAGTAATAGATTTTTTTTTGTTGTTTCTACCATATATGTTAATATTTAATTTTTTCTTGTTTTTTTTTTTTGCTTATTTGGATTTTAAAAAGATTCTAAAGATTTTTTGATTATAATGGCATTTTTACGATTTTCTTACTTAAAATGATTTTGCTACTCATAAATATTATTTAATCTATTAACTTTGTACTATGTTTGAAGTGCAGGTTTTCTAATTTTTTTACATTTGCTTTTTTACAATATTTTTTTGCTTTAAATACATTAAATTTAATTTTGTTGTCTTTTCGGATAATTTTATATAAATGTGATAGATTTTTTTTGCTAATTTCTACCATATAATTTTGCCTGATGATGCTATTCGGTAGAATAATCGAAGCATGCCGAATACCGAATAGTAACCGAATATTCGTGACATCTTGAATAAAAACGTCATAACTGGAATATAGATCAGAATTTTGAGTTTGCATCATTCCAAAATTTTCGATACGGTCTTTGGATATGTGACTAAATTTTATTAAAGAAATATTTTTAAAATACCCAAAAAATAACGGTTAAAACAGTGTTTTTTATCAATTTTTACAGTTGTTTCAAAATTTTTGCAGTAAAAATTTTCAGTTGTTTTTACGTCATCTTTTTACTACATTTGTATTAACCTTTGTCGTGTGTATGATTTATATAAAAAACTGGCCGATCGGTTTGCAAACATTTTTTAGATGCAATATTTTTGGTAGTAACAAACATCACCGCAAGGCCAATTACAAAATTATTGTAATTTTAGTTAAAGCATTTATTTTAACAAAAACAAAATTATTAAAAATATATTTTTGAACAAAAACTGTACATTTTCACACTTTACATATAAAAACATATTTTTTAAAACATATTGCACCAAAATAAAAAAAACAAAGATTTCTTTAAAGTTATATTAAAATTTATGTTGCAAAACTTAATTTTTGAAAAACTTCCATAATCCATATTCATATACGATACATTAGAATTCGTCAGAAGAGTATAAAATTTAAATGTATAAATTTAAAAAATTTTAAATTGAAAATTAATGGGACATTGCGAAAGGGGGATTTTGAAGTAAATTCAAGTTTACACTCAAAAAAAAATCCGTAAAGTTAGCAAGTAAGCTGTGTCAGTAAATATTTTGCTGGGAGGATCCTTGCAGAAAAATTACTAATATCGGCAATAGTGTTTTGATGAAAATCTGTGATCTGATTTTTACTGGAGCTTAGTAGAATGAAAAAAACTAAAAAACTTACTATAACATTTTTATTTTGGTTAATTTATTTTGCTGAAATTTAAATCTATTTTTTTTGTTTGTTAACATAATGCAATTAAATAAAAAATCTTGAAATAAAATAAATATTAATTTATGTAATGCACCCCCTGAAAATATGTTTTATGATAGCTTCTAAAATATTTCGGCTCTAGCGATAACATCCCGTTTTTAAAAAGACTTCAAAAACACTATTTTCCGTGAACAAAAAATTAGTTACGGCGCCTCTTTTAAAAAATTGTGTCAAATATAAAAAATATTTTACATTTCTACGATTCTACATTTATTATTAACTACAGAGAAAATTTTTAAATTAGTTTTTTGGTAAAAGCGTTTGACTAAAATTTTAGTTGAAAACGCGATGTCAACAAAAAAAAATTCTGAAAGTTAGTTAAATATTTTAAATAGACGTTTAACAAAATTTTCAACTAATTTTTTTTTTTTTTTTTGAGTAGAATATTTAAAATATAAATTAAAATATTTAAAATACAAATTATTTTAGATTTTCAAATTTATTTTTAATTAAATTGTGATTTTTTTCGCCATTCAATCGGATTAAATTAAAAAATATTGGAAACTATAGCCTCTCCGATTCTTACTAATTTTCTTATACAAATATTTAAATGAAAATTTTTTATGATTTCTATAAGTTTTATTTACTTGAAATTAAAAAGTCTCTAATAGAATTAACCCTCTAACCGCAAGCCAATTTAAAATACCCCACCTGTAGCCGGGACAGGCGGGGTATTTTAAATTGGTCATAAGTGCGACAAATGAGTGTTTTATAATAATAATTTAAGCTATTTCGATAGAAAGCCCATTTTAAAAAATATTTTGTGAAATAATTTTTTGTGTGCATGGCACGGATGGTATGGAAGCGAGAAAGCGTTAAAGTTAAAAGTTAAAAAGAAACATTTAAAATGAACACAATTTTCAAAAACTTGAAAACTTATTTATGTTGACTAGAAACCGCACACAGAGAAAAATTTAGCTATTTGCCAACTGAAGTTTGGTTTCTACGACTCACATTTGGTTATTACGAATTTCAGTTGGTTGGCACAACTTCTCATTAGTTTTTTTAACAAAGTTCGGTTAATTCAACTAAATTTTACTTACAATATACAAAATATTCAGAAATCTAATGTAAATATCATTGTATTAACTTAATTTATAATTTGTTACTACTAAAATACACTTTTCCATTCGGTTGGCACTTTATTTCTCTATGTGCGTTGATGCTAAAAACAAAGTAAGATTGAAGCTTGAACTTTTAAAAAAAAGCTAAAATTTTGGTCCAAGGACATTCAGGATTCTAAAGAAACATCGCCTTAACTTAAAAGCGTATGCACGGATTTTTATGAAATTTAGCAGAAAGATTATATTAAGTATTTAGTATTAGTAAAGAATTTAAGTTTAATCAATATAAATATGTTGAAGTTAAAGTGCGTTTTCGCTTAAGTTCGCCTTTTTCGAAAAACGAAAATCGTCATATCTTCTTAAGTATAAACACAAAAAATGTAATTTTTGGACTGTAGTTATATCTTGGTAAGACGAATAATTTATATCCAAATTTATTCATTTTTATGGATTAGTTTTTGAGCTTCGCTTTAAACATATTTTGGCCAATATCGCCTAAAATGGGCAACGAAAAAAATGTTGGTAGAAAAACAAAAATGTTATTTTTCGTGCCGAAAAAGTGGTATAAATTACATTGTAAAAAAGCTTAGGACGTTTTGAGGGCTAATTTAGTTCTAATAACATTTGTATTTACTTTGACTTCATGAGGATCATATTAAGTTCGATTTAAAAATATTTCTTTAAAAAAACATGAGAAACAAATTAATCTAAAAAAACATAATTATTAAATGCATTTAATATAATTTTTAATAAATAAATAATAAACAATTGCGTATCTTATGTCGCTTAAAATAATCATAAAAACGCAGTGTGTTTTATTTCTTTTTATTGTAAGCATTTTTTGAAGGGGGTCAAAAACCAACATTTTCTATATAATTTCAATTAAAGTGAATAAAAAAATTAAAATGTTTATAGGACCAGACAATAATCGTATCAGCAACAAACAAACAAAACCACATGATTTGAGAACAGTGTCAGAAATATGTGTATAAGGGTGGGGCGATTTGAACATCTTAATGGGCGCTTCGAGCTTATGATTCTTGGGATTGTACTGAGCAAAACAGTCCACTAGACCATACGTCTACGGTGAAAATCGAGCTTCCAGATTTTGACTTTTTAGCCGTATTTTGTGAAAGTAACAATGTGTGCGATGGACATATCTCAGGAAGTAGGAGGAGCTTATCCAAGATTATGGTATCAATCTCTTCTTTGGAAGATTCTCTAGCAGATTAATCATATTTGTGGGTGAGTTTTAAGGGGTTAATTTTTAATTTCAAAAAAGGGTTTTTTTGCCGTAAAGTCAAAATCTGGAAGCTCGATTTTCACCGTAGACGACTGGTCTAGTGGACTTTTTTGCTCAGTACAATCGCAAGAATCAGAAACGCGAAGCGCCCATTAAGATTTTTTTTCTTCTATACTAATCGCCCCACTCTAATGTGTATGTTTGTAATAGAGCTTCAAAGAATGCATTCTTTTAAAATTCTATACATACACTCAAAAAAAAGTTTACTAAATATTAAGTAATTTGATATAGATCATGAGAAATTCGGAAATGATTTGCAAATGACGTGCAAAGTTTCATGTTAATATGTCTTCACCAAAAGAATTGATGGTCATTTAAAAGTCGAAATATTTAAAAAATTACTTGAAACTTACAAGAGTTTTTTGATTCATTTAATATTTTTGCTCACAGTTTTCAACTTTCAGATCCAAACCAATACAAAATGGAGTCACTAGACTTGGGAGATACATTCACTAAAAAATCAATTTCCATATCGCTACTTTGTGAAAAGTTGTATGGTGCTTTAAAAGTGAAACCAAAATTTTCCGATTTGTAAACTTTCGCAGCTTTTTCCATAGGGTTTTTGCTCCGTTTAATTGAATTGAATTTTGAGAACACTACTTGAAAACTGGTGTAAGTTTATATAGCTCTAATTATACCAAATTGATATTAGCGCACCAAAAACGGGATACGAACATCGGAAACTTATACGTATTTTGCGTCTGACATTTACAATTATATTTGAAATTGGCTGACAAGGGAGGTATCCCAACTTTGGATATTTTGTAAAGGAACAAAAAAAAGAGACACGTGTTTGTTTTTTAGGTGCCCAATCTCACGTTTAAAAGTTAAAAAGCAGCATTAAAAATTCATTTGTTTTTGTATGAAAACTTGTCTCTAATTAACGAAAACTAGATTTATTGGTACGCAGAGTTAAAGCGCTCAAGTACACTAAATTTTTTTACCAATATTGCCTATATAGTGGACCCAAAGTTGTCACATTTTTAAATTATTTGAAATAAAGGAGAAAATTGCACTTCGGGAAAAGTCGCATAAAAACCGAACGGTTTCCAATATCGGAAATAAGGCATTATATGCATTATTTTTAGCTTAATACAACTACAATTCCCTAATAAAATGAAAGATTTAATGTTACTCAAAACACATTTTTTTGAATAACACAAAAACTTGAAAGTCCTTGGGCATATGTTGTACACCAATGAATGTGTCTTCCAAAAACCTTTAATTTAATACCAAATTTGTTTATAGTTACTTTTAATAACACCTAAACGTGAGATTATTCAGTTGAAAATGGGACCCTTAAATTTGTATTCTCTACAACATATCCGAATTTCATTAAGATCTGCCGGTCCTGGTCGGGATACCCTCCTTGTGAGTTACTTTGTAAAAAGCACCTCCTAACCAAAAAGGCATTTTAAAAATTTTAATCGCAAACATTTTATGAACTTTTTAAAAATTTAGCGAAATTTAATTATTTTTTTTCGCCTTTTTTATAAAAAATCATGGCTTGAAAACATACCCAGCAAAAAATGCTTCCAAAATTGCGCTTCACCGCCTTGCAAACAAAAAAGCAATTATGGAAGGCATTCTGTAGTGCTTCCCAAAATGCCTTCTTTGAAGTAGTGAATAATGCTTATAATGAAGCAATAAAGAATGCATACCACGAAGAATTACAAAAAAACGCTTTTTATTGCCTAAGAAGGCATGAGAACAAAATCTAAATTTACTCATGTGAGTGTGACTCGGTAAAAAATTTTCGTTAGTGATTGTGCGTGAGTGGAATTTTTACTCGTGAACATGAGTCAAAGTTCAAAAAATAAAAATTCAAAAATTCAAAAAATTCAATATAGTGTACCACTTGCAAACTTGAGGTATATAAATTTGACAGAAATTAATTTTTTTTATAATTTCTATAATTCCAAACAGCACCTCCCAGTCAAAAAGCATTTTAAAATTTTTAAACGCAAAAATATGAACTTTTAAAAATGTTGCGAAATTTAATTATTTTTTTTTGCATTTTTTTTATAAAAAATATGGCTTGAAAGCATAGGTGTCCAGAGAGAATATTCACGACGCACAGTGGCTGAAAATTTGATTTCACTGGCCAAAAGTCCAACTTTCTTTTGTCACCGATTTTTAAAATGTTAACGTCATTTTGTAGCTAGTATGTCCAAATTAAGGTAGCCAAAAAATTAAGTCAAACTATTGCTAATTGTGGGCATGGCATGCTGTCAAACTTAACTGTTTTTTTAACTTCAGAAAAAGGTGATTTTTTTTTTTTTTTATCAAAAATAAATGGTTACTACTAGAAAGTTATCATCGATAATGACCTGCGGTCTTTTTTATAAGGTTGGTAGGATTGTAGTCTTTAGTTGTTGTAAGTGGTCACAGCACTACCGTTTATTATTAGGGTGTTCTGAAATATTTATTAAACTAAAGGGTCCGCCAAATAACTTTTTTGTTTTAAAAATGCTATAAAAAAAATATTTTCTCAAATTTCTTTTTTTATTTGAAAGTACAATCCTTCCGGTTAATAATGGAAAATAATTTCATTCAAATGACTGCCTCGGCTGGCCATGCAGTAGCCTACACGATCGGTCCAATTTTTAAGCACATTATCGATTGTGTGCAGCTGTATTTCCTCCTCTTCAGTTTTTGTGAACAAAAATTCGTTCAACATGGCCCGATAACGATCGCCATTGACTGCAACGGCCAGTCCTTGCTAATTTTCGAAGAAAAATGGCCCAATTATGCCTCTGGACCAAAATCCGCACCAAACAGTGACTCGTTTTGGGTGTATCGGCACAGATTCTGCAACATTACCATGATTTTCAAAGTAATGTCGCAATATTTCCCAGCGTTGTTCAAGCGTATACACAACCATATTCGTTCAGCGGAAGGATAAAACTAATTATCTGTCAAATCAGACATGAGCTAAGTTTTACCATTCACGAAATAAGCACTAGTTGAAAAAAAAGTTAGATGGCGGACCCTTTACTATATTTTTGTCAAATTTCAATTTCAATGGAATTGAACATCTAAACAAGTTGGCTAGAAACGTATACCACCCGGAGAAAGGTGAAAGTGTCCTCTTTATCCCTATATATACTTTTGCACCCTCCACGACCCGCCGGTAGAACACTTTTTTCATTTCAATGAAATATCTTAACAAAAAAAATTCAAATGACGCACAGTGGCTGAAAATCATTTTTCATTGGCCAAAATTCTGTAACTTTTGAGACGATCAAAATATTTTAGTAATTTTTTTTTTAAATGACAGGTAATTAGTTGAGCTTGGCTCAGTTTTATTTTCATTAACATTGATTGAGCACTTCTTTTTTAACATTTAGCGTAAAATATAGGATTTTTAATTTTTTTATTTATTAAAATATAATAATATTTGGATTTTAATAATAATTATAAACATTTTTTGTGATAATGGGAGTTTTTAATGTTTACACTCAAAAAAACAAATAGTAAAATCAACTGAAAATTTTACTAATATTACTTAAAAACTAACCATTTTTGCTGTTTGCAAATTTGTTTACAATAAAAAAATATTAACACTTAAAAAAACGTTAGTAATATTATCTAGAATTTTGCTATTACTACAGAAAAATTTATTATTTCTGACAAATTTGTTAATTTTAGCAAAATAAAACTGTTGAACATTAGCGCAATTGTTCTGAATAATTTTTTATTTTGATATGAAAATATGGTTTTTTATTTACTGAACCTTTCTTATTTATTAAAACATTTCATATGTGGATAAAAAAAAAACCCTTACTAAAATTATTTTGATCGGTTCAAAAGTTACAGAATTTTGGCCAATGAAAATGTTTTTCAGCCACTGTGAGACGGACTAAACTAATAAAGTGCAAAAAAATATTTGTTTCCTTCCTGTCGAGTACAGCGGATGTTTTTTCTAAACACATTTCGCTATGCGACAACTAAAGCACGGTATTAATTAATCCAAAACGTACATCAAATAAAAGATTTTAATTTTCTTAATACTAAAATTGAAAAGGCATTTAACAATTTTCAGAACTTAAAATTTTATGAAGCACACAAAATTTTCAAAACCTCAAAAATCATCATTACATAACATTTTTAATTTTGCGAATTTAAAAGTATTTAATATGATTTCCTGCAAATAAGTCGTGTTTTAAAACACAATCACGGTTTTCTTTTTAAGTTCTAATATAAAGCAAAAATGTTTTTTGAGTGTATTTTTATATTTTTTGAAGGTGTAATACATATTTTAACACGTGATAAATTCAATGAGAGCTATAAATTTAAATAACTTTAACTAAATATAAGCTAAATTTGATTAAAACTTAAAACCGTCATAACTTTTGCGCTATTAAAGATAAATTATTAAAGCGGCTTTATTATGTATGCTTAAACATCGGCTAATACAAAAAGTTATTAATGTCACAACAAATCTTTTAAATATTTTGGCTGTGTCGAAAATTTTTGAAAATAATGCCTCAAATACAAATCTTTTTTTTTCAACTTGCCTAAAGTAACGTCCACACGAAACATAAAATCAATGTTAAAGCATGAAAAATACATGCAAAGCCACAACTTATTTTTTTGTTTTACGTGATATAACATTAATTTTATGTCTCGTGTAGACGTCAGGTAAACAATACAATTTTTAAGAAATTTGCATTAAACATTTCAAAATAACATTAATTTAAGGCTTTTTGAAGATTTTGGGCGGTCCCAAAATTAGCCGACCTAACAAAGAAAACACAAAATATTTGGGGAAAATTTTCTATATTTCTCAACATAATCTGCTTCACTCGATACACTTTTCCCAGCGATAGCTTCGATACCCTCTTTATAGTAGGAACTGTCTAGCTCCTTAAAATAGCCATCAACCGTAGATTCCACCTTTTCATTGTTGGCAAAGCTTTTACCAACGATCCATTTGGTCAAGTTTGGAAATAGAAAATAATCCGAGGGATCTAAATCTGGCGAATAAGGTGCGTGATAAAGTAATTTGAACTTTAATACAATGATTTTGGCCATCGCAATAGTGGATGTGTGAACCGGTACATTGTCTTGGTGAAACAACACTTTCTTTTTCGGCAAATGCGGCATTTTTTCCTTAATTTCATCACATAAACGCTGCAATAAGTTAGCATAATACACGCCGTTGATTGTTGTTTCTTTTTGGAGATAATCAATAATAATTATCCCACGCGATTCCAAAAAAAAAACAGACGAAATGACCTTGCCTGCCGATGGAACTGTCTTTGACTTTTTTGGACACGATTATCCCATCCCATTCCAGCCCACTTCTTTGACTGTTCCTTTGTCTCAGGTGTGAAATGGTGGACCCATGTCTCATCCATGGTTACAAATCGACGCAAAAATTCGGCTTTATTGAAGCGAAACATCGCCAAACGCTCTATTGAAACATCTGCACAACGCTGATTTTGTTATATTGTGATCAAACGCGGCAATCATCTTGCGCACATCTTTTTTTTCATATAAAAATTTTTGGTCAATATGCGATGTATAACACGCACCTTGATCATTCAATACAATTTTGGTTAATTTTGGGTCAGCTCGGTTAATTTTGGGACCTCACTCGTATATTAGCACATCGCAATACAATTAGAAAACAAAGGGTATCTTTTAGGCCTATGTCCCACAGAAAGGCTAATTCAGATTTGATATCTTTATGTCTTCTGTCATTAATTTACCCACATAATTGGGATTTCATCTATTCCTGAAATTCGTCTATTCCTGAACGATCAAGATTTTCTTGATAGTCTTTTACATATACTGTTTGTCAAAATATTTAAAAATTGACAGCTGTGACGTAGGCTGCACGCAAGTTGAAAGCAATTTCAATATTTGTGAAAGGAAAAACAAAAACAATTTCAAAAGAATTGTATCCAGCTGTTTTCTTGAACGTAAATTGATACACTCCACTTGAAAGAGAAATCTGAAGCAAGTTCGTTTCAATTTTAGAAAGTGTGAGTATATTGGTAAAAAGAGTGTGAGTGTATTAAAACTTGATAGGCAAAACTTGATCGTGTAACCCTCAAGTTAACCAAATAGGGTGCTGAGTTACGGCACTCGTAATCCAGTAAAATCGTTATATAACTGTTTTTAAATGAGTAACAACAAACATTCTGATAACTAGAGCAACCAAAAACACCTCTTAAAACAATATTTAAAGCGCTTAAAAAATATCGAAAATCAGTAATATAAGACGTTAAATTTTAAAAATGAACCGTTAAATTTCAAAACTGTTTAATACAACCGATACTACAAATGAAAATTGTATATAATTTGTTCCTTATGACTTCGTCTGTTTTCTTAAGATACCCATACACTAAGCAATATTCTTGTGCAACTTTTGTTATTATACAAAATATTACCAGTGCGTATGTCATATTGGAAGGTTGTACAATATATTGAAAAAAATCAAAAAGGTTTTGATTCTAATTGAGCAACCAAGAAATGTGAAAAATATTTCATAGTGTGTTGGCCACTCTGTGTAATTTTTATATCTCTCCACAACAGAACAAAAGAGTGGTGCCATATTTTGTGCAAAAGTATTGTATATATTATTGCACTGTGCAGAACAAAATGACAATAATACTAGCAATAATAGGTCCATTCGTTTACTTTCCAGTAAAATCCAGTAGATGAGTAAATTTTGGGCAAAATTCAAATTTTACTCTCAAAACTGGCTCTTGCAAAAAAAAGTAAACGAACGGAAAAATTGCAAAAACTTGCAGGTTAATACAAACATATGAGCGCTAAAAAGCTTAGTGTTGTAAAATATGTATTATTTAGACTACCCAGTATATATTGTTTTTGGTACTTGATGTATTGCATTTTAATAATTATAAATTCGTAGCAATTGTATTTATTAAATAAACTTTTGTGGAAGCTTTTAGACTTGTTTAGTTTGGACATGACTTTTAATTTTGTTTCTAGTTAAATAACATACGAAAATACATGAATACTTGATTTTTGATATTCGGTACCCTGAATAATATGCAGTAAGAAGTATTCATATATTCATTAGCTTTACATCTCTAATATATTAATGTAAATAAAAACAATTAACAGAGATATTAGAAAACTGATAAATTGTTACTATAATAATTGTAACTGACTACTTTAATTTGTTTCAGGTTGAAAATAATTATTTTTAGTTTTTGCCGCCCTTTTAATTCAGCTTTTAATCTTTTAAATGTTTTTATTACTAAATGTATGCTTATTTTTGTTTGTTTACTTAATTTAATCATATGTTTTTGTTTTCTACTGGATTTTACTGGCAAAAATTTCTCCAGTAAAAATTTGCAGGTTTTTTGCTGACAACTGTCACTTTACTCTCTTAGTAGATGCTCTCTTTTGCAAATTTATGTGTACGCGAACGCATTTCAGTAAAATCCAGTACAAATTTGTACAAATTTGTGCAAATTTTGGTGTAAACGAATGGACCTAATATTTGCACTATTGGCTAGTTTAAAGAAATGAAACGCGCAACCCTTAAAAATTTTCAATTTTAAAAATTAAATAGTTGCTTAGTTCCTCTATAGGCAATAGACTTTCTACTCGTATAATAAAATTTAATGAAAAAAATCTATCACTTTTTTATATTTTCTTAGCACTGTTTATAATTAGAATATAAATGAGTTTCAAAATTTAATGCAAGAAAAATTTAAAACTACGGTTTTTTTTGTAATGAAAGATGAAAAAAGTTTCTATATACTCATATACAACTTATCATTTATATATGCTTACATGTGTGGCAACATAAACGATATGTGCGCCCCGGTAGGCTAGTTGGTAGCGTGCTGGCTTATCAGTGCGGGGGTGGTGGGTTCGATTCCCACCAGAGGCACTGGTCTGTTTTCGCTACAACGCGCCGAAGGCCATAGTAGCTAGTGCTCGGTTAGAGTAATAGTATATAATTTGTAATTATGTATATGATTATTAATTAATAAACAAAAAAAAAAAAAATATTACGATATATGTTCATATGTTATACTTAGTTTATGTAAATTGTGTAATATGTCGTAATATATCATCATATATTATTGTATCGTATGTTATATATTAGCATATCTTGTATATCTGATCATATGAAATAGATATAGATCTATATAAGACCATATGACAATCAAAAATAGTTCTATCACTTTTATATATAATTATATATGGCAAAACATATCATATATAAATAAATATAGTAAAATTTAATGAAACAAATTTGATCACTTTTATATATTTTTTCACCGTTTATAATTAGAATATAAATGAGTTTCAAAATTACTGCAAAAACCCATCTCTAGAAAACAGCGATTAAAAACACGAAAAATTGCGTTTTTAACCATTTTTAAAGTTGTGTACACAACACATCCGAACAGCTTAAAGATTTGTATTACGAAGGTAAATACTCTATAATAAGTTAACAAACGTTTCAAATTTGTTTATTCGTCAAAAAAAATTACCAAATATTAAATTTTTAAAAGTAGCCTAGGCCATACATGCGACCTACTTTAATTTATTTTAGGGTCACGATATAAACTTTGAACTTTCCTTTTTTAATGTCCAACTTCGTTTAAATTGCATTTCTAATATAAGATATATTTAAAATTGTACACGCAGAGAAATACAGTGCCAACCGAATTGAAAGGCCTATATTAGTGGTAACAACTTATAAATTAGATTTCTGAATATTTTTGATGTTGCAACTAGAATTCAGTTGAATTAACCGAAATTTGTTGTGAAAACTAATGTTAAGTTGTTCCAACCGTCTGCAATTAGCAATAACCGAATTTGAGTCGTAATAACTGAATTTCAGTTGGCAAACAGCTAACTTTTTCTCTGTGTGTACGAAATTATAATTCATATTTCTCAATTTCATATAAAAAATGTATTTAAAGGGCAGAAGGGGTAGAAGGCATTTGATAAACTTTTTTCGCTATTTTAACAATTTGTTTTTGAAAGTTTCATTGCGGTATCTTCAAGAGTAAAGAGTATTCTAAATACTTATCTTTATTTTGAATCCTTAGAAAGCTTCAATCGTATGATAAAAGACTTCAAAAAGAGCCAAAATTACCATTTTTGACAACTTTAGACGCGTTTTCTCAAAATTGTGACGTAATGGAAAAATGTGGATGCCGGATTTGGAATCAGGGCATCAACGAGTATGTAAATCACATATCGGCATTCAAACCAAGGAAGATTGTCGAGGTGTGTTATTAATAAATATTTATTAATATACTAAAAAACAACGTTATAATTATTTAAAGTTTTAAGCCAACGAACATATAGACTAAAGATGAACCAATGTACTCAACATCTGTTAAGTTTTATATGTCAACTGGTTTTAAGAGAAACAGTTTTTAGAGGTTCTTCACTGCATATTTTTTAGTATATATAAACAAAATTTTGTGCTAGTTATACAAAACTTATGCAGAGAAACTGTCTTAAAACCAGTTCAGGTTTTTAGAAGAGATCTTTGGAAACGGCTAGTTTAAAGAAATTAAAAGCGCATATGTTAAAAATTTTCAATTTTAAAAATTAATTACTTTCTTACACTGTTTAATGGTTAACAAAAAAGTTGCTTTGAATAATCTCAAATTGCTGAAGTACTAAATAGGGAGATTTATCTTTCATAAAAAAATATTGTATTGATCCATCATGCCGACTTATATATTATTTTGTATAACAAGAACATGTAAATTGCGAAAAGCGTGGTAGAGAAGAATAAGTGTATTTTCTAAAAATCATAACTACATTGTAAATTTTGAAGTTTACTGTTTATTTCGGCTCTTAAAAAAATCTTCTACTTGAAAATTTTGCGAACGAAAAATTTGATTTTCTTCATCGGTAAATGTTGTTTTTTGTTTATCTAGCGTTTTAAATTTATTATATGTTCCAAATTCAGGTTCAGAGAAAGCATACATTTTTAGATTTAACATTATTTTTTAAAATTAATGTTTACATGTTTTATAAATGAATTACAAGTAGTTCTGAATAGAATTAAAATAAAAAGTACTGATCTCTAAAACATTTTCAATTTTTTCAGGTGGTGTATATTGAAGTGTAAAAATTTTTCAAATTAATAAGGATGGTGTTTAAGATTGAAATTATTTCTAATGACTTTACTTTAATCAGGAATGTCGATTTTAATATTTGAATTGTTTTAAGTTAAAAACAATACGAAATAATCGGATTTGACGTTTCAAGAAAGATCGATTTGAAAACGATAGTTTTTCATCAGATGCCAGTACATCACAAACAAAAATAACAAAAAAATATGAAAATTATTTTTCAAACATATTTTAAGCAATTTTAAAAAAATTTTAAAAATAATTGTATTGTTTAATATGTTCTCTAAATATGAAAAACAAATTTTAATCATTTATATTGAAAAATACGCTCTTTAAAATCCACTTAAAATTGTTTTTCTTAATCCTTATACATATAAAATTTAAATTCAAAATTGAGATTTTTCGAGAAACTAAGAAAAATGCAACAAAAATATGCATTTAAAGCAAAATTAGTAAAAATATGCGTTTAAAGTAAAATATACAAAATTTATAGCAAAATATGCAAAAATATGCAAAGATATTTTTTTTTATCCTGTTCTCAGACTTAAGGGGTAAAGCATGCATTTGCTTAAACATCCGTGCTCTGGTAACTACCATTAAACCAATTAAAATTTAGTTGTTTTTAAATGTTTAAAAACAACTAACAAATGCAGTACAAATAACTAACAATGACGTAAAAATAACTGGAAATTGTTTACTACAATTTTTTTTAACATGTTACAAAATTGGTAATATCTACTCATTCTCGACAGTTATTTTTGGCATCATAAAAATAAATTTAAAAAAAAAATCATTCGATTACTTAAAATGTAAAGTCAAAATACCAATAATCCAATTATTTAGTTTTTTATGCATTAGAGATACAATGAAATTTTCTGATTGTTATTTGCAAACTACGAATATATCAATAAAAACTAATACAGTGGAGCACGGTTATAACGAACTCGTTGGGACCTCACAAAACGAAATTCGCTATAAGCGTGGTAAACATTTTCCAAAAATTATAAGATTTTTTTTTTTAATTTCCCTACTTTTTAAAATTTTCTCTGTAATTTTGAAACAATTCCTTAATTAAATTACATTTCATTCAAATTTTAATTCGTTTCAGTGAAGTTTCAAGTAAAAAGCTGAAGTTTTTTTCATTTAAAAGTCTCAATTTGTTTATTGGCTTCGATATAAGCGTAAAAATTTGTTTCAACATTCGCAAAAGGGTCCAACAAATTAGTTCGTTATATAAAAAGTTAGCTATAAACGATGTTCATTTATAACCTTATTATTTTGTATGAAATATGTCAGTAAATGCGTTGGGACCAGAAAAATCGTTTAAAAAAAGTTCGTTATAACTGGTGTTCGTTATAAACGTATTCCACTGTACTAAACTTATTCCACTGTACTAACTAAACCAGAATTTTTTAAACTCGACGAAATTTTGTTTTTTTTTAATTACTAAATAACTATACACCTATTACAAAAACACAGTTGTATTTTTAATAACTGTCTAATAGTTTGTTTATATTATTTCATTAAAAAACAGCTGCAAGTGTTAACATTAAAAAACAACAACTACTGATTAATACACTCAAAAAACAGTTACTACATGACAGTTATGTGTGTAGTAATCAGTAGTTGTTGTTTATAACTGCAATAACAGTTGCTTTTGAATGAAATAATACAAAACAACTATTATGACAGTTATTAAATAGAACACCTAAAGAAAATTCATGTATTTTTGTTGTTTGAAGCAGTTATTTTGGTATTTTAATAAACAGCTACTAAAACAGTGGTTTTGCAATAAAAAGTTAATTTTTGTAAGTTATTTCAAGAACACAAAATTTCGTCGAGTTACAAAATTTCGTTTAGTTTATATTTTTTATTATAGTTTGCAAGTAATAATTAGAAAATCTCATTGTATCTCCAATGCATAGAAACGTAATAACTGGAGTATCATTTGGAATTTTGAGTTTACATTTTAAGTTTTATTAAAATATTTTTTTAAAATACCGAACAAATAATTTTAAAAACGCTAGTGTTTAGAATTACAAAACTACACCTAGAAAACAGGTGTTTGCTTCCGTACTTATTGCTAATCGAATGTTTCGTTGCTTTAACCGAATTTTTCTGCTGTGATAACAATCGATCGATTGGAACAATCGATCGATTGGAACAATCGACCGAGTCTGTTTCGATCGAAATACTACAATCGCGAACAGAGATGCAAGCCGAGGGCAAATTGCAACGAAGGTTTAAGCAGCAAGGTTTTTTCAGTTTACTGACTCTTATATTTGCCAATTTTCTCAAAGATCTTTTCGGAAGAAAGTTTTAAGACATCTAGAGTTGTTAAGGAAAGGATTTTTTTTTAAAAGAGAAAAGATTTATGTATGAAAAGTACTCAAAAATATTTTGTATTTTTTTTAACCTACATGATCCTAATTATCATATACATGATTCTGGATAATCATATTATAATTGCCGAAGATGATTTTATCGTCATTTAGGATCATATTATGATTACTACGATCATATTATGATTGTAAGGCATTGTAATCATACCATGATGCTCTTAAACTATCATAGGTTAGGGGTTAGGTTAGGTCGAAAAGAGGATTCGGGGAAGGGAAAATACTTCCCTAATCCGACTCAAGTCCCTGAGGACTTACACTTAAGCCAGAATGTCGGCTTGTTGTGCGCTCTAAACAATTAGTCCTATGTCACCTTTCTACACCAGGAACTCCGTCGCACTGACGAAACTCCTCAACTTCTTCCATCCTATGCCCCTAAGATCCCCAATGTGGATATTGGTTCACTGGATAGTAATTCGACCCGGATCCCGGCATTTGTGTTCCAAGGGTCGAAGAGACCTTGGAACACATTCACAGAGGGTCGAAGAGACCTTGGAACACATTCACAGAGATAGTGTTCCAAGGTCTCCTCGTCCTCCCCACAGGCCTTGCACACTTCCGAGTCCGCCCTACCAATACGGTGGAGATGGGCAATAAGTGTCGAGTGTCCCGAGAGGATTTCCATCAAAAGACTCAGTTCCTTCCTACTGAGATTCAGAATTTCCCTCGTCTTGGCCTTGTCCGGGTTGCCCCAGAGAATATTTGTAGTCCTGCCAACACCCGCATTTTCCCAGATGGTCCTATGCATGGTGTCAGCCCAGTCCACCAGCTCCGCCTTGAGAGCTCGAAAAGGTTTAGCGTTCCCCAAAGTGACTAATTCCAGGGAAGATCCTCCCCTAGCCAAATCATTAGCCACTTCGTTCCCCGCTATACCACAGTGTCCCGGCACCCATATAATCTCAATGCGTCCCCGTGCAGAGAAATCGTTAATTTCCCCTTTACACCTGAGTATCGTCATTGATCCCACAGAGTCCGTAGATAAAGCCCGGATAGCCGCTTGGCTATCCGTGAAAATCACAATATCACCGATCAAGTCCATGATATTCACCTGCTTAATGCACTCCGAACACTCTTTTCTCTTCGTATAAGAAACTTACAGGAGATGAAATATTCAGAATTAGGAATTAATTATTTCAAAGCTCCGTGCAGTCTTTTCTCTTCGTATAAGACACTTACAGGAGATGAAATATTCAGAATCAGGAATTAATTCTTTCAAAGCTTTAATGTATACCTACAATGTCTGCAATACGTAGTACTACTTACAAATAAATTTTTAATTTTTGTTTATGATTTGTATTTAGATGACGGCACAAAAAAATATGCAACAAATTTACAACTAATACTCACTCCCGCTATAGAAGAAAACAGAAAATAAAAGAATCTTCCATGGAAAGTTTATTTTTTGTGCACATTTAAAGTGCGTTAATAAAATCTAATTTAGCTGTGATGTTTAGCATGACTTGTTGTCATAAATTTTATTAAGGAAAAATACCCGTCCAAATTACTTTTTTTTTTATCACGTTTAAGGTCTTTGTCTATTTTTTTAATAATAAAAATTTAATTAACTACTCAACTGATTTAAAAAGTAAAATGTATGCGGGCAATAGAAAATTATTTATATCGGAGTTGACAGGTAATAACACTAAAATGCAGTTATCGATTCAAAGCCCTTTCAACTTAATTGAAAAGCCGTTATCTGTAAAATACTCTAAACACTTTGACAATAGAATCTACTGAAAATGACTTTAAAAACAACTATAAATTCAAATAACCATGCTACAAAGGCAATTACCGTTGAAATAACTAAAAATGTAGTTGTTTCTAACTGTTGAAAAACAACTAACAAATATAGTAAAAACAATTGCCATTGCTGCAAACATTTTGAAACAACTGTAAAAATTGGTAAATACTACTGTTTTTACAGTTATTTTTTTCGATTTTTTAAAAATATTTTTTTAATAAAAAAATTTCTTTCGATTATTTAAAATGCAAAGTCAAAATTCGAAACGGTGCTCCAATTGAAACTCTATCTATTATTAGCAAACTATTATTATTTGCCTACTATGAAATAATAACAATAATAACAAATATAAACTAAACGAAAATTTTTAAAAACTCGACATAATCATAACGTAAAAATAACTAGAGACGCGATAAAGCCCCAACACAAATATGTAGTGTCCGACCGAACAGTTCGGCCAGAAAATGCATTTGGTCTGTATCCGGTATTTTAGAGCATTATGGACAAATTTGGCAGATGGAAAAAATGTTTATTAGGCTGATTAGATGCTATTTTGAGTGTCAAATTTGAAGAAAAGTCTGTAGTTAAGCAATGAATTCACTGTTCGGCCTCAGAAAGTTCGGCCAAATTGAAAATAGTTCGGCGGCCGAACTTTTAACTTTATAGCTAAACTTCGGCTTTTCTCTTAAATTTTATACACAAAATCGAATTAAATCGGCTCAACAAACATGTTTCCAATAACAAAATTTGTCATCATTGCCTCTAGATATCAAAAAACCGACAAAATATAGTTTTTTGGCCGAACTGTTCGGTCGGACACTACAAATTTGTGCAGATTACAAAGTTTGGGTAACTGAGAGAAAACAGACAAAACTGAGTAAAATTTCACTGTTTTTGAGAGCATTTTCCTAATTTTAAAGCAAATTTTTCTGTTCTCTGAGAGATTTGAAATCAAAGGAAATTGCAATTGACGAAATCGTTTTAAAGGCAGTCTAGCTTACGCGCAGCTAATTACTTTATTACAAATATAATGACTTTTTGGCAACTACTTATTTTTAAATTACTGATAAGTATAACGGTAAGCCTAATTATTAAAAAACTTGTAACCACACATTATTCTAGTAGCTTATAAGCATACACTTACAAGAACTTTTCCATAAAAGTTCAACAATTATTTAAAAAGTTATTCCGTAAAGTTGTTGCAATGGACAATGTAGTTAAATTACCAAAGAAATATATTTTTTAACTTTTCTTTCTGTTATTCAATAAACAAAAAAAAGAAAAAAAAAAGGAATTTCGCTATTAATTAAAATATTCATTTAAAATTTCCTATTTAAAACAAAAAGTTGTTTTATTGCATTGAGTATTGAAATAAACGAAAACAATCTATTGTTTTTACCTATTTTAAACGAAAGTTAAGAAGTCCTTTTTTAACTTATTTTCAATTAATTTAATGTGTATATTCAGTAGCCTTTACGGAAAAAATACTGTGAGTGTACGAATAACTAATTATTTTGGTAACCACTTATTTTTATTTTTTTTGTAATGCCTCGGGTAATCGTATGTACAAATTTTGTGTGTTTTTTTCATGAACCAAATATGTAAAACCGCTTTCAAAAACAACCTCGTCGAACAAAAATAATAAGTTTTGACTCCGAATTTTATGCAGCTAGTCATAATACTACAACTTATTGTTTAAATAGTGGTAATGAGAGCCATTACTGAGATTTTGCTGGGAATACGCCTAGAGACGAATTTGTTCCAAAATATACCAATTTTCATACAACATTTAGAGATACCTTCTCATTTTTACCGCTGAACCGATTTTGCTAATTTTTTTTATCGAAAATATATCTCTTAATCTTGGTAACACTGAGCAGCGCCGCTTGCTTGTTTGTTTCGAATTTAGAATCATCATGGATATTGAAGGATTCAATTTTTAAAAGGCAATTTGTGAAATTTGTGTTCGAGAAATCTTATTAACAATATTTAAAAAAAAAATAGAAAATATTCTCACCTTTCATTTCACATCCATATTGGCGTCCTAAATGAGTACAAGAATTTTAATACCTTTTTACTTTAAAGTTCTTTTAAAAGAAATTTTGACGTGATGGCGAAAAACTGAAAACGCAATTTAACTACATGTGGTTTTTAGAAATAAACGCTTATAGAAATAAACTTGTAAAAATTGCAGAAAAAGCTTTTAAAAATTAGTTAAAAATTACTTTGCAGAAAAAACTGCTAAAATTAGCAGATTTTTTTTTTGCTAAATATTAATAAAAAATAACAACTGCAAAATTAAAGCAGTTAACTTTACAAAATATTTGTTATATTCGAGTTAAGTTTTAGTTAATTGAAAATAGCAATTTAATCTGCTAAAATTAGCAAAAACCTTTTCTAAATACTAAAAACTAAAAACTGTAATATCAACAAATTTTTTTCTATCCCAGCAAAACTTTGGTAATGGGTGCGATAAAGTAATGCATTACCTTGTAATGTGTACTCCTTACCTGTATCATTATTTTCCAACAAGGAGTAATGAGTTACCGACAATTGAACACTCATGGATTACCTTGTAATGAGACCTCATTACATTTTACATTACTTCAAAACATAAAATAATGACTTACCGATCATCAATTACATAATGCATGAATTATAAACGTAAAGTAATTATTAATAAGTAATGAAAATGAAAATTATTCAAGTTCGAGGCCATATACTCTATATTTCTTCATTAGGATATTGTCCTAACAAATAATCTATAGAGTTTTTGTTTTCAAATTTATTATTTGACCCTTTCAGGAATGTGTTGATAGATCTATTTCGGGAATTTTCTAGGTTCCCATCATCAGAACACGTTTTGAAAGCGGTAACAATCCCATGCCAAACCTCAAGCATTCATATGAACTAGTTTACTCATTCCCGAAATAGATCTATCAACACATTCCTGAAAGGGTCAAATAATAAATTTGAAAACAAAAACTCTATAGATTATTTGTTAGGACAATATCCTAATGAAGAAATATAGAGTATATGGCCTCGAACTTGAATAATTTTCATTTTCATTGCACAATTAAAGGTCGAAAAAACATAATTTTTATTTTTAATAAAAATTATAACAAACTTGTAATTATTAATATATATTTTGAAAATCTATTTATAGACACATTACTTTATCCCACCATGTAACCATATAAGTAACCAGTTACTTTACCCCCCCCCCCCCCCACAAGGTAATGAGTTACTTTGAGGCTCATCGCCTGTATAATTCATCATTGAAGTAACGTGTAAAGTAATGCATGAAGCCCTATGGCGATACATTACTTTACCCATGATTTGGTAATGTGTGGTTTTGATGGGATTTTTACTATAAATTCTGTAGAATGCAAATACAGTATATTTTGCTAAAATCAACTGAAATTGTTGCCAAAAAATTGTAAATTGCTGATTTCAGAAAAAGAACTAAAAATTTTAAATTTTTTTATGATTTTTTAATGTACTAATATTTAGCAAATCTTTTTGCTGATTTTAGCCGATTAATTTGTTACTTTCAATTAACTAAAATTTAGCTCGAATATAACTAATCATTTTGAGATTTAACAGATTTATTTTTGCTATTCTTATCTTACTAAATTCTGCAACGTAATTTTTAACAAATTTTTAGTAGTTTTAGCAAAAAACTTTACTAATTTTTTCTATCAGTGTACATGTACTGATTTTTGATCATGTGTACTGATGAAAAAATCATTTACTGATTTGTACTAATTTTTAACATTTCCAGAAAATTGTATTTTTTCCATAAAAAATTCAAATTTTGTTACAGTGTATAATTTAATTTATAATAACTGCATGAGCCTAGAATTTTTACATAAATTATGGTTATTTTCATAATCTCAAGATACTTTTGTAAGCAAATTTTCCCTTAATCTAAGTTCTTATATTGGAAAAGTAAATTAGCTGTGTTTTTAGAATTCATCATAAATTTTAAAAATTTTGTGCTAATTTTATGTCAGAAAAAATGGTCACCCTAAATATAACTAAAATTTTATAAACTTAACAGTTTTAGTTTTACTGTTCTTGTCGTATTACTACCCAGTATGCAAAATTTGTAGTAATCGTATCGAATGAGAAAATTTTTTCCGTAAAATTAAGTCGATATCGGCTTCGATATAATACCGAAAATGATAGTATTTTCATATAAAATCTGTAAGATGATATAGGGTCAAAATTATGAACATTCGATTTTTATTCGAAATATTGAACTTATTTCGATATAAAATAAAAACGAAAATAAATTTTGACTTTTCCTTTTATTCGCTTTTATCACATTATTTTTTAATGTTGTTATTCTTATAATTTAATTTTCCTCATTTGAACGTTAAAGCAATTTTAATTGTGTTCCAACACCAACCACGATTCGAACCAACAACCTTTTGCTTACAAGTCCATCGCGTTACTTTGAGCCAAATCAAACTGATACAAAACGTATCATAAACTGAATTATATTTTTTTAAGTTCAAATTATTTTTATTTTGTTTGAATCTTCATTTTATAAATTCAAATTACCCAACAAACATTAAAAGCTGTATTTCAGCATTTATTTTTTTCTTTTATTTAATATTTTGACTTCTCAATATAAACCAGGTACAGTAAATAAAAGTTATTTTTACATTTTTAAACAAAAAGTCATATAGCAGTAAAAGTCTGATTCAAGTATACCATTTTGCATTTTATTTCAATAATTATAAAATGTAGTTTTTGTAAAATTAAATTGTTTGCTGGTACATTAAATTATTTGAATTTTACTTTGTTCAATTAATAGATATGGCAACTTAAAAAAAACTTTAAATTTAATTGAATACGAACAATTTTTATATAAGTTTTGTTAAAGATGTCTAGAAGGTCATATGTACATATATCAAAAAGTTCCGTAATTTTATGGATCGCAGTTCAAACCTTCATTACAATTTTTTTTTTTGTTATTTTTTATATTTTTAAATGCTAAATAAAACATGCAAAAACAAATTTCTAAAAGCTTTTGGATGCAAAAAAAAATATTCAGAAATTAAAAAATTTAGATTTGATAAAACATCGAAATCAATAATATTTTCGAATATAATATGTGTGCTAGAATTTTAAAAATAGTGATATTAGTTTAAATCGAATTCGATTCTTTTTTTGAGAAGAACGATCGAAAAGAGTTCAATTGAAAGAGCTGCCTCGAAACTTTGCAGACTGGGTATTAACCAAAAAAAAATCTATTAATTTTATAAATTATTTTCTGCAGCGTCATTTTTAACTAACTTTTAGTAGTGTCCAGGTTTATTTCTATTAGTGTAGTAATTTGTAAAGTAAGCCAACGAATTATAAATTTTTATTCCCAAGTAAAAAAAATTATATGGGGCAACATCAAATTATATATAAATTATATATGCGATGATACAAAATTTGATCCGAAAAATGAGAGTATATAATTGTACACACAGTACAATTAGCGATTTGCTAACTTAAATTCGGTTACTACGACTCAAATTGTATCGAATTAGATATAATTTAATATTTTTGGAAGAGTTGATAAAAACAGTTCCTAGTTTTTCTCAACAATGTATCAAGTTATATATAATTTCATAAAATCTTAAAAACGGTTATATGGAATTTCAAATGACTACTTTTAATTATATCTCGCTTGTGTGATAACTACAGATGTCACAAATAGTGTATTCGAATACCGAATCACTGCCGAATAGTTCTTACTTATAAATTTGATATAAAAGTAATGTACACTGTACTTTAGATATAGACGAAATTTAATTTAACCGTAATACTTTTTATGTTGAAAAGCAGCCGCGTATGGCATTTTAAAGAAACCAGTTTAATGAAAAACTAGATTTTTCTCAAATTCTTAGATTAAAAATGCAGCTTTTTTAGATATTTTCTTTTAACCAAAAAATTCTACCGAATAGTACTATTATTCGCTATTCGACCGAATGGTCAAAACATGCAAAATATGACGAATACCGAATAGTAATCGAATATTCGTGACATCTCTAGTAATAACGTATTTACGATGTTTAACGTATTTTGTGTTAAATACATATCATGTAATATCTAAAATCCCTTAGAAACTAATGTTGATATGGCAGCACATATAATTGAATGCGGCTTTATAACGGACCAAGGGTTTTAAACCCGGGAAATTCCTGGGAATTTCATCATTTTTTCACTTCCCGATTTCCCGGGAAAAAAGCAAAAAAATCATATAATGCTATAGTCTGCATTAAATTAGCGGATGAAGAAATTTTTCATTTAATAAATAAGCATTGCAAGGTTTTTTGTTTAACAAAAAACAAATGATCTTGAACTGGAATAGTCTTGCTCACATCATAATTAATGATAAAAGATCGAAAATAAACTTTAATTTTTTAAAATTTTAAAGTAAAACACCCGAAAAATGTTAAAATTTTTAAATATGTTTGCCCAATTTTGTATAAGTGCAATAATCAACAATTTCTGGAATTGAAATTTTAGAATCTATTAAAAAAAAATTAAATTGTATAAAAAAGTCTAGGAAAATTTTATTTCTCTAACGAAACAATGGGATTTTTGTGCAAAAAGTGAGATATTTATATTTTTTGTGCAAAAATCCTTATTTTATCAAT
Organism: Delia radicum; assembly: GCA_021234595.1. Lineage (NCBI taxonomy): Eukaryota > Metazoa > Arthropoda > Insecta > Diptera > Anthomyiidae > Delia > Delia radicum. The sequence goes on from CM037855.1 coordinate 94,437,074, forward strand.
ACAGAATTTTTTTGTTAAAATTCTTTGGCAAAAGGTTAGGAGACTATCTGAAACTAACATACATATTTATAACAATTTGTGTAAATATGAGTCTTAAAATTTTACATATTATGACACCTTAAGAGCATCGTGTTATGATTGCAATGCGTAAAAATCATAATATAATCGTAGCAATCATATTATAATTCTAAATTACGATAAAATCTTCCTCGGTAATCATAATATGATTAGCCAGAATTATGTGTATGATAATTAGGATCATAATATGATAATATTGTATCCACAATCATGTTCAATCATATTTTTTCTATGCGTGTAGAAAAAGGTTTAGTTAACACTTATAATTTTTATTATATCATTTTGATACTAAAGACATCTTTCTAAAAACTGCCCTACGACGCTTAGGATTTCTTCAATTGGAATTCTATGGGATTTTAGGGAAATCTTTCCAACAACAAAAAAATTGCTATAGAAAATTCTCAGATTCGTAAAAAAAGGTTTATTACAAAAAAATGTGATAAAACTGAAACACACCAACGCCTTTTGAAAAAGTTATATTAATCTTTATTATTGTATTACAAATTTATAAAATATGGAAAAGCACGACTTTGGTTTTAAAAGCGGGTAAAAATCAGCTATTTAAAAGCGGGATAATTTCTCTAAAAGCAGGATAGTTTGTCAGGTTACTCTTAATATTATAAATGAGGAAAGCATTCCCCTTAGAATCTAAAAAGATATCACTCAGCATGGGCTAAGCACTAGTTTTTAAAAAATAAAGCACGTCCACTAACTATATAAAAACAAATTTTTTAAAAGTTTTGAAAAACTGTTCAGAGTTGTTTTTAGTAAAATTAATATTAAAAATATTCCTCAATTAACAGTGATAATTAAATTAATTTATATATTTTCATATTTTCTAAGAAAACGAAGATTTTACTATCAAAACCGTATTGAATATTTGGTTTTTAAATGTCCCGATTTCCGGGAGTTCAAACAATTCGGGAATTTGATAACCCAAAATGGACCATATATAATCACATCTGAGATTATTAAAAAAATATACAATATATGGCTTTCTCAAAAATTATAAAAAATATATTTTTATTATTGATTCATATGTAGTTATATATAATTATATGAACATTTACGTTGAATTATATGCGAGCCCAAAACACAGAATGACACAACAAAAGCTGCTATAGATTGGAATCTCCATGGAAATTCACGAAGAGTTGGACGCCCATCTCACACCTGGAGACGGCAACTTGAGCTTGAAATTAATCAAAGCCGCCTAAGCTGGAGAGAGATAAAACAACTTGCATCAAGAAGAACCGAATGGAACGATTTCGTTGTGGCCCTTTTTTCCTCTTAAGGAACCATAGGACATTATATATATATATATATATATATAACTCTATACTGTATATATAGTAATATATAATTAGGCATATTAAGTATAAAATTTTTTGAAACAACACAAATCTATATACAATTAGATACGAATATTTATAATGTAACATAAATCTTAATATGACTATATAAATATTTATATTGACACATTTAATTGTATAAAGTTGTATCTGAATATATTAAAACTTTTTTACTTGGGTTCCAAAAAAAATACTACAAATTTCAAATTCTCTCATGTTCTGATTTTGGCAATTAAAGCACACATTAATGACAATCAATTAAATGTCAAAAATCATTTTGGAACGATCATTACAATAAAAAAAATTAAATGACCGGCAAATTAACAAATCTGATTAAAATCACACTCAACAATGCAATAACGGCAGCAATTTATGATAAAATCTCCTTAGAAAAAATGTACATAAAAATGGTTAGTTGGGATGGTGTTCGTGATAATACACGCAGAGAAAAAATAGCAACCATAAATTGTTGTTTCAATTAAATTATTATTGTATCAATCATGTTTCACCAATAAGATGGTTGCTTCCACCATGTTCTAGTAAAAATCTCTCTTTTTTTAGTTATATTATTGTCTTGTCTACAATCATAATATAGTATTTATTATCATATTCTTCTCTAAATACAGCCATATTAAAGTTGTGCCAACTATAAGATGATCAGTAAGTTTTTTTTTTATGGGCGTCTCCGATCTTTTTGTCATTCTTGTTTGAAATTTTTTGAACAGAAAGACATTCACAATAGACAAACAACATAGTGGTGTTAGCTAATTGTAATGGTGATTTCTTTTGTGGAAGAAGAAATAAGTTTGTAGTCTAAACCCGGTCTAACATGGAAGTCCAAGCAAAGGTTTAATTGTCACGCACCCCTTAAACAAAGTTATTGTTTATTATATGGGTATAAGAGTGTTACAAATTAAGTATAAAGTGATAAAAAAGTGATTTATATTTAAGTTTGCAATTACGCAAAAAATATTGTTAAAAAAAAAAAAATTTATGAAATCTGAAAGAAAAATGTAAACAACATACACGTGCTTTTAAGTCTGTAGTACGAAATAATCATAATATTTTTGCAATAATCATAACATGATAATAAATTATGACGAAATTCTGTTCCATGATCATAACATGATAACTAGGACAATAATATGGTTATAATGCAAATATTATCAAACATAGTTTGATCATTATAAATGTATTGTGAAATTTATGCGTGCTTTATGCTGTAATCACATGCATAGCTTGTATAGATGACAGAATATTTCACAAAGCTTATTCTTCAGCGCAAAGACAATTTGATTATAATCATATACAGTAATTACTTAAATTATTTTAAACCTAAGTTAATTTAAATGTGTGAATTATTATATAAATATACTAATTAAAAAAACATGCATAACTTTATAATCCAGGTTCAACAGAATACTGTAGGGCTAGTATTATAATAATTCAAAATAATTTACAGAACCATAATATGATAATGTTGGGATTTATTTGCAACTATAATATGGTAATCTAATTATCGTATTATGATACAGAAAAAGATAAGTGCATGGTAGTCGCAACTATAGTAACAGTTGTCGCAATCATAAATCATATGGTTATCTCAACCATGTTTTTTTTCTGCGTGTAATGTAGTTGATTGTACTCAATCAACATAAGTAGTAAAAAGTGACCATCCCTTCTAGAATCCATTCTCCCTTACCTTAAAGCCAAAAACTCATTGTAGACATTTCATTTCAATGGGGATTATGTAGAATAACTACATTATGCGAGAAAAGTATACGGATTTAATAAATCCATTAGAGGATTAAAAAAGTATGTATATTTTATTCACTATAAATTGGTGTTTTCAATTATTCGGACAATTTGGTTAATCGGTATTTTTCGAAAAATCGCTAAAAGTTTATCAACCGGTTATTCTTCTTTGTTCATCAATAAAATTTGCGATTAAACGTTTACAGCAAATTACAGTAACGCTTTTGGTTTTTTATAATAATATAAAAGTATCCAATAAATATTAGGTTAAGCTGGTTGCATTGGTATCCGAAGGTTTTCATAAATATGATAAAGCTATTCCTTTGAAATATTAAAAAACCGTTTAAACCAAAAACATTTTCTGAATATTTTATTTGGCCAATCGTTTGGGTTCGCTTTACAGCTTTCAGTTCGCTTTAAAACTTTCGTCTTTTTCCTTGAATTTGACATTAATAGTCGCAATAATTCAGTTCAACAATTATTTTTTCACACTGAGAATTTTGTTGGGTAAAAAAAAAAGTTTTTTCAGCAAATCAATAAAACTTTTCTGTATAAAATAAATGAAAATTTTCTTAAAATTGATGAAAAGTTCTTATTTTTTTATGAAACCATTTTTTTAGTGAGTTACTTTATTGAGAGTAAGAAAATTTACATAAATAAAATTTATTTCTTCATACAATTTTATAAAAATTTGCATAAATTTAATGAAAAGTTTTAAAAGACAAATTCTATTGCAATTTCATTGATTTAATGCAAAAAAAATTTATTTTCATGTAATAATTCTCTCAGCAATATCGAAACTTGTATATATGTACCTCCAAATAAGAGAAACTCCATAAAATATATCTTTTGGCCAAACTGTTCAATAGGATACTACTTTGAGAGAATTCTTTGCATTATCATAATTAATTTTTGCATTAGAGCAACTGGAACTCGTCCATTGAAGTTTTTAATTAAACTAATGCAAGTTTTCATAAAATTTAATGAAAAATATCAAAATTATTAATAGTTTCATTCACTCAATGAAGAAGATTCATTAAAAAACTAGTTTCATAAAAATAAACTTAAGAGTATTTTTAATTATTTTTTTTTATCAAACAAAAAAATCTTTGTATTAGTTGAAATGCTCCTAGTTGCTTGGCAACGATTTTTTTGCGTGTATGATATTAAAATTTTAACTTTCATTTAAAAAAAAAAAATACTTCAAAATTCGGATTGCTAAAAAAATAAAAAAAGCTCTATTTCAAAAGAAAATGGCTAAAAAAAAAGCTTTTTTTTCAAGAAAAAATTCAAAAAGTAGCTAATATTTACAAAATAAACTAAAATAAGCAACTATCAAAAAATAAGATAAAAAAGACTAACAAATATAGCTGAAGACTTTCATAATTTCATGATCAGTTCTGATATTATCACTTACTTACCTGTACCAATATTATTACCTTGCCACAAATCAGCTTGTGTTTTTATAGTAATTAAATGTGCTAAAATCCCAAAACTTATTTAACAAATTGTGAAAAGCAATCTGATGTAGGCGTGTCCCTATCCGGATTTCATTCCTGCCTAAGGAAATCTTCAGGGGACTTTGTTATTAGAATTTCTAGAGATATTTGTTATGTTAAATCACAAACTCAATGAGAATTTCTTGTCCTCGTCTAGGAGCGAGATTCAAAATTTAAAATATCAAAGAAAAACCAAAACAACAACAAAAAATTGTCACAATTGGCTTTGTCATCCTCCAAATACTACTCTGTTTTTTTGACAGACCTAGCAATGTAGTGACGTTTATTCAAGTAAATCCACAATAGAAAATCATATGTTTTCTATTAGTGTCAGTTACATTTAAATTTGCACAAGCACCTGCATATTTGTTATTTAAATTTATTTTCATCGGGATAAACATTAATTGCATTTATAGTAATTAAATGTGCTAAAATCCCAAAACTTATTTAACAAATTGTGAAAAGCAATCTGATGTAGGCGTGTCCCTATCCGGATTTCATTCCTGCCTAAGGAAATCTTCAGGGGACTTTGTTATTAGAATTTCTAGAGATATTTGTTATGTTAAATCACAAACTCAATGAGAATTTCTTGTCCTCGTCTAGGAGCGAGATTCAAAATTTAAAATATCAAAGAAAAACCAAAACAACAACAAAAAATTGTCACAATTGGCTTTGTCATCCTCCAAATACTACTCTGTTTTTTTGACAGACCTAGCAATGTAGTGACGTTTATTCAAGTAAATCCACAATAGAAAATCATATGTTTTCTATTAGTGTCAGTTACATTTAAATTTGCACAAGCACCTGCATATTTGTTATTTAAATTTATTTTCATCGGGATAAACATTAATTGCATTTATAGTAATTAAATGTGCTAAAATCCCAAAACTTATTTAACAAATTGTGAAAAGCAATCTGATGTAGGCGTGTCCCTATCCGGATTTCATTCCTGCCTAAGGAAATCTTCAGGGGACTTTGTTATTAGAATTTCTAGAGATATTTGTTATGTTAAATCACAAACTCAATGAGAATTTCTTGTCCTCGTCTAGGAGCGAGATTCAAAATTTAAAATATCAAAGAAAAACCAAAACAACAACAAAAAATTGTCACAATTGGCTTTGTCATCCTCCAAATACTACTCTGTTTTTTTGACAGACCTAGCAATGTAGTGACGTTTATTCAAGTAAATCCACAATAGAAAATCATATGTTTTCTATTAGTGTCAGTTACATTTAAATTTGCACAAGCACCTGCATATTTGTTATTTAAATTTATTTTCATCGGGATAAACATTAATTGCATTTATAGTAATTAAATGTGCTAAAATCCCAAAACTTATTTAACAAATTGTGAAAAGCAATCTGATGTAGGCGTGTCCCTATCCGGATTTCATTCCTGCCTAAGGAAATCTTCAGGGGACTTTGTTATTAGAATTTCTAGAGATATTTGTTATGTTAAATCACAAACTCAATGAGAATTTCTTGTCCTCGTCTAGGAGCGAGATTCAAAATTTAAAATATCAAAGAAAAACCAAAACAACAACAAAAAATTGTCACAATTGGCTTTGTCATCCTCCAAATACTACTCTGTTTTTTTGACAGACCTAGCAATGTAGTGACGTTTATTCAAGTAAATCCACAATAGAAAATCATATGTTTTCTATTAGTGTCAGTTACATTTAAATTTGCACAAGCACCTGCATATTTGTTATTTAAATTTATTTTCATCGGGATAAACATTAATTGCATTTATAGTAATTAAATGTGCTAAAATCCCAAAACTTATTTAACAAATTGTGAAAAGCAATCTGATGTAGGCGTGTCCCTATCCGGATTTCATTCCTGCCTAAGGAAATCTTCAGGGGACTTTGTTATTAGAATTTCTAGAGATATTTGTTATGTTAAATCACAAACTCAATGAGAATTTCTTGTCCTCGTCTAGGAGCGAGATTCAAAATTTAAAATATCAAAGAAAAACCAAAACAACAACAAAAAATTGTCACAATTGGCTTTGTCATCCTCCAAATACTACTCTGTTTTTTTGACAGACCTAGCAATGTAGTGACGTTTATTCAAGTAAATCCACAATAGAAAATCATATGTTTTCTATTAGTGTCAGTTACATTTAAATTTGCACAAGCACCTGCATATTTGTTATTTAAATTTATTTTCATCGGGATAAACATTAATTGCATTTATAGTAATTAAATGTGCTAAAATCCCAAAACTTATTTAACAAATTGTGAAAAGCAATCTGATGTAGGCGTGTCCCTATCCGGATTTCATTCCTGCCTAAGGAAATCTTCAGGGGACTTTGTTATTAGAATTTCTAGAGATATTTGTTATGTTAAATCACAAACTCAATGAGAATTTCTTGTCCTCGTCTAGGAGCGAGATTCAAAATTTAAAATATCAAAGAAAAACCAAAACAACAACAAAAAATTGTCACAATTGGCTTTGTCATCCTCCAAATACTACTCTGTTTTTTTGACAGACCTAGCAATGTAGTGACGTTTATTCAAGTAAATCCACAATAGAAAATCATATGTTTTCTATTAGTGTCAGTTACATTTAAATTTGCACAAGCACCTGCATATTTGTTATTTAAATTTATTTTCATCGGGATAAACATTAATTGCATTTATAGTAATTAAATGTGCTAAAATCCCAAAACTTATTTAACAAATTGTGAAAAGCAATCTGATGTAGGCGTGTCCCTATCCGGATTTCATTCCTGCCTAAGGAAATCTTCAGGGGACTTTGTTATTAGAATTTCTAGAGATATTTGTTATGTTAAATCACAAACTCAATGAGAATTTCTTGTCCTCGTCTAGGAGCGAGATTCAAAATTTAAAATATCAAAGAAAAACCAAAACAACAACAAAAAATTGTCACAATTGGCTTTGTCATCCTCCAAATACTACTCTGTTTTTTTGACAGACCTAGCAATGTAGTGACGTTTATTCAAGTAAATCCACAATAGAAAATCATATGTTTTCTATTAGTGTCAGTTACATTTAAATTTGCACAAGCACCTGCATATTTGTTATTTAAATTTATTTTCATCGGGATAAACATTAATTGCATTTATAGTAATTAAATGTGCTAAAATCCCAAAACTTGTTTAGTTTTCACAAAAAATTTTTAAAGCAAACTTGAAAAAGTTAATTTTGCAAATAAAGAATATTCAAAATATATTTTCACTTTTCATATTTGTATTTTTTTAATTTTTTTTCTTTTTTAGGAGTAGTCTTTTTGCACGTGACCTAGAGTAGGTTGTAAGTTAAACTGAGTGTATTACAAAACAGGTTTGAGTATGTAGTTGCAATCAGGGTTGTCAGATAGGGAGATTTCTCGACAAATGTGGCGATTTTCAAACACGTTTGGCGATTTAATTTTTGAAATGGCGACGGACGATTTTTCAATTAAATTGCGATTTTCTTGGCGAGTTTACACACAAAAAATCCTTATCAAAAAACTGGAAATATATCAACAGAATATAATTTTTCACATAAATGATTCAAAAACTTTAAACATTTTACTAGAATATAAATTTAAATTACAAATAAAATAAGAAAAGTGTTTTCAGAGACTTTTTTAATGCAAAAATTCAGCTAAAAACATTTTTGGCCAAAAACGGAGAAATAAATCTGACAACCCTCTCAGTGGGTGTGCCGCAGTGTTGCCACTTACTGAATAATTATTTAAAAACGGAACTGTTTACACACTCGTTGGATAATTTTTGAATAATGACATTTTTGTAATTTTTGTGTAATTTCACCTTTCACAGAAATATTCGAAATTTTTCCAAAATTTGGTACTAAAATTTCGTTCACAAAAACAGAATTCTGAGTTCCAGATCTTGTTAAAACAAAAATAACTATTGGTCTATATTTAGATAAATTAAGTTTTTTTTAACATCTGCAATTTCCAGTTTCTGGTAAATTAATTAAATTTGATCAACATTAAGAATCCATTTTTGTTTTGCTCATTTTGTGCCAAAATATTTGTCAAACTCCATGTATATATTTTCTCATGAAACTGACGATTATTTTAAAGTGATATAAAAAACTTTTTTTGTGTAATTTTATATGGTTTCGAATAATTTTTGCACTACAGCTGTTGGGCCGGTAAAATATCTTCCGTATTATACTTCGCTTCATTTACGTGTTTTGATAAAAACATGGGTTTTGGTGAAAAAAAATGTATTTGAAAACATGTACAGAACATGTTTTGTTTAAAAACACGTTCAGTGGAAACGTAGCATTAGACCAAATATACTTTTACTACTTTAAAATTGTGCAAAATTAGTTTAGTCAAAAAGTTTATAAATTATCGCATCTTGTTCGATTTACAGCCCTCAACAAATCGTTAGACTTTGCATTATTTGTTCTCACGATAATTTGACAATTTTTTAAATATACGGTGACCAACATTTTAGATTTTAACCAAAAACTTAAAATTTCGAAAAAAAAAATTAAAGTGCTCTCTAGCAAAGAGATTTGTTTAGTTTTAAAAGTCGGCATTTGAAATTTTTCAGATATCAGTAATTCAAAGTAATATTTAAAATACTGAAAAACACCGTTATTCGAACCAGATTTTATTTTAAAAAACCGAAAAACAGTTTTTAAAAAATGCGGGTTTTTTAAGCATTAGGAAACCGTTTTTTTTTTTTTAATATTTCGAATATTTGACAAATCTAAATATTTGAGACGTCGTTTCTTCAAATATATTCCTTGAAAATATCAAAAGTTCAGACTTGGGCGACGTTAATTACATTTCATAATAATTCACTCGTGAAATTTTTCTATATCATTAATAATCTCAGACCTACGCTCACACTTGTGAACTTAATTGCTTCGTTGGAAAATTTTGAATTTTGTCAATACCAGACATGGGACACAATTGTAATATTTGTGAATTTATTTACAGGCAAATTACTTGTTTATGTTTAATTACATGTAATTTGGTGAAATTGAGTAATTGTCATGTAATTAAATACCCAACTGTTGTTGCCCCATGTTTGGTATTGAAAATTTTACAAATTTTCCAAGGAAGCGCTTAAGTTCACAGGTGTGAGCGTAGATCTGATATTATTAATGATATAGAAAAATTACACAGTGAAAGATTGTGAAATGTAATTGACGTGGCCCAAGTCTGAAAAAGTTATAGATTTTAAGATAAAAAAAAAAATGGCAAAAACGTCCACTACAAAAATATATTATTGAAATTTTGAATACTTTCTTAGCATATTGTATATAGAGTTTAATTTGAAGGTTTTGTTTACCCGGCATTGTAGTAAATACTAGAGACGGGCACGTGAGCAGAATTCACGTGGATCACGCATGAATACGCGTGAGTGTGAGTAGTAAAAAATTATTCGTGAGTGAGTGTGCGTGAGCCAAATTCTTGCGTGAGTAGAAGTTTTCTTTAATTTGTTTGCCAATTTACTGTTTTTTGTTTGTTTTTAAAATACAAATTAAATGACAAAATAACATTCACAATTTACATACATTTTTACATATTTTTTCTTTTTCGGTTATATTTTGCGTGATTCACGTTAATAACGCGTGAGTGTGAGTAAAATCTGAATTTACTCACGTGAGCGAGTGTGAGTAGTAAAAAAAAGTCTAGTGAGTGATTGTGCGTGAGAGGAATTTTTCTCTCGTGAGCGTGAGTGAGAGTAAGGGTGAGTCAAAATTCAGTCACGTGTACATCTCTAGTAAATACTTAAGCAGTAAATACAAAGTATATTCCTCTCCAGCTACACTAGTGGGAGGTACTTTTTTTTAATCATATTCGTATTCATAGAGAGACTATATAAACCATGACGTGAGTGACAATTGTCATCAGTTCTAAACGGATCAAGCTTACACAAGCATTAAAAAAATCATCCAAGAATTTTTTGTGATTTATTCCCAGCAGTTGCTACCGATAACTACTACATACACAGCTACAACATGAAGGCTACAATTGCAATTTTATTAGCTCTATTTGCTTTGGTAAGTTAAGGATAAAAATATCCTTTAATTTATCTGGACTCACTACTAATTCATGTATTTCTATTAGGTTTCAGCTGATTACAAACTACGCAATCAAGAGGATTTAATGAAGGCTCGTAAAGAATGTGTGGAAGCGAAAAAAGTGACTGCCGAATTAATTGAAAAATATAAGAAATTCGATTTCCCCGATGATGAAATTACACGTTGTTATATTGAATGCATTTTTGAAAAATTCCAATTGTTCGATCCCAAGGATGGTTTCAAAAATGAAAACTTGATTGCTCAACTTGGTGCTGGCAAGGAAAATAAGGATGAAGTCAAGGCCGATGTTGAAAAGTGTGCCGATAAAAATGAACAAAAATCCGATTCCTGCGCCTGGGCTTTCCGTGGCTTTAAATGTTTCATTAGCAAGAATTTACCCTTGGTTATGGAAAGTTTAAAGAAGAACTAAGGAGTTTCACTAACACTGCTCCTATTTAACAAATTTTTCATATTCCAATTGAATTCAAGTCTCAACATCAAAACAAACCGTGTCCGTAGTATCATTGACGAATATCTCTATGATCTTGTGTAATAATAAAATAATGGTTAAGTGAATCATCTCGAACGTCCTACAATCGTCAATTTTTTTATTATATATGTTTTTTTATTAAAGTGTTAAAAAACTTTTGTTATTTTTAATAATAAATAGAAAGCAGAATCTAAAAAAAAAATCAATAGTATTTTCATTAATAGATTCTTTGGATTACTTTTCTCATTCAAGTCCAGTAAAAATTACCCATTGCCAGTAACAAACTTACAGAGAGTAATTTCGAATTTATATTAGGCTTCAAATCCACTTAACACGGATTTCGATTGAAATCTAATAAGAACTTCGACGGAAATCTAAAAAGAAGTTGGGATTTAAAACAGATATCCCATACAAAAGGAAATCCCAATTTCCTATATATTTCGGTTAAATCCAGACGAAATCTAACCTTTTCTGCAGAAATACAAGACTGTGCTTTCCCGCTATTTTCAGAAAATAAGGGTTTTTTTGCAGAAAATTATGTAAACATTAATTATCTGTTTATGATATAAAAAATAATAAAAAAATACATTTTTAGAACTTCAGAAAACTAAAAAAAAACTAATTAAAAATTTTTTTATTGAAAAATTATCCATTTTTGTTTATTTTCGATTAAAAACAGCGAAAAATTATTGAATGGCGCCGGCACTTACAAAACATTAATTTTTTTAACTGGTCAGGCCCATACAGTGTTGCCAGTGGGTTTTTTTTCAAAAATACCTACACTAAGCAATAAAAATCCCTTTTCTCCCTACATACAAAAATTGCTACGAAATTTTTTACATTTTTATGAACTAAATATGCTTTGAAATTTTCATACTTTCGACGACAATTCCAATTATTTTCATAAATTAATATCCAAATGCTACTAACGAAAATTTGTTCGAAAATTATTTGAAAATAAAAACCTAGCTAATATGTTTGATTTGCTTTATTTTTGTAATTATACGGAGGTTGGAAGCTCGTTATAAATTAAAAAGAAATTTGTTAAATTTTCCAAAATATTTTTTAGAATAGATTTAAAATTGGCAATATTTGCCAAAAGAAAAATAATACCAGCTATCAAAAAGAATTAATTTATACAAGCGGTTTCTATTTCGTCAAAAAATCATTTCTATTTGGCGTTTTTTTACATAACCCATCAAAAACTGTATTGCTTTTCGTTGGTGAAATTTAACATTAGTTCAACAGTTTTTCCAAAGGATAACTTCCTAAATAACTTCTAAAGAGTATGTTTGTTAAAAAAACAACCAATTAATCATCTATTAAAATGTCAAATTATATGAAACTAATTTTTCTACGGAAATATTGTCTCTGAAAATATAATAATTTTACAAAAAAATGTAGAAATATCTGTTTTTGAAAAGATTTGCATTATTTGGAAACAGTACCTACATTTTGACTAATTTGCAATATCTGTCCCTTTTCCCCTACGCCGTTATTTTGAAGGCAAGAAACCTACATGTAGGGATTTCACCCTACTTCTGGCAACAATGGGCCCATATAAAAACACTTTTATTAGCAAAATAACATTGTATATTTAATTATCAAGGACCAGAACACAGTGGGATATACCACACAATTTTTGGATATAATTTGGCCATTTCGTGCTTAAGATTTCCTATTAAGAGGTTATAAACATATCATATAATTGTTTGGTATCGTTGGAACGAAAATTAACTGTAAATTACGATACTTTTAAAAAGAATCGCAATTTAGGACTCTTGGTAAAACAAAAACTTGGGTAATAAGGAAGGTAAATATTTCAGTTTTTGTTAAAATGTAAACTTTCACTATTCATAAAAACTCAAAATCTACGAGAGATTATTTAAAATCAAGACAATTTTATATTAGGTGGTGCTAGTAGCCCAGCTGTTTATCTTCCTCTTACCTTTTTTATGTATGTTGGTCTTCGATATGTCAAAATTGTTCAAATATGTTCAAAATTTTGACATTTCGGTGTACTGTAGGCAACAACAAAATTCCTGTTGTTTTTGTATTGTTTTGTAGTTGTTGTACTATTAGCACTACACTCAAAAAAATAAGTTTGTACAAAAGTTAGTAAAACGTCTTGTAAATCAGGTATACTATTTTGTTTGTTTGCTAAAATCGTGTTGTTTTGCTAAAATCGTGTTTTCAGCTAAAATTTTTGTTATACTTATTCAGCACTTAACTGTTTTATACTAATGCTTTACTAATATACTAATGTTTTACTAATTAATTTTGCTAAAAAAAATTGTGCTGATAAGCACATTAATAGTGTGGACGACAACCAGATTGAAAGATTTACGCAGAATGAAGCAGATGTCGCGGCATGTCAAGATGTAGTAGAGAAGAGAAAATGATACTAAAAAGTACAACTCTAATAAGACATATAAAAAAATCAACCATGGAAGACTTTTGTATCTCTTTTTCATACATAAAACAAAATTAAGGATTAAAACAATTTAAATTTTGCGTTGTCACCGGCTTGTGAAAATAATTGTCTATTAATAAAATAAAAGACAAAAGAAAATATTTAAATTTAATATGTATTTCTATAATAAATGTTAATAGATTAATAATCTAGTGTGGTCAAATTGCAAACAAACATATACAGACATGTAGACAGAGTAAAGCGAAAGACAAAGACACACATCTTAGGTAGATTTTTATGGTTCCTTTTTCGTATTGCAAAAAAAGGGTTGTTTTTTTTCGTTTCGTTTGTTTTTGTTTATTTTTTCGTTTCGTTTTTATAATTATCTTCGGCAGTTGCGTTCTTTAAAAGAAAGCATCATTTAGACTACCATTGATGTAAGTAGTTGAAAGAAAATTTTTGTTATGTTATATATATTTATTTCTATATATTTTCAGATATTAAATTAATTCATGTCGTCAATGTGGGAAAATGAAAATTTTTATATTTCGTAATTATTGTAAGTTATTTTTAAAAGAGTCACAAAAATATGTTTTATGATTTTTAGCAAATAAATTAACTAAATTACAATCTACAAATTTTTTGCGTTTTTTTTTTTAGTCTACTAAAATTTTGCAAAAAATTTATTAATTTTTACAAAGGCTTTTTTATTTCTAATCTACTAAGTGTTAGCAAAACTTCTGCTGAATCTACTAATTTTGTTGCTAAAAATCAGCTCGCTGATTTTCAGTAAAAGATTTTGCTGACATTAGCAATTTTTTTGCTAGCACCCTCCTGACTAAAATTTTACTGACTCAGCTAAATATTTTGCTGACTTTACAAACTTTTTTTTTTTTGAGTGTACCTATATAATTTTATCTTGAATTAAATATTATTTGAGTTCTTCTAAATTTTAAATAGATTAAGATAATAACAAATTTCGGTGTTTTAATTGATGTATTTTAAATAGAAAATAATATTATTTAGTTTCAAATGTAAATTTTTATCTTGAATTGATTTTTTAGCTTTAATTGATGTAAAAAATATTTATGAAACATTTCATAAAAGCTTATGAAGCAGCATCATCGTATTTACAAAATGTTTCATAATATTTATTAAGCACTTCATAAAAAGTTATGAAACTTCATCATCATATATGTATATGAAACATTTCATAAATATGAAGAAGAACATCATTAATTGCCATTTTATGACACATCTTCATATTTATGAAATGTTACATTGGACGAAAATCAATGAAGTTTTCTTCATATTTATGAAGTTTTTCATAAATATGACTAAGCTTTTTGCTGAGTGTTATAATAGTTGAAATATATGTTTAAAACAATACAAAATACTAAAAAAAAGTATTTCGTTAGCTGAAACGCTAAAACCTAAAAATAGCAAACAAATTAAATAGAATTTTTTTGATTGATTAAGATTTTTTTTGATGAAAGTAATCGAAATAAATGCAAAAATCAACATTTTATGTTTCAGCTACCGATAACGAACCTAATTGATGAGATAATATGTATACAAAAATCCATATTTTGACACATTAAAAAAATATTAGGTATATTTGAATGCCATTAACATTATTTTTTCTTGAAAAAATGTTCATTTATCTAAAAAGTTGTGTAGACTTTGCATTAATACCTATATTAAAAAAAAATAAATATATATTTTTTTCTAAAACCGTATTAACGGTATTTTTTAAAACTGATTTTTGACTAATTTAATGCCGATTTTACAAAATTTTGACGACGATTTTCTATTTGCAACAAAATTTTGCCCCAAAACCATGTCAATCTTTATATTCTTAAAATCCTAAAATGGCAATAAAAAATACCAATTCAAAACTGTGTACCGTTTACGTATGTATGCACAGTGGGCGTATCACAAATATTTTGGAAATAATTCAGCCTTCTCATACTGGCTGGACGGTCATAACTAAAGTAATTTTAAGCTTAAGTTTCAAAGAAGGGCCCACTAAATCCATCAGGCGCTGCTCAATTAGACTCCAAAGTAGGACACCAATTTTTAAAGCTTGCCAAATTTATATTTATCAACCGATTATCAAAAATTAAACATTTTTGTAATCTGCTTTTAATTTCCAACTCATGACTACTCATTCGAGTTATCTCTTAAAGAGCAAAAGTTATTCGCATTTGAAAATCATAGTTTTGCATTTTTGCAATAACCTGGTCCGGATTTTTGGCAATAGAAAAGGCAAATTGGGTCCGATCGCTTTGTAAAGTGTTGGTGATTTCAACAACAAGTTATTTAAATAAATAAAAAAAAAATTCAATATTTTGTTCACCCTTTAAATAAAATGCTCTAAAGTTGTAAATTATAAAACAAAATTTGATTTTAGTAATTTTCTTTTTCAAAAAGGTAGCAAGACTCTTTTGCCTTCAGATTAAAAGTTTCTTCAGGAACAAATACAGTATTTATATTTTTCTGAAAGACTACTAAGGGCCGTTATTACAACTTGCCTTTTAAGTAAATGTTAGTAAAAAGTAACTTTAGCTAAAATGAGGAATAAAGTGAGCTGTAGTGTTTTTCGTTATTACAACTTCGCAATAAAATAAAATTAATATTTTTGATAATGTGGCAGCACCAAACTAAAAACCGATTATTGGTTTATGAATTGGTTTATAAAAATACGTAATGGCAACGTACTTTTATATATTTGTTTACAAACAAGCAATAATTTGTGAAATTCGGTTATGAAATTCGGTATTTTCTTCTTCTTCTTTATAGAGCAGAAAATGTGGTAACTTTAAACACATAAACCTTACGTTTAAAGTTAAAGGCAACAATATCTTCCCTTTAGCTTATCGGTCACTCTTAGCTTAAAGTATACTTATAATAACGAAAAACTGATAATCTGTCAGATAACATCCGAATTTTAGCTATTGGCAAGTTGTAATAATGGCCCTAAATATAGTTAAGTTTCATGAAAATTATAATCCTCAGTTGGTTATTGTTCTACAAATTCGACCATTTTTTTACTTAAATTTTAATTTTAACCAACATTTTTCTGAGTGCACCACCGTAATTGGAAAATGAAAAACCGGGAAAGGTCCAATAAATGCAAAAATCTCATTTTAGGAATTTTTTAAGTTTTCTGCTTTAATAAAACCAATAGCAAGGTACAGCTTAGTATTAAATTTAATTTCAATTCATTAACAAATATTTTATTGTAAAATTAAAGTTAAAGTTTTTCAGAAAAATTTAAAAAAAAAATGTTTTACGCATAACCGAAAATTCAGTGAAAGCCATGATAAAAAGGATAATTTTATTATATTTGGTCTAAATTAGAGAAACTTCCCCGTTTTTCATTTTCAAATTTTTAATTTTTGAAAATCGGTTGATAAATGTAGGGGAGGTCGGGGTATTATTGGACACGGGGTATTGTTGGACAGCGCGATATTTTCCCCGTTTGTAACGCTTGGGGCCTCCACCAACTAGCATAGACTCGTCTTATTATAATCTCATTTTTTATTGAGCACTTGACTTGTTTTGACGCATTGTTACCTCGCAATCATAGCAAACAGAATGATGTTTGTAAAGTGTTTTTTTTTCACTTAGTGTTTTGTTCATTTTAACAACATTTTTCGACGAACCAAGTGAGGTAAATATATTTATAATATTCTTTGAACTTTAAGCTTTCGACGCATATAAGAGTTCTGAATGAAATTTGCATTGTGTTACTTATACGCCGACATTTTGTAAAAATTAGCGGTCGGGGTATTATTGGACACTTTTGTCGGGGTATTATTGGACACTTAATTCTGGACAGTTCACAACATAACCTCGCGTGTTTTATGCGTATAAGTGATTGTTCATGCATAATTTCAACAAAGCATTAGTTTCTCGGCAATTTCTAATCGTTTTTATTTTTGTCCGTTTAAATTTTTTTGACAGAATGCTGCGTTATTATGCCAAAAAGGACAAATCAAGTGACTATGACAATATTTTGAAGGCGATTAAGCAGGTGAAAATTAATAAGAACTCAATCCGGCAAGCTGCAAAGGCGCACAACATTCCGAAAAGCACTTTGGCTTGGCATATTGCGAATTTCGATAAGGCAAAATTGGACGTTGCTAATGTTAATGTGATGGAGAATTTGCTGACAGAACATTCGAGGACCGGCAAAACGTGATAAGGCCGAGAAGAAGGAGCAAAGTTTATCGGAGAAAGATGACACATCAGCAGCAAAGAAGAAAAAGGCCGTGGCAAACCAAAGACTCCACAAAAGAGAATACAGTCTCCTAACGAAACTGACGCGGAGGAAGATATTGATTTTTGCATAATTTGCATGAAAAATATGCCCAAGAAAGAAAATCGCCGAAACACAACCAATTGTATTGCTTGTGATCGAGGTGTTCACTTAAGTTGTGCCGGAGCAAAACCGAACACTTTCACGTGCCTTAACTGCGATTCTCAATGATTTTCATCGATATTTTTCACTTTATTTTATTCATTATAATATATTCTTTCATTTTCATTTTTTATCGATTTACAAAACTGTCCAATAATACCCCGAGATTTTTTAAAATCTCAAAAACCAGTTTTATGCCCCAACTGATACAGTGTACAATTTTAAACAATTAGGTCAAATTGCTGGTATCAAAAGAAAGGTTATTTATCGTACAACAAAATCAAGCTTTAAAATTTTGAGAAAAAGCTATTTTTTTAGAGTTTCTGGACAAAATAAAAGTGTGTCCAAGAATACCCCGACCTACCCTATACTTGGCAAGCTCTAAAAATTGTTTAGTACTCGTGGTGTCCTGAAGGATCTAGTTTTCTTTGAAAGTTAAGCTTGAAATTACGTTAATTATGGCTGCGTGAAGTTACATGTCAATCCGATCAGCCAGTAAAAAATGTATTTGTTATTTCTAAAATATTTGTGATACACCCCACTTTGGTATACTGAATTATATTGTACCGGTTAGTATTAATATTAGCTGGCAGTATTTATGAAAAATTGTATCCTTAATTCCTAATTAAAATTAAGACTCGTTGCACATTACACAAAAACGAATCCTTTTAAATCGGTTCACATTTTTAAAAACAAGTTGTGAGAAATTTTGCAAGTATCTATTCCCAGTAAAAAATGTTCGTGTTTTTAGGAGCAGGATAAAACAAATGCGCTGATGTAAGTGATTACTATTATCTTATACTGAGAAGAAGCAAAAGAAACGAATAATTTTCGTATAAAAATAAACAAAAAAAAATGTTTTAGCTTTTTGATTTACCTTACAAGAATGCAGGTTGTAAGCAGCTTACCTTAATCCCTTACAAGGATGCAGGTTGTAATGTAGAAAGTTTCATATCGTGGGTTATAAAAGATCTGTACCTGTTTTTCCGAGTGATTTCCGATTGTGTTGAGTGTCTTTGAGTATGTTGTACAAAATAGTCATTTAATTGTAGTGTCCGACCGAACTGTTCGGCCAGAAAATGAATTTGGTCTGTATTCGGTATTTTAAAGCATTATGGACAAATTTGGCGGATGGAAAAAGTGAAGAGTGTCAAACTTGAAGAAAAGTCTTTAGTTAAGCAATGAATTCACTGTTCGGCCTCAGAAAGTTCGGCCAAATTGAAAATAGTTCGGCGGCCGAACTTTTAACTTTATAGCTAAACTTTGGCTTTTCTCTTAAATTTTATAAACAAAATCGAATTAAATCGGCTCAACAAACATGTTTCCAATACCAAAATTTGTCATCATTGCCTCTAGATATCAAAAAACCGACTAAATATAGTTTTTTGGCCGAACTGTTCGGTCGGACACTATTTAATTGTTTCTGAAGAGCAAGCACGTGGTGCGGAAAAAAATAAATTATTATATTAATATGTCTAAAATTTTCACAACAAAAAATTAATACCTGCAGAAGTTTATATAAAATAAATTATATAATACTCATATTATTACTTTTAATCGTAATAATGTAGACATGAAATATGATTTTACTGAAAGCTATGAAATCACAAATCCGCGCTTATTTTGTCAACAAGTAATGCTTCCAAGTGGGAATTCGACATATAAAAATCATGACATATGTAAGCAGGTTTGTAAGGGATTCTTTTTGGCTTATAAACCTGCTTGCATATAAGCAGCGTTTTTACGGGGTTTTAAGGGGTTTACTGACTTTAGATTTTTTTTAATTTTGTTTTGTTTCATAATTTAATAGTTTGAACTTTTTTCTTAATGCTTTGAAAATTTTGGAGAAAACAACATCGCAGAAATAAAAAATGTACAGCTTGTTAAACAAACTCCTTGTCCTATATTTTACATGGGCAAAATATTTACTTTAAATGGTTTTTTCTCAAAACAAGATGTTGAAATTCGGGTGCCAATGTGCAGTCTTAACGGGTGGACCGATTTTCAATCGGTTTTATTGTTTTGTAGAGGTCTTAAAAATTAAATCCCTAGCTTAAAAACATTTATAAATGTTTGTCAGCACTCAAAAAAAAAGTTAGTAGAAAAAACGTCTTTTAAATCAAGTATACCATTTTTCATCAAATTTTCATCATTTACTGCTGAAATTATGTTTTCATCTAAAATTTTAGTTATACTTAACTGTTTTGAACTAATGTTTTACTAATATTTTACTAATGTTTTACTAATTTATTTTGCTACAAAAATTGTGCTGATAAGCACATTAAAAGTGTGGACGACAACCAGATTAAAAGATATATGCTGAATGAAGTAGTTGCCGCCGCATGTCAAGATGTAGTAGTGACTAACCATGAAAAAATTTTAAAATGATATGTACCAAAAAATTAAAACTGAACAAAAAACATCACTCTAGGGGTAGCCGTAATTCGTAGTGTAGGCGCTTTTAATATGTTTTTGGTATTAAGCAGGCTTGCCAGACTTGGGGGTTTGCCCCCAAATTTGGTGATTTTTTGTTAGTCTTGGGGACAGAAATTTTTAATTGGGGATTTTTTTGAGGATTTTAAAAATATTTTGGGGATTTCTTTGGGGATATTACAAATTTTTGATAAATATTTTATTTTAATTGATTAATAATAAAATCCGGCAAGTTAACTTTTTGACACCTGATTTTGCCAAACAACTTTACCAGGGTTTTTATATAAAAAAATCAAATTTTCTTTAACCCTTTCAAAGTAAACCCCTAAAATTGCTTGAAAGAGGCAGATGTCATACATACTTTAGGCGAATAATTTTGAGATTAAACTAATCAAAAAGGAGCTTAAAATATATTACAAGAAGTTGAAATTTTTGACTAAAGGTGGTACAGGCATAAACCCCCCATCTTAACTCAAAAATTTTAAAAAAATATACGCTTATTCTAATAATTTTCTGAGTCTATTCTGAGCCATTTTTTTAGAAAAATTCCTTCAAACAGGAAGGATCGTTTTGGAAAATTCGATGGGCTTACCCATCAATAATTCAGTTTAAATTTTTTATGTATGTGTTATATAAAAAATTGGATTTTTTAAATAATCATATTAATTGTAGGGAAAATTGCGTATAATCTGAAGTTTTTCAGATGAACTATGCACCTAAAATATTGGTTATTCTGAACTTTTTTTAAATGTACAACATTTGAAGGCTCTTAAGAACATTTAGAATACTACGTAGGTAAACCCACTGCAAATGTAGGTTAAAAAAAATGAAATTTCACTTAAAGAAAGGATGACTTACATTTCAGTAAATTCAACTAACATTGTCATTTGTTTTTTAATGTTCAAAAAATGACTAACAATTGTAGTAAAAATGAACCACATGTTAGTAAAAAATAAACAAACATTTGTTTTTTTAAATAACGAAAAACAACTGCAAAAAAATTAATGTAAAATCATAAAACAGTCATTTGATGTGGTTTGTTTTTTAAATGAACTACAAGGTTAGTAAAAATTTTTTTTTTGTCTACAAATGACTGACATTTACATTAAAAATAAGGAAACTGTGTTACAACCCAAACAACTATATATTTTTAAAGTAGATGTTCCCTGAGTGAAGTTATAAACGTCGAAGAGTTTCCTTCGATTCCTTATAAAAGTTTGAGAATTGAGAAAAAGAGAACGAAAAATAGTTTCGACTGATTCGAAATCTGGTTTACTACCCAAGAAACAACTTTACGGACTGTCCGTTACAAACGGATTCATGAATCCGGCATTGACGGTACGAAAACGGACCGGAATTGACGTATCCGTCGAAGCTTGTACGAAAACGGACCAATAACGTACAGTAAAATTGAATTACTCAAATTTTCGAAATTTATCCGTTTTAACTCCGTTTTGCTGTATCCGTTTCGGTGCCATTTAACCGGACTACACCGATTTTCATCAGTTAAAACTCCGTTACAACCGTTATCGTTTTTCTTCTGGTATTACCGGAGTGTGTTTTGTTTAAAAAAAAATAAAAATGTTTTCTTCTTCTTCTTCCTGTAAAGAGACTAACTAAAGAAATATTCTACAGTAATTAATATAAAAAATTAATTACGATTGTCGTTATCTGACGGTTGCAAAACACTTTCTAACATAAAACAGTTTTATTTATTAATAAAATTAAATATTAATAAAATCTATATATATACATATAAAAAGAAGTGTACATTTGGATTGTCACTCCATAACTCGAGAACGGCTGCAGAAAATAAAAATGGCTGAATACGTTTTGTAGAACATGCAATGAGGATGGTTTAAAAAAAAAAATTCTTTAAAAATATTTTCGTTTGGTCCAGATGTGGTGATTTTTCTGAACATTAGTCATTTTCATCTATATATATAAGAAGAAGTGTACATTTTGATTGTCACTCCATAACTCGAGAACGGCTGCATAAAATAAAAAAATGGCGGAATACGTTTTGTAGAACATGCAATGAGGATGGTTTAAAAAAAAAATTGTTTAAAATATTTTCGTTTGGTCCAGATGTGGTGATTTTTCTGAACATTAGTCATTTTCATCTATATATATAAGAAGAAGTGTACATTTTGATTGTCACTCCATAACTCGAGAACGGCTGCATAAAATAAAAAATGGCTGAATACGTTTTGTAGAACATGCAATGAGGATGGTTTATAAAAAAAAATTGATTAAAAATATTTCCGTTTAGTCCAGATGTAGTGATTTTTCTGAACATTAGTCATTTTCATCTATCCAGATGTGGTGATTTTTCTGAACATTAGTTATTTTCATCTATCCAGATGTGGTGATTTTTCTGAACATTAGTCATTTTCATCTATATCTATATATATAAAAAGAAGTGTACATTTTGATTGTCACTCCATAACTCGAGAACGGCTGCATAAAATAAAAAATGGCTGAATACGTATTTAAGATTTTTAGTGGTAATTTTTTTGGTTATTTTTAAATGTACCACTTTTTTAACATACACTTGTATTTCAGATGTTTTTGCAATTAAATATAGAGATGCAGATCTCATGAAAATTTTAATGATAAAGATGTTAAACAACACCAGAGATAAAATGAAAAAAAAATTAAAATGTTAAAACCACATCCTTTTATTGAATTTTTATGTGGTTTCATATTGTTTTTTAATAATGTAATTGTTAATCCATTTTTGTTAATATCTTTATAAATGAAAAAATTTAAAAATAAAACCAAACTTTTGTTTAAAATTAAAAAAAGAAGAAATCATTTAGATAAAATAAATAAAAAAAAAATAAAAATGGACCATTTAAAAAAAACGGTACGAATACGGACCATATTCGGACCGTATACTGTATATTAAAAACGGAGTCCACTCCGTTTTTAAAATAAATGACGGACAGTTTACGGTACGTTTTGAACGTACACTCAATTCGTACACTCCGTTTTATATACAGCATGACGGTACGAAAACGGTCCGATTTAACGTGCTTTATACTGTTTCGAATCCGTATTCGATGTTCCTTTTATTCCGTTTTCCGGTCCGTATACTGATCCGGAAAACGGTACGGAAACGGACTTCGGGTCCGTATATGCTGTACCGAAAACGGCACATAAACGGACCGGATTGTTTGCTGGGATATTTAATATTTTGTTTTTCTATCGCAAAAAGAATTTTTCGAATAAACCATTTATTTATTTTTTTAATAATTGCTTTAATGTTGTCGTTTTTATTGATTTCAAAAGCTAGCAAACCCCTTAACTAGACGTCAATTTTACATGTAAAGAAAATTTGGGCTTATTTAACAAGGAATTTCAGCTCTGACTTAAATAAAAATTCACATTGCTGAATTTTTGGAGTTTTTAGAGATATTTTTTTATTTCAGATTGATAAAAACTGTCTGACAAGCTTGTAAAAGTAGGCAAATTAAATAAAGAATTTTAACTTAACTACTTTGTTCAACTTTTTTCTAATTGAGGATTTTTTGAAGCCATTTTTTGATTTTTTTTTTTTTTGGAATAACGAAAAAAAGTACCTGGTAAGCCTGGTATTAAGTAACAAAACCGATAGTATCGTATTTTTTATAAATTATTATTTGCCGGATTCATGTAATTCGTATATAGTTCGTGTAAACAAAGTATTATTACATCAGTCGATTGTGTTACTTTAAACAAACAACATCGTTTTAGCAGTGATTTACGTATTAAAACTTAAAATCTAGTAAACCAACAAAATAACACAACTAACGGTTAAACAAAAAAAAAAAAAAATAAATTAAGAGACCATAAAAACTAAACACTGTGTAAAACATAAAAGTTAAACAATAACAAAATAAAGTGTCTTTAAAGTAAAAACAATTAACACTTAATATAAAACTACAACGATGGATCAACCTGATCCCCCCGACGTTTCAAAAAAGAAACCTAGTTACGTAACAGGCCTGGATTACGATTTCTCGAAAAGATTATCAATTAACTCCAATGGCCCTATATACCTTGTAATTACACCGACAAATAGTGAAAGTAATCTCTCAAATGTTTCTCCATTCCTAATAAAAAAAGTTATTGACTCGACTTGCAGTGGTGAGGTTTTGGAATGTAAAAAACTTCGAAATGGCACAATATTAGTAAAAACTAAAAATAACATACAAGCCAACAAACTTATTAAACTTACAGCAATGAGTGATAGTATTAAAATCGATGTTTCTGAACACAAATTTCTAAACTTCTCTAAAGGTGTTATTTATTCTTCAGACCTTTTCGGTGTTTCTGAGGAGGAAATTATGAATAATATGTCGCTGCAAAAAGTAGTTGAAGTAAAAAAAATATTAAAAAAAGATAAAGACACGTTAAAAGAAACTGGACTTATAATACTTACATTTTCTTCTGTTAACCTTCCTGAATATGTCTACATGGGATATGAAAAGATATTCATTCGCCCTTATATACCATCGCCAATAAGATGCAACAAGTGTCTGCACTATGGACACGTACAAAAAACATGTGAACATCAGAAACTGTGTTATAATTGCGGTAACCTAAATCATATTAATCCCGACAGCGAAGAACAATGTGCTAATGAAGCCTGTTGCATTAACTGCAAAGAAAACGACATAGAAGACATAAAACATTCAGCCAAAGATAGAAAATGTCCGATTTTTCTAAAACACAAAGAAATTCAGGCCATCAGAGTTCTCGAAAAAACAAGTTTAAAAATTGCGGAAAAAATATACAACAACAGAAAATTAAATAAAAACGAATCTTTCTCATCAATTGTTTCTAACAATAAGGTCGCACCAACCGGCGCTAAACTCATAAGCTATGATGATCCCATACTAAACGGTCCATCAAATACAACAATCAATTCCAACACTCAAAACCCAGACGCTTCCAAAACTAACAAAAATTCCAATAAAAATGACAATACAAAATCTGGTCTACCTACTGCTAACGCGATCGACAAAAATCTTCAATCAACATCATTATCTTGCACATTAAGACCTAGGAAGGATACGCAAATACTCCCTAGAAACATATCTAATCGTCTTAAATCTCAATTAAAGGCTAAAAATAAGAATAACAAAAAAGGAATTAACACTAATATCGATATTATTGATGACGACGATATTATGCAACTCTAAACTATTCATTTGAGCTTGTCCCAGTCGGCCCCCCTAGGCTTTTAGGATTTTCCCCTACTGAATATTAAAAAAGGTAAGGGGATAGCCTGCGGCCTAGGGGGTCCGCTGGGGCGAGGTCTTTTATGGTATATACCAGGGAGAATATACATGTGACTAGGGAGTAGTTAAGCTGCTCCTTATTTATATGTATATTTTCCTTGGTGTTAAATTATTTTGTAGTTCTCTTTTACACAACAATATTATAATCAAATTTATTTTATTCTTATCTTTATATTATGAGTATTACTATTATTCAATGGAACATTAGAGGTTATACTAACAACTATAATGAACTACAGCTACTTTTGAAAAAACATAATCCAAAAATAATATCACTTCAAGAGACACATTTCCACTCTCTTGCCGGTATACCAATTCCATTAAACTACCAGATTCTCTTTAAAAATTCGGCCAGTCACTCTTATGGTGGAGTTGCTCTATTGATCCATAATTCTCTTCAATTCTCCCCCCTCACTCTTCCTAATGATTTAGATGCCGTTGGTGCCAGCATTCAGGCAAAGAGTAAATTTTCTATAATAAACACATACATATCCCCATCTGATACATTTAGCTATTTAACTTTAAGTAATATGTTTGACCAAATAGATAAAGAAGCCCTAATAACTGGGGACTTTAATAGTGGGCATTCCATGTGGGGTTCAGCGTCAAATAACCAGAGTGGTAATACTGTGGCCAATTACATTAATCGTTCAAATTTCGTCATATTTAATGATGGCTCTCCAACACACTTCAGTACGCACCACACTTTCACTCACATTGATTTATCGTTCGGCTCTCCTAGGTTGAAATTGCAATCTGGATGGAAAACCGAAAATGACCTTCATGGAAGTGATCATTTTTCCATTATTATACACCTATTTGCTTCAAGTTGCCCAATTTCATCAAGACCTAGACCTAAATTTATTACTTGCAGGGCCAACTGGAACAAATTTCAGGACCTTACAACGAAATTTAACGTAGATCGCCCTATTAGTGATAACATTAACAGGGAGGCGTCGAATATTCAGAAAATTATTCTACAGAGCGCTAATATGGCTATACCTCAGGTAAACCTAGCTATCAGAAAGAACGTTCCTTGGTGGAACAATAATCTTAATGAATTGAAGAGGGAAAAGAACAGACTATGGCACATTCTAAAGCGGAACATTAATGATAACAACATTATAAACTATAGGAGGGCAACTGCCAAATTCAAAAGGGAACTTAAAATCGCTAAGGGAAAATCAATTTCAAAATTTACTGGGGAAATAAACCCTGAAACCCCAACTACCAAAATTTGGTCCAATATTAGAACATTTTGTGGTCTTAGTTTACCGCACACAATACACGCTATTCAATCACCTAATAACCCGTCCCAAATCTTGACCGACAAAAAATCTATAGTGGAAGAATTCGCCAAATATTGGTCCTGTGAATCGCATGACCAAAGATTTTCTAATAAATTTAGATCAACGAAATACTCAATTATAAACAGCCAAATTACACCAAATCCAACTGATAAGGCCAAGTTAATAGAAAACGATATTTCGTTAGTCGAACTTAACTTTGCATTGAACATGATGAGATCAAATACGCCCGGCATTGACCGGATATCCTACCCAATGATAAAGCACATTAGCACCGGAACTAAAATGAGACTTATAGATCTCTATAACCGGATTATGACAAATTTTATTCCCCAGTTTTATAAAATCAGTACCATCTCACCGATACCGAAACCGAATACTAATAAAACTGAGATTAACTCTTATAGGCCTATTTCGTTAAATTTATGCGTCTCTAAATTATTGGATAAAATTGTTGCCAATCGCCTTTGGTGGTACGTAAATTCAAGGAAACTTCTCTGTTCGCATCAACTCGGGTTCAGAAAAGGTAAGTCAGTAAATGATGCCTTACTGTACATTGATCATTTAATTACTGATTCGTTATCCCACAAAAACCACTCTTCAATAATCTCACTCGATTTTTCAAAGGCCTTCGACAGAGTGGGGATCCACACGATTATTCAACAGCTTATTGAATGGGGCTTAGGACCTAGGATAATAGGTTATGTTAAAAATTTCTTGACGAAGAGACAAATTAGAGTTAAGCTCAATAATTACTATTCCAACCCATACTCCTTACATAACGGGATCCCACAGGGATCCCCTCTCTCTGTTATTTTATTCCTCATATCTTACAACAGACTAAGCGAATACCTTTTATCTTTGAAAGGTTACAAATTTTGTGCGACTTTTATATTATCAAAAAGTTGGGTAGGGAAAAGAACCATACTATTGACATACAACCCTTGGTTGATTACATAGAAAACTGGTGCGATTACTCTGGTGCGAAATTATCATGGCTAAATGTAAACACCTGCACATTTGCAGAAAGATATCTTGTAGTCCAAATGTTTCTTCGGGATCATTCAACATTGAGAATACTTCTTCTTTGAAAATTTTAGGCGTAATATTTAATAAGAGATACAATTGGAATGATCATATAAAACATATTATATCTGATTTAACACGTAGATTGAATATAATCAAATGCTTATCAAGCAGGAAACTTAACTGCAATATATACTCGATTACTTCGGTAATCAAGGCACTACTTCTATCTAAGGTTGATTATGGCCTATATTTATATGGTTTTGCTCCAAAATCATCACTTCGGAAGATCAAATCGATCATAAATTCCGCAGTTAGAATTAATTTCGGGGCTTTTAGAACATCACCGATCTTCAACATGCTGTATGAAGCTGGCATCGAACCACTTGAGACAAGGAGGAACCTGGTCACATTCAATCTCTTACGTAATGCTCTTAACAGTTCTGACTCACCTTTATACGATATATCCCTTCAATTATCAAGGAAACCTAACTTAAACAAAATCCAATCGATTCTAAGCCGCGTCTACGATTTTGCTAGGGAAAATCATCTTCCACTTAAACCCCATAATACAATATCTATTACCTCATACCCGTCATGGCTACTACAATCCGATTGTCTAATTACCTCTCTTAACGAGTTTCCTAAATCCATTACTCATCCGAGTATTTATAGAAAGTACTTTCAACAAATCAGGAATAAATACAGTAACTACAGATTGATATACACTGATGGTTCCAAAGGTATCAGCAACGTAGCATACAGTCTGACAACTTCGAACTCTGTGTTAAGAGCCGCAATTATTCCTTCATTCTCAACCGTCTTCTCGGCGGAATTGATCGCCATATTTGAGGCCATTAAATATTTAAAAAACTCTATGTCGAGGACAATTATCTGTACCGATTCTCTCTCTTCTATTAAATCAATAGGAAACTTATATAACGTAAACTATTACTGCACATATATTAGAAATTTTTTAATAGGAAACTATCCAAAAGTCCGAATATTATGGATTCCGGGGCACTGTCAAATCAATGGATCAATGGCCAAGGACATCAAATTGGTACAGGGAAATCAATCGCAGAAAGACAAACATTAGAACGTACCTGAACCTTAACCACAACAATAACCTAAGCAAACAGGATTTTATTAAATTCATCAGATTAAGATTAGGGCATACTAGTCTTACTCATAGACACATTATCGAACATACTTCTAATACGTGTCCATTTTGCAATTCGGAACAGATATCAGTCAAACACATTTTATGCTCCTGCATAACTTTTGAATCCTCTCGCAACCGAATCCTCAAAGCTAACCCCATTGAACACCTCACCAACCCATCTATTAATAATATTCGTTCTATAATTAATTATTTAAAGGCCTGCAACCTTTACAAAGATATTTAGAAACTCATATCAAATAAAATCAATTATAATACATTAGATAAGTTATGAAAAAAAAACTAGATTATACATATATATTTTAAATTCACTACGTATATTCCTTATATATATTACTAAAACTAAATAGCTGAAGGCCAGTGTTGCCATTGCTTAATATGTTGTTATCTTATGCTTAAGACATAAGTTAAGATAACCAATAAATAAATAAATAAATAAATAAATAAATAAATAAATAAATAAATAAAATAAAAGTATTATTACAACATTAGTGTCACAAATGTTTTGCCAACCCTGAAAAGTTTTTTATACAATTTGATTTGTATTTTTATTTGAATATTTCAAACATTTTGAAAAACGAGAAAAAATAATTGTCTTGATTGTTTATAATAATATTAATATTTTTCGAAAGAGATAAACGTGGAATTTGAGAAGAATCGAACGAATTATATTAAAATTGCGGCAACAGTTGAAATTTTCCGTACCAAATACGAAGCGTATAATGAATTCCCCCATTAATTTTAAATTCTTTTTAAACCATTGGTCTGCATATCATCGAAACATTTTTTAACAATAAATTAATTTTACCTTAAAATTTCTTTCACATAAAAAATTTGTTCACGAGAAAAAATTTTTCACCACAAAAAATGTTTGTACCTAAAATTTTTTTTACATTAAAAAATTTTGTTTTCTGATTTCAAACTTTTTTTCACTTCTATAGCTTACCAGCAAAACCACACATTGCCAAATAATGGGTAAAGTAATGTATCGCCATAGGGCTCCATGCATTACAATACACCTAACTTCACTGATGAATTTTTTAGGCGATGAGCCTAAAAGTAATGGGTGGACTCATTACCTAGTAGAGGGTAAAGTAAGTGGTTACTTTTATTGTAATGTGTCTATAAATAGATTTTCATAAAACCTAATTTATAAAAAAAAAATATTACAAATAACTTTTTTTTATTAATGGCCTGTTTCTCGATTTCGAAAGAATGCTTTCTTTCGCTTTCTAAGCGAAAGAAAATTGATTTGGGTTTCTCTAACTAAATTATATGCGAACGATGACTTGAAGACAAGTCGAATGAAAACGTAACAGTTTTCATACAAAATTTGGTTTCTCTATTTCGAACGAGTTGTCAACAGTGCGAACGTAAATGTCAAAACCAGTCACTTGCTTTTTTGATTTCGAGTAACAAAATATTTTTAAAAAAATTTATCATTCATTCCATTGGAAAACGCAAAAAATCTGATCACGGGTCCTCTGATTTTGTTTATTTTTTGTACATGAAAACTCTATGGTCCCAATTGTACATTTCCTTTTTCAGATCTCCACATTTGTAAAAAACTCGTGGTTTTATGCACGTTTTAAGTTCTCATAAATATCAAAAAAATGCTAAAAGCACTTTACTTTGAAGTGGCATAACTTTATTTGGAAGATGCACTTGTCTTCTTTATAACTGGATTTTTTAAACAAAATGATTGCTAAAAAAATGCATACTTAATGCATATGCAGATTTCTAATGCATTTTTCAAAACTTTCTCTCCCTACGATTTTCAAAAAAAAAAATACAGTTTGCTCAAATATGGAATATTAGCTAATTATAAAAATACTGATTTTTATGGAACAAACATGTCTTTTATTTTTAATGATTTAAAAAAAAAAAATATTTTTTAAAGAATAAACTTTGTTTAAAAAATCATTACAAATAGAAGACATGTTTGTCCCATAAAAATCAGTATTTGTTTATTTAGGTAAGATTCCATATTTTAGTAAATTGTATTTTTTTTTTTTTGAAAATCGTAGGGGGAGAAAGTTTTGAAAAGTACATTAGAAAATTGCATTTGCATTTCGTATGCACTTTTTTAACAATAATTTTGTTTAAACACCTCCAGTTATAAAGTATACAAGTGCATATTCCAAATATCGTTTAAATAAATAACATGCGATATACAATTAAAAAGTTATGGCACTTCAAAGTGAAGTGCTTTCAAATTTATGAAAATTAAAAATGTGCATAAAATCGTGAGTTTTTACAAATTTCGAGATTTGAAAAAGGCTATGTGCAAGTGGGTCTATAGAGTATTCAAGAACAAAATATAAAAAATTCGGAGACCCTAAAAAAAAACCTCATTTTTCCATGTTCTTTGCTGGAATGAATGATATAATAAAAAATTATAAATATTTAAAAAAAAAGAATGGATAACAAAAGGTAAGAATAAAATAACACAAATATTTGTAGTTTTTTAAGAACTGTAAATTTCAGCTTAATGAAATTCACAATGGAACAGCTGAAAACGCTGGTGTACTTTTTTGATTTTCTTCTTTTGATTTATTAATTTTTCTTTTGTTTTATTTATTTGTTTTATTTATTTATTTGTCATATACAGCTGATCACTGTTAAGTAATGTTGTATTTATCTTCAAACAATTTAGTAGTATTTTTGGTATTTTTAAAGAAAATTGTAATAGAAGTTTAAAATATCCGGTCTGGCACCACTATGATTTGTAAATACGGAAAACACAAAAATTTCTCTATTTCGAACGATAGCTTTCGAAATAGAGAAACCCAAATTGATTCGAATTCGAGTGACTAGCTTGAGTTCGCCTAGGCACTGAGATTCGAACTTGGGGTTTCTGGCTGTTAGGCGAAAACTCTACCAACTGAGCTATCGTCACATATGTATAATAATAGGTTGCTTCTAGTTTTCGTTTCTGATGTTAAAAATATATGCCTTACCCTCATGCTTACAAAAAACACAAAGTAATGCGTCTAAATTTAGATTTTCAATAAATATTTTAAATATTACTTTACGTTTATATTTCATGGATTATGCAATTAATGGTAGGTAAGTCATTACTTTACGTTTTGAAATAATGTAAAAGGTAATGATGTATCATTACAAGGTAACCCATGAGTGTCCAATTATTGTTAACTCATTACTTGAGGTTCAAAAATAATGTTGAAAGTATGGAGTATACATTGCAAAGTAATGCATTACGTAACCAACTAGTGGTAACTCATTACTCTATGTTTCGAAATAATGCTGAAGGTTAGGAGTGTTCATTACAAAGTAATGCATTAACGAGATACCGACAATGGGTTATATCGGTATCTCAGTACTTTGTGTTGGAAAATAATGATACAGGTAAGGAGTATACATTACAAGTTAATGCATTACTTAAGCGCACCCATTACCAAAGTTTTCCTGGGTTGGTTTACTTAAAATTTTTTTTATTTTTAAAAAACTTGAATTTAAAACGGAAAAAAACTGAAAAAAATGTTTAGGTAAAAAAAAAAATATTTTTAACAATTGGTAAATTTCAGACAGTGACGTAGCCAGGACTTTGTTTCGAGGGGACCCAATATATTTTTGTCTAAAAAAACTAACTTGAATTTATTTTTTTATATTGCTACTTAAAAAGTAACTACACTTATAATTTTTTTTAGTACTTACACTAATAATAAAAAGTTAGTAAAAATTTTTTCTAAAACTACTAAAAATTAGTTCAAAGTGACGTTGCAGGAAAAACTGCTAAAATTAACAGATTTATTTACTAAATATTGAGTATTGTTTTAGTTAGTGGAAATTTACAAATTAATCTGATAAAATCGGCAAAAATTTGCTAAATTTTGCTCGTAGATAAAAAAATTTTAATTATAAATTTTTAATTTTTTATGCTTACAAAATCAGCAGTCTACACATTTTTAGTAAATATTCCTGTTGAATTTAGCAGAATATTCTGTATTTAATCAAACTTGACTTACATATAGCAAATATAACAGTTTTTGTTTGCTTTTTACATATAACAGTTTTTGTTTGCTTTTTTTTTGTCAACAAATATTTAGCAAAAGTCTTTTCTAATTTTAGCAGAGTATATTGCTATTTTCAATTAACTAAAATCCAACTCGAAGATAACTAAAATTCAGCAAATATAACATTTTTATTTTTTTTTTGTTTCTATTTTACTAATATTTAGCAAAACAAAATTGCTAATTGCAACGTTAGTTTTAACTATTTTTAGTAGATTTTTCTGCTATTTTTACAGATTTATTTCTATGACTGTACCATTCAATAATACCGTACCAATAAATAATATTTCATATTTTGAATAATATGGGGTAGAATTAGCTAAAACTGAAAAGTTTTAAAATCCCGATGGTTTCGTTTTTTGAAAATTTGAAAAAAATCGGTTTTTGGTATTTTTTGAATTTTGGTAAAAGAATGTCTAAAAATACTAAAAAATTTATACAATATTAATTTTTATATGATATCTGTTGAAATTTAAATATTCCAATAATGGCATTTAATCCATGTTGAAAACTTTTTTATTATTTTTTCCAAGAATTTGCTTAACGCAACCTTACCAAGAATAAATATTTATAACGTTTGCACTTAAATAGAATACTTTCCATGTATTATTTATTAAACACCGGCCTAAAACAATGTTTTATACAGGAAATGATTATTTTCACCAACAACATTCTCAGTTTAAAAAACAATTAGAGATGAGTTCTTTTCGAAATTCAAGATTTAATAAAATGCAATTTCATGTGTACCCGTTATTAAAAGACAAACAGACACCTCTGGCAAGCCACTTTAGCAAGTGGTACAAGTGCTGGCAGCAAGTGCTTTCCCAATCCCAAAATGACAACATCATTATACAAAAGGTCCGTATGTTCAAAAAGTGTCGAACACTGGGATAAAAAAATTTCCAACGTTGGAAAAATGTTGATAAAACCATAAAATAGGTGGTTTTAAAAATTTGGTTTCCAAAATAAAATTTAAAAAAAGTTTATATATAATTTTTTTCTGTTCCCCTGGGATTCGGACCCTGGCCGCCAGATTGCCAGCCAACAGCTTTAACCACTGAGCTAACAAGACGTATAATACTTGATAGCTTAAAACGTAAGTTAATAATAACTGCTATACAACAGTTGGCTGATCAAATATGTCAGCACTGGTTTGATGGCAACAAACTTGTTAACGTTTTGAAACCAAAAATATATATATTTTTTTAAAAGAGAAGCAACACTCAGGAAATTCTTCCTATTAATTAATGTGTTGCTTTCTTTGGAAAGGGGATAGTGGAGAGATGAAAGGTGGTGAAAGATGAAGGGCTTCAAACATGGCAACACTGTAATTGCGCGAGATGATAAGTCTTAGAACAGTTGTTGCTCGCCACCTGATGTAGAGTTGGCGAATTTATTGAAGCTTTTTGTTTCATAGCCCTGATTCATTATTTTACTTCGGTGGGGTTAAGTGCTATGGGAACACCGAAGGTGGGCGCAGCGATACATATAAGTGATAGAAAACTCATACATATTATTTTTCTAAATCGATTTTGTCGTCACCGGGAATCGATCCCGGGACCATCTGTGTAATATTCCAACGCGCTAACCATTACACCACAGCGCCTGTTGGTCTTAAAAGAGCTTTCGAGAAACAAAAAAATCAATTGTATATGAAAAAATATTAAAAAGTATAAAAAATCTCAAAAAAATGTTTGCCTGAAACCCGGTTTGAACTCGAGACCTTCCGACCACAAATGTTTTGTAAAATAAAGCATCATCAAATGCTTTACCAGTGGTTAGAGTTTTGAGCCGTTGGTAATTTCTGACTGGTTAACACTGGGAAAACTGTTTTTCCCAACGTTGGCATAGTGGTCTCAGCTAATTCTTGGCCAATGATTTTTTCTGTACACACAGAGTAATAAAGTTCCAACCGAATTGAAAAGTGTATTTTAATGGTAACAACTTATTAATTTACTTAGTACAACGATATTTACATTAGATTTCTAAATATTTTGGGTGTTGTAACTAAAATTCAGTTAAAATAAAACGGAACTTTGTTGTGAAAACTAATGATTAGTTTTACCAACCGACCGAAATTCGTAAAAACCGAATATGAGTCGTAGTAACTGAATTACAGTTGAATTTTTCTCGGTGTGTAGACCACTGAAATTATTGTAAAACAAATACTTGCATAACGCTTTTTGCAAACAATGGTAAAGCGTCGTAAACAAGTGTTTTGTCAGTAGTTTATTTAAAATACTTCAGTTAGCCAGTGGTATACCAGTGCTTAAATTTTTGTATCATTGGCAGTTTCTGACTGGGTATTTGGTAGTTTTCCAGAATAATGAATTTTTATTTAATATGAAACACTTTAAATTTGGGCAAAACAAAATAAATACAGCGCATACTTATTTTATTGTAAAATACTTATTATTTGTAATAAATTTAATTTTTAGTTAAAAATTTTTGTAAACAAAATTATGTAATTTTCTTTGCTCTGTAATAGTATTCCTTTAATATTCTAAAGACGCATGTCGATAAAGCAGAACATCCATATTCATCTCCGTAAAAGACCAACACGATTGGTAAATTTCTGAAAATGCATTAAAAATAAAAAGACTATTTCCAACTAAATTTGTTTATATGACACAAAATAAAGAAGTGACCGCGGATTTAATACCGACTATCAATAGAGAATAAAATTACTTAAAAGTTGAGATACATTTCGTTTGTATCCCATTATTTTTAAAATTTTTATAGCAGAAATAGTATCAAAAAATATTCAAATTTCCCTGATTTTGACGATCGGCTATGAGGATTTGGAATTTATTCAAATTTGTATTTACCTGTAGGCTGTAAGAAAATTTGCTCAAAAAAAGTCCAATTTTCCCCACTGTGCCTGGGTACGCAACTGATTGCACATTAGATTATTAGAATCCCTTACGACTGCTGTCGACAAACGCCTTAAATATATTGGATAACGGACCTACACTCAAAGAATTATGTTAGTAGCAATTGTTGTATAACTGTTAACACGAACTGTTACAAATTATTTAACTAATTTCAAATAAAATTGCATTGTAAACTTATAAGTTAAACTGTGATATACTATTTAAGATATTTTATTAAAAATTTATTTTTTTTTTTATTTTTTATTTTTATTAATATTATATAATACAATAAATGACACTATATAATATAAGTTGATGAGAGTGCTAGCAACTATGGCCTTCGACTCGAATGTTTATAATCTAAGTATATTTAGATACATATTTACATATATACAGTTTTTATTTATATAATGGAATATAGAAGTATAATTGTTAGTATTAAATATGGTTTAATAAATTACAATTTTTTATGAAGTTGATAATTTTAGAAATGTTATTATGGTTAGGATTTGTTAGACATGAGCTGGGAAGCGTTGTGTCGAAAATTGCTAATCTTTCAGTGGAATATACTTGACATCGATCAAGTATGTGGTTTATAGTTTGGCGTACGTTACATCTAGGACAGATGGGGCTATCTTCTTTTTCCAGTAGGTGTTGATGAGTGATTTTGATATGACCCAACCTTAACCTTGTGAAAACACGTAGTTCTTGTCGGGTGTTAGATTTGGTATATATAGGTTTTACTCCATTTGGATTAACTAGTTTGTACCGATGGTTATAGTTTTCCCACAGATTAAATTTGTAGTCTTCAAGGTGTTTTGATATAAGTCTATTAAGATCTTTTAGAACATAAGTGGAAAAGGTGTATGTTGGAGATTTTGTGGCAAAGGTTGCAGTTTCGTCGGCAGCTTCATTGCCTGTAATGCCAGCATGACCTGGAACCCACATTAAGCGTATTTTGTTTGGGAATTTAATTAAATAGTTACGTATGTTTGTTATAGTTGGTTCAGAATATTTGGTATTTAAGATAGCTGAAATTGTGGATTTGCTGTCTGTACATATTACGTACTGACCTTTTTGTTTTGATGAATATTCCGTAGCAAGTTTAATAGCTAGTGCTTCAGCTGTGAATACGCTGCAGTGAGGTTCGAGAAGGCCATTGATTATAGGGGAGCAATTATCATTCACAATGCCAAATGAGGTATATGAATGTGTTTTTGACCCGTCTGTGAATATGAATTTCCAGTTATTGTATGTGGAGGAATAACGAATAGAATTAAATTCTTGTTGATATAAGCTTGGGATAGTTGATTTTTTGTCATATTTTTGCAGATCAAGTATGAATGAATCGAGTTTTAATAGCCACCACGGTTCATTTTTTGAGTGAGTTAGTAATGGTTGTATTGTTGGGAAAAATTTTCTAACATAGTCGACACACCTGTGTATCGGTGATTGTTTTTTACAGGTACGTTTGAGATTTGTGGTATTCTTTACTAGTTTGTGAAGGTTGCTGTTGTTGCAAATAAATAATTTGGGTATTAGTTTTAAGTCAGATTCGTATTTTCTTTCGACAATAGATGGGAATCCTGATTCGGTAAGTAAATTTTTAATATTTGTAGTTGGAAAAGCTCCTGTTGAGCATCTGATGGCTGCATGATAAGGTGAATTTAGCAAATTTAGATACTTTTTAGGGCAGTTGCTATAAATTTGTATACCGTAATCGATTTTAGAAAGGATTATAGATTTAGTTACCATAAGAAGTGTATTTGTGTGGACAGCGCTTTTTTTCGATGAAAGGAATTTGATTATATTCAGTCCTGATATAAGTTTTTTCCTCAGGTTCATGCAATGTTGGCTAAAATTGAATTTATTATCGAAAATAATGCCCAGAATTTTCAATTGAGACACATGTTCGATGTTAATGTTGTTGTATAAGAGTCTTGGAGGGCTACAGTGCTGTTTCTTGCATATATGAAGAATTTTACATTTACTAAGAGAAAGTAAGGCGCCGGAGGTTGTAGACCAATGTTTGATATCGCCCAAGAGGTTTGTAAAGGCTAATTTAACTATGTCATTGTTGTTGTTTTTTGAAAAAAATACAGCGTCATCAGCGTATAAAGAGTGCTCAATAATATTGTATTTTGAGGCTATTTACTAATGGAGTTGAAGGCAATTAAAAAAAGCACTACGGATAGAGGAGATCCTTGAGGGATGCCGTTAAAAAGAGAATAATTTTTTGAGAAAGTGGAGTTGATTCGAACTTTAAACTTACGATTTGTTAGGAATGATTTAACTATATTATATATTTTGGTACCTACTTTCCAATTAATTAGTTCTTGTAATACGATATGAACACCGATGCGGTCAAATGCTCTCTCAAAATCTGTGGATAATATGGAAATATGGTTTTTATGTGAAAGACCTTGCGCAATCATGTGGTTAATGTGAAGAAGAGCATCTAATGTATTTTGTTTTTTTTTGAAGGCGACTTGGTTGGAGCTTATCAGATTATTATTGGATGAATACCATGAAAGCCTTTCGGCTATGATTTTTTCTAATACCTTACCTATACAAGGTAAAAGGGATATTGGCCTGTAGCTGCTGATGTTTTCAACTGATTTATTTGGTTTTTGTACAGGTAGTATAATAGCATTGCGCCAGTTTTGAGGGTAAATTCCTGAATCAAATATATTGTTATATAGGTTGATTATTCTACTTTTTAAACAAGTTGGCAGATTTTTTATCATTGGATATGATATTTTGTCATAACCAGGTGTTTTGCCTTTCGCATTTGATAGTACGTGCTCAAGTTCTAAAAGGTTTATTTTGTTTTCCAATTGTTAAGCAGATTTAGTTAAACGTATGTTGCCATATGTGAGGTTTAGTAATTCCAATTTTTTTGAAACAAAGTTCGAGTGGAATTGAGAGTCATGAGATAAATCTGACCAATATTTCGCAAAATTATTTGATATGTCGATTGATGTTGTAAAAAAGTTATGGTCAAGTTTTATGAATCGGAAAGAGTTGAATTGTTTGTTGCCTGTAAGTGTTTTAATGTCGTTCCATATTTTTTTGGTGCTGGTGTTGGGGTTTATTCCCGCAGTAAATTTTTCGAAGGATTCTTCTTTAGATTTTTTTACGTTTCTTTTAAAAACAGCATTAGCTTTTTTATATGCAATTAGATTGGTTTGGGTTCTAGTACGAACAAAAATGTGCCACTTTTCTTGCTTATCTGTTCTAAGTTTTTTCAAGGTAGAGTTCCACCAGGGAACCTGTCTTTTTTGAGAAATTTGTGACGTTTGCGGAATGGATGAGTTTGCTGCAAAATTGATGATTTTGTGGATCTTTGCTGCTTCAGCATTAACATTTTTTGAAACTTTTGAAATTGCGTTGTGTGTTTCACAGTAGTTCTGGAATCTAGGCCAGTCGGCTTTATCAATTTTAAATTTGTTTATTAGTTTATATTTTGTTGAGTTGGAGTCGCACCCTAGGGTAAGAAGGATAGGTAGATGGTCGCTTCCATATAAAGAGTTAAGAGTTTCCCACGAAATGCTAGGTGCAATTTGTGAATTGCAAAAAGACAAATCAACGTTTGTAAATGAAT
This sequence comes from Delia radicum, assembly GCA_021234595.1. NCBI lineage: Eukaryota > Metazoa > Arthropoda > Insecta > Diptera > Anthomyiidae > Delia > Delia radicum. The sequence continues at coordinate 94,476,857 of CM037855.1, forward strand.
TGTGAGTTGATAAATGAGTCACTGAGCCATCATTTAATAAAATTAGGTTTTTAGAGAACATTAGGTTCTCAACAATTTTACCCCTTGGGTTGGTTGTTTGAGAACCCCATATTGGACTCCAGGCGTTGAAGTCCCCTAGTAGTAAACAATTTGGTTTTGTGGGATATAATATATCTTTTAAATCTTTGTCCGTAAACGGTTGATTTGGTGGAATATAACAATTTATAATAGATACCATAGGATTTAGGTTAATAGCCAATTCTATTGAAGAGATTTTTGTGTAGCGAAATATTATTTCATGTGGTATGTGTTTTTTTACTAGTATGCCAATACCTTGTTTTGATGTTGTTACATTAGGTAAATTATGAAAGTACCCCTCGTATAATCTATGAGTTTTTATAATTGAATTATTATGAGGTATATGAGTTTCTTGTATGGCAATAATGTCAGGGCTGTAGTCATTTATGAGAAGAGATAGTTCGTTGAAATTGTTGTTGTAGCCATTAATATTCCATTGAATTATTTTGATCATAATGAAGTTGGGTGAGAGTTTGTAAGGTGGGAGAATTAAATTATATTATTACTCTTCTTCGCTGGACTGGATTACTTGATAATCCATTGCATCGTCTTGTATTTTATTTAGTTGTTTTCTAGGTTTATTTATTATTTCTTGTACTCTAGTTAAGAGTTGTTTGTTTTTATTCAATACTGTGTTTTGTTTAGTTTGTGTGGTAGTTACTTGTTGTTTCTCTGTGGTGGTTGTTGGATTATTTAAAATTTCTTTCTTATTGTTAGTAGATGAGGTGGAGGGGGCTGTACTAATGTTGACAGCGTTTAGGGAAGTGTTATTATTGTTTTTATTACTTTCGTTTATTTCGATTTTTTGTTTTTCTATGATTTCTTTGTTACAATTTGTATTAGTTTGGATAATTTCATTTTTGTTTTTTTCAGGATTTGATTTGGGTAAATTATTTGATAAAATTGAGGAAAATGTAGTATTAGAAGGAACTACGCTTATGGAAGTTTTATGAATGCGTTTAGCTTCGGCTATGGTACATTTATTTTTTATTTTAATTTTTAAAATTTCTTTTTGCTGAATGAATTTAGGACATTTGTTTGATGAGGCTGCGTGTTCTTCGAGGCAGTTAGCACATTGGGTGCGAGAACAATTTAGTGGTTTATGAGGAGGTAAATTGCACTGAACACAAGTGGGATCATATTTACAATGTTTTATTGTATGTCCTAGTTTTTGGCACGTTTTGCAACGCATCGGGTTGGGTATATACTCTCGAATATTTACCGAGTTCCAAGAAACTTTGATTTTGTTTGGTAAGTGATATAAATCGAATGTGAGTAGAATTACGCCAGTATTAATAGTTTTATCGTCTACTGTTTTTTTGAATTTGTGAATGCCGGTTACGCCTTGGTCGGAAAGTTCCTTGATGATTTCGTCATCTGGGATGTCGTTAAGATACGGGGCATAGATTGTTCCTTTTGTGCTATTAAGGTTATCATGTAGTTTACATTGAATTGTGCATAGGTTAACCAGTTCCTTTGACTGAATGAATTTATCGGCAGTTTGTTTATTGTTCACCAATAAAAGGAGGTTTCCATCTCGAAGTTGGGATATGGATGTTATGTCTTTGCTGATTAATTCTATTGCTCTATTCACAGCAAAACAGGAATAAGAAGATAGAGGTTTTTTTGGGTCGCTTGTTTGCATTGTTATATATCTGGGATTAGGAGGTTGAATTTTGGGTAATTGGGGGAATGGTGTAGTGTCTTTGTATTTAGTTTTTTTACGTTTGGGACTTATCGAATCAGCTAGTATAGTGAAACGATTGTCCCCAAGGTTGGGTGGCCCTGTGGGCATGTTGTAGTTGTTATTAGCACACTATAGAATTTTTGTATTATAATGCGAAGAATAAAAAAAAAAAGAAATTCGTTGTAAAGCGAATACGAAAAAAAGATAAAGAAATTAACGATCCGAGTGTTTTGATTATACGTCTGCTTATTACAAGTACAAGCCGATGACTGTAAAAATTTATTATTTATAAACTTATTTTGTATTTATCTTATTTTTTAAAATCTTATTTGAAGAAACTCAAACATTTTCAGATTAAATTCTTAACTTCGACTGCAAACAAAAGAATTTGTTTCAAATTCGTTATATTTTAGTAAAAATAATTAAGTTTAATTATGCCCATTTTTTCATGGATGGTAATTGATTCGATGCTGGTATCGGTAATGGTAACGCTATTTTCTTTTATTTCGGTAACGGTATTTTAGGGGTAACGATATTTTAGTTATATTTCGGTAACGGTTTTTTAGGTATTTTACGGTATTTTAGTTATATCGATAACGATATTTTAACGATAACGGTTTTTCAAAAGGGTTTTTAAAAGGGTAGCGTTATTTTACTTACGAACAAATTTTTTAATTATTTATCACGTAACGATATAAAACGGAAAGGTTAAGTTAACAATGCGACTTAAATTAATAAAAAAATAAAGGTATTACTGTTGTAAAGAAAACGTTTTTTAGGTTATTTCGGTAATGGTGTTTTAAAGGTAAAGCTATTTCATTTATTTCGGTAACGGTATTTTAGCGATTAAGGTATTTTAGTTATTTCGGTAACGGTATTTTAAGGATATCGGTATTTCAGTTATATCGGTAACGGTATTTTGCGGCTAACGGGTTTTCAAATATTTCGGTAACGGTATTTTACGGAAAACGATAGTCAGTTGAAATGGTTTTGAATCGATAACGGTATTTTAGCGTTATTACCTGTCAACCATGCATTGTTTTTCAATAGACTTCATTAAAATAATTGAACTATTTTTCATATTTTTGAAAAAAAAAATTATAAATTAGATTTTTTGAGATTTACTCGTATTTAAATATATTTCGTTTTACATTACACAAATTTCGTTGTCAAAATTAAACGAAATTCATATTTTATTCAAATTATTCAAAAAGTTCGGCTTCGGCCGAACATTGAAAATGCGGCCGAATTTCGGATTCGTCCAAAAAAAAAGTGAGTCTGGTCGGACACTAATAAGTGTGTGGTTATCGCAAATGATCAAGATAAAAAGAAATACCTTTTTTTATTCATGACTTTATTATAAAAATTTTAAAATAAACTTAAAGCTAATGAATTAAATTCAAATAAATCATCAATAAATCACAATAATTCATTTTGTCAAATTAAAAACTATAGGAACTTTTAAACATACAAATTACTTAAGTTATTCACAAAATGGGAAATCTTTCAAGAAAACCATCAACACTTTCCGATTCTTTTTGAACACGTAGGGAACGTCTTGTTTTTGATTCTATCAAATCTTTAAGATAACGTTCCCATTGTCTAGAACCACTGGGTATACGATGTAAATAAGTTGAATTAGTGGGAAATCTTTCAATTCGTGGTTTAGAACACAATGGACAGCTTGGATTATCGGCCACCATATCATCACCAGTTGAGGCGATTTCAGTTTGAAATGTGGTGTTGTCTAATTCGGGAATCATATTTTTAAATAAGCACAAAAAAATTGTATTGGTTTTCAAAACGAAATTAATGTTGATGGTTAGACACTTGTTTAGTTAATGATGTTAAAATAGAAAGTTTTAAGAACATTTATAGAAATTCAAAGTTCTGAAGGTAGTATTCAATTAGGTAGATACTAAGGACAATGGTAGATTAAAATAAACATTTTACATATCTTGCGTTTTTCTTATTATAAGCAGGTAGAAAGACAGCTTTTAAAACATCTGGTCAAATTTAAGTAATAGTTGCTAATTTCTTTATTGATACCCCCTAATTAGGGAAATCACACTTACTTACACCCAAGTTAGTTAGGTAAATATTTTGCTATTTAAAAATTTTCTAGCGATGAGATTTTTACCTGCAAATAGTTTTAATTGTATTTAAACTCTTAAGTCCTTGTTTTAATATACATACATACATACCAGTTCACAAGAAAGATTAAAAATTGAAACAATATACAACATCTGTTTATAAGTTACATCTCACAGTGCGAAATATCACCAAATTTTTGTAAATAATTCGGCAATTTCTTACTTAGTGGGCAGATTGCAATGGAATTTGAAATAGACATAAGTGACGCAATATCTAAAGGGTGGTTAAATTGTAAGGGCCGATGTTGAATGTGAACCACACCTAAACGCCAAGTTTTTTTCCGAATTTTATTTGACATTTCTCTATTTCAGACTTACTCAATTTGAACCATGGAGAGATACACAATCCAACAACGTGTTAAAGTTATCCAGACTTATTATGAAAATGGGCGTTCAAATCAAAATGCATATCGTGCACTTCGTGATTTTTTTGGTCAATTTGATCGTCCAAATGTGCGTACAATCGCAAAAATCGTGGAAAAATTCGAGCAAACCGGGTCTGTAGAAGATGTGAGAACACCAGTGCATGCTCGTACAGCTCGTACTGCAGAAAATATTGCTGCTGTTCGCGATAGTGTGGCTGAAGAGCCGTCCACCTCAACTCGTCGTTGTGCCCAACAATTGCATTTACACGCTTACAAGGTGCAATTGGCTCAAGAACTAAAGCCTCTTGACCATTCCAAACGTCGTGAATGGGCAGAATGGTGGCAAGAAATGGCAACAGTGGATGATCAATTTTCGAAGAAAATCATCTTCAGTGATGAGGCACATTTTCACCTCAGTGGATTCGTCAATAAACAGAATTGCCGCATTTGGGCGAATGAGAATCCAAGAGTGATTGTCGAAAAACCAATGCACCCACAAAGAGTGACTGTTTGGTGCGGTTTATGGGCTGGCGGCATCATCGGGCCGTATTTTTTCCAAAATGAGGCCGGTCAGGCAGTTACTGTGAATGGTGTTCGCTATCGTGAGATGATAACGAACTTTTTATGGCCCGAATTGGAAGATATGGATGTGGACAATATGTGGTTTCAGCAGGACGGTGCCACTTGCCACACAGCTAACGAAACAATGGCTCTTTTGCGCAACAAATTCAATGGCCGTGTTATCTCATGTAATGACGATGTCAATTGGCCGCCAAGATCATGTGATTTGACACCGTTGGACTTTTTTCTTTGGGGTTATTTGAAAGAAAAGGTGTACGTCGATAAGCCAGCAACAATTCAAGAGCTAAAGGATGAAATAATTCGGCACATTAACGGCATAGAACCTCCATTATGCCTCAGCGTCATCGAAAATTTGGACCATCGGATGGAGGTGTGCCGCCGTGGTCGCGGCGCCCATTTGGCCGATATTTTGTTCCATACATAATTGAGTAATACCAATATATCATAATAAAATAAAATTACAATAATTTCCTAAATAGTTTGTGTTTTATTCAAAATCAACATCGGCCCTTGAAATTTAACCACCCTTTAGTTTAAGTTTTGTTGTTGAACCTCCCAGACCCCCCAAAATATTGCACTTTTTGCATAAAAAATTTTGAGTGTTCGCCATTTTTTAATTTTTCATCCGATTTTAATAAAATTAATGTCAGTCTAGTTTCAACTGTGATACATTAAGAAAAGTTCCAATCTGTGATATTTTATTTTATTGATTTTTAATTATAATCTTGTGTTTAATGTCGTATTGTTTGAGAATCTTTTTGTCTGCCTTAAGAGTATTAACTGCCTGATCTGGTAACACTAATTATAAAATCAAACAATTTGAAAAACAACAATTTTACATGTCGATAAACTTTGTATGTCAGTACATGTATGTGTTTGTTGTATTACAGTTTGTAAAAACAACATATATCCCAACAAACTGTGTTTGTTGAAAAGCGCCGTGGCTAACGCTAATTGTTTAAAAATTTTTGTATTAAAAATACAAAAATTGTTTTTTCAGACTTTCTATATTTTCATATATTTAGTTAAAATATTGTGCAATTTTTTTATTTTTTAATACAAAAATTAAACAGAATTTATTTTGTCTGTTGTATGTAATGTCTTGGTTTGAGTTAACCCTATAACGGGTAAGGCTACCTCAGGGCAGTCTTCATAAAATTTACCACAAATGCCTAATTTCACTTTTTCCAAAAAGCGCAAATCGCGATATAAAGGGTCCGCCAAATACCTTTTTTTTTTTTGAACTCCTGAACCAATTGGACTTTGTTTGGCGTCATACCAAGGTCTTTATGCAAAATTCGTCTCAATGATGTCTTCGAAATGTTCAATTGTTGAGAACGACGGTGAATTGATGTTGATGGCGCTTCACGCACACTTTCTGCCACAGCAGCAATATTCTCGGGTGTACGCACTGTTTTTGGCTTTTCACGCTTTGGTTTATCGATGAGGATGCCAGTTTCTTTCACTTTTTTCACAAGATAACGAACATACGGACCATATTCGTTCAGCGGAAGGATAAAACTAATTATCTGTCAAATCAGACATAAGCTAAGTGTTACCATTCACAAAATAAGCACTAGTTGAAAAAAAAAACGTTAGATGGCGGACCCTTTATATAACCATACTCCAAAAAGAGTGTGTCAACTTAAATTGGTACCTTTGAAAACTATTTTTTTTTCAAAAATAATTAATTTTTGAAATTTTGATTTTGAAGCTTTCTCGCTTCAAACCGTGGACGGCACACGAAAAATTTATTCGCAAAATATTTAGCAAATTTAGTTTTCTATCGCAATATATTAATTTCTAAGTATAAACGGCTCATTTGACGCATTTGTTTTAAATTCTATGAAGACTTCCCTGAGTCAGCCTTCCAGTTAAGTGCAACTTTCAAAAATAGTGTATAGCTTTAACCAAGTTCCCGGACTTACATGATCTAAGTCTTTAAATTCATATATTTTGGTATTTGTGCAAAATACTTTTTTATAATTATATTTTGTATGACTTATTTATCCTTATCATACAGAAATCGGAACTAATTTAATTATATTTTGATTAATTTTTGTGTTGAAATTTAAAAAGAAAAATTTTAAAGATACTTTTCTGCATCTAGTTTTTGCACGTTATTGTTACACAAAAAGTATATAAAATTGGAAGTGAAGATTCTAAATTTGATTTTAAGATGTAAACCATCTCAATTGATTAAGAAATAGTTAAATGGCAGCAACAAAAATCAAAATCAAAAAAATCTCGTTTAATAGTAATCCTTTATTTGTTGGATCATTAGCAAACAGTGCTCTGCCGCTGCTTAATTTTTCAGATCATCGGCAATTTCTGGCTGGGTTGCTTCACAAATATATTCTCACATTTAAAAATATTTTTAAAAGCATTTTTCGCTTCCAAAATTTTTTTTTTTTTACCTTAAATTACTTTTATTAATACAAAAACTACTTGTGTATACAAAATATTCAGTAAGCTATTTTCAATTTATAACGAGCTTTCAACCTCCGTATATTTACAAAAATAAAGCAAATCAAACATATTAGCTAGGTTGATACTAGTATTTCGATCTGGCTAAAGATCTCATCAGAACCCGAAGTTTTAGAAAAGTTAGAGCCTCCATAATAGGCCATAATAGCCACATTTAACCCGCTATTAGAGATGGGCACGTGACACGAAATTTGCGTGAGTCACGTGAATCACGCGTGATCGTGATTGAAAACAATTTTACTCACGTGAGTCGTGCGCGAGCGTGAGTAGAAAAAATAAGTTCATGCGTGAGCGTGAGTGAGTCAAACTTACTGCGTGAGTTTGCGTGATTTCAATTTTTTTTAATGTTTTTTTTTATTCTTGTTTTGCGTTTTTTTCTATACCTTTCATTGATTTTTCTGTTTTTAATGGAAATTCCAGACAAATGGCAACACCATACTAGTTTATTTATATTCTTTTTACCAGTGGCTGATGCCACAGTGATACATTCTAATAGTGTCCGACCGAACTCATTTTTTTCGGCGGAAGCCGAACTTCGGCCATAATATCAATGTTCGGCCGAGGCCAAAGCCGAACTTTTTGTTTTAATAAAAAAAAAAAAATTGTTTTTTTAGATCAATAAATTTAAACCAAAAAGTTATTAAACATAAACAAAATACAAATTTATAGGTTTATTTTTTTTAAAAAATCATATTTGGAAAATAGTTGTACTATTTTAAGTACAAAAAAAGAATAAAATATTTGTACTATATTTTATAGTCAAAGAAAAATAGTTGATCGATTTTTAAGTCGATATAGAAAAAAAAAACTTAAACTTTAATATTTAAAATTAAAAAGTTTGATATTGTAATGACAGAAAAGCAATTTTTCCGCATTCACACCATGTGAATTGCTTCGTCTATCAGAATACAGCAATTTTTTCACACACATTGATATATAAATATCGTTGTTTTTTTGGATATTCTATATATTCAACGTTGTATTTTTTATGTAGTTTTTTTTTGTAAATTCTGAAAAGTGAATATAACCACAGTTGTCATTTATTTGTGCTTTTTATAAATAATCATAAAAAGTTCGGTAGTTCGGCCAAATTTTCGGTAGAACTTGGCCGAACTTCACTTTTTGGCCGAACTCCGAAGCCGAGTACTCGGTCGGACACTACATTCTAAGCTTCAGCAGCTAACCACATCTTTCTTATACAAAAAGCGCAAATTTAAGCGTGAAAAGCGCTAAGTTAAAATTGTTGCTTGTTGCCTTAGTCCTGCTACTTTTGACTACCCGATACTACTCAATACTTTTGAATTGAGTTCTCGATACTACTCGATACTTTTTGAATTGTATTTTATGTTTCAATATTTTTAAACACTCTTTTTGATTACATATTTTTAAATTTTTTAATTCACATTTATTTTGCACAAACTAAAAAACTAAATTCATTTCTTACTTAATTTTTAATTTCTATATGCATAAATTAATAGCTTTTTCTTCATAAAAATAAAACGAAAATTTCGTGATTATTTCGTGAGCGTGAGTCAAGGTAAACTTACTCACGTGATCGTGCGTGAGCGTGAGTGAGCAAAAATTGTTCGTGCGTGAGTCGTGCGTGATTATAATTTTTTCTTCGTGTGCGTGCGTGAGCGTGAGTGAAAAATCACTTACGTGCCCATCTCTACCCGTTATTACTCGTTTTAATTCTATAATTGTACTTACTTGAATTTTTCAAATACTTAAAGTATTTTTAACTAGCCATTTTAAAGAAAACAACGTAAATTTTTGTTTTTTTTTCATAATATTTAAGTATATTATTTTTCTATTTTATTGTTTTTTTTTTCAATAGCTTATTAATTTAATAGCATTTGTATAATTATTTTTTCATAAAAATTTTTAATTTTTTATGTGTGCTTTTTTAAATCCATTTTTTGCCTTTTTCTCTTCTTGTATTTTTATTTTTTAATTCTTTTTTGGATGGTTCTCTTTTTTTTTTGTATCTTCTTTTTCTTCTGGTATTTTGTTTTATTTTTTTAAAAATATTTTTCTTCTATTATTTTTTTTTTTCTTCTTTAATCCATTTTTTTAAACAATTTTTTTGATGTCCTTTTTTGAAAAATTTTTTATATTCTTTTAAATTGTTTCCTTTTGGTCTTCTTTTTTTGAAATAGTTATTTTGTGGTTTAAAAATAAAAAGGGTTTACAGATATATATATTTGTAATTGGTGATCATTCAAAAAACATTATTAGCCACTTTGATTTTTATTTTTTTTTTTGTAAAAAATTGTATCTACAAGATTTCGTCGTTCTCTCAAGTTTCTTCTTTATTTTTTATTTTTTTGTATTCTTTTGTGGTTTTTCATTTTTCTTTTTTAAAGTTGTTCTTTTTTCGTCTCTTTTTTCCATTTGATTTTTTTATTTTTCATATATATATTTTTTAAGTTCTTTATCATTTTCGGATCTTATTTTTTTCATATTTTAAGAAGAATTAATGGCAATCATATAATGTTTTTTGAAATCATTATATATTGTAAAAAAAATCTGAAATCAAATTAATAGTGTTGATAAAAAATGCAATACGAAAATAAAAAATGTGCAAAATTAACTAGATTTATGAAAATAGTAAACGAAAATTGGTTACTTATTTAGGTTCAGCCAAGACAACCAAATTTAAAGCATATATCAAAAAAAAATTAACTTAAAATAAAAGTAAAACTAACTTAAGCTATTAATTTCACATTTCAAAAGGTTCATGTTTACAACTAACATTCGAGGACGTCACAAAATTAGCCGATCTGACGTATAGATGGCGACAGTAGTTTTAAAAAAATTGCTTTGGTGAAAAGTGGCAACCTTGTAAAATATATGTTTTAAGTTTCAAGGCGTCACGTTGTTTAGTATTTTTTTTTTTTTTTTTTTTTTTTTGAGAATCAAAAATATGGAAAAAATTGGTGAATTTGAAAATATGGAAAAAATTGGTCACCGTTATGTATTTCAATACTTCCATTTGAATGGTCTTAGTCAGAGTTTAAAATTAACACTGTAGTAGTCGTGATTTGCTATAAATTTCATAATTAAATAGCAACGTGCAAGATATATTCAAACTGTCGGCACATTATACTATGAAATTATTTCTTATGTGTATATTGTTTTGATTGTGCGCTGTTACAGCAATTGTTGCATTTTATTTGTATAATTTTATAGTGCTGTCGTAGTTAATTTATTTGGTGCTGTGGAATTAATTTTTGATATTATGTGTTGGTATGAAAATATTAAATATTTATTGCTGCTGTGGTGAGCATATTTAATGAAATTTAATAGTGTAGCATATATGTAGAATATATTCAATTAAACTGACAGTGTGGCAAGAATAAATGGGATTCCCCGAACTTTACTTTAATGCTTTGTACATACGTTAATGAATAAAAAACACAATATGTACATGTATGTCTTGCCACAGCCACAGCAGCATTATACAATATTAAATATTACCATAGAATAACAAAATATATATAAATGAATACAATATTGTAACATATATGACTACCACAGCACATATCAAAATTCAAACAAAATGCTAATACTGCTGCGCCATTTTTGATATGCTAAATTTTAAACTCTGATCTTAGTGCAAGCATTATTAAAGCAGAGCCAGATTCTACTCTGGGGGAGTCTGCTCCTTCGTTTACGACTATAAAATATTGTTTGGCAGAGTTTAAACGAGGCCGTACGAGCTGCCAAGACAAAATGGTATTGGATTATCGTCGGCTAAAGGTTCGTGAGCTTGCAGAAATGATAGGCATTCAAAGATCTCAAGATGTGTGCCGCGTTTGCTCACAATAGAACAAAAACAGCGTCGTGAAGATGTTTCAAAAGAGTGTTTGGCGATTTTTCACCACAATAACGCCGAGTTTTTATGCTAGTTTTATTATGCTAAATTATTGTAGCGTTTAAGTGATTTCCAGGATTATTTTCTATTTCTAAACTTAAAAAAAACACCTCGGTGATAAAAGATTTACCAACAATGAAGAGGTGGAGTCTGTGGTTGATTTCTATTTTAAGGAGCTAGACAGTTCTTACTATAAACTGGGTATCGAAGCTATTGAATATTGCTGTGTAAGGTGTATCCAGCTAAAATGAGATTATGTTGATAAATAAAGAAAAATGTTCCCAAATTTATTGTGTTTTCCTTGCCCTAATTTTGGGACTGCTCTCGTATGTATATCGAAAGTTATGAATTTATTCAATAAACATTGATGCATGCCTTGGATAAATTTTAAAAAACTAAACCCTTATATTATATTCGAAAACAAATTAAAAAATACTTGAATTCTTATTTTATTAAACATTTTTTTTTTACGATCAAGATTTCCTTGATAGTCTTTTACATATACTGTTTGTCAAAATATGTAAAAATTGACAGCTGTGACGTAGGCTGCACGCAAGTTGAAAGCAATTTCAATATTTGTGAAAGGAAAATCAAAAAAAAATACAAAAGAATTGTAATCAGCTGTTTTCTTGAACGTAAATTGATACACTCCACTTGAAAGAGAAATCTGAAGCAAGTTCATTTCAATTTTAGAAAGTGTGAGTGTATTGGTAAAAAAGTGTGAGTGTATTAAAAATTGATAGGCAAAACTTGATCGTGTAACCCTCAAATTAGAGAAAATCTCACTTAAAATTAAAATATTTTAAAATAACTGAAATAATTATTCTCAATTTTTTGTTAAATAATTTATAAAAATTATGCAAAAAAAGTTTTCTTTTAAGTTTAAATATTTATAGAATAGAATGTTCCGTTTCGTTTTCTTTCGTGTTGTTGCATGAATATGTCAAAACTGTCAACTGTTTAATTTCTGTTATCACTATTTCAAAAAAGTTTCGACCTGAGTGCTCACGTTTTTCTTGGTTTTATTATGTCATTTCAAAAACCCCAATATAAAGTATAATTTTTCGTACACATAAAAAGTGAATAACAAACAAGTTTTAAATAATTTTCCAAGTCGGAATATTGTATACGGTAAGAATTTTATTCACAATTTTAATAAAACCAATTAATTTCATAAACAAATATAATAAATAAAACAAAAATGTGAAAAATTAAATTTTCATAATGTTCCCTAAAATGGTCCTTTGATATATTTTCTCATTTTTTTAAATTTTTAAACTTTTTTAAATGGTTTAGGTTTCACTTTAGCTGCCTATTTTGGACAATTTTTCAAAATTTTTAAAAATGTTATACAACTTTTTTAAATTAAAATAAAATAAAATGATTAATAGCCGAAAAGTGCCCAAGGAGTCTATAAGGTAGTCTATATAGCCCAAATACCAGGTGTACGGCAACATTAGCGAGAAAATTTAGACAAATTTTGATATTGAAAACATATTTGTTGAGCCGTTTAAATTCGATATTGAGTAAACAATTTAAGAAAATTGCCTGACAGGTCCTCACATGTTTCATTTCGCGTCACCGAAAATCATCAGACAACCAACGTAGAAGGGCTAGAATATTCTACCCAAATTTTGAAGGAAAAAGATCAACGCTTTACCCGTATTGTTTTATTTAACCGATGAGAAGTAAAAAACAAAATTGGAAGAATTGAACTAATTCAAATCAAAAATAAAACATTTTTAACTAATAAACAAACATTGTTCGTGTATAGGCTAGAATCTCTAGTCATAATACACTGCGTTGATCTTTTTCCTTCAAAATTTGGGTAGAATATTCTAGCCCTTCTACATTGGTTCTCTAATGATTTTCGGTGACGCGAAATGAAACATGTAAGGACCAGTCAGTAGATAAAGTCTGCTATAAGTTATCGGGCAAAAACTTTTTTGAGTAATAAATAAACATTGCACGGTTTTTTGTTTAACAAAAAACAAATGATCTTGAACATGAATAATCTTGCTCACATCATAATTTATGATAAAAGATCGCAAAATAAACTTTTGGTTTTAATTTTTTTAAATTTAAAAGTAAAACATTGAAAAAAAGATCGTTTGTTAATCGCAATTAAAAAAGTTGACATAAACTAAACGCAGCATTCTGGTGCTATTACATATGGTAACACCTATATCAGGGGCCGAATTACGGCATTCGTGAATGAGTAAAATTGATCGTCATTTTCGTTTTTGAGATTACAGCTTTCGATATCGAGTAAGAGCTATCGAAATTTGAGATGATAGCTTTTGTTAACGAGTACGCTATCGAGTGCTTGCTATCGAAAAGTTACTCGTTAGGTAAACTGCGAACGAAAAACATTTTCTTCTTACTTTCTCTGTGCAAAAAAAAGAAAAGTGTAAGTTTTTGACTTTTTAATTAAAAGTGAGCTAAAATTATGTTTTATTTAGGAGCAATATTAATAAAATAAATAAGAAGCAAAAGGATTATATGGCTGAATTTATGGTCCAACATTCTAATTTGGCCAAAAATATAATTCCGAATTGTAGCCAAGGGAAAGCTATATCAAAAAGATTGTGGGAACAGCTTACAGTAACGTTAAATACTTATGGACCGCCACTTAAAGACTCAAAATCATGGCGAAAGGTAAGAATGATATTTTAAAGTCCTTTGGTTTCGATAAAAAAAAATTTAAGGTGTTTGCTGACCAAAAGTTTAACGCTAAAAAGAAAATTTCATTTAATAAAGCCTCTAAGAAAGAACTCATTTATATCATTAAATTATTGTATTTATCATAAAAAGTAGAATAATTCTTATTAACGCTGAATTTTTATTTTTTTTTTAGCTTCTTCTTCTCAACACATATGTTTAAATTCTATTCCAACAGAAACAATCTTTTACTTTTTATTTATAAATTTCGATACGTGAGCTTTCGATTGCCGTAATCTATTCATTCGATACGTGACGAAATTTTAAACGATACGAAAGCTCACTCGTTCACGAATGCCGTAATTCGGCCCCAGATTTAAGCGATACATAAAACGTTTTAATTCCTAAGGAGTTGGCCTATAAGCTGAATATGTATATAGCTCAAAACCCGCCCAGTCAGAAACTGCCAGTGGTACAAAAAATCAAGCACTGGTATACCACTTGCTAACCGAGGAATTGTAAATAAACTACTTTCAGAACATTTAAGACGCTTTACCAGCGTTTCCAAAAAGCGTATTGGCAGTATTTGTTTTACAATAATTTCAGTGGTTTACAGAAAAAATCATAGGCAAAGTATTGGCTGAAAGCCCTATGCCAACGTTGGGAAAAGGTGTTTTCGCAGTGCTATCCAGTCAGAAGTTACCAACGGCTCAAAAGTCTAACCACTGGTAAAAAATTTATTTTATAAAAACGATGATGCTTTGTTTAAAAAAGTTTGTAGTCGGAAGGTTTCAGACAAACATTTTTTTTGTGATTTTTTATACGTTTTTATATTCTTTTTCGTATAAAATTGATTTTTTTTTGTTGCTGGAAAAGCTGTTATCAGACCAACTTTTTTTTTGTTTTACCAATGTTGGCAAGATGTTTCCATCATCATATTATGCCAGTGCTGACATATTTGAGCAGCCAACTGCTACCCAGCAGATATCATTTACTTCCGTTTTATGGTATCAATACAGGGTTCGGATCCCGTTGAGACCAAAAAAATTAAACATGAACTTTTTTTTAGATTTTATTATGGAAAACTAATTTTTAGACCACCTATTTCATGGTTTTATCATCATTTTGCCAATATTGGAAATTTTGTTTCCCTAGTGCTTGTCCGATACTTTTTGAACAGACGGAGCTTTTGTCAAATGATGTTATCATTTTGGGATTGGGAAAGCACTTGATACCAGCACTTGTACCATTTGCTATAGTGCCTTGCCAGCAGAGGTCCATTTGTCTTTTTCTGACATGGCAGTTGTAGAGTACATTCCCTTACACAATTCGACAAATTTTAATTTTTTGAAGGCACGATGAACACAATGGTCGTTGCGGTGTAATGGTTAGCGCGTTGGACTGTTACATAGGTGGTCCCGGCGACGACAACAGCAATTTAGAAAAATAATACGTATTAGTTTCATGTCCCTCATAAATATCGCAACGGCCACCTTCGGTGTTCCAATATCACTTAACCCCACCGAAATAAAATAAAGAATCAGGGCTATGAACTAAAACGTTTTAATAATTTCGCAAGCTCTCCATCAGGTGGCGAGCATTATCTTTTCTAAGACTTATCATCTCGCGCAATGAGAGTGTTGATATTTTTGATGCCCTTCAACTTTACCCACCATTCATCTCTCCGTTATTCCCTTTCCAAAGAAACCAACACATTAATAAATAGGAAGAATTTCCTGTGTGTTGCTTCTCTTTAAAAAAAAAAATAAATAAAAAAAATATGAAGATATTTAGACTTTTAAATTTTAATTAAACACCCTGTTTTTAGCAGTATTAAAAACTGTTTATTGTTTTGAAATCTACGGAAGTTAGGCTTTCATTTGGGTATAATTATGTTTTCTAATTCTTTTTAATAGGCAAACATTTTAAAAACGTGTAGACAATGATCTAGTAAATGGGAAAAGTAAAAAAAAGTTTGGAATTTTAAGTATTGATATCATCTTACAAGAGATTTAAAATTTCCGAATTCGAAAAAAAAATTCGAATCGAACTATGTACACTCAAAAAAATAAGTTAGTAAAACGTTTTGTAAATCAAATATACTATTTCTGACCAAATTGTGTTTTCAGCTAAAATATTAGTTATACATATTCAGCACTTAACTTGTTTTACTAATATTTTACTAATGTTTTACTAATTCACTTTGCTAAAAAAAATTGTGCTGATAAGCACAATAATAGTGTGAACAACAACCAGATTGCAAGATATATGCAGAATCAAGTAGATGTCGTGGAATGTCAAGATGTAGTAGAGACGTGTTAGACATATAAAAACTCAACCATGGAAGATTTTTGTATCTGTTTTTCATACAAAAATACATACATATGTGGATTAAAAAAACTTTAATTTTTTGTTGTCACCGGCTTGTCAAAGTAATTGTCTAATAATTAAATTAAAGATAATATAAAATATTTAAATTAATAAACTAAATCTTTATAATGATTATTAATGCAGTGTTTTCAAATTGCAAAACAAATATACGTTCTGGTAGACAGACTAAAGCGAAAGACAAGGACACACATATTAGGTAAGTTTTATGTTTCCTTTTGCAAAAAAAAAGGGTTGTGTCCCAGCAAAAACATGGTAATGACAGGCCATTACCGTATAGATTACCAAGTAGTGATCGGTTATTACCTATTGCATTACTTTAAAATACAAAATACTGACTTACTGATAATGGGTTATAGTACTTAATATAATTGCAAAATAATGAGTTACTGGTAATTGGCTACATAAGTATTGATTTCATATTTTTGATTCTAATATTGCATTAATTTGTTTTGAAAATTTTTACAAGTAAATTTTCCAAGCTAAAGTTATTTTAAATACCCACTTATTCTATCATTGTGAGAAACCACTTATTCTTAATATAAAAGTACCCAGGTAGAAATTGCCAACCATACAAAAAAATTAGTTCTGGCAAACCATTGTTTTTTTTTGTAAAACCCACCGGGCTAAAAATTAACGATGGTGCAACTAATATTGTACTAGAAAAGCACTATTTTGTTTGCAAAGTATGTGTTTCATAATTTTACCAATATGACAACCAATTGGAAACATTATTTTTTATATTTTATTATACTTCTCACATTAAATATGATGTAAAGAACTAATTCGGAACTGTATAGATGCTTTTTAAATGTGTTTTATTATAAAGGGTCCGCCAAACAACATTTTTTTTTTTGAAAATGCTATAAAAAAATAGTCCTCGCAGCTCCGAGATGGTCAAACGACATCGGCATCTTCTGTAAGTCGATCGCAGGCCCACTTAGCGAAGCGAAAACGCATTGGATGGTCAGTTGGCTTCAACTCCTGAACCAATTGGACTTTGTATAGCGTCATACCAAGGTCTTTATGCAAAATTCGTCTCAATGATGTCTCCGAAATGTTCAATTGTTGAGAACGACGGTGAATTGATGTTGATGGCGCTTCACGCACACTTTCTGCCACAGCAGCAATATTCTCGGGTGTACGCACTGTTTTTGGCTTTTCACGCTTTGGTTTATCGATGAGGATGCCAGTTTCTTTCACTTTTTTCACAAGATAACGAACATACGGAGCTGACGGTGCTTCTCTTCTTCCAAAATCCGTAATGTCGCAATATTTCCCTGCGTTGTTCAAGCGTATACGTTAGATGGCGGACCCTTTACATATTTCTCAAAACTAATCAAACTTGGGACATTTTAAAAGCAGCAAATTACAACGTTATGCCAACGGTGGCAAGATCGCTCAAACCAACTGTTGGCCACTGTTATCAATCGGGTAACAGTACGATACTGTCGATATTGTTAATCCTCCTATTGTTAATCCTTTGCCAACACTGTACCGTGTGAGAGCATAATTTCTTATGCTTTTACTATGAGAAACAAATCAGGTAACTCATTATTCTCACTTTTTTTGTAAGCAAGAGGGTAATGATCACCCATGAATTTTGGGTCATCGCAAACAAAATTAATCAAGCGAGTAAATAGCCTCACAGGTTGAAATTGCCAAACGTTATTTTTGTAAAAAACATTGTTCGCGTACAGGCTAGAATCTAGTATTAGTTCAATTCTTCCAAATTTGTTTTTCACTTCTCTCATCCGGTAAATAAAACAATGCGGGTTAAGCTTTGATATTTTTTCCTTCAACATTTGGGTAAATCTTCTTTCCCTTCTACATTGATTTTCAGTGACGCGAAATGAAACATGTACGGACCTGTCAGTAGATAAAGTCTGCTTTAAATTAGCGGATGAAAAAAATGTTTAATTAATAAATAAACGTTGCACCGTTTTTTGCCCACTAACTAAAATGTAATTTTTCTACACATTTTTTTCATTAACTTTATCAAGGATTTTTAAATTTGTAATCTACTAAGTGTTAGCAAAACTTTTGCTGAATCTACTAATTTTGTTGCTAAAAATCAGATCGCTGATCCTGACTAAAATTTTGGTGACTCAGCTAAATTTTTTGGTGACTCAGCTAAATTTTTTGGTGACTCAGCTAAATTTTTTGGTGACTCAGCTAAATTTTTTGCTGATTAACATTTTTTTAGTGTAATAACCTCTCAGAGATCTGTAAGGTACTTGAAAATTCTCAATTTTTAGTTTAGGCCCTCCAGTTTTTAAGTCACCTTATGGATTTTTTATTTTTTTTAATTACACATACAGTGTCGAATACAAAGCCAAAAAAGCATACACAAATATTTGATTTCAAATATTTCATATTCCAAGTCGGTTTAAAAAAAAATTCGATTGAGTCTTTTACACTATTGAAGAGAATATATAGGAATTATATATAAAAAAAAAACTGATGAAAATAAATATGTAGTAAAAGGCAAATAAAAATATGGACGCTCCCAATAAAAGACTGTGCAAAACAAAATAAAAAGGTGTTAAGCTATTTTATAAAAATCTTGTAATCTTTCTTAATTGTTTTAGTAAAATATTTATTTTAAACCTATTTTCAACCATTCTCTATTAGGTATTTGTAATTTATTTATTTATTTATTTATTTTATTTATTTAAAAATCCATATTGTAATACAAAAGCCATCCAGGCCAAAAAACGTATTACATAGCAATAACAATCCTGAATAAGAACTTAAAACTAAAATATACATATATACAATAACAAAATATTATACGCATAAATCATTTCACCTAGAATCAAACCTAACTATTTTGGCTCCCCAGCCGTAAAATATATAAAAAGAAAACAACTAAGAACTAATAGTATAGAATTAAGAATCATATTCCGGTAACAATCAGCAACAGCTCACACATTACAGACATTTTCCAAAACTCCATCTTATGAAAACATTCCACAAATTTAAATGGAAACAGGTTTATACTATTGTATTCGAGAAATATTCCAGTAATTTGAGTCTAAAAACATTGTTGGAGTGAGAGAAAACTCGTAAATCATAAGGCAAATAATTCCAGCAATGAGCAATCCTCACCATGAATGCCCTCTTAAACAGAGAGCATGAAATTCTAGGTATAACTATATTCTTTAGTCTCCTAGAATGAAAAAAAGTAAACTCATGACATAAAGGGACAACCAAGCCATTTCTAAGAGTCCTATAGAAAAAGAGTACATTTCGGTACTTAACAAAATTCTTAAAAAAGCACCCCAAAAACTTCTTTACATAACCAGACATATGTTCCCGTCTACGAGTATTATATATATATCGAACCACAGAATTAACAACACGTTCCAGTTTCTTAAGGTTACTACCAATTGTACCCGATACTACTTCTAGTCCATATAAGATCTGTGGCATTAATAGAGCATAAGCTACTCTACACTTTACCCTAAACGGCAAGTATATATTTGTGGAATATATTCTACGTAGAATAAAAGAAATCTTCCTATGAACAGATTCAATATGCTGGTCAAAACTAAGTCGGTTATCGATTATAACCCCTAAACACCTATGTTGATCAACAAATTCAATTCGTGTGTTACCAATAAATAAATTAGCATCTGAAAAAAATCGTTCAGATGAACCAAACATCATAGCCTTAGTCTTAGATGGATTTATAGCCAACGAATTAGTAGACGACCAATGAAGAATACGTTCAAGGTAAAAATTTATATTAGACTCCAACACATCAGCAAAATCACGATCCGTACCAAATAATAGGAGAATATCATCTGCAAACAAAAATGTCCTGCACATACTCATGTCTAGAATCTCGGGGAGGTCATTAATATATAAGATAAATAGAAGGGGGCCAAGGACAGATCCCTGAGGAATCCCAGAAGTGAGAAATAGACTGCTTGAATACGTTCCATGAAAATCCACAAACTGTGACCTACCACTTAAGAAGGACATAACAAGCTTACAAGCCGACTTCGAAAAGTTAAACCTATCCCTTAGCTTTGTAATCAAAGTAGAGTAGCATATAGAATTAAACGCTTTAGTTAAATCTAGAGAAATCAGGACAGACAATTTTCCATCATTTTCATAAGTCCTAATGGTATCAGTTAAATTAAGCAATAAAGAAGTAGTATTATATCCCCTACGAAACGCGTACTGGGATTCAAAGATTTTCGTTCTAGTAAACGAAAGCATTTGATCCCTTATCAGATGCTCAACAATTTTAGATAAAGCCGGGAGAACAGAAATCGGTCGTAAATCATCCGGACCCCTGATAGTACCAGATTTAGGAATGGGCACAACTCTTGCCGTCTTCCAAATATTAGGAAATATGGACGTTGTTAAAATGGAATTAACTAAATGCAATATGACGTCAGAAATGTAAGGATATACAATCTTTACAAACTGAATAGTAATACCATCCACACCAACAGATTTCGATTTAATTTTATTCAAGGCTACATAAACGTCATACTCACTAACACAATTAAAAGAAAAGGAGTTATCCAATTCCCCAAAGGAATCAAAATCAAATTCGTCAACCTGATCAGGTCCCACACCACGTACAAAATATTGATTCATGAGTTCAACATCCCCATCAAAAACTACATCATCAGTGCTAACGCAACCAGCTCTTTTGAGCACTCTCCACATGCCAGAAGTGTCTAAATCCCAAAATAATTTAGCATAATGCCTTCTCTTTTCTCTCCGAATCGCAGCCTTTGCCCTATTACGATATTTACAAAACACCCTCCATTTATGACTGGTTGGATCAGATTGATATGCAGAAAAAGCTAGGTCTCTCAGAGATCTCGCTAACACAATAGTTCTTGCCCCCATCCAATTATCATCGTTCGATCTAACAACTCTCTTAAGAGGAACATAGGAATACAGAGCATCAATTAGCGAGCAAAACATAGAACATTTATATTCTACATCATCGGAACAAAAAATTTGAGAAGAATCAAAATGTAACAAAAAGTTTAATAAGCCTTTCCAATCAATTTTATTCAAATCGCGGTGCTCAACAACGGATTCCAAGGTTCCTAAATTCATCTTAAAAGAAGCAAAAATAAGTGCATGGTGTGAAATAGATGGGCATTGTACCTGTCCAGAGAAATTAATCATAGATCGATCACTTACTAAAAAAAAGTCAATCAAAGATGTAGAAGAGTATCTCACGTCATAATGGGTGGGCTTAGAGTTGTGACAGATAGATAAATTTGAAGCAGTACAGAACGAATGAAGTAGACTTGATTTCCTACTATCAAACTGGTTAAAATTGAAATCACCAACAATAATAACATGAGAGTAGTTCAGAAAAAGTTCACAATGAATTTCATCAAATTTAGAAAAATCTGACGGAGGGGGTAAGTAAACCACACCAAATAAAACTTTTATACTACCAAAATACAGTTCAAGAAAAAGAGACTCACACTTATTTAGTACAGATGATTTAAATACGGCTTTAAATTTTAGCTTTTTTGCAACATAAATCCCAACACCACCCGCTCTAGGACCTATTCGATCATTACGACATAACTTGTACCCGGGAATCTCAACAGCACGACTAGAAACAGTAGGCTTAAGCCAAGTCTCAGAAATCCCTATTATATCAAATACTGAACCCCCAAAAACAGACTTTACCTCATCAAACTTAGTAATATTATAAGCTGGTCTTATGCCGTTACAGTTCAAATGAGCAATATTTAATTGATTAATGTATGGTTGAAAAGAAGTTTCCAAAAATGAGCTATTGCTAACCACCGGACCAAGATTTATATTAAAAGGTGTCATAATTAAAAATTGGAGTTACAGCTGGGGACCAAAAATAAAGATATGATTCAGTGATAAAATTAATATTCAAAAAATAATTTTCCAAAATCATTTTAATTCATAAATAACAGCTGATAAAAGCAGCAAAAGAATAATCAAAGATAAATTAAGATTATATTGACATAATAAAAGAAAATATAAGTCTAATCTTTCATAACAAAAATAACAATTAAAAGTCCCAACATTAGCCAGGAAAACGTACCAATTAAGCTTAATCAGAAAAAGCACTACCATAATTCTACTCCAGCACTGAAAAGTCTCTATTCTGGAGCACAGCACATCCAGCCGCATCATTAACTTCCAACTCATTACCATCAAGCAACGTTATCTTAGCTTTCAACTTATCAGCATTAAATAGTCTATACTTTTTTATCTTGTTGTCATTTAAAAGTTTTCTGCATGCCACATTAAGTCTACTTGCTGCCGGGGTGTAATGATCATTCAAGAAGACTCTACCTGCAATATCATCAGCTACACCATCATCAATAATGTCGGATACTTTCAGCGTACGAGTTTTAAAGTACTCCTTCATAATTCTGTCACGAACAAAAACGTTATTAAACTTCACCAAAATAAGCCCCTTTTTGTTAATGTAACAGGCATGACTAATGTCATGGCCAGCGACCGGAATATTAAAAAATGCTCCCAGGGCAACGACAGCAGGGACCAAATCTTCCAGCCCAACGGGTAATCCACGAATAACTATATCCGCACGATTTAGTCTCTTATGCAACACATGATTCTCCATTTCAAGTGCAGATATCTTGGTAGATGTTGACGACTCAACTTTGTTTATAATTCTGGTGCAATTTACAATATCAGCTTTCAACTCTTTAAAACAAGAGGACATTTCTGTTTTGATGTCAGATACAGCATCCGCAAATGCACCCTTGAACGTATATTAACGTCAAGAATTCAGTAAATCAAAGGGATAAATAGTGTTGTACTCATACTCATGCCGCTAAATTTTTCCAAGTTTTTACATTGAAATCGCAAATTACTATAGTAATATCAAATTAATTATAAAAATAAAATGTTTGAGCTCGAGGCCTGGATTTTTCTTTAATTCAAATTCTTCTTTATTATTTTCCAATATTTCGAACTCATCATCTATTGCACTGATGACAAGTTATAAACAACGTTAATTTTTAGAATGTTGTGTTTTTATTTAAAATCCATTATACTCCCTGAGGATGAAATTCGAAGAGTTTCGAAATATTGGAAAATAATAAAGAAGAATTTGAATTAAAGAAAAATCCAGGCCTTGAGCTCAAACATTTTATTTTTATAATTAAATTGGAAAGGTCGAATAAGAAACAACTACAATATCAAATAAGTCATATAAATATACATTTTATAGTGCGAAATGTGTAAAAATCCTTGCTTCGGAAAGGTCGGTCATACAAACTTTGTCTAACAAGGAGAGTCTCACAATGAGTTCTCTTTGATCTTAATAAACTTTGAATATGTGATAAAGAAAAAAAAAGGGACAAGTATTTATTTTTAGCGGCCCAATCATCTTACGTTTAAGGGTTAAAAAGTGGGGCCAAAATATATACATTTTTGTATAGAAAACTTATCTGACACTAATGAAATTCAATTTTTTTTTTGAACGCAGCTTTAATTTGCTCGAGAAAACAAAAATTGTAATACCAATATTGCCTATGTAGTGCGTTAGGGTTGCCATTTATATGAAATATTTAAAATATAGATTAAATAGCTCTTCGACAAAAGTCGCATAAAAGCCGAACTATTACGAATGTCGGAAAAACTCAGACATCTTCTCGAATAAATTTAATATACATTATTTTTAATAGGCATTATTATACATATTTTTAGCTTAATCAAGCTATAATTTCTTTGATATCACTTAAAACACATTTTTTTAATAACAAAAATAGTTGAGAGTTATCGGACATGTTTTGTATACCAGTTTATTCGTCTCCAAAAGCTCTTTCGTTTGGTACCCCATTTCTCTGAAACAAATTGCAATAAGCTAAAAAACGAAAAATCGGGTAGTTTTTACACCACTTTTAACCCTTTAACATGATATTGGGCCTAAAAAAAATATGTGTCCCTGTTTTTTTTCTTTATCACCAGAGATGACAAAAAATAGCAAAATGGTAAATTCAAAACTAAAAAAGACATCGAAAAATTGCAAAAACAACAAAAGAACTTTTTATTTAACGATTTATTTAAATTTATTTTTATTATATTTTTCTTATTTCGAGTAACCGAGATCATATGCCACAACATGTCATCATAACCTATGCCAAGTAAATGGAAAAAATTCAAATATTCATAAATTACTACTAAGCAAGCATGTTTTTTTTAAAATGAAAAACATTTTAAGAAAAAATGTCTATGCCAGCTTGGACGGTATCCTAAAAACGAAGTCATCATTTCCTTAAGGAAAAAGTAGCACAATATATTGCTTATTCAAACGGTTTAAAAATGGAGTATAGTGGGATAAAAAAAAAGAAAGGACGTCCAAAAAAAGTTTTAAAATCGTCGGTTAACCAATTTGGGGCCTCAAATAGTAAGTTGGCCAGAAAATTTCGCGTTTCCAAGCAAAAAAAAATCGCAAAAACTTATTCCAAATGAACGTTAAACAATACCAGAGGAAGACAGCATAAAGAAAAAAATAGGCACAAATACTATCAAAATGCAGACAACTGAGAAAAAACTTCAAGAAATTTCAAATTATTTTGGATGATAAAAAATACTTTTCTTTAGCTTGGAACAATGGAAGTATTAATTTTGGATTTTATTCTGATGACTTGAAAAAAACCTACCGACATGGTACGGTATTCGGCTAAAGCG
The DNA here is from genome assembly GCA_021234595.1 of Delia radicum. Taxonomy (NCBI): domain Eukaryota; kingdom Metazoa; phylum Arthropoda; class Insecta; order Diptera; family Anthomyiidae; genus Delia; species Delia radicum. The sequence goes on from CM037855.1 coordinate 94,501,829, forward strand.
AAATTTGAACCAAAAGTACTGATGTGGGCAGCCATTTCGACAAAACCTATATCACAACTTTACATCCAGGATTCAAAAGCAATATCTGTAAACGCAGATGTTTACATTAATAAATGTTTAGTAAAACTGTTAAAATGTATTAGAGATAGCTGACCCGACAAACGTTGTTTTGCCTTCAAATTTTATTTTCATTGAAAGTCTGGTTCCGTTACAAAGTCTAATGTTCAGAAAAATCACCACATCTCGACCAAACGAAAATATTTTTAAACATTTTTTTATTTTTTAAACCATCCTTATTGTATGTTCTACAAAACGTATTCAGCCATTTTTTATTTTATGCAGCCGTTCTCAAGTTATGGAGTGACAATCAAAATGTACACTTCTTTTTATATATATAGATAGACACGACACGATAAGGACGACATATTATATTGACCAGATTTAGCAAGATGTTATGTCAAAAAGACGCTAGATTGGCTTAATGCAAAAAAAACATATCTTTTATAACGAAATATACGAAATGTCCTAAAAGCACGACCAATTAAGGATTTTTGAGATCTTTTATGCCAAAAAGTGTATGAAAATGGTTGAAAAGCCAAATGCACTGAAGAATTGAAGCAAAAAATTAAAAGCAGTGTTAAAAAAAATTGCCATCAATGTCGTCCAAAGCATGATTAGGGCTATTAAGCATAAAATATGTCAAATAAAAGACCGCGATCCGTTAGCTCTCTACAGAAAGTGAATTAATAATTTATAGTCTATATTGTGTTATAAATAAAAATACTTTTTCAAAAAATATAATTATTTTTTTAACTACAAGCGTTTTAAAATTGTCCAACTACTAAATTATCATTAGTTTGATGTATGAAATGTCACTGGAATTCGTCCATTAAAACTTTTCATTATTTTAATGCAGGTTTTGTGAATTTTGTACGACCAAAAGACTTTTCCAGACGTTCCGTTGTCAACTAATGCTCTGAAAATGCTTTTGTTTTTGAACCATTGAAAACATTCGTTTTGATAGCGCTTTATTTTTTTGTATCGTCTCTAATTTCTACCTGGAAACTTCATTATTTTCCTCCTCCCGTATGAATATGTTAAACAATACGTAAATTAATAAATAATAATAAAACATGCATTTAATGCAAAGTAAAGCAAAAAATAAATTCAAATAAAACTTACCATTAAAAGTAGGTAAGAATATTAATCAGTAAGGAGCATAATAATTAACACGTCCACGATAACCTCTTCTAGAACCAAAAACAATAATGCATAAGTAAACATGGTCACAGGAAAGTAAAAGCATTTTGCAATGTGCATACTAAAAATTGGAAAACTAATACCTACATTGGACGACGAGTACCACGGAATGAGGTGGTATGACAACATGCTCTGGAAACACGAGCACCACCGCGACCACGAAAACTGCCACGAGGGAAACGATTAGTAGTTGATAGACCCGGACGATTTGTGCGTTTAGACATAACCTGGAAGATGGTGAAAATGATGGTAAGGTCCATTAATATATTTCTTTAAATTTTACTCGTTTTTGTAATAAAATGCTTACCTTTATTTGACGACCACGAAATAGTGTTTCGTTCATAGCCAGAGCAGTCTCAACATATTCTTTGGAACCAAATTCAATGTAGGCAAAACCTTTAGGATGACCATCAGCCTTATTACACAATATAGTCACACGATTTATGGTACCGCAGCCATGGAAATGTGCCTCCAATTCTTCAGCCGATGCACCATAATCAACATTACCCACATAAACCGAACGTGTATCGATTTCTTGTTTCTCCTCCAACGACAACGGAACTGTAGCTAAGCCCGTTGTCGAACCGGCCATTTGTTTGTCAACTTCTGTCTGCATTTGTTTAATTTTTTCTGCTTCTTCTTCCATTTCTTTAACGCGAGCTTTTATAGCTTCCAACTCAGGATCAATTTGCATATTGTTATCGTCCTGATTTAGCAAATAGTTTGAAAAATAAACAAAAATAAATAAAATACAATTTGTTAAATGTTTTCTTAATTTTTTGTATAATTAAGAAAAACTGTGGTTAAGATGAATCACACGCCCAGAATTTTGTTGCAGCAACTTGAACCAAACGAAAATCGATGGTAACAAAGACAAAAAAAATACAATGGTTTGGGGTTTTATAACTGACAAAACAGTGTTTTTATCCAATACAAAAATTTGGCGTCTCTTTGGTGATGCCAGATTGTGGGGTATATTTTGCGCAAAATGGGGAAGTTTAAGAAAATCCCTTTAAATTGAAATAAAAATGTACTGCGCTGAGTATAAAATCCATACTAATTAATCATTTTCAAAATTTGTAAACAAAAATCATTTGATAAAATCTAAAATATGCATTTAAATAAAAATATGCACTAAAAATCCAAAAATATGCGCTTAATATCTGAGGAGCTTACAGCACAAGCGGTTCAAGTGACTAAAGTTGAATATTGAGAAAAAAGAGCTTAAAGTTAAATTGCAATAAAAAAATGTTAGATGATATCTGGAGTATAACTTTTTTAATAAGATAGATCCTGAGATATATTAATAAGATAGATCTTGAGATAACCTTTGACGTAAGGAAAGTAGCACTTATACCCATTGTGGTCTAACTTTTTTTTAAAAATTTCTAAATAAATAAACTTGTACGCACACACCGGAAAATGATTTATTTTTGGTTTATAGCTAAACTAAATACCTGAGTAAAAATAATGTTATATAGTTGTATCCAGTTTTGTAAAACCTAACTATATAAGTTTAACATCATGTATAGTAAAATTCAAGTTTACTTGCCACTTTAATTTTTCGTAAAACAGCATATTTAATTGTATCTTACAATATCTTATAACATACATTGTTAGACGGGCAATATATAATTGGATTAGCAGAATTGTAATTAACTTAAATGAACATACCTATTTAAAATATCAAACTCCAAAAATTTTAGTTTGACATACAAATTTTTAATTGTTAAGCATATAAAATTCAAATTTAACTGTACGTTAAATTTAAATTGGATTCTTTATGATCGGACCAGCTAAATATTAGCCCCCCTGTATTCAATTTAGCAAACTTATTTTTATTGGATTTGAATCGTATTAATCTTTTTTTAACTTATGTATTAATCTCAAAAAATTTCAAATATTTCTACAAATAAAATAGAAAGGAATTTCGAGGTGTTAAAAAACTTAATCTCTTCACGACGTATAATGCGGCAAAATCGTATGATGTGGGTTGGTATCAACAGAACCGTTAAGTTGTAGTACAAAACAAGGTATCACAAAAAACGGCACAGTTTCTGGAACGACACGAAAACTTAATGTTGGGTAGTAGAACCCAGTGGTAAACTCCGTTTTAAAAGATTAGGTCAAAATAAAGAGTTATTTCAATTTTAAATTTTCATTGCCTCAAACAATTTTAGATTATACATTGAGTAAAATACATACAACGAAATCTTTTTTTTTTTGGAAATGACTTCATTTACAGCTTGTTTGTCAAAACTCAAATTCAACTAAGATGGCCGTTTATTTTTAGGCGGATGAAGTTCATTAATATACAATTCGAAATGTCAAGGTAATAATCTTTTAGTCCAGTGTAATATTGGTCGAATATTAAATTTTTTTTAGAAAACATCTCCTGAAATTGCACGGTCATTGGTGTTTGAGGTGAGTTTTGAGAAATAAACAATAAATAAAATCATTTCAAAAGAAATTTCGTTGTCTTTTCCTTAATCTATGTTAATGTCGTTCGCCTTAGACAATGCAAACTTAAAAATTAAATATATCTTTAGTTTGACCTAGCAGCCTCTTAAAGCGGAACATAAAACTGGATTCTATGACCCAAAATAAAGCTTACGTATACCGGGGTTTTGGTGTGCCATTTCAAAAGTTGAAATATTACTTACAGTGTTATTTTCAGAAATTTTGTTATTGTTTTATTTTCACAAATGCAAAAAATGTGATTTTATTTTTTTTTTTTTCTTTTTGTATAGATTAAAAATTTTTATTATACAAAATCTTCTATAAAACGTTAGTAAAAAATTGTGAAAATAAATAAGAATCACTTTTCTAACATCAGTAATTATTTTACCCTCATTTTTTAAATTCCTTATAAAAAAAATGGTACTAAAACATATAACAAACAGTCTGGCAATATTTTAAGTATTTTTTTGCAATCTTTCAGATACAAAAAAGCTTTCGCTCAAAACTTGTTTTTATTCCTTGCCTTTGTATTTTGTGTTGCACCGGACTAAATGTTAGCATAAATACATCCTAGTGTTGCCACCTTAAAAAAAATTCAAAACGGGAATGCTTTTGATTGATTGGTATTTTGGAGTAGTTTTTGTGTAACTTCTCTTTTTACAGAAATTTTCGTAATTTTTGTTATTTGTACATTAAAATGTCAAACGTCTACGAATTCAAAAATCTGTGAGTTTGTTATTAAATATAAAAATATCAACATTTAGATAGATAGATATATTCAGATTTTAGTTAAACATTTTACAAAATTTAGAGGAAATCAAATATTAATTTTCAATGAAATATTTGTCAAACTCCATTTAACAAAAATTGCTGTCATACTGGGATAATTTTAAAATGCAGCAAATATGTGTAATTTTAGGTTTTTATGATTGTACTTTTAAATGTCGCATCACTTTAACGGTTCAACATGTTTCACAACAACAAAAATATTGTTGTTTGTTTACCGCAATTAAAACACTACATAAATATAGATATTTTTAAATATCTTTAAACAATTACATATATACTTATACTCAAATAAAAGGTTAAGTAAATAAAATAAAAGTAAAAGCAAAAATTGCAGCAATCGCAAAATTATAAGATTGTGTTTTAATTCGCATTCATCTTTATTCATCGTCCTCTTTTGGTGTTACAGCACGTATTGGCTCTCTAAATGCTTTCTTCCAATCCGATCTCTATTAAACATAATTAAATATTTTAAAAATTATTTATTTCCCTAAAAAAAAAAAGAATTAAAATCGAACACAAATCTGTCTTAAGATGTATATGTGTTAAAAGGTAATGCAATATTTCATTATACTTTTTGGAAGGCATGGATTGCTATGCCATATTCTTTTGATATTTAAAACAAATTCTGAAAGTTATATTCCTATTTTACTCAAAGTCGAAATTTATAAAAATCAGAAAAAACATTTTTACAAGTAAAACAACACAATTATATACTGTTAGACCCGGTTCACACACGGCAATTATATTGCGCAATTCTTGAGTTTATAAAAGAGGGAGGAAAAGAGAATGGAAGGGGGTACAGACTTGCCCGTACTCCAATTCCGTTTTGTTTTGTCATCCGCAATTTTCAACACTGCAGGTTGATATACAAAAATTTCTGAAACAAACTTTTCCTGTGTGAACACAAAAGCAATTTCAAAGGAGAATTGAAGAAAATTGCGCAATTAAAATTGCCGTGTGTGAATCGGGACTTATAGAATTTTTTTTAATAATATTAACTAAACTATTTTTTGAATTTTGATAAAAAATTATACGAGTTACTCAAATAATTTTAAACCCGTAATTTTAAACACTCAAAATCGAGTTACACGTTTATTCAAACAAAAGCTAATACGAGTAATTTAAATATCCTAATAGGTATACCACGTATGTCCAACACATTCTCATGAGTTACGTGAACTGACAGCTAATGTCAAAGAATTGGAGTTATATGTAATCTATGATATGGTTAACACCTTAAGCCTCTTTAAACGATACATTAGACGTTCTAACAAACAAAATTAAAATAAATTTTAATTTAAATATATATTTTTATCGATCTTATTTTATTTTCTAAAAGTTGTATATGCTTTGAGTTTTTTTTTTAATTTAGATTCACTGGCCTAACCACAAGAAAATGCCCAAGGAATTGGCCTACAAGCTGAAGTTTTTGGATTTGCATTTGAGCTTAGCTATTTTATATCAGGTGTAGGATCACATAAAAGAACATTCCCTTGCTTATATGGCTCAAATCATAAAAACACTTTTAGCGCTGAATTTCCCAAAATGTAGATGTTTTTGTATTAAAGCCATCGATTTACGACTTTTTTGAACAAATTACTTATTTTTTTAGATAAGAATGCTGCACAATAAAAATGTGCGGAAAACGTAAAAAAAATTAAAATATTTTGCCAAACTCATCAAAAATATAAAATTCAATTGGGGACAAATTCGGCTTAAATAAAGTTTGGACTCATGTTTCCAAAAGTAATGAAACTTGGTCCATCGACGCACCCCTTTCCGGGAGGAATTAGTTCAATGTTAAGAGTTTGTTTTGTGATTTTATCCAAAACTTGTAAATGATTCCAAACGATTTATGCACCATTGGAAAAGTATATCAATTATCTTTCCATCGAGGTATAATATGTTCTCACTCACTAACCCATTACAAGCCAGCTTAATACTGTGTATTTTTGTTTGTATTTGTTCCTGGTTTTTTATTAAGAGATTATTTATTTTTAAAAATTACCTATATTCAAGTTATGTTTATTGGCCAATTATTTATAGACAAGATATTGAGCTTTCATTCAAGGTATAATACGACCCTTTAACTCTATTCATGCTACACTTATTACAGCTTAAATTTTTGGGTTTTATTTCTTTTTAAGTTTTCTTTTACCCACACACTCACATAAATACATACATATACATCAATAAAAAAATAGCCTTAAATCTGGCTTCAAATGGTTACAAAACAATAAAATAACGGAATTTTTTAGTTTTCCTGAAGAAGAATCCGATTAAATTTTAAGGTAGTGAAATTATACATAAAAAGCATCCACAGATTGATATCCATATTAAATTTACATAAAAAGTATTGTTACACAGCAAAATTTTTCTAAGCGTAGCCGAACTTTGGACATTCTAGAGGAGAAAACCAGCATAGAAAAAAAAACTTTGTTTTTTGAAATACTTTAAAAAATTGTTCGGTTTAACAACCAAATAGAAACAAAACATTAAATGTGCCTAAAAACCATATGGGAAATCGAAAAAAAGGTTTAAACTTAACCTTTAACAACTTCGGCATTAATAAAGTAACAGGATCATGTTGTACCTTAAACGAAAGCACAGTCTAGTATATTAAATATTGCATACTTAACATGCCATTAATATGGTAATTTTTTTAAATAAATAGGCTTTTTAATAAAAAAAAAAAGCTCGTAATAGGTTAATAACCGGCATGTCCGCTACAGGCGTGGAAATTTAAATTGGCCATAAGTGCGACAAATGAGTGATTTATAATAAGAATTTAACCTATTTCGATAGAAAACCTAATTTAAAAAATATTAAGTGAAGTAATTAAAAAAAACTCTTTCCCTGTTTTTTGTACTTAAAATAGCTCAAGAGGGCGCTATGGATCATAAAAATAATATGATGTTAGTAATCCTGAGTAAATTTCCTTTCAATTGAGTATCCACCCACACTAGGGCTGGTCGATTTAAAAATCGCTCAATGTTCAAGGAAAATCGTATTCTAGGGATCAAAATAAGAAACTTTGCCGAAGGAACCATACCTCTAAAACGAATTCTGATGTCCCGACTTTTGACCCGTAGTGTGAAATTTTGAAAAATCCCACTTTGACCCATTTAGAGTGCCCCAATCGAATCCAACCCAATCGAATATATTTATACTCTATTTCTTCCGGAGAAGAAATAGAGACCCTAATTTTGGAAAGACTCCTCCTATTTTCTGAAATATCTCTATCCCGAGATTTGTACATTTTGCTAAAAAAAAAACACGGCTAAAACGGCCCTCTTTTAACTTAAATTTTAACCCCTAGAATGATGATTTATGCATTAATCTGCTAGCGCGTCTCCCGGAGAAGAAGTATCTCCCATAATCTTGGAGAGATTCCTCCTACTTTCTGAAATATCAAAGTGGGCTTTTTCAAAATTTGACCCTACGGGTCAAAAGTCGGAACATCAGAATTCGTTTTAGAGGTATGGTTCTTTCTGCAAAGTTTCTCATTTTGATCCCTAGAATACGATTTTCCTTGACCGTTGAGCGATTTTTTGCCTCCATACAAATCGACCCGGCCTAATCCACACTAATATGTTTCCACGCATACCAGTTTTTAGGCCGCGGCCACAAAAATCGAAGATAGAAAATTTTTTTTCTTTATTTCAGAGAGTCATATTGTTTGCTATACTCTAGTTTATGTTCATATTGAACAGATCAATTGAACTTTTAATGCTGAGCTCAGAAAAACATTTTAGACCGGTTCCCGAGTTATGGGCCTCCATAGTGTGATTTTAAAATTCTTTGTATCTTCGACATTTGTAATCGGATCGAAACAATATACATATCATTTGAAAGCTAATTGAAGTACCTTTCTGATATAATACTTCCAGTTCCATTAACCCATTAAACGTCAAATTATAAAAGTCGGCTTTTAACCGATATTTGACTTTCTCGATATTTGACTTAAGTAAAGGTACAAAATAAGTTTTATTTAATTGAAGCCAAGACTTTAGGATTTAATTTAAGATATTATAATCCACTTTAACCATTTAAGTTTCTTTATGTTTGCACTTTTGTTGCTTTATCTATACATAAATAAATTATTTTATTAAAATTTAACCCTTTAATTATCTTTATGTTTGCACTTTTGTTGTTATATCTATATATAAATAAATTATTTTATTAAATTGCAAATTTTGAAAACAAATAGATTATTTATTTAACCCATTGCAAACCATTATTGTAAGTGTGCCGAAAATCAGCCATATCTGAAAAGAAAAAATTGCGCGATTTTTTCTTTCCAGATATGGCTGATTTTGCTTAATTGAAGTGAAGTTATCCATAAAAACTGCTACACAAAAAAACTTTGGACATACTGGAAGAAAAAACCCTTAAGCACTGCCGAAGTCCGGTTACGCAGAAACCCGTTGCTCAGCAAAGCCACTAACTTATTTATGGATGACTTTTACGCAGAAAAACTTTCCTAAGCGAAGCCAGACTTTGGACATACTGGAGTAAAAAACGCATATGCCCGGGCCATACTTTTATACCTTAAATTAAAGCTTAAAATCTTGGCTTTAATTGATAGTCATTATATATCTACCTTATATATGAAAAATATTGAAATAACGCCATTTTTTTTTTTTTAAGTGCCAATTCCAAAATATAAAATCATGAATTGGGCGGCAAAGGATTAATATTTAAAAAAAATATGTTATACCAAATTAAAGTCCTATAAATGAGCTTTCTAATGACATCCATTTTGTTTCGATCCGACTAACTAGGAAAATATGGGCCGCCGACACAAAAATTTCTTAACTCACCTATTTTAGCCCTAATTTCGTTTTTTTAGATAGTAAACTACTTTTTTCCTTTTTTTAAAGGAAGCGCATAAAGAGCAGTTTTGCCCAACTCTGCATAAAATCGCTAAACAATATTTCAACTTTGAGCCCCTCAAGAAAGGGGCGCGTCAGCAAAAAAATTTTGCGTGGAAATAGTCGATAGAATAAGTTTCATAAATTTTGGAAACAAACATGCAGCTAAACTTCATTTGTTTCACAAATTCAGTTTTTTTTTGGGAATTTCAACATGGAAAATTGAGAGATGAGATAAGTTTTCTGGCAACACTGGCCACGAACACAATAAAAAACCGCCAGATTCACAAAGATAGCACAAAGTTGAATTCTTGTCCAACACATGTACATATTTTGTGTTGTTACAAAATAAGCATTATGTCGTCTTATTGAACCAGTGCTTAAGTTTCAATCTTTTTTTCTCGTTTTTGATAGTGGATCCGAAAAGTAAAAGGAAGAACACAGTGATGCTAAAAAAAGCTTTCGCTCAAAACTTATTTTCTTCATTCCTTTTATTCGCATTTTTTTGCACCTGGGACTCAATGTTTAGAAATAAAGATTGAAAAAAAACTCGTTTTCTTCTTTATCGCATATCATTTTTTCTACTTACCTCATTTATAAGTTCAGTTTCATTTTCGCCATTAGCCTCATCCAAGTTCTCCAAAAGTTGATCCTCGTTTAAAGATAAATCTTCATCGGCCATATTTGTGGTTATATATTAAATCCGGAGAAACAAATCAACAATTTATAATTATCTAAAGGTAATAAGTGTGCTTTTTGTAAGCGTCCTCTTTTGACTTTTTTTTTTTTTGTTCTGTTCCAAATGACGTTGTACTTTTTCTTTAGCTCTCTGTATTCTTCTTTACCGAATTTGCCGCTGTCAATACAACAAAAATGAATTCGTCCAAAATGGTGGTAAAGTAAAAAACTATATGGAAAGTAATACACAAGCACGCGTTAATACATATTTTTAACTTCAAGAAAAATACGTTTTTTGTTTAGTAACTAATTAAAAAAGGTGAGTTATGCATAAATTTAACACTTTTATATATTAATTTTTAATGAATTAATTTAATTTGAATGGATTCACAAAAAAGAGCAAAAAATCTACCTTTCTAAACGCACACAAACGTAAAAAGAAATTTTTTCTACTTTCGTTCAGTTTTGACATTTAAAAAATTACCATATTTACCAATGCTTGCCACTTTATTCGTAAACGTCTTGAAAATACAACTGTGCTTTTAATACTGTAGAACCTTGTTAAAAATCACGCGAGAGAATTTTCAGAAATGAGTGATTCAGAATACGAAGAAGAGGAAATTTTAGTATTTGCGGATTTCAAAAATCAAATTATACCCGAAGAATTATGCAAAGAAAAAACTGCCATAAAAATAATTGGTATAGAAGACAAAAACCCAGTGGCAGAAATAAATGGCAGTATATTTAAAGGTAAGTATTTAACACATTCGCGGATAGTTCATTTTCGCATGGTCTATTTGTGGGACATTGGCTATATCTCGTAGAGCCTAGTTATTGTTGACGGTATATCGTCGTATGAATATTGGTGAGACCTATAGACCATTTCTGGCAGAATTGAGTTAGGAATTGATTATATATGATTAATGTGTCCTCTTTCTAAATCTTTAATCCGTTTTTATATACCTCGTATCAATTAGGAGATATCCATCCCCATATGTGCTGCGTATCCCTATTTTTACAAATTTCTTAACATTGGTATGGTGTATTGACCACTTTTTGGCCAATGAGTCAAACTTTCTATAGAAAAATAAAAACATTATTCGTTAATCTTGGTTTGACACATTTGAAATAAGCAACGCATATAAAACAAAAAACAATAAAAAAAGTTTAAGCATTGGTTTGCAATATAACAACCTAGTTTTATAATGCTTAAAAGAAAAAAAACTTTTGACCTACTTGAAAGAAAAACAATAAAATTGTGATAAAAACTGCTTATAGGCCATATAATAAAAAAATCTTTTCTTAAAAAATTGTTAATAATTCTGGATACTCATTGCAAAAAGGCGTAAAAACTAACAATATTGTTTATAATAAATGCAGCTATAGATATAGCAAACAAAAAAGAAAACCTATCTTGTAGAAATTTAATAATTTTGTTGTAAACTTTCTTTATCGTTTTTCTCGCAATAATGTTTTTGGTCGGTGCGGCTCTCCAATAATCAATAGACGATATGCCGTGTTGTTCCAACATTTTGCCTAAATGTTGTCTTGTCCGCATATGTGTTAAAATTATTTCAAAGCTGTCGCTATGTTTTAGTTATAATATATTTATTTTTAAAAATTTCAGGAACTTATGATTTTGCTATGGGCACCGAAGTGTTTTTCGATAAAGATGTCGATGCCCCACCGGCGGATCCTCTTTATGAACCGATTTGCCGTCAAAAATTTAAAGTTATTGGTAAAACAAATAAAGTTATAAATTTCCAAAGAATTTATATTGAAAAAATTCCCGAAGCTGTGCAAAATATGGACAATCCTGAACCGGATGCAGCGGCGGAAACGGAAGCTGTGGACAGTCTTAGATTGAATGTTGGTTATGAAGATGTTATAAAACAATTTCCTAACATAAATGATCCCCAATGGAAAGGAAAAGATTTATTTTGAGTTTGATAATACTACAATTGATAATAATTAATCAATTATAATTCAGAAAATATGTATACAGTATATTATATGGAATAAATATTAATTGAATGAAAATTCTTTTTTTTTTATTATAAACATTAGAGTTCGTCAGAAAAGTATAAAATGTCTTTTTAGGATATCACTTTCCAAAAAAAATTTTTTAAACTTCAAAAAAAATTCTCGTTAGAAAAGTGCACCATTTAAGCCAAGAAAAAACAGTAAAAATAAAAATTATGTTTTTTCGACCTTTAATTGTGCAATAAAATTAAAAAATATTTTTTTTAAACCACTCATTTTTTTTTTAGAAAATGGAAAAATTTCCGATAAATATTGTCTCTATTAAATGTAATATTTTATTGATTAACAACTTTTTAACTATCCGCGAATATAGAAAATGTGTAGCATTTTTCTTTGTGGCAAAAATCATATAAAGTTCACCTCAATTTCTGTTGCATATTTTATAATATCTTAATGAATTCGAAAACATGAATTTCGTTTTATTTAAAGTAATTGAAAGTTCCAACGTTTTGGCATACGAACCATCGGCTACGACAAACTATTTACACCAGTCCCGCAAGCTCAATTTCATATAATTTCACATTTTTAATACGATCTTTGAATCTTTCTTGAAAAAACATTAATTCGATACGGGTTGAAACTTTTAAATTAACATTCATGCATTATTTCAATCTTATTTATTAATTTTAAATCATTATTATTTTATTTAGGTTAGCTGTTTTCACATTTTGCTCTTCGGCAATTTAAAAGTATATCTCTTAAATTTTCTCAATTTACCCTATCTGACGCTTTTTCTTATCAAATAAATTAATTTCACTGAATTATCTCTATCAGATTTCATTTGGTCGTTAACGTGTTAAGCCACATTCACACTAGACAGCAAAACACGTGTTTTGCCAAAACACGTATTTAAGATCTTTATTATATTCCAACTGTTCTTTGTTCTTTTAAATTCGTTTTGGCAAAACAAGTGTTTTGCAATGTAGTCTGAATGCCGTATTAACTTCGTAAGTACCGATCAAGTTGTATTTCAAGATCTTCTATTAATTCTTCAGTCCTAAATGTTATAGGATGCCTAATTTGTTAAAAAACTCATACATGTTAAATATTTTTTTTATTTCAGATTTCTTACAGTATGGAAGAAATTTTAGGCCAGGTAATGCTACCACCTATAAAACTAAAAGAATTTCTTTTAGACTATCAAAAAATGTTTAAAAAAGCCCTTCACATTACCTATAAGTGATATAAACTTACAAGATGTCATGAATTTAACAGATAACGATAATCGCTTGAAGGCAATAACAGAATCATGTTCTCTGGATAATCTTTACCTGTCTGAAGATCCACGTAGTACTGAATTTAAACCAGGCTTTTCAGAGATAGCACGTCTACCTATTTTGAATGTTCCGTTAGAAGGCCAAAAATTGAAAACTTTTAAAGCATTAATTAAAGCTAAAGAAACGAAAAAGCATTCTTCATTTCATCGTACACGGGAAAGTTTTGCAATAGTTAAAACAAATTCTACTGAGACAGATGAACTATTGACTGACATAGATCCTGGGGAAGAACTAAAGTTATGTGTTCGTATTTATCGGCCAACGCGGGCTACACATATTGGTCGTACATTGGAGAGACCGGTATTTGCAGAAGAATTTGAGTGTCTGGGAAGTAACATGCTCACCGAACTACGTGATAAAATACATTGTGTTTGTAATCACAAACGATTTTTCGATATAAGCGAAAATCCTGATGCTCCTTTACCAAGTAAAGATACCGATCCTGGATACTTTTTCATAACTGATACTTTCTATAATGATAAACGGAATCCGTTAAATGCTGATTATTCGGAGACTATAAGGAATTGGGTGAAAAAGGCTAAGGGCTTAAGCGCTATAAAATTTAAAACCGCCCTCATGGAAAAAACAAAATTTATTGATCTGACCATAAGTCTAGGATTTCCACAACTTTATCAACATCATGGTAATTGTGAACATGTTTTTGTCTTTTCTCAAGTGGAAGTTATAACAAATCCCCATAGTCAACTTTTACCTCTATCTAGTTATCCTCATATTTTATCAAATAGTCGTTATAATCATAGAACTTGTAACATTTGTGGCAAGCTAAAATATGTATTTATAGTAGAAGGTAGTAATCGTCAATTACATGATCCGGCCTATTTGTGTAAACAATGTTTTTTATCTCTTCATTATGTTGATGGTAAAAAAATTGGAGAATTTCAGGCATACCGTATACTAGACGAACAAGAAACTGCAGATGACAATTTAGATGAAACTAGCAATATGAATGAGGAAGAAAATGATGAAAATGTTGATAATTCTGATGAGGAGGTTGACATTATTATAAAAGAAGAAACAAATTTAAGTATATAATAGCATTATAAATCAACATTTGTAACGGTTATTTAATAAAAGAAAAACCTTTCAAAGTAAATAAAAACTGTGTTTTCTTACAATGAAGTTACTTCTTAACCATTTCCTTTTTTTTTTGTTCAAAACAGAAGTTGAGAAAATTCATTGCAAGATATAATTGTTCTATTGGGGAAAAACAGAACCAGAGCCCACCAGTATCTTTGTAATTTTACCTCTATATGGCGTTCACATATTTACACTAAATTTGAAAACACGAGTGTAAAAGAGTAAAACCACGTTCACACTAGATAGCAAAACACATGTTTTGTTTATTCCTTTCCAATAGTTCTTTATTCTTTTCTACTCGTTTTAGCAAAACACGTGTTTTGCAATCTAGTGTGAATGCCGTATAAAGACCATTAATACGTATTTTGGCGTGAACGCCATATGACAAGGGAATGCAAATCCGGCACTTTTTAATTTTTCGGGAAAAGGGAAAATTTTTTTTTAATTCAAATTTTAAAATCAGTCATGTTAAATTAACCCTCCGATGAGATGACAGTTCTGAACTTCACGGCCGTGTAAAAAGGTCCCTACGTACCTTTTTTGTAAATCATGTTTTTTTCATATCAAAAATTTTTTTTTGATTTTTTTTTTTTTGTTTTTATTGTTTATAACTAAATTCTACATACAAAAATAATTTTTTCAATTTTTTTAATTTTTTGTTTTTATCATCATCCCTAATGTCTTTGAGTTTAGGTCTTTGTGTTCAGAACAAGTAAATTATGTGTTGAAACAATAAAAAAAATTATAATGATGCCCAAAAACATGCATTTATTAGTGAAATTCAGTACAAGGTCCATACGGACCTATTCACACGTCCGCGTACTATTCTCACTAAAACCTCAATAACTCCTAAAGTAATGATCCGATCGGCTTGAATACAGAGTAACTTTAGGGGGGGTTGTAGTGGCCGAAGTAGGAGTAATTTCAGTTTGAAAAGGCAAACAGGTTCCTAGGGACCTTCTCACTCATCGGAGGGTTAATTTTTTTGTTTGCAAAATATCTTACACAATCTAATATTTTTATGAAAATAACCCAAGACCCAATTTTATACGGCATTCAGGCTAGATTGCAAAACACGTGTTTTGCCAAAACGAGATTAATAGAATAAAGAACTATTGGAATAGAATAAACAGCTGAAATACGTGTTTTGCTATCTAGTGTGAATGTGGCTTAAGAATGCATTCCTTTAAAAAAAAAATAACTTAAATTCTATAGGTTTTGTTTTTGTAGATCTGGCAACCATATCCAACTGTCACTCAATATGAAGAAAGTAATAAAAGGAGATTATAACAAAAACACATACAACACATACTATAAAATAAAATTGTTGTTATCTGTGCGAAATGTTTGCATTTTTTGTTAATTTAATCATATTTTCATCTAATACAAGATATGAACCAGTATTAGTTCATAGTATTAAATTATACAGTGACTAATTTTGAATTCAAAGCATAATTAAAATTAATATTGCACAAAAAATACCCCCCGTGAAAAGTATACAAAAAATAGCTATACGTCTGTAGACAAATTACAAAAAGAAAAAATTACAACAAACATATACTAACTACAATGAATTACAAAAAGAAATTAGTCCAAAATGAAAATAATACCTCCTCAACAGAAGCAGACGAAGTACCAACGACAACATCCACTGCAGCTACCACTAAAGAGAAAAAGGGATGGTTTCATTCGTTAACCAGACGTAAAAAAACCCTGTCACAAACATCCATTAATTGCAATCCAACAACAGCTAAGACATCAAATACAGCGGAAACTAATGAAATTGTCAGTCCCGAGATGCACAATGATGACACACCTCCTGTTGCTTCCGATATTATACAAACGAATAATAATAATGAACCATTAATGAGATCTTGTAATGCTACGACGGCTGCACCATCGACGGATGATGCCACATCAGCTGATAGTCCCAGCTGTAGCAGCAGTAGTAATAGTGGTCGCAAACGTAAAGATGAAAAAAAATGCATTTCAACGTTTTCGTAAGAAAATGGGTTTACGTTTTCCTTCCCTACGTCGTCTCAAGCATTCATCTATAGACGGAGCTACCACAGATGCTTCATCTGAGTTTCTAACCCACTCTCCGATACATGAACCGTTGCATTTTAACTTCAAACGTAGTACTAGCAGTAATTGTGCTACGGCTGGCTTTTCCACCGATGAAACCGATATGATACCATTTACAAATGATTTTAAACAATTTATAAAAAAGAAATGGCTAGAACGTGATGAGGGTCCAAATTGGATAATGTATGAAGCCAGTTGTGAAATGTTAAAGTATGTATTAACCCTCTGTACTCTACCATATTACTTAACTCACTTGGGGCAGGGCCTTAGACCGGAATTTATTTTGGGGGAAAATTGTGCACCCAGAAAATTTGTTTTAGCCAAATTTGGCTTTGGCTTTTTTAAATTCTTAAACAAATTAGCTGAGGGTTAAAGCAACAATCAACTTAAGTCAGGTTTAAATAGAAACTATAGAGTTTTTCTGTGAGAACAAGAAACATTTTTCGACAATTAGAGTTCGTTTGAAAACGTAAACGTTGGGATGTCATAATTTTTTAGAAACTTTTTGCAACAAGAATGTGGTGCAAAATTTTTTGATTTATATTAAAATTTGTTTATTTTCAACACACAATGCAAAATAAATTGTGCAATATATCGCGGCTGGGGCAATGAAAACTCCCGCACTTTTTCATATCCCGGCAAAGCGGGATATGTTTTCGAAATTCCCTCTACTCAACTCGAAAAATAAATTAATATTTTTTTTTTTAATTTATCACGAGCTTTCAACCACCGTATATTTACAAAAAGAAAGCAAATCAAACACATTAGCTGGGTTGATACTAGTATTTCAATCTGGCTAAAGACCTTATCAGAACCCGAAGTTTTAGAAAAGCTAGAGCCTTTAATGCAGAGCTTTAACAAAAAAGCTATTAATAATCAATGTTGCTCCATTCTTGTCTTATTAGTAATCAAACACGTGGATAGGGTCTTTTCCTAACAAGCATCATGACGTTACTAAACTCTTAAGAACAAAAATGTTCCAAGTATATAAAAAAAATTTAGTTGTTACTATGGCTCAAGTAATTTTTTTACAGTTTTATTAGTTTCTTGTTGTTGTTATATACATCGAGATTATTTTAATGTTATTTTTAATTTATAACGAGCTTTCAACCTCCGTATATTTACAAAAATAATGCAAATTAAACATATTAGCTAGGTTGATACTAGTATTTCGATCTGGCTAAAGATCTCATCAGAACCCGAAGTTTTAGAAAAGCTAGAGCCTTCAGGCAGAGCTGTAACATATATTTTTTTGAAAATTTAAAAAAAAAACAGTTTTTTGAAATACAGCAGTATGTATTTTACCTTTAAAAAATATTTTAAAACGCTATATTTCCACAACCGTTAGAGCTAACAACGCAAAATTTGTACGATGACATATTTATATGACACTTACCTTATGTACCAAGTTTGGTTAAAATTAAAGGGGGTAGAGTTTGAAAATTGTATATTTTTTTATATTTTTATATGGAATGAGTCATATGTTTATTGCCGTTGTCGTGTGGAGATTAGATTTCTGATTATTTTTGAAAAATCCAATTTTTTTTTTTACAGATTTTCTTACAAATCTATTCGATATAATCATTAAATTTTAAATTATTGTCTATTGTAAATCCAAGGTATTTAATTTGGTTCTCTTTTTCTATTATTTTATCATTAATTTTGATTATTGTTTCACTACACCTTTTACAATTGTAATTCAAAATTCAAAAAACATCAATTGAAATTCAAAATTTCTATTTGAAATTCAAAAAATATCAATTGAAATTCAAAATTTCCATTTGAAATTCAAAAAATATCAATTGAAATTCAAAATACATCAATTGAAATTCAAAATACATCAATTGAAATTCAAAAATTTCTATTTGAAATTGAAAAGTTTCTATTTGAAATTCAAAAATTATTCCATTTGAAATTCAAAACATATCAATTGAAATTCAAAAGTTTCTATTTGAAATTCAAAAGTTTCCATTTGAAATTCAAAAATTTCCATTTGAAATTCAAAAGTTTCTATTTGAAATTCAAAAATTTCCATTTGAATTACAAAATGAAATTTTTGAATTTCAAATAGAAATTTTTGAATTTCAAATGGAAATTTTTGAATTTCAAATGGAAACTTTTGAATTTCAAATGGAAATTTTTGAATTTCAATTGATATGTTTTGAATTCCAAATGGAATAATTTTTGAATTTCAAATAGAAACTTTTGAATTTCAAATAGAAATTTTTGAATTTCAATTGATGTATTTTGAATTTCAATTGATGTATTTTGAATTTCAATTGATATTTTTTGAATTTCAATTGATATTTTTTGAATTTCAAATGGAAATTTTGAATTTCAATTGATATTTTTTGAATTACAAATGGAATTTTTGAATTTCAATTGATATTTTTTGAATTTCAAATGGAAATTTTGAATTTCAAATGGAAATTTTGAATTTCAATTGATATTTTTTGAATTACAGTTGTAAAAGGTGTAGACATATTTATTTCTAAAATTCTTGTTTTGCATTCATTGAAGTTAAGCTTATTCATTTTGAGTCATATATTAATATTATTTATATCGTGTATCATCTTGTTGTGACATTCTTCATTAGTTTCTCCTTCCGCGTATACCAGAGTCCCATCTGCGTATAATACAATTTCGCACTTGCTTAGTATTTTTGGCATATCGTTTATGTAAACATATAATAAACAATAATGCACCCAAAATTGATCCTTTTGGAACTCCAAAATCATTATCAATTGCATTTGTTTTAACACCGTTGACTTTAGGAATTTGTTTTCTGTTTGGTAAGTAAGATTTAAACCACTCGAGTTCTTTATATCGTATTCCATACATTATGAATTGGTATTTTTCTATCAATTGTGCATATGCTCTTTAAAAGTCGAGAAATATATCCATAATTTTGTCATTTTTTTTCTGTGTTTTTCCACCGATTTATGAAAATGTTTTTCTAAACCCTGGTAGCTATTTAGATAAAAGATTAGTATTTTCCATATATTTATTAATTAATAATTACAAATTATATACATTTCCCTAACCGAGCACTAGCTACTATGGCTTTCGGCGCGTTGCAGCGAAAACAGACCAGTGCCTCTGGTGGGAATCGAACCCACGACCCCCGCACTGATAAGCCAGCACGCTACCAACTAGCCTACCGGGGCGCACTTTCCATATATTTTTTTAATTTTTCTAATATTTTTTCACACGTTTTTAACGTATTTATGGGACGATACTCTTCACATTTTTGTAGTTTTTGTCACTTTTTCAATTACCCCTAAAAATACTGCATTCAAGGTTTCTTTAAGTGTATTTTTACGACCCTGACTTAGGGTAAAGTGAGCCTAAGCATTTGTAACAAAAATAAATTATGTTTGAGTTTGAATTTTAACGCCTTTTTCAGACAATTGCAATTAATACTATAATTAATATGCAATTTTATTTAATTTTAATTGTGAAAGGCGTAGTAGAGTAGAATGAGTGTATTTTCTAAAAATCATAACTACATTGTAAATTTTCAATTTTCTGAATCAGACTGCGCATTTTCTGGTATTGAACCTTCGTCAGTGACCCTGTAATATTTGTTATGTTTTTATTTGTTCGATTGCGTCTATGTGAAATTTTCTGTGCAATCACTGACCGTGGTATAGATAAACTGATTTCTAATGCCACATGTACTCGCACTACACGTTAGACAGAGCGCTTTTGCGCACTGATCTATCGTCAGGTCGAGTTTTGTTGTGATTAAAACTAGTTTTATTCAATACACGGTGTTTTTGTTCTTGCATACGTAATCTCAGAAGTACAACTCCAACAACACAACAGTTCTATTTTTAGAAACTTATCTCACTCTAATGTCCACAGTTTTCCCATATGTTGTAAGTGATGCCACATCTATGATATATTCTTTGTATATTCGATATATTCGTATTATATTTAACTCATTACTGACACAAGTGTTCCTTATTCGACCTAGTACTTTTAAGCATCTATATTGTTTTGCTGGAAATTGTTATCCAGAATTTCCAAATTATTATTTGAAAAAATCAATTTTTAACCTTTTTAGATAGGACTTTTTTCAAAATTTATTTAAAAATATAAAAAAACTTAACCTTTTATATTTTTGCTATGTTGATGAGAAAGTATGAAAACGTTTTTCTATGCTAAAAATTAATTAATCGATTATATGTAATTTTTTAAAACCTGACCGTTCGGACCATGAAATTTTCAAATACTCTAATAGGGTTATTCTATTAAACTTGTCATCTATAAAAATATTTTAAGAGGTCTTAAAAGTACTGTATAAAAAATCAAGTTTTCTAAAGCTTCTGGTTTTAAAAATATTATTTTTCAATTTTAAAATAAAAAATTTAATTTTCAATGCCTCAGTAGCTCAATTATTAGAACTGTTGTGTACACAATTTTTGTATATTTAAAGACCTTGGTTCGAAACCTACTAAGGTTGTGACAATTTTTTTATTATTTTAAATTTTTATAACAATATTTGTTATACATATTCCACAAAACACATGACAATTTTTTTTTAACAAACTTTTAATGAATAAAAAAAAATACGCAAATCAATTAAAAAATTAAATACAAATTATGTTTTATTGTCAAATTATTCAATATTTTAAAAACGTTTTTACAAATTCATTAATTGAATTTTTCATTTGCAAAATAATTTAAATCTAAAACATATTAAAATTATATTTATTATTGCATTTCAATAAAGATTGCAAAATATTAAAAAATTTATTAATTGTTCATATTGATATGTATAATTAAAATTTGTTTGCAAAACATAATTAAATAGCAACTTAATATAACTTTTGACTGCGCAAAATGCGTTTTTTTTAAGCTCTTATGTGTTTGGTGAACAAATTTTGAATTTTTAATATATTTATTTAACTTTTTTTTTTGCAAAATTAATTAAACATTTCTAAATTAAAATTTGTTTGGCATATTTATTGGTATACAAAAATATTTATCATTTTAATTTGTTTCAGATGCAAATGATTTTGCAATTTAAAATTCAATTATCAAAATACCAAAAAATGTTTGCAAAATTTTGCATAAATTGGTAATAAAACACAATTTGCATATTCTTTTTTAAATTAATTTGCTTAAATATTCAATTTAATAATTAGAACTTTATTTTTTTTTTTTTGCAAACAAAAAAAATTGCTCTGTGCTTTGTGGAATATAACAAATCCTTATCCTTATTAATTAATATCCTTATTAATATTATAAAAATGACTGTTGGTTTGTTTGTTTGTTTATTTGTTTGTTTGTTTGTGTGAGCATCACGTCCAAACGCCTGAACCGATTTTATTCAAATTTGACACATAGATAGTGGGTGGCCTGGAAGGAGCTATAGGCTATATGAAATTTTTATATGATGGGCGTGGCACTTTTACGCCAACTTTTTCACTATTTTCGATATGGCTTTACCGATGCAATTGATATTTGGTACCTAGAAAGAGATGTCACAGATAAGCACTTTAAGTTATATCAAATTTAGATATTGTGGGCGTGGCACTTTTACGCCCACATCTTCACTATCTTCTATATGGCTGAACCGATTTTATTCCAATTTGACACATAGATAGTGGGCGGTAAGAAAGGAACTATAGCATATATGAAATTTTTATATGATGGGAGTGGCACTCTTACGCCCACTTTTACACTATTTTCGATATGGCTTTACCGATGCAATTGATATTTGGTACCCAGAAAGAGATAAGCACTTTAAGTTATATCAAATTTAGACATTGTGGGCGTGGCACTTTTACGACCACATCTTCACTATCTTCTATATGGCTGAACAGATTTTATTGAAATTTGGTACACAGATATTGGGATGACTCAAAAGCACTATTTGCTATAATAGATTAAGACATTGTGGGCGTGGCAGTTTTACGCCCACTTTTTGTTATCTTTTATATGGCTTAAAGATTTTATTAAATTTTGGTACACAGCTAGTGGGC
This sequence comes from Delia radicum, assembly GCA_021234595.1. Lineage (NCBI taxonomy): Eukaryota > Metazoa > Arthropoda > Insecta > Diptera > Anthomyiidae > Delia > Delia radicum. The sequence goes on from CM037855.1 coordinate 94,524,386, forward strand.
AAACTGAAAATTTATTCATCATCCCAAAAACCAGGTCTAAGGCACGCTAACAACGTAGCGGGCTACGCCCGCTAGTTAATATTATAAAAATGACTGTTGGTTTGTTTGTTTGTTTGTTTGTTTGTTTGTGTGAGCATCACGTCCAAACGCCTGAACCGATTTTTTTCAAATTTGACACATAGATAGTGGGCGGTCTGGAAGGAACTATAGGCTATATGAAATTTTTATATGATGGGCGTGGCACTTTTACGCCCACTTTTTCACTATTTTCGATATGGCTTTACCGATGCAATTGATATTTGGTACCCAGAAAGAGATGTCACAGATAAGCACTTTAAGTTATATCAAATTTAGATATTGTGGGCGTGGCACTTATACGCCCACATCTTCACTATCTTCTATATGGCCGAACCGATTTTATTCAAATTTGATACATAGATAGTGGGCGGTCTGGAAGGAATTATAGGCTATATGAAATTTGTATGTGATGGGCGTGGCACTTTTACGCCCACTTTTTCACTATTTTCGATATGGCTTTACCGATGCAATTGATATTTGGTACCCAGAAAGAGATGTCACAGATAAGCACTTTAAGTTATATCAAATTTAGATATTGTGGGCGTGGCACTTTTACGCCCACATCTTCACTATCTTCTATATGGCTGAACAGATTTTATTGGGATGACTCATAAGCACTATTTGCTATCATAGATTAAGACATGGTGGGCGTGGCAGTTTTACGCCCACTTTTTGTTATCTTTTATATGGCTTAAAGGATTTTATTAAATTTTGGTACACAGATAGTGGGCAAACTGAAAAGTTATCCATCATCCCAAAAACTAGGTCTAAGGCACGCTAACAACGTAGCGGGCAACGCCCGCTAGTATTGTTATAAAAATTTAAAAAAATTAAAAAATTGTCACAACCTTAGTCTGTTTCGAACCTAGATCTGTAAAGTTACAAAATTATTGTTTCCAACAGCTCTACAAGCTGAGCTACTGAAGCATTGGAAATTTTTATTTAAATTAAAATTTGAAAACAAAATGTTTTTAGAATAATAAAAGCTTTAGAAAATTTGATTTTTTATACAGTGCTTCTAAGAACTCTAAAAATATTGGTTTAGATGACAATTTTACTAGAATAACCCTATAAGTCTAAACAATTTCAAAATTTATTTCGTTTTCACTCAAAACATACATAATGGCTGGTTTTTATTTAAATGATGCTACAGTTATAAAAATTAAAAAAATTGACAAAAACCACAATATTTTTCAAAAAAAAATTAAAAATATATAAAAAATTAATTTTTTATATATTCGATATCGCATCCGTGATATCTTGATGAGACATCCTGATACATTAAAATTCTATGGATCCCGGGACACACAAATATAAACGGAAACGATAACGCTGATGAAGCTGCCAAATTTGCTTGCAAGGCCGCTATTATTATGAAAAATAAACCTGAAAGAATAGATATCCAAAACTATATTAAAAAATACATATATCAAAATAAGATTTTTATTTGGTCCGATTACTACCATCCTCATTACAAAGAGTTAAATATAGATTGTATTCAACCACAATACCCAACAAATGTTAGCAGACAACAAGTTCAAACTTTTTCCCGGCTACGTTTGGGCCATACATATGCAACACACAGTTATCTTATCAGGAAAGAAACAACACCATCACCCTGTTCCGAATGAGGACACACTATCTCTATAAAACATATTCTACTTGAATGCACTCAATACCAGAATGCCAGAACTGCTGTTTTTGGTACCATCAACCCAATAAGACTGCTAAAGGACCCTACTTATGAGAATATACTTAAAATTCATAAATTTATAATTCAGACTGGAATAATTATTTAATAAGTTACTCTTTATTACATCGTAAATTAACTCGTTTGATAATCTTTACCTAGAGCCGGTAGCCTATGTAGCTAGTGTTGTGCGCCCCGGTAGGCTAGTTGGTAGCGTGCTGGCTTATCAGTGCAGGGGTCGTGGGTTCGCTTCCCACCAGAGGCACTTGTCTGTTTTCGCTACAACGCGCCGAAGGCCATAGTTACTAGTGCTTGGTTAGGGTAATAGTTTATTATTTGTAATTATATGATTATTAATTAATAAAAAAAAGAAAAAATATAGTGCTTCTTAAATTGTAATATTAGATTTATAATTAATTGTGAGTCTAATAAAGAATAATAATAATATATATTTTATAATAAAGATTTGTTCAAAGAATTATACAAAATTAGAATTTTTAAATTATGTATCTTCAATCGTCTAGTATTTATATCTGCATGCAAAAAAGTTATTGAGTTTTCAAGTGTGACGTTAAATAATTTAAAATGAATTGCAATTTCCCTATGGTTATACATATTTTATGAAATATAATTTAGTTAAAATTATAATAGTACTTTTTGTCATCTCGATAAATCGTTAACTATTGGAAATAATCGGAGTTTTAGAAGAAAACATCAAAGCTCACAAGCTTGGGTCTCAAAGGGCTATCTATATATCTGCAAAGTTTTTTTTTGAAGCGGATCTGTAACGTACCAAAAAATGCATTGAAATTATAAAAAATATAATTTACTACTTCACCCTTATATCCACACTACCGGAAACTCCCCTAATATTAAAAATAAAAGAATTGTTTAAGTTATATTACATATAAAATTATTCGATCAATCGATAAATTTTAAAAAATTTCGATTAGTTAATTAAGAAAAAAAAAACCTGGAATAATTATTTTCCAAATTATTTGAATAAAATAAATATTCATATAATTGAATCCCTACTATTAATTTTTATTATTTTTCTAATCTTTTTACAGTCAAGTCTGGTATTGGGGTGAAATATCACGACGTGATGCTCAAAAGCAGCTAACCGATAAACCAACCGGTTCATTTTTGGTACGAGATTCTGAAACAAGTGGTTGTCAATTTACCCTATCATTTCGTATTATCAATGTAACCCTACACTATCGCCTAGAATATCGTAATGATTATTGGCATTTTGAAGAATTACAGTACGAATCGATTGTTGAAATGATTGAAGATATTTTATATCGCTGTACAAATGATAATTTTGTATGTTTTGTTAAAGTACCAAATGAAATGCAACCACCGTTTCCCGTTATACTCAAATATCCACTAAGTCGTTATTTAAATATGCCAAAATTACAAGATTTATGTCGTCGTGTTATACAACGTTCTACGAAACCGGATGAAATAGCAAAAATGTCTATACCGCCTGGATTACAGGAATATTTAGCTGAAACAAGAGAACTTGTGTTTTAAAACTAAAAAAAAAAACGAAATAAATATTGGTAAGAAATAAAAAGTCGGTACAGTAAAAACAACAGGTTTTTCGGTTGAAGCTCATTATTTTGTTACTTAGAGCGAAAGAAAAACTATAAAATTGACATTGAAAAGATGCAATCATAGCAAAGCTAAACGTTTTTTTTTCGCTACATTTTCAAATGATCTTATTTATTATCTATTAAATACTGCGCAAGTGATTTTTTTTTTTGTTATATTGAGTTTGACAGAATTTTTTGCAAAAGTACGAACAAAATAATCCGCTTTAAGAAAACCTATAATCAATGAAAACTTATTTTAAAAGTTTTTACTGTATTGTTTAATAGTTCGTTAAGTTATTGTTTAAAAAAAAGCCAAAGATTTATTTATCATCACAATTATTATATTTTTTTAATATAAATTATAAAAACACTATTAAAATACACATCACAATTTTAAAAATTAATATAATTGTAACTTTAAAACTAAACAATAGTAAAGTTTTTAACTAAAATTAGCAATTCTGGTCCTAGTAAAGCATTGCTTTTATTTAATCTCTGATTTGTCTTCCTTTAAAACAGAAAATTATAATTTTAGATAAAAGAAAAACAATATATAGTGTCCGACCGAACAGTTCGGCCAGAAAATGTATTTGGTTAGTATTTGATATTTTGAAGCATTAATTATGAACAAATTTTGTTAATCTAGAAATGTTTGTTGGGCCGATTGGATTAAATTTTGAGTGTCATATTTATGGAAAAGTAAATAGTTATACGACGAATTTAATATTTGGCTGCCAGTTAAGTTGGCAACTAAACTTTAGTTTTTTTGCTTAAATTTGACACTTAATATGTATTGCATTAAATCAATTTGTTCATAACTGTTCGGTTGAAACTATTAATGTATTATCAGATATCAAATGAAAAATTAAAGCGCACAATTTATCGTCACAATCCGAGCCAAAATAAATGTGACCATTTTTATTTTTAAAATATGCTCAATACAATTTGCACTATTAAAAAAAAAAAAACCATCGACACCATGCACCCTACAATTGCATTTCTATTCTACAAAAAAAACTATATTTTTGTTGTTGTTTAGAATTTGTTCTTCAAATGAAAGTCCCGCGACAACTTTATGAAAACGAGTTTTTGCAAAATACGACATGTCATAAATACATTATCCTGTAACAAAATATTGCAAACAATGTTCATGCACTTCGAATTTTGGGGTTCGCAAAACACTCAAAAAAGATTTACAGTTACTACATGACAGTTGTTTGTGTAGTAATTAGTAGATGTTGCTTTTAACTGAAATTACAGTTGTTGTTCTATGAAATAATACAAAACAACTATTTTGAGAGTTGTTTTAAAGAACAACTGCATAAAACTACTGCATTTTTTAACAGTTGTTTAAAACATTTATTTTAGTATTTTAGTAAACAACTACCAAAACAGTAATTTTGCAGTAAACAGTTAATTTTTGTTAGTTATTTAAAAATAGAAGATTATATCGAGTTTTTAAAAATTCTCGTTTAGTTTAACTCCGACATTTAATTTATTTTCAAAAAGCAACAACCGAGCCCCTTGATATATTCTTAGTTTGCAAATAATAATTAGAAATTTTTATTGTATCTCCAATGCTACATTACTGCATTGGTTAGTTTTTTTTTGAACAGTTGAAAATAATTACATTTTTAGTTGTTTTCACGGTAATTACTTTTGTGGCCTTTTTGACTGAATTTACAGTTCTTTTAACTGTCATAGATTCTACTAACAAACTTTTTTGCGTGTACTAAATGGAAATATTAAAATGTTTTTTATACATTGCACATAAGAATTTAAAATAGTTTTAACTAATGTCCTTTAAATCGCAAATAATTCATTCAAGTAACTATACAGCCAGAAATTCATGATGGTTCAAAAAACTAAGTACTATCAAAGCATACAATATACCAAATCCAAAACGTTCTGAGAACGTTTGAAAAAAAACATATTTAAATTACTTTAATAGCACTTTTTAAACAAACTTTACTGATGTTTATTGAAATAAAAATGATATCTGTGGAATTTTGATAAAATAGTGTAGTCAATAAAACTTTTAAATGTGTATACACTCAAAAAAGTTTTACAGTTACTACATGACAGTTGTTTGTGTAGTAAACAGTAGTAGTTGTTTTTAACTGTAATTACAGTTGTTTTTGTATGAAATAATGCAATGTTGTTTTCATCTAAATTTTTCACATTATATATTCCATTTCCTCTGATGAGATTGGGTAGTCAAATAAATTTTTAGTTTCCTTAAAACAGTTTTTTTATATATATATCACCTCATTTGTATTTAGAATATCTTGTACTAAAAATTTCTTTTACTACCATAATATTTCCATTGTGTAGTAAACATACATTGTTAGGATGAAGAGATGTAATTCGAAATCCATAAATATTTACAAAAGAAAAAACAACTCTTGATTCAGAAGTGTGTAAAGGTTCCCCAAGAGAGTATTTGTTGCTCTTATTGGGGGGATATACTAATGGAATATTATTTGGGGAAATGGTATTAAAAATATGCAATTTTCTTTGTATTTGGGAAATGGGGTTGGTCGGCGATTTTACAATGGATTTTATAAAACCTAGGCTATTTTCAAAATCAAATGCTGAAAACTGTGATATAGGTGTCCCCATATTATTTACATCATCTGATATATGTATAAGATTATGGATATTCATTGTCACCGAGCTTGGACCATAAAAATGTGTCATAAGTTCCACAAATTTTCTTAAAATCGTTTTAACATAATGTGTTCTTAGTGTTGCCAATTTATTTGACGACATTATACGGCACGATGTATATAAAATAAGAAAATGTTTGTATTGTTCCACATCCAATACATGCTGTAAAACAATACCACCGCCATACAGTAAAAAAAAACGGAATTGTGTTGCCTTCCAGTTTGTCAGATCCGCTAAATCAAATGATTTTCTCTGAAATTCCTTTGGTACATCCTTTGATATGTTCATTAAATGTTTCTGAAGAAGTGAAACTCTTTCCTCTGATATATACGAACTAATAAAATATAAAAAAATAATTAATGTGTTTTTAGCACTGGGAAATTACTTTCTTTTCGGTATTTGGAGTACTGGAAAATTATTCCACATTTTGTATTTAAAATTCTATGAAAACAGTCAATTTCTGCATTAAATGCACTTTAAAATCATTATACTTTTGGGTTTTCAAATGTTTTGGAAGCGTTTTAAAAACAAAAGACGTAGCGCTTTACAACTACTTTATGTTTGGTTTTTGTAACGTTTTAAGAATACTTTCAAATACCAACATGAGACCGTAAATCTGGGTTATCATTTGAGTGCCCTGAGAACACTATAATCATTAAAAACCTGTTGTTTTGGTAACGTTTCAACTCCCATACGTAGTGCTTTCAGAATACTTCTATGTTTGTTAATTTCTGGCTGGGGAATTTCCTCTTGATTTAAATATATTAAAGTGGACTTTATATGTACATAAATTGTTTTTCTAACAAAAACCAAATAAATAACGCAACACTCCATACATGTTTTTTTTTTATAACAGTTTCCTCAAAAATATTCAAACAACATTTTCTAATTATAAATGGAATGTAATTGTTTTCAAAAAAAAATGTAAATTGTATATGGAACTGCACAGAAAAAAATAACTCATACATAGAACACATTTATTCATAAACTATATGAATCTAACATACAAATTTTTCCCCAAAACGTTTGCATGCAGTATATGAACTTGTTCATACATACGTACATATTATAAAAATATTCATGATACAATTTTTTTTATTTATTGAATTTGTATGCTCTTCTTTTCCACAAAATGGAAAAATCCGTGCCTTGTAGAATTAATGCAAATAAAGAGCTTTGTGGGCGTAGTGGTGTAATGGTTAGCGCGTTGGACTGTTACACGGATGGTCCCGGGTTCAATTCCCGGTGACGACAACATCAATTAAGAAAAATAATATGTATTGAATTTTCTATCACTTATATGTATCGCTACACCCACCTTCGGTGTTCCCATAGCACTTAACCCCACCGAAGTAAAATAATGAATCAGGGCTATGAAACAAAAAGCTTCAATAAATTCGACAACTCTACATCTGGTGGCGAGCAACAACTGTTCATCTCGCGCAATTACAGTGGCTTATCATCTCGCGCAATTACAGAGTTGCCATGTTCGAAGCCCTTCATCTTTCCCCACCTTTCATCTCTCCACTATCCCCTTTCCAAAGAAAGCAACACATTAATTAATAGGAAGAATTTCCTGTGTTGCTTCTCTTTTAAAAAACAAAAAAAAAATAACTTTCAAAAAAAAATCGTCATTCTTATTTTCTGATGATGCAGCAAACGTTTATGTAAATCTTGTACTTATGTATATTCCACGCCGCGGTTGTTGTTTTTATTAAACCGACTTAAAACCTCATTTTTATCTTAAAATAAGCAGAAGATATTCCTGTATCAAAATAAAATAATTAAGTAAAAAATTTCGTTTACACACCTTTTCAATAGTATTCGCTAAATTGTCTAAAAATCCAAAGCAAAAAAAAATTTAATTTTCTAATCCTATTTTTATACTGACTTGTTGGTTTTAAATTAAAATTTTTGTAAAAGAATCTATTCATAAATACATAGTAGAATATGTTCATACATAGTATGAACTAAAAATCAATGAAAGCCAATAATATTATTTATAAACAAATTTGGTTCTATATGGATTAAATTTGATCTTACAATTTAAAGTCCTTGTAACATAAAAACAAATATTATGTCTTGTTATATAGTGTGCCATACAAAGCAATATATAACGAGATAATATAACATAATATATCTCTTTTTTTTAAATTTTCTATTTTTAAATAACCATCAATTCTTTTGTAGAAGACGTTTGGAACTTTGCATGTCATAGCTTTTAAGTGTAGTCAACCTAACCCTGTCCATCGTTACTCGTAATTCATAAAACTTTGAGAAATAAGAGGCATCTAAAGTCAGTTTAAACAGGTGTCGAAATTTTTTTAAGTAGCCCATATATTTGATATGTTTATTTTCATATTTTTATTTTTTTTATTCACAAGACAGGTCAAAAACATAAAAAATCGTTTTCGAATCATGCCCACCGCAACCTTTCATTACTATATACAAAACTTTAAGCCAAATTAGTTTGGAAGTATTGTAAAAAGGTAACGTTGCAATCTTATAATAAATTAAAACAGTATTAGAAACAAAATGTCGAGAGCAATAAAATAGAAATTTTCTAATTTCAACGGAATTTTATTTTTACACACAATTTTGAGTACGGCAACTCACCTAAGGGTAAGTTTTTTGTCCGCATTTACAAACGGGAACAGAAATATTATTTGTTGCAAAGGTGGTGTGTCGATTTTTGCAAACATTTGCTAAGGATAATAACCTAAAACTTTGGTTATGAAACAGAAATGTGTGGGGTTGAATTATAAGGATATCGATAATCTAAGTGATGCATTCATTATGCACCATAAACATTATCTAGGTTTTGCTGGGATGCTTTTTAAACAAAACAATATGCAATAATATCTATTCATTAATTTTAAACATCTTTGTTTTGTTTTAACAAATATAATCTTGTTTATCACAAAGAAAGTATTAGTATTTAAGTATTTAAAATGTTAGTTTTCAGATTTTCAAAGCAATTTAATTAATGAAAATTAAAACACAAAAACTAACAAAAAAATAAACATTTTAAAATGTATACAGAATTATATTATTTTAAACAATTTTTATAAACTTATTTTTATTTTGAATACTCGTGTTATACATAAATATTTTTTAAGCCATATTCCTACATAAATAGTTTCTATGTATACGATGAATTTGTTTGTATTATTAAATGATTTAAAAACAATTTCAACCTAAAAATATGCATGTATTCCTACATAATCTTGATGTAAAAATATTAAGATTAATGCACAAACTATTATACAACAATGCCTTTTTTCATAAACAAAATAAAACTTTTAAGTATTTTATTTATTGTTATAGATTCCATCACTAAACATTAATAACAAAAAAATAAATAATAAAAAAAATGAAAAAAAATATTTAAAAAATTCTTTTCTTATTGCTACTTGGAATTATTTTTTTAATTAAAATAACAAGTGGAATTGGGAAAAATGGAGTTCGTGACTAATTTTACAAAAAAAAAAAAAATAAAGACAGTCAAACAATTTACCAAGTTAATACATTTATTTTGTTCACATTTAAAAAAAAATTATAAAATTTAAGATCTAGAAAAAATTTTGGGTTCTAACATTTCATTTAACTTGAGCTGTAAGTGTCTAGTTTGATCTTGAGATTCATTTAAATTACATAAAAATTTGTTTGGTACGTTAGAAAGTTCCGCGAAACCATCTGAAATAAAAATAGTTTAAAAAAAACTCAATGTTTTATATGGATAAGTAGTTCAAAGAAGATACTAACCGACTATTACAATTTTTATACTTTTCGTACGTCTATTAATATATTCCGCTTTACCAGCCATGAAATTTGTTTCAGCTGATTTCTGCTTTTTGTTAACATAAGGAACCTTAATAAATACAAATAAAATTAAATATTATGTTAAAAAGTGCTTGCAAATTCGATTACTTTTGAATAATCTATACTACTAGATATTTTTTAATTGGATAATCGGTTTCCAATTTACTTTTTTACATTTTTTTTTTATAAATTTCACTTTTATTGCATATATAAATTTTTTAAATAAAGTATTTAAATTTTTAAAAACTATTTAATTTTTTTTCTAGTTTTTCAACTTTTTAAACTTTTCATCTTTGTTTATTGTTATTTTATTGCTACATAATTATTTTAGCGATTGTTTTTTTTTTTGCCCAAAAATAACTCTGAAAATATCGAGTAGTTACTTTTTAGTATCGAGTATCCAAATAAAAGACAAATACTCGAAACCTACTAATAATAGGTTATGTTATGGTAAAGTAAATGTTAAGGTAAAGTAAATCCGGATAAGGTAAAAATAATCCGGATAAGTGTAGACATTTGATCGCTGTATTAAAAAATACCTTTGAAGAAAATTACCTTTAAAAATAAGTACATTTTATAAAAAAAGTGCATTTTATACAAATGTACCTTTATACAAGAGTTCCTTTTATACAAAAGTACCTTTATACAAAAGCACCTTTTATAAAGAAGTACCTTTTATAAAGAAGTACCTTTAATAAAAATAATCTTTTATAAAAAAGTAGCTTTAATAAAAAAGTACCTTCTATAAAAAAGAACCTTTAATAAAAAAAATAAACCTTCTATTAAAAAGTGCTTTTTCTAAAAATTTTATAAATTCATTTAAAAAAGTGCCTTTTATAAAAAAGTATATTTTATAAAAAAAGTATCTTTTATAAAAAAAAGTACGTTTTATAAAAAAGTACCTTTTATAAAAAAAAAGTAACTTTTATAAAAAAGTAACTTTTATAAAAAGTACCTTTTTAAAAAAAGGATTTTTTTTAAAAAAAAGTAACTTATAAAAAAGTACCTTTCATAAAAAAGTAAATTTTATTTAAAAAAAGTTTTATAAAAAACTAACTTCTATAAAATAGTACCTTTTATAAAAAAGTACCTTTTAAAAAACGTGCCTTTTATACAAAAGTACCTTTTATACAAAAGTACCTTTTATACAAAAGTACCTTTTATACAAAAGTACCTTTTATACAAAAGTACCTTTTATACAAAAGTACCTTTTATACAAAAGTACCTTTTATACAAAAGTACCTTTTATACAAAAGTACCTTTTATACAAAAGTACCTTTTATACAAAAGTACCTTTTATACAAAAGTACCTTTTATACAAAAGTACCTTTTTTAAAACAGTACCTTTAATGAAAAATTACCTTTAATGAAAAATTACCTTGTATAAAAAGTACCTTCTATAAAATAGTACCTTTTATAAAAAAGTAAGTTTTTTAACAAAGTACATTTAAAAAAAGTACCTTATATAAAAAAGGTCCTTTTATAAAGAAGTACCTTTTATAAAAAGTACATTTTATAAATAGTACCTTAAAAAAAAGTATCTTTAATAAAAAAGTATCGTTTTTAAGAAAGGTATCTTTTTTAAAAAAAGTACATTTTATATTAAAGTACGTTTTATAAAAAAGTACGTTTTATAAAAAATACCATTTATAAAAAAAAGTACCTTTTGTAAAAAGCATATTCTATAAAAAAAGTACATTTTGAGTGAAAACATGTCAACTCAATCACTATTCGAATTGACCATCTCCGTTTTCAATGAAACCATAATTGTCATAACACAGGCCTACAATGATTTTTGTGCCGCTAAAAATAAAACAGATTTCAAGTACGTTCGGTACCCTGATAAAAAATTGATACTTACTTTTTTAATGCTACGTGTAGTTTTCGAGATTTCGCAAGGATATTAAAGTAATCAACGTATGTCTTCTTCACTGCATCTGTTATAGGTTTTCTAAACTTTTTTACTACATATTCACCACAAATATAACAAAATGTATTTGGATTATTTACACAACACCTTCTCGACGACGGCATATCGATATTATCATTTAATCAAAGAAATTAATTGACTATATAGTCAATTCCATATGAAAACGATCAAAATTGGCAAATTTTTGGACGACCCCTCTCCGATTTTAAAATAAATAGTCTCAATCGATTGCCCAGCAAAAAATAATGTACCTACATATTTTTTTTTTTATAGTGACTGGTTTAGTGGTGGTGTGCACCACTGTCATGTGACAAAATTGAAGAATTCTTCATAAGGGACCTCATTGAAAGTTGTTTTAAAAAAAACTACTAAAGCGATCGCAACGAGTGATAGCTCGTTGGAAAGGTATTGAATCAGGCTTTAATTGAAAAATAAAATTTTTCTCAGAAATTTACCTTTTTCCCATGAAAATTAAATTTTCCAATGAAAATTAAATTTTCCGATTTTCCACAGAAGCTCCTAAATTTTCCGGCTAATTTTATTTTTTTTGGATTCCTCATAATTTTTGCTTTAAGAATCAGCAATAAAAAAATGGGCCCCGACTCCTTGTTTGGACAGGAGAAGAGCATTTAAGAGACCACCTTGTTCTCATTGTTTTTATATTTTTTATAATTGAATTATTTTTAATTATTTTTTTTAAACAACTTTCAATGAGGTCCCTTATGAAGAATTCTTCAATTTTGTCACATGACAGTGGTGCACACCACCACTAAACCAGTCACTATAAAAAAAAAAAAATATGTAGGTACATTATTTTTTGCTGGGCAATCGATTGAGACTATTTATTTTAAAATCGGAGAGGGGTCGTCCAAAAGGTGATCGCTTTCATATGGAATTGCTCTATAATGACATTAAGTATAATAAAATACATTTTTTAGGTTATGACCGATCGATACAAACCTGAACGTAGCTTCGCGATTTTGACAGCTAACCATGACGTCTTGCGGACTAATTAACCAAATTATAATATAGAATTAGCGGCACCAAACAAAAAATTTTTTTTTGTAGGCCTGTGTAATCGGCAAGAAATCGACGAAATATAAATTTCAGATTCCGGACCTTTTCGGTTTCAGAAATATGACGTCTTGAAAATGACAAAAAATGTAAAAATTTGACTTGAGTATCTTTACAAAATGGACTATAACTTTTGAACTATACAAGATACAAAAATTGGGTTTAATTTTTTTGGTTAAAATGTACTCTTTAAAATGGATATTCATATTGATTTTTTTTTTTTATTACAGCTGTGAATATGCAGACGACGATTAAGAACTATTTTTTGTTTATCATTAGGGATCGGAAGTTACATAAAATATGCACTTAAAATTTTAAAAATATGCATTTATTATTAATCTTGTTTAACGTTTTCTACATTTAAAACACAATTTTAGTAATTTTTGTTAGAAAGTGTTTTGCAACCGTCAGACAATGACAATCGTAATTAATTTTTTTTTTTATATTAATTACTGTAGAATATTTCTTTAGTTAGTCTCTTTACAGGAAGAAGAAGAAGAAAACATTTTTATTGAAAAATTTTACGGACACAAGGGATACACCAGACTGCCGCAGTTTCGTCCCCCTCCTGGGACTCGTCAGTGGTTAATTTATGTGTCAATTGAACAAAGTATTTTATATTGTTAATTTTGCTCTATATGAAAAACTTTTAATTTTTTGGTGTCGTACTGTGATTTGAACTCACAGTCTTAGCATCAAAGCTATGCATCGTAATCTCACCTCTTAACCAGTTGAGCCACGGTCGACACAGCGTTGACTGCGACTAAATTGGAGTTTGGTCACACTACGTACACACAAGTATTGTTTTGATCAGAAGAGACAGAATTAGCTAATACCAATGCACAATTCATTTCTCAACTAGAATGCTTTTTCTTCTTAATCCTATCTCTTTTTCACAAGTAATTATCACGTTTTATGATGCGCTTTATTCACATACAATAGTTGGATACCAAGTGTAGGTTAGAGATTGAGTCGCCGTTAAGCAAGTTTATTCAAATTTTATGTTAGAAAGTGTTTTGCAACCGTCAGACAATGACAATCGTAATTAATTTTTTTTTTTTATATTAATTACTGTAGAATATTTCTTTAGTTAGTCTCTTTACAGGAAGAAGAAGAAGAAAACATTTTTATTGAAAAATTTTACGGACACAAGGGATACACCAGACTGCCGCAGTTTCGTCCCCCTCCTGGGACTCGTCAGTGGTTAATTTATGTGTCAATTGAACAAAGTATTTTATATTGTTAATTTTGCTCTATATGAAAAACTTTTAATTTTTTGGTGTCGTACTGTGATTTGAACTCACAGTCTTAGCATCAAAGCTATGCATCGTAATCTCACCTCTTAACCAGTTGAGCCACGGTCGACACAGCGTTGACTGCGACTAAATTGGAGTTTGGTCACACTACGTACACACAAGTATTGTTTTGATCAGAAGAGACAGAATTAGCTAATACCAATGCACAATTCATTTCTCAACTAGAATGCTTTTTCTTCTTAATTTTTGTTTTAAAATTTTTTAAATTATTATTAATCATCGTCAGAGAGCTAGTAATTGTATTTTTCTGTTGTTTTTGTCTTCGCGATAAACAAAAATATTTATTGAAAGAACATTTTTCTTTTTGAAAAAAATTATAAAATATATAAATTTAGCAAATACGCACTTTTAAGTAATTATCAGAAAATGTTCTTAAAAATATGTATTTATACCAAAATGTGCATTAAAAAATCGATGCAATTTTGTTGCAAATTTCTTGATTCGCAAAGATATTTGGTTAACCATATTCTCCAGTTTACGACAACAAACAAACTTCCGAGTCCTATTTATCATATTTAATGCTATTTCTCAGTTTTATTTCTTTATGTTACTTCTTTCTATTTCATTTATCTCGTTAATTATCATCAAATAAACAAGAATTACAGTTAAAACCAGTGTTTTTTTTTTATAAAGGGTCCGCCATCTAACATTTTTTTTTCAACTAGTGCTTATTTCGTGAATGGTAACACTTAGTTTATGTCTGATTTGGCAGATAATTAGTTTTATCCTTCCGCTGAACGAATATGGTTGTGTATACGCTTGAACAACGCTGGGAAATATTGCGACATTACTTTGAAAATCATGGTAATGTTGCAGAATGTGTGCGAAAATTGCTTACGGATATTGGAAGAAGAAAAGCACCGTCAGCTCCGTATGTTCGTTATCTTGTGAAAAAAGTGAAAGAAACTGGCATCCTCATCGATGGGGTGCCGTCAAAGATAAGTGTTACGCCAACAAGCCAGAGACAATTTACGCTTTAAAGGACAATATTCGTGAATCCATTGGTGAAATACAGCTGCACACAATCGATAATGTGCTTAAAAATTGGACCGATCGTGTAGGCTACTGCATGGCCAGCCGAGGCAGCCATTTGAATGAAATTATTTTCCATTATTAACCGGAAGGATTGTACTTTCAAATAAAAAAAGAAATTTGAGAAAATATTCAGTAGTTTTTTTTATAGCATTTTCAAAAAAAAAAAAGTTATTTGGCGAACCCTTTATTTTTTATGAAGTCCCAAATTACCCCACAACGTCCCAAATTACCACTCTTTGCAATGGATCTATCAAAATACTACAAAAACAGAGGTGGGTGCTTTTTAGGAGCTAAAAAAAAGACTGGTCACAAATTACCCCATACATTATTTTTATATTTTAAAACACGTGCATTTTGAGATATTGGCCATGAAAAAAAAATCAATCATAAAAATTATATTTTAACCCAAAAAAAAATGGCTAAAGCGATCCGGGCTCTGAAATTTATGTTTTGTCGAGGTTGAAATCGAAGATGGTAAGTACGAAAATGAAACTTTTTTAAATTGAGTTGTCAGGTTTTCACTCTTTTATAAAAAAATACTTTTTTTGAAAAAAGTACCTTATTTTTTATAAAAAAAAGTGTAGTCAAAAGTATCATTTTGAAAAAAGTACGTCTTATATAAACAAAGATACTATTTTATCAACAAATTATCTTCCCTGCCAGCAAACAAGCTCAAATTGATCTCAAAATATATTATTGAAATTTCAAATTATTGTACGAAAACACCATTTTTTATTCAAAAATTACTCAAAAAATATTTAAAGAAATTCAATACACAGAAATAAATTACAAAATAATGTTTGCAATATTAGACATGTGTCATAGAACATTTTTGTAATTGCAAAAAAAAGTTTTATAAATCGGCACCAACAAAGATGATTTGTTAATACAAACACCCTTATGTTGATTTTTTTGTAATTTTGAGTTTTCATTTTTAAAGAATTTTTATTTAAAAAACTATAATTTACAAGCATTTCAAACAAAGAATTTGTTGGAAATAAATTTGCCTTTAATTTACTGTAATTCTATTGTTGGTGCCAACTGCTTTTTCTATGTATGCTCAAAAATTAATCCTTTTTTTAATGGTTTTCAAAATATTCAAATTCAATTACATTTCTGAGTCAATCCGGAACTATTTTTTGGACTGAATAATTTTCTTTAAATTTGTGTGTCTTCTATGACTTTTTTTAAAATGCTCATTTTCTTCCAAAAAATTTGTAATTTTTAACACTAAAATGTTTAAAATTCAAAGTTTGATTTTTTTTCGACTCATAGAATAAGAACTCTCAAAAAAGTATCCAAAAAGTATGAAAAGGGAGGGAACAGCAATAATTATGTTTTATAAAAAAGGTAGCTTTTAAAAAGTAAAACAAAATCATATAAATTCTTTTATAATTTTTAAGTGTTAAAGCACACTTTTAAAATAGTGTATACTTGCCTTAAAAACAATTATATCGCCAATACTAGGTAATTCCAACAAATCTGTGCAATATGGTAAAATTTTATGTACAACAATTTTTGAATAATTAAAACTTTGTGTAGAAGATGTAGTATTAACTGTTGAATTGCAATTATCATCGGTTTCATTCAAATCAATAATTTCCGAAATTTCTTCAATATCTGAGGAATCATTGTTTCGATCATCATAAGTTAAATCATGACTTTGTTGTTTACTTTGTGATTGTTTCTTTTTTGTTTTTAAATCTTCTTCATCATCATCAATTGAAAGATCAACAGATTCAATAGAGAGTAAACTTGTTTGATCAGCAGCAGCTTTTGTATCTGTCTTCTTTAACATTGAATCAACTTGAGTAACAGGAGCTTCTACGATAGATTGTGTTGTTTCTAAATTCTCCATAGATGTTTTATCCGCATTATTAGCTTCTGTTGCCGAATTTTCAGTAATAATCAAATTTTTAGTAGATGTCTGATGCTCTGAAATATTAGCTGCTACTGAATGTTCTGTATTTGTTGTATTATTTGGAGAGTTTTTGTCTTGATCTGTAGCATGTAATGAATCGGTTTTACTATTCTGTAATATCTCGCTTGTTTTTATTTCACTGCAATCTGTTACTTGACATTCTGTTGTCTCTAAAGTTTGAGATTTACTTAAATTTATTTCTATACTCTTAGGCGACAATATAATTTCTTCCTGTATTTCCACTACTTGTTTTATTTTTCGCTTCTTTGATATAGGTTTTATATTAAAAATTCTTGGTTTTTGCAAATCATTACTTCTAATATCATTCAACGAACAACGAAATATTGCTGATTGTGGTGCTTTATTTTCTTTTTCATTTTTTGTGGTATTTTTCGATGATGATATGGTGTTTACCATATCACCAGATTCATTGAAATATATGTGACCCTTACTTTTATTTGAAGATTGTTTTTTAAACGGATTTTTATTGTTAGCCGATTGTAAAGACTGAGTAAATTTTATATTTGGTGGCAACATTTTACTTTCATCTATAAATGTGGATGAGGGAACGCTTGAGGGATGTGGATTTAAATTATCATTGACTTGAAAAGAAAAATAATTAAAATTAGAAATGTGATTCTTACATATGTTTGCTATTTCTTAAAATTTATAAAAAGTTCTTAAAGTTTTTATGCCCTATGCATAGAAATTAGTATTTTCAATTAAGTTAATCGATTAACTGATTTCTCGATTAATCACCTCTATTTCAATTAATCGTCGTATGAATATTGGTGAGACCTATAGACCATTTCTGGTAAAATTGAGTTAGGAGTTGATTATATATGATTAATGTGTCCTCTTTCTAAATCTTTAATCCGTTTTTGTATACCTCGTATCAATTAGGAGATATCCAGCCCCATATGTGCTGCGTATCCCTATTTTTTCAAATTTCTTAACATTGGCATGGTGTATTGACCACTTTTTGGCCAATGAGTCAAACTTTCTATAGAAAAATAAAAACATTATTCGTCAATCTTGGTTTGACACATTTGAAATAAGCAACGCATATAAAACAAAAAACAATAAAAAAAAAACTATGACAACCTAGTTTTATAATGGTTAAAAAAAAAACTTTTGACCTGCTTGAAAGAAAACCAACAAAATTATGATAAAAACGGCTTATAGGCCATATAATAAAAAAATCTTTTTTTAAAAAATTGTTAATAACTCTGGATACGCAGTGCAAAAAGGCGTAAAAATTAACAATATTGTTTATAATAAATGCAGCTATAGATAGAGCAAACAAAAAAGAAAACCTATCTTGTTGAAATTTAATAATTTTGTTGTAAACTTTCTTTATCGTTTTTCTCGCAAACATGTTTTTGGTCGGTGCGGCTCTCCAATAATCAATCGACGTAATGTCGAAACAAATAATTTAAAGCTCAAATAATTATTCGACCAGAATAATCGGTTAAAACATATTTGTTTTTGGCAAAACTTGCTTATATCCTTAACCCGAACTTGAATAATTTTCATTGCACAATTAAAGGTCAAAAAAACATAATTTTTATTTTTAATAAAAACAATATTAAACTTGTATTCTTAACTTTGGCTGAAAAAATGTCAAGAAAACCTCAGAAAAAAGAAATATTTCTACAAAAACCTATTCAAATTAAATCCGATCCTAGTGTATTGTTTTTCAAAATTGAAGTTAGTAATCTATTGAAAGATTTCGCTTAGGTTTCTTTTTTGTCGTTTCTTCAAAATTTTTATGTAAAATGTTTTATGTAATTAAGTTAAGTTATTCAATCATTGTAATTTAAATTTGTTGATGTGCTTTAAGAGGCTCTAAGTCTTATTTGTACCAATAATTAAAATAAATAAATTATTAATTTTTTTAAAATTAAGGGAACTTTAGATAACTTTTTTAAGCAACTCAAAGCAAAAGTTATATCGTTTTTGTTTTCAAATTTATTAATTGACCACTTTCAGGATTGTGTTGATAGATCTATTTTGGGAATTTTCTAGTTTCGCATCATCAGAACACGTTTTGAAAGAAGTGACAATCCCGTGCAAAACATCAAACATTCATAGAACCTAATATATGAGCTCAAAGTTAAAGATTATCAAAATTGATCAAAAATAAATTGAAAACTTGTTCGTTATGTGCAAGCTCTACCTTTGGTAGATATGTATACAATACACGCTTTTTGTTTTTATTCTCCTTTTTGTTTTCACACTTGTTTTGTTTTAAAACAAGATGTAAAGGAGAAGTAAACAAGACCGTAATTTGTCTTTTTTACAAGTTTGTTATAATTTTTATGAAAAATAAATGAAAATTTTTCAAGTTCGAGCCCATACTCTATATTTCTTTATTAGGATATTGTCCTAACAAATAATCTATATATTTTTTGTTTTCAAATTTATTATTTGACCTCTTTCAGGAATGTGTTGACAGATCTATTTCGGATATTTTCTAGGTTCCCAGCATCAGAACACGTTTTGAAAGAAGTGACAATCCCATGCAAAACATCAAACATTCATAGAACCTAGTTTTCCCACTAAATGAGAACTAATATATGAGCTCGAAGTAAAAGATTTTTACCATTGATCAAAAATAAATTGAAAACTTGTTCGTTATGTACAAGCTCTACCTTTGGTAGATATACAATACACGCTTTTTGTTTTTATTCTACTTTTTATTTTCACGCTTGTTTTGTTATGTTTAAAAACAAGATGTAGTTGTTTTTATTTACTTCTTTCGCCACTATTTTTTTTTTATTCTACTTAAGAAGAAGTTGCAAGGATACATGTGTTTTAATCAAGTCACTCAACTCTCAATTTACATTTTGAAACTGTAGGAAATTTACTTCTTCTAAAACATGCTCCACTAAAACCGATCATAATTAAACTGGAAATGGAAGATATAAGTTACTAGTTTAAAGAGTACGTGTTCTACTTTGGAGAACAAACATCGATGTATAAATTCAAATAAACATTATCGGTGGAAAATAAGTTGTTCTACAAGCCGTTTTTTAAAACTTTCATATTTTAAAAATGGTAACACTGGCAGACTCTTAAGAGCCTTTTAATCGAAAAATTCGTATGATTTAGTGCCTTAGATTTCTCCTTATTAAGTATTTAAGTTTCTAAGGTACTTTCCTTTAAAAAATTGCAGGATGCTTTTAATCATCCCAAACAAACCATTACAAACCGTTACTCGATTAATCGATGAAATGATGTCGAACAATTGTTCGAGTAATTCGAAGTGGCCAATTTCGAGTAAAGTATAACTCGAACAATTTTGGTCGATTAATCGAGTAATTTAAAAATATGAACTATTTTATATTTTTTTAATATTTTGTATAAAATAATGTGACTGTTATAGTGAATATTTAAATGTTAAGTGTATTTTTATATTAAGTGAGCACTGTTAAAGAAATTATATTACGAAAAACGAAGAACTTAATGCGAAAAACTCCGATATCGAAGAAACTTGGATATTTTTTAAAGAAACAAGTTCTAAGACTGGGGTGTTTAAGATTATTGGTGCGGATTTGAGGGTTAAAAGTGGGATCAAACATTATTTTTTTTTTTAATTTAGTTGTCATTTGATCTAAAGAAAATAGATATAAATACTATATTTTCAAAAAGGAATTTTTAAATGTTATTTACTAAAAACTTTTAGTTGGTCCTTTTTGATGTCGTTGTAACAAGCCAATTTTAGAAGCCCTATAAGGAAATTCATAGCGGTCCTACCCAAAATTTCCACATATTAAAATTTACATATAGAAGTAATGAAGTTTTCATTAATATGATGAAAATCTTCTTAAATATTCATGAAAGTTGTTTCAAAACTTCTTTATAATTTTTTTAGAAAAATTACATATATCAAAATCCCAAAATGAAAGGACAAAATGGACTATTTTTTCGTTTAGTACTAACACACTAATATAACAAAACTGTGTCAAGTCTGAGTGAAATTGTGGGCGTTGTGGTGTAATGGTTAGCGCGTTGGACTTTTACACAGACGGTCCCGGGTTCGATCCCCGGTGCCGGCAACATCAAAATAATATGTATGAGTTTTTTCTATCCCTCATACGTATCGCAATGTCAACCTTCGGTGTTCCCATAGCAATTAACCCCACCGAAGTAAAATAATGAATCAGGGCTATGAACCAAGTTCGCCAACTCTCCATCAGGTGGCGAGCAACAACTGTTCTAAGACTTATCATCTCGCGCAATTACAGTGTTGCCATGTCTGAAGCCCTTCATCTTTCCCCACCTTTCGTCTCTATACTATCCCTTTCCAAAGAAAGCAACACACTAAATATAGGAAGTATTTCCTGAGTGTTGCCTCCCTTTAAAACAAAAAAAAAAAAAATACAAAACGGATTACCTTACAAATATTTTTATAAAACAGTTTAATACATATTTATGAATGAGTTATATTGAAAGAAAATCAATGAAGATTTCAACATATTTATAAAGAATTTCATTGATATAATAACGCTTTTGCTTTGAGTGTACTGAGACAAAACTGTCGCAATAATAAATGATCTTAGCAAATGTTTTTCTCTTTTAGATATACTTTTTACTAAAATTATTAATTAATTTGTTAATGTTTATATATATGTTATATTAGTACTAATAAAATATAAAAACTTACAAAAATATGAGATTTTGGAAAATAAAATTAAAGTAATAAAATTGTTCGAGTTACTCGAGTTATTCGAGCAATTTTAAAATCTTACTCGCCTACTCGAGTAAATTAAAAACCTCAAAATCGAGTTACTCGAACAAAAGCAAACCCGAGTAAATTGAATACCCTAATATGTATATACCAAGACAGTCGACTTTACTTAAAAAACAGTTTTAAGTGTTTTTATCAATATAGTACCAAAGAAATATATTTATTTTGCATTAAGCGATTAAACCGCTTACCGCTAACTTTGTCGATTAACCGTCCCGAATAACCGGTTAATCAATTTAAGTAGATTTAACCAATTAATCGGCAATGTCGAATAATTGAAAACCTAAATTTTGTTGATTTTTATAATAAATGAATTTTATAATTTTATAGCAGTCTTCTAAATCAAATTTTCATGTGAAACAACAACAAATTTTGCTTATAAGATCGTTATAAGAATCAACAAAATGATTTTGCATAAGGCCATTAAAACTTTTTTTTTTGAATATATACAAGAGTCCAAAATATATGAGAAATTTCAAACATTTTCTACAATTTTGTTTGTTTTACATGATTAACCTTTTGTGTATGTGTTAGCCGATATTTAAGCATGCTAAGGGCGAGTTTTTGGGATGTCAGTTCAACTTGGTTTAGTTAAACCGATAACAAATATATTAAAATTACAGTTTTTGCTTGGATTTAATTAAATTTACATAAAAGTATAGATCTCATTGTATTTATTGTGATAATGTCAAAATATATATTATGCCACCAAAAAAATTTTAAAATACACTCAACAAATTTGTTATAACTAGGATTTTTAACCCGGGAATTTTGTCCATTTTCCACTTCTCGATTCCCGGGAACTTTGGTCGGCTTCCTGGGAATTAAAAAAAAAACACTAAAACAGCCATGTTTGCTAAACTAACAATCCGTAAAAAAGTAAAAAATCTTTAAAATTTGAATAGTTTTTATCTATTTTTGTCAAGTTTTGCTCAAATACAATAAATAATCAAGACGTTTCTCTTCTTCTTTCATATATGAAGCACATAGATATAAAATATTTTATTCTACTATATAAAAACGAATTTTTGAAAAATGTTGAAAAAATAATGTTTAATTATTTTTAGTTAAATAAATGTTTAAAAATATTCCTGCATTAACAGTGATCGTTCAATTTAAATATATATATTAATAAATATTTATCTTGGAAATCATGGGAATGTTCAAAAAATTTTCCGATTTCCGGGAGATAAAAATGTCGGGAATTTGAAAACCAGTTTAGTGATATTTAATTGAGTTTAGAGTTACATATTTGCAATAAATCATATTAAATACTTTTATATTCGCAAAATTAATTATTTCATATAAGGAGGTTATGCAAATTTTGTATTTGAATGCATTTTTGATTTTAGTATTCAGCTTATTAAAATCGTTTATTTAATGTACGTTTTGGGGGAATAGTTATCACAAAAAAGCCGCTTTGACTCTGAGGTGCTGTTTACTAAGAAAATCAGTTCACGCAATACGCTACCCAGTTTCAAATGCCAAAAAGTATACATTTTCAAAAAATATAGTGATGTGATGTATGATGTTTGTGATATTCGTATCCCTTATTGGTGCTCTGACATCAACTTGGTATAACTTACGCTGTATAAAATTACACCGTTTTTTAAATACTATTCTCAAAACTCAATTCCATTAAACGAAACAAAAACCCTATGGAAAAAAGTGCGAACATTTAAAAATCGGAAAATGTTGGTTTTAAATATAAACTACCATACAACTTTTCAACAAGCAGCGATTTGGAAATTACTTTTCTAATGAATGTACATATGTCCTTAGTAGGGAATGCATTCCGGGATATCCCGTCCTGGAATAACCCGAAAAACTAAGCATTTTTCTGTTCCCTTAATCCCCCTGAATTGGTTTTTAAATATAGAATGGTTTTATTTATAGAACTTCTAAACTACTGATCCAATCGCTACGAACCAAATTTGAAATTGTAAAAGTTATGTTAATATTTTTTTAAAATTGGGATTGGGTCACACAATTTTAGTACAGCATTCGGGTGATAATTTGGCATACTTTGTCTTTTTAACAAAATTGTATAAACTTACATGTCACATCTAAATTTTTAGCAATTTCTGATTTTTTTTCCTTTGGTGTGGACGTAAGGCGTTTGTTGTTATTAACAATATTGGATGTATTTTCACCACCAATTTGTGTGGTACATTCTTGCGACAATAATTCACATGTGTTTAAAGTTTTTTCAATACTCGGCTCTTCATAATCTGAAGTTACTGAGGATGCCTTTGATTTTTTGTTTGTAACAGCAGAATAGGATGTCGTTGTTGTGGATGGCGGTGGCATCTGTTCACTAGTACTTGAAATTTCAGACGATTTATTGATTTGATCATTTTTATGAAGGTTAATGCTTTTAATACGTTTGGCTTGATTGGGAGTAGAGCTAGTGGAAAAGCCAATTTCTGAGGAATATTTTCGTTTTTTTTGTGATTCATCATTGTTCGATTCGTTATTACAAATCGAATTAGAGGTTTCTTCACTTTCTGACCCTTGTAGGAATTTTTCTTTTTTGTTTTTCTTAGACTTTTTTCGTTTTTCTAATGCATCTGTGGGCACAAACGCTCTGTAAAGGAAGAAACAATAATTATCCAATAGTTTTTAGTAAAGAAAAATGTTTAAGCTTACTTTAAACCTTTACAAAATTTTATTATTTCGATGGGTTCTTGTGGTGGTACAAATGAGCCATCGCTATTGATGAACCTTACCGTATCAACTTCAAATAGATACTGCACCCGGTTTTGCAGGCATTCCACATTTTCCCATTTTGGATCGACCATTATTAAAACCCTTTTTCTTTCATCTTCGAAAAATATCGACAAGTCAATATTAACTCCATATTTAGTCATTTTTAAAACAGTTCCAACACAGAATATACACAGATGGGAATACGCTGATTAAGGCAATATGGCGGCTAGAGAATAAGCAAAAGAAATACACAAAAAGAAACTGCAAAGGTATCTAAAAAGAGACAGATATATGTAACAAATCTGTAATACAAAATACATGGAGATTTTCTATAACTATCTCTCTCTTCACGTCAGTGCAATGTTAACAAACCCATACGCAGAGCTTCGAAAGAATTAATTCTATATGAGCTTAATTTACAAAAAAATTAATTCAGAATTAAAAAATTGTCATACATAATTGAATGAAGTTTTAGTAGCATTCAGTTAATGCAGTTAAAATGTTTAATCATTCAAAAATGAATTCAGTCATATTAGTTAAAGCTATTGAGAATTAAGCAAAGAATTCATTCCATGAGAATGCTATTTCGGAATGAAATTTCAGTAAAATTTGATTTATTTTTAAAAATTGAATTAAGCCTTTTCGAGCTTTGCCCACACGGTTCGAGATTACTTTTTAGGCATATTTAACACATCCGTGTATAATCTGTACCGAACAGGATTGTTCTATTGTTTCCACATGACATTGCTAGTTTGTTTTTTCAATGTACCGGCACGCATTAGAGTCCCAAGTCGACACTAAATTTTCGGATGCGACGAGACAATTTAGGTGCGACGGCGGCGGATAAATTGTCGTCTTATGTAGGATTCCCACTATCATCATAAACACGTTAAATCGTGTTTTGGCGTTAGACGTGGTAAATTTTTGTAATTAAAAAAAAAAGAGATTGAAAACGATTGCTGTGTGCAGGTTTAACCCTCAAACCGGCCTAAGCTTTTTTGCAATGAAATTCATACCACTTGTTCAGAACGGAAAGTAAACAATATGTTCTTCTACTAAATTTGGCGATATAGCCAAAATAGATTTCGAGCGAATCTCAGAAACTAATCCATAAAAATTAATAAGTTTAGGCATAAATTATTCCTCTTACCAATTTTCAACTACAGTCCAAAAATTACCAATTTTGTGTTTTTACATAAGAAGACATGGCGACTCGAAATTGAGCGAAAACGCACCTAAACATCAGCATATATTGATTAAACTTAAAGGTTTTGCAAATATAATCGTTTTACAAATTTCATAAAAATCCGTTCATACGTTTTTAAGTTAAGACGATGTCCTTTACAGCTATCCTTGTCGAATCCTGTTTGTCCTTGGACCAAAATTAGAGCTTTTTTTAAGTTTGAGCTCCAATCTTACTTCGTGTTTAGCATCGACGGTAAAGACTTTTGAAAATTGTGTTCATTTTAAAATATTTTTTTTGTAATATCACGAAATTTTAACTTTAACGCTTTCTCGCATCCAAACCGTGACATGCTCACAAAAGTTTACTTCACAAAATATTTCGTAAATTAATCTCGTTTTATTTAATTTTCCTAAATTAAATAATTTCCCACAAGGTGATGTTTACATTTTTTACCCACAAGGTGATGCCACATTTTACAAATTTCTCTCCCAAAATAGGGGAAAACACAGTGTTGTATCGCTACAACAAAAATCCCTTTTAAACCAGATTTGAGGTACATTGTAAACTCACTATAAACGATTACCTGTGTTAGTTTAAAATACGATCCGGATTAAGAGGAACTAGGAAAATGCCGGCGTTGGCAAAAATGTTTGTCGACAGCGCCAAAATTGTTTTTGAAGCAGCCTCTTCACGTTAGTTTTTACGTGATTTTGGATGTGTGTTTTCTTAGCGTTACCAACCAAACTTATAAAAAAAACAGAGTTACACATAATTAGTAGTATAATACAGTCGTTTAGAAATAGTCAGTTAAAGGTTATATTAAATGTTAATCAAAAATATTAAAAAAGTTTAATCGTCTTGTTCACATTTTTAAGAGATTAACTTGTCTATGTGAATTCCATTTAAAAATGGTTTATCGCCATGTTTAGTGCTTGATTAAGCAGTTAATCCCATTTTTAGGTGATTGACTTTTCTATTTGATTCCCTATAAACGAGGAAGATTAAAAAGGTGGATTAACTTTAACCAAGTAGGTTCATTTCGCAGTCTAAACTCCCTATAATTGCATTTCGTGCATTTGGGAATTATGTTCGGCATTTTTTGCACATTTCGTTTTGCATTTTCCGCCGCTGTTTTTTTAGTGTTGTAAAATTCTTCTACTTTCTACTACTCAATTCTTTTCAATCGAGTATACGGTAATTTTTAAACTTAATTGATTTTATATTTGAGTTATTAAAATTCTCTTCTTAATTGTCTGTGTAATTCAAATTTACTTTACCAACTCAATTGCATATTTTTGACTTCTTCAAGCTAAATTGTGCAAAAAATTATGTAAATGTTTTAGTTACTTTTTGGTACTCGGTATTTGAAAAATTACTGTTATCGAGTAATTAGTACTTAAACACTCCATAATTTTACAACATTAGTTTTTTATCATTTGCCGAATAAACGTGGGAA
This sequence comes from Delia radicum, assembly GCA_021234595.1. Taxonomy (NCBI): domain Eukaryota; kingdom Metazoa; phylum Arthropoda; class Insecta; order Diptera; family Anthomyiidae; genus Delia; species Delia radicum. Next base: position 94,551,624 of record CM037855.1, read on the forward strand.
AATTTATAAATTTCATTGATTAAAACTGTTTATTGTATACAATTAACGATTCACTGTACATGTTAAATTATTTTACAATAAAAGTTTACCAAAGTTAAGCTAAATAAAGTAAAACAAATTGAAAGGGAATAGTACTTTTATTACAAATACAACTTCAAAAGTACTGCAAAGATTTTTTCAAGAAGTCTTTTTGAGTAAAAGAAGGCGTGGGGATACACACATTGCAAAAAGCAAAGACAAAGCAATAATTGCAAAAAAAAACTGAAAAAGTCAATTCTTTTTCAATAGAATACAAGAAAAAAAAAAGCGGAGTACAGTGAATATTGTTAAGCACGCGAATGGAAAGACAAAATAATTAAATATATATTAACATAATTGGAAATACTACTATATAACAAAAAAAAAAATACAATCACTTTTGTTGTTTTTTTTTTTAAAAAGAACGCGCTATACCATAAGAAAACTTTTTTCATAGTAAAAAAGTGTGCTGGGCAACGTCACTTGTAAAATTGCTTTAACATCGATTTTTAACCGGCTTCGTTTAAAAAAGGAAAGCAAACACCGAACAAACACTTTTTACGATAGTTTTTTGGTGTTGTTTTGATTTAATTTAATCAAAACAAAATTAGTTGAACATCAACATCATGGGAGCCTATCTTTCACAACCCAAAACGGACAAAGTGTCCACTGATGAATTTAATAATTATTTGGCTGTAGGCGCCTCTTCAATGCAAGGTTGGCGTAATAGCCAGGAGGTAAGAAAACTTCGAAAATTTATATAAATATAAAAGGTATACATTTACTACTATTGATTAGTTTATGATAGATTTATGAATTTAACTTATTTGTTAGCGGTTTTTAACCTCTAAAATAAAGTTCTCCAAATGCTAAATATTCAAATAATTATATGTGCCATTTGTTTTCCTATGCGGAATAGCACCGCAAGAACTTATAAAGAATTAAATCATAAAATCGGTTTTCCATTCCAACTTAAGGCTGAATTAGTTTGTACGTTACGTTCCGTGATGAAACAGCTGATTTGTTTTTGATGTGTGCAAATGAGTGTGTGGTTAGTTTGTAATGTAACGTTGCGTGCCGGATGATGAACCTGTTAAGGCTCCATTAGTGTTGCCGTTCCGTGCCGTAACGAATCTGCTGTTTCGTTCATGGTTTATGTGAGTTGCTTTTTTTAAAAACGCACTATCCATAAACTAAAAACAAAACAGCTGATTCGTGACGGCACGGAACGACAAGACTAATTCTACCTTAAAAAACAGGATTTCTGTACTGCGTTAAATGACAGTAAATTCAGCTAATTGCTCTCACATAAAAAAACTAAACAACCAACACAAGAATTTTTTTTTTTTAAATTTTAAGCTACATTATTATAAGGATATGTTTGAAATGAGATGAAGATGGAAATTATACTTGTTAAAAAACGAAAGGAATCGCAGTAAATGATATTTGGCAGTTTATCATTAGGGACTGGAACTTGTAAAAGCTTTGAAGTAGGAAATAAAATTTGGTCAGATCATATGCTATGTCTAAAACTTGCCTCTACTGAAAATTTTAAAAAGTTAGATCTGCTCTCAAAATTAATTTGGAAGAATCATACAAATCAACTTATCAGCAGAGATTAAACGATTATATAAAACCAATTGTAAAATAAGGTAGATCCTTGAGTTGACGGAGTTAATAATAAAATATATAATATAATAATAATAATAATTCTTTATTTACATAAACTATACAATTTACTTTACAATTCATATAATTGAGATTTCATATGTAATAAAGAGTACATTTTATCGACAATGTTTAAACTAAAACGTCTGTCGCTAAAGGTTTTGGTAATTAATTATATTCTGATATTAAAAACGCTCTATATTTAAGTGCAATCTTTAAATATTTTGTAAGATTCGTCCAATCCTCTTCTTCTTGGCCATCTAGTACACAAAGAATTTCAGCATCTTCCAGAAGAGGTTTTCCAAAAACACTGGTCCTAAATTCTTTTAAAATTGGGCATACTCCGAGAAAATGTTGAAATGTTTCGTGTTCGTGCAGATTACACATTGTGCAATGTTTCCAACTTTCACTATCGTTTATGTCAACGTAATATCGGTTTGCATTAAGTCGTATCATCCCACTTCTTGCTTTGAACACCCAGGTGATTTTATCAAGGTTATGATTTGGTGTGATATATTGTTGCGATCTTGCAGGATTCAAGTATTTATAAAGTCTGGTGCTACTTTGAGCTATTTGCATTCTCTCATTCCATTTATTTCTTTTCATTCTGCTTAATAGATTCGAGCTGAAATATTTCCATTGAGAATCGGTAAAATTATTTCCGGGCCATTCCAAATTAAATTTTATTGCCATCTCTTTTAACTCCTTTACAAACAACAGTTCTCGTCTTAATAAAATTTTTGATAAGATATTGGGTAAACGGGTTTCATTGTGTTCAGTTTGCCGGAGTTAGTAACAGCAATTCAAATATCAGTTGAAACACAATTACTAAACAACAGTAATAAATTTAAACAGAACTGGTTTAATTACAAATGTTTAAATGCTAGAGAAAAAGTTTTTACACTACTTAACGTATACCGAAACTCAAATGATATGAATGATAAACAAATGTATTTGAAAGCTCACCACATAGAAAACTGCAAATAAATAGAGTACATGACTCAAAACATTGGTGGAAAATGGCGCATGAGATTAGAGGCAATATTGGGGTACGAGGATAATGAAAATTGTGGTATGAGGATAATGAATTGGATAGAAGCATTTCAACTGCTGAAGTAACGTTGGTAATGCAAATGATGAATAAGAGCAAAGTACCTGGGGAAGATAGAGTAATATACGACCTGCAAAACTTCTCACATTAATTTTAAACACAATTGACCAAAACGTATAACATGATGGTCCAAACTGGAAGAGTAGATGAAGCATTTGTTAAGGCAATTATGTTCCCAATATTTTGTGCTCCCCGGGTAGGCTTGTTGGTAGCGGGCTGGCTTATCAGTGCGGGGATCGTGGGTTCGATTCCTACCAGAGTCACTGGTCTGTTTTCGCTACAATGCGCCGAAAGCCATAGTAGCTAGTGCTCGGTTAGGGTAATAGTATATAATTTGTAATTATATGATTATTAATTAATAAAAAAAAAAAAAATTCCCAATATTTAAAAAGGGTGAATCTAACTTATCAGGTAACTAGAGGTATTTCTAACTTACCAGGTAACTAGAGGTATTTATGGTAATCATAAATGAAAGAGTTGATTCATTTATTGAGAAAAACAGTATATTAAATGAGTTTCAGTCCGGATTTCGAAGACAGTACTCTACAGTTGACAATATCTACAATTTAGCCTAAATAATTCAACTAAACTTTGAAGAAAATAAAAAAAGGATACGCCTTTTTTGTTGATTTTAGAGCAGCCTTCGACAAAGTTCCAATGCAGAAATTAATATATAAATTAAATGTCATTGGCTTGTCAACTAAAATTGTAAGACTATCGAAACTTATCCTTAAAAAAATATATATTTTGGGCAAAAGAGAGTAGAATTGATGAGGAGTTCAGTATATGCTTCAGTTTAACAAGTTTTATTGTGTGGCGTTCAAACTGTTTAGGTTTTGTATCTAAATTTTAAAATAAAACCTACTGTAAAATGTTACAAGCGGCTTCTGAAGTGATACTTGTATCTATAAAGATTTAATAGCAGCTATGGGTTCAACATATATATGTGACCACATATTACGTATAAATTAAATTTCAGCTCTACTGAGAGCACGTTGCGATACTCTTCCATTGAAAAGTGTTAACAGAAATATTAGATCTAATACAACCACTATCTGTTGTTTGTGTAATTGGGTGAATCTGAAAACTTACTGCACTTTATTGGGAAAATGTGCAGTACTTAGTGAATTCCGGCTAAGATAAATCGGGAAGAACTATATTAATGAGATTGAACTAATAAATCTATTGAACGGTATGAATGTCTAATGTAATTGGAGAAATTTAGCAGGCTTTATAATACATGATTTAAGATATATACAAATTTTTCTCACAGAGTACGACACTTAGTACTTAAGTTTTATTTATTGTAAATTAATTAATATGTAATTATTATGGCTGATGACATAATGTCAATGCCTCTCAAGACTTTATTATTTTATAAATAAAAGTCATTTAACTAACAAACTATTTCGAAAAAATATGCAAAAGTAAGCAAAATAAATTTATATTCTGATAAAATATTTAAAGTTTTTTTAATCATTTATGCGAAAAATCTTATTTTGTTGATATATTTCTATTTTTTTTAAGAGATTTTTTATGTGTAAATCACCAAACGAGCTTAAAAATCGCCAAGTTTGGAGAGTAATTGCCATATCTGACAACCCAGTCCAGTACAGATGCTCATTTTTAATATAGATTTCTAAAACATTGATATTTTTAAATTTATTCCTATATAAGGACATCTTCCATAACATCATACTGTAAAAAAGAAACTTTTTATTGCTTTCAAAAGGCTCAAATTGTCATTTAAAAATCTTTTAATTAGTATCTAACCCTCTTACCGGCAAGTCCGCCTTCAGCCGGGGTATTTTAAATTGGCTATAAGTGCTCCAAATGAGTTGTAATAAGAACTTAAGCTATTTCGATAGAAAACCAAATTTACAAAATATTTTTTGATGAAATTGTTTGTGTTCATGGCACGGTTTGAAAACAAGAATGCGTTAAAGGTAAAATTTCGTAAAATTTAAAAATATAAATATTTTGAAATTAACACAATTTTCAAAAATCTTGAAAACACGTTTTGTTTGACTAGAAACCGTTGATACTCACCACAAAGTAAGATTGAAGCCTAAACTTTTCAAAAAAGCTCTAACTTTGGCCAAGGACATACAGGATTTCACTAGCCTACCCGTAAAGGCCATCGTCTTAACTTAAAAATGTATGGACTGATTTTTATAAAATTTGGCAGAAAGATTATATTTAGTAGTACATACTAGCAAATTTTTTGTGTGCATGGCACCGTTCGGAAGCGAGAGGGCTTTTAATTTAAAACTTCGTAAAATTTCGAAAAATAAATATTTTGAAATGAACACAATTTTCAAAAATCTTTAAAACATATTTATGTTGACTAGGAACCGTTGATACTTAACACAAAGTAAGATTGAAGCTTACACTATTAAAACTTCTCACTTTGGTCCAAGGACATACAGGATTCCATACAGATGTCTGCAAATGACATTGCCTTAGCAGAAATATTATATTAAGCAGTATTAACAAACCCTTTAAGTTTAATCAATATATATTTAATTCAATGAGCGTTTTTCGAAAAACGATAATCGCCATATCTTCTTAAGTAAAAGCACAAAAAGTGCAATTTTTGGACTGCAGTTGTATCATGGCAAAAGGAATAATTTATGCATAAAGTTATTATTTTTATGAATTCTTTTTTGAGATTCTCTTTAAACCTATTTTGGTCCATATCGCCAAAAGTTATTATGTTTATGGATTAGTTTTATTTATTTATTTATTTATTTATTTATTTATTAATCCATATTGTAATACAAAGCCATTAAAGCCAAAAAACGTATTACATAGCAATACAATCCTGAGTATAGTACTTAACCTAATCTATACAAATAACTTATGTAAATATAAATCATGCATAAATAACTGCACCCATCAATTTAACTTTAACTTATTGGCTCCCCAGCCGTAACAAATTATAAAAAGATTTGAGATTCTCTATGAACCTATTTTGGCCCAATTCGCCCAAAATAGGCAACGAACAAAATTTTGGTAGAAAAACATATATTCTGCTAAATTAACAAAAATATTTGATAAAAAAAAAAATTGTATACTGCTAATTTCAGAAGGTACATTTTTATTCGCATAAAAAAACTTTCAAAATATTAATATTAATCAAATTTTTTTTTGCTTATTTTAGCAGATTAATTTGAGACTTTCAATTAACTAAAAAGTAGCTCAAATATAACAAAAACTTTGTAGATTTTACAGACTTATATTTGCTATTCATATATTACTACTATTGGCAAAAAAAAATTGCAAATCTCAGCAGTTTTTCCTGCAACGTCGTTTTGAACAAATTTTTAGTAGTTTTGGAAAAAAATATTATGTCAATTAAACTTAGTTTATTGGCCTGTTAAGTTAATCTTATTTATTTATTTATTTATTTATTTATTCGTAATACAATAAGCCTACAAGGCCAAAGCGTATTACTAAGTAGTACAAAATACTTCACTAATTATAAGAAAAAAATTATAATATAATACATTATTAATAAAAATAAAGAAAACAATATTAATAGCAACCCTAATAATAGAGAAAAGAAAAAAAAAAAACACTCTTGTAAGATATGACCCAGGTACACAAATATGACATGACCATTATGAAATAGTAGCCCCAACCCGCGAAATTCAAAAAAAAAAAAAAGAAAATCATCGATTATTCAGATATGGATTCCTCTGAAAATTACGCAAGAGTCTATTTTTAAAAGTATCGGTGGAAACAGTTAAATCATGCAAATTTTCGGGTAACTGATTCCAAATTCTCGCAGTTCTGACAAGAAATGATCGTTCATAAACTGAGCAAGTAAACAAGGGATAAACAATATGGGTATTCCTCGGAGATCTAAAAAATACAAATTTAGAAGCCAAATATTGTGGCACATTAAATTTAAGTATCTTAAACAGGAAAAGCATATTACGTAATTCAAGGTACTGCTTAAAGGAACATCCCAAAAATTCATTAACAGCACCAATTACGCGAACATGGTCATAATGAGCAATTTCAAAAACAAATCTTACTATTCTCCTAAGCACACTTTCAAGCCTATCAATATTATAGGATAACGTACCACATACAACCTCAATGCCATAATTAAGGTGTGACATGAGTAAAGCATGTGCGATCATACGTTTAACCCTGAGTGGCAGGTGAAGTCCAGAGCGGTAAAGTGATCTCAGACCTAGAGTTACCTTAGCAGAAATAGCATCAATATGGGGACCAAAATTTAAGTGATCATCAATTACCAGACCTAAGCATCTGAGACTATCAACAAACATAATATCCACACCACCCATTCTAATATGGGGGTAAACAACGCTGCGATATAGTGAGCGAAACATAATAGCCTTGGTTTTCATGGTGTTAATAGTAAAGTCATTATGCACCATCCAATCATTCAGATTGGCAAGGTTAAAATTGATCACTGCCTCCAAAACCTCTGGAAACTCTCTTCTATTATTAAAAAGCAGTTGAATATCATCTGCATATAGAAAAGGTTTCACCAAATGTAAATCCAAGCAATCCACACAATCATCTAAGTACATTAAAAAGAGAAGGGGTCCAATGACAGAACCCTGAGGAACTCCTGAGTAAAGAAAGGCAACGTTAGAATTAGAACCGTGTAAACTGACGAATTGAGATCTACCCCGTATATATGAATAAATTAATTTACAAGCCATTCTGGAAAAAACCATAAATTCTATTAAGCTTAAGTTAATCTTAAAACAAAATTAACCTGAATTTAACTGTTCCTAATGTTTTTCAGTTCTACACTCAAAAAAAAAAAAGTTTGTAAAGTCAGCAAAAAATTTTGCTGAGTCAGCAAAATTTTAGTCAGGAGGATGCTAGCAAAAAAATTGCTAATGTCAGCAAAATCTTTTGCTGAAAATCAGCGAGCTGATTTTTAGCAACAAAATTAGTAGATTCAGCAAAAGTTTTGCTAACACTTAGTAGACTGAAAAAAACCCAAAAAAATTGTAATTTAAATTACAATTTTTCTATATCATTAATAATATCAGATCTACGCTCACACATGTGAACTTAAGCGCTTCCTTGGAAAATTTGTAAAATTTTCAATACCAAACATGGGGCAACAACAGTTGGGTATTTAATTACATGGCAATTACTCAATTTCACCAAATTACATGTAATTAAACATAAACAAATAATTTGCCTGTAAATAAATTCACAAATATTAGTATTGTGTCCCATGTCTGGTATTGACAAAATTCAAAATTTTCCAACGAAGCATTTAAGTTCACAAGTGTGAGCGTACACTAAAAAAAAAAGTTTGTAAAGTCAGCAAAAATTTTTGCTGAGTCAGCAAAATTTTAGTCAGGAGGGTGCTAGCAAAAAAATTGCTAATGTCAGCAAAATCTTTTGCTGAAAATCAGCGAGCTGATTTTTAGCAACAAAATTAGTAGATTCAGCAAAAGTTTTGCTAACACTTGGTAGATTAGAAATAAAAAAAGCGTTGGTAAAAATTAATAACTTTTTTGCTGAATTTTAGTAGACTGAAAACAACGCAAAAAAATTGTAAAAAAATTGTAATTTAGTTAATATATTTGCTGAAAATCATAAAACATATTTTTGTGATTCTTTTAAAAATAATTTACAATAATTACGAAATATAAAAAATTTAATTTTCCCACATTGACGACATGAATTAATTTAATATCTGAAAATATATATAAATAAATATATATAACATAACAAAAATTTTCTTTCAACTACTTACATCAATCGTTGTCTAAATGATGCTTTCTTTTAAAGAACGCAACTGCCGAAAATAATTATAGAAACGAATCGAAAAAATAAACAAAAACAAACGAAACGAAAAAAAAACGTTTTTTTTGCAATAAGAAAAAGGAACCATACAAATCTACCTAAGATGTGTGTCTTTGTCTTTCGCTTTACTCTGTCTACATGTCTGTATATGTTTGTTTGCAATTTGAGCACACTAGATTATAAATCTATTAACATTTATTATAGAAATACATATTAAATTTAAATATTTTCTTTTTAAAAATAATAATTGTCTATTTTATTAATAGACAATTATTTTCACAAGCCGGTGACAACGCAAAATTTGAGATACAAAAGTCTTCCATGGTTGATTTTTTTATATGTCTTATTAGAGTTGTACTTTTTAGTATCATTTTCCTCTTCTCTACTACATCTTGACATGCCGCGACATCTGCTTCATTGTGCGTATATCTTTCAATCTGGTTGTCATTCACACTATTAATGTGCTTATCAGCACAATTTTTTTTAGCAAAATTAATTAGTAAAACATTAGTATATTAGTAAAGCATTAGTATAAAACAGTTAAGTGCTGAATAAGTATAACAAAAATTTTAGCTGAAAACACGATTTTAGCAAAAAAATTTGCTAAAAAATAGTATACCTGATTTAAAAGACGTTTTACTAACTTTTGTACTAACTTATTTTTTTGAGTGTAGTTTAAGAAATGTAAAATTACACGATGATGCCACATTGATTTTGACAAAAATTTTTAGTTTCCTGTATCTTCTAGCACAATTTCTTCATAAGCCACTTACTACTTCATCATGTCCTACCTCGAACTCATGATCAATATATTCTGTTTCAATACATATAATACCAGATGCACAACTTTTGTAAAAAGTTGTCAATCATGCTGAAATCAACAAGAAAACAAACAAAGAAATATTCTAAAATATTTAAAACAATTACTTTATAATTTTAACTCATACTGAAGGAGCGGTGGATGAAAAACACATAATTAGCTCGCTCCACAATCAAAAATTATACCAAAACACAGCTGCGCGTATGTATTTGTAGTTCATAGTGCAAACCAATACTGAACATTTTTTATTATTGTATGCTTTAAATACGTTGGTTATTTCGCGTGTGCCAAACCAATTCTCAACTTTTCGACCTCTTGTTTTGAACTACGGTTTCTCAATATAACTGTGGCGAACCAAGAGTGAAGAATAATGTTTTTTCTTTAGAAAATTTGCTTTATAGACCAAAAAGTTGCGTGTACATAAAACTAATTTTAAGAAATTATGAAAATTAGAGATACGAAGCATAAATGGGGGTATCTCCTATTTGATACGAGATATCAAAAAACGGATTACATATTTAGAAAGAAGGCACCTTCATCACATATAATCAGTTCCTAACTCACTTTAGCCAAAAATGTCTATAGGTCACTCCAATATTCAAACGGCGATATACTGCTTATTTTATATGTGCTAAAAATGCATTCTTAAGGAATAATTGCGTTTTATTTAAATTGGTCTGATATTTGGGCAAACTATTTATAAATACTGCATAATGCATGATATCGAAAATTATCAAATTCGGCCCTTAGAAGTTAAGGGACCCACTATGCAATAATATTTCAAATATTATAGCCAGTATTATTGTCAATAAGAGCGCAATAAGATGTACAATACTTCTGCACAAATTATGTCACCACTGTTTTGTTCTGCTGTGGAGGGATACACAAATTGAACAATCTTTCCAAAACACTATAAAATATTTTTCAAATTTCTTGGTTGCGCAATAAGAATTTTGATTTTTTTTTGCAATATATTTTACAACCTTTAAATTTGATATACACACTGGTAATATTTTGCACAAAAACAAAAGTTGCACAAAAATATTGCGTACTTGTGTAAAAATATCAAATTTTTTTATAGCGAATTTGCATTATAGCCGAAATCTGGTTTAACCGGATTTTGGTGACAATCTGGTTATGAAACGTAATTTCAGACCAGATTTTCAATACAAATTCATAGCTAGATTGTCGGACATCTGGTTTAAAATTACGCTTAAAATTATGTTGGAGCGATACAACACTCTGTGAAATTATCCAAATGTGACATCACCTTGTGGAAAAAAATGTAAACAAACAATAAAAATTTGTTTAACTTATCTCAGTGCAGTTAAACTGCATTAGGGTGATCACCTCAAGTCAACAACTTGTGGTGTTAGTTGCAGCGTCTGTTGATGCTACTGTTGTAGTTATGCCATTGAGTATGGCTTTTATAATTAAAAAGTTGTGATCGATAGGTACTCAATGTATAATGGTGTTGTTTGTGCCTTAGACATATACAAAATAAAATGTGGAGCCTACGATTTGAAACATTATATACATACTTACTTTTTTTCTATAATCCTATTCTCGAAAATATTTAAAATTAACTTTCTGCATGGGGCGCAAAAGTTATATATCTAGTCCCTTAATTCCCGCTGGAACATAGGCCCTCAACAAAAGCCTTCCGTTCGTTTCTGTATGTTGTCATTCTTTTCATTTCGTTCAACGAAATATTATTCAAAAGTAAATCCATTTTGATTTGACGTCTCCATGTATTAGCAGGTCTGCCGGGTCTTCTGGATCCCTGAGGATTGTACTCTATGGACTGTTGAAATGTATCCGTTACTGAAGAGTTTATGCATAGATTTAGTTTTGTTAATGTTAACTTGTAACCCAGCTTTAGCCGCGCGATCTGCAAACAATTTAATCTGGACTTACATACCCGAATAGCGATGGGATAGAAGTCAAGCATCATCTTTATAGTCGAAATCGTATATTTTGTAATAGTAAAATTACGCATTACCATATCGAGAACTACATTAAATAGCAACGGAGAAAGGACGTATCATTGACTCATCCTGCTGTTTATCCAAATGGTATTTCTAACTTTGACGTTATGACTAACATAGCACTGATCATTATTTTAAAGCTCCTTGATGATTTTTATCAATTTTTCAGGAACTCTTTTTACACCTCAAGGTTTCCTATATCGCACTGTGTTGTAGGGTGTCGAAAGCGATCTTAAAGTCTACAGAGCATGTATAGCGGCGATCGTCATTCCACTGACTGCTCAACAATGACCCTAACACTATTAATATGATCCACGCACTATTTGTTTGGCCCGCTTGCTCTTTCCTTAGTTAAGGCTAAAGGACTGACGAAATGCGGTTATGCAAGATGTGCCCTATTATCTTATTCAGCATATTCAGTAGAGTAATGCCCCTACAGTTTTCTCAATCTTGGAGGTTTCCCTTTTTGGGAATATTGATAATTACGCCCTCTCTTATCGTATCAGGAATTGTTTCATTATTCCAGACGGTTTCAATTATTGGTTTCAATCAAATCGCCGAAAGATGGGTATTAGCTTTCTGGGAGAGTACCATCAGATCCTGATGATTTGCTATTTGCGAGGCGGTATATTGCGTTCATTATTTCGGTCACTGAAGGCGTTGTTGTTTTTATATCATGACATACGTTTTGAGTGTAACGCATTGGCTGCCAATCACACAGATTAAAAATGTTGTATGATTTGGCGATAAAAGATCTCTGTAGTATTTCGTCAAAATTTATTTTTTTTGGTCTTTGGCGTAGACCAATTCGCCTTCCACGTTCTTTTGAGGTTTGATATTGTAATGGCTAATCCTGCTATTTCCTTTAATATTCTATATAGATCATTGGATCGACCTGTTCTATTGTTGCTTGGGCTTCTTTGGGTATCTTATTTTATCTAGTCTCGCTCTTTTGACTTTTCGATTTTCCGCATTGTATTTTTGAGTCGCTTCTTGCTTTGGCTGTAGCGATTTTGCAACATTTATAGCAGCCTTACAGATTTTAGTTGGCTCAATAAGCAGCCATGTGTTGTCAGAGACCCATGGCTTCTTTACTTTTTTGAAGTAACCTAATTCGTCCTAGGCGTTTTCGACAAACGTGGACCTGATGTCCTGCCAATACTCTGGCATATTTTGATCAGATGTTCCAGTTATGTGTGGAGTTTTATTTCTTAGAGCGGTGGAAAATTAAGAAACCGTTTCAGGATCTTTCAATCTTTGCACGTTAAATTTCCTTCTATTAAGTCCTTCGCATCGTTTATTTTTCAGCTGTACTACTGATATTAGCAGATGGTTATCGCTGGTGACATCAGCACCTCTTTTGTTTCTTAAGCATCCTGCTTACTGCGAAATTTCCATTTGATGTGATGCGAGTTCCCCATTTGATTTCATACGGCCAATTTCATGTTTTCCCACTACACTCTCTTTATTGTTGTTATTACTACCTACCTGAGCATTAAAATCCCCCTTTAATATCGTCGTGTCTGATGTTTGTAAGCAAACATGCTATCCGTCGGTGCGTAACATTATAGCAACTTGAGTTTCTTGCTATGGATAGCTGTGGCTGCCTCTTTGGATAGAAGAAATCCGACCCCACATACTCTCGGTTGATCAACTGATTTCCCAGAATAAACCAGCGTTGAACCGTTGGCCATTGTGTGCTCATCACTATCCGGCCATATTATTTCGCTCAAACCCAGAATTTTATATCTGATAAACTAATTATCTACCTGAGCTAGTTTCGTCGTCTCAATTATAGTTCGAACTTTCCAACTACCTATTCATTCCAATGTTCGTCAGCAGCGGTTAGTAGTTGCATGTCCGTTTTCGTTAGCGTTGTACCGTCATGAGTTTCTGTGCATTGTAGGTGAAGAAGCATAAGATGTTACAAGCATAAGATTTGAGATATACATCCTAGCCTAAGACCTAAGATTGGTGATAAGGCAGCTATCCAAGTGTCCAGTCCCACTTTGCAGTGGGATTGCACAGTACATCTTGCTTGAGACGCCGATATGTACTGCGGCCATTCAGGTACATGACTGGTCGCCTTCTTACCCTAGCTAGCTTTCAGCGGATGCTGAAAGACCATTTCCCGGGAAGTAGTGAGCTGCTTGGGCTTTCAGACATATTAATCATTTCTGGTCTCTCCCAAGTGAATGACAATCAGAAACTTTCCACACTACGTGCACCCCTGTATCAAGCCCCATTACACAAAAGTTATGGCGGTTTAAAATTTAAAAAATTCTCAAAATTAAATTTTTTATTTGAATTCAACAAAAAAAAATTTCATGTGTTATTATTTGATATTTTTTGATGTTTTCGTGAAAATTTACTTTCTCATTTTGTGCTTTAAAAAAATTATCTTAATATTAAATTTTTTAAATTAGGATGCCCACAATTCAATTTTAAATTTTGATCAAGATACAGCATTCTTTGCTGTATATGATGGTCATGGTGGTGCAGAAGTCTCAACATATTGTGCTGATAAATTACCAGAATTTCTAAAAGCTTTATCGGCCTACAAAAATGGAAAATTTGAACGGGCACTTATAGATGCCTTCTTGGGTTTCGATAAAACATTGTTGGAACCACAAGTAATTGAAATACTGAAAATCTTAGCTGGAGAAAAGAATTTTGTTGATGGCGATGACAGTGATGCCATGGAAGATGATGAAGATGAAGATTTGGCTGAATTGCACGAAGAAGGTAGTTTGCCATTGGATGAAGTTATGGAAAAATATAAGGGACATCCATCAATGCCAACATTGAAAAAGTTAAAGGATAGCAATAGTTCTAAGCCACAATCACCATATTTACGTGGCAGGCGAGCTGCAGCAGTCATTGCTGATGCTGCAAATAAGGCAGAATTAGATCCAGAATCAAAACCAGAAGGATCTTCAACATCAAAAGCAGCTTTATCGGCTTTACAAGGTAAATGTTACTAAAAGACGTTATTTTTTTGTAAATATATAAAATTATAATTATTTTCTTTAGAAGATGGACCAAGCTCTTCAAAATCTTCAGGTAACAAAATGGAAACTGAAGAAGATTCCACTGTTAGTAGTAGTAGTTCTAGTGCTAGCAAAAATAATAATTCCTCAAAAAATGCTGCTGAAGCAGAAGCTGTATCATCTGCAGCTGTAGCAACTACCACCGAAGAGGCTCCAGCAGCAGCGGCATCATCAGCTACAAATGGCAAGTCAGCTATTGAATCATCACCAGATTCATCTGCTGTTAAAGAAAATGAGCAAAATGGTAGCGTATCTTCATCAGAAGTAAAAAAGAATATACCATCTACTTCGTCGACAACTAAGGAAGTTGTCGCCGTTGTTTCGGGTTCTGGTGATGCCAACAAAAAGGAACATAAACAAAATGGTAATGTAGAATCATCTACAAAATCTCCAACAAAAAAAGAAGCAACTTCATCAGCTATTACATCGACAAGTAAGGAACAAAAGGATAAGAAAAAAGCTAAAATGGTAGAAGATGATGAAGATGAAGATGATGGTAAGTACGAAAAATCATTTCAAATAAAGAAATTTCTATAATATTTTCTTATTATAGCAAATGAAAGCAATGCCCGACAGGCTTTAGAGTATTCTTCTGAAGATGAGGAAGATTTGGGCGAAGATGATACAACTGATGAAGATGCTGATTATGATGACGATGATGAGGTGGAAGAAGAAGATGAAGAAGTCGATGATGAGGAAGATGAAGAATCCTATTTGGCTAATGAGCAATTTTGTGCCAATATGATTGAAGAACCAGGCAAAGATAGTGGATGTACAGCTGTTGTAGGATTATTATATGGACGTGATTTATATGTGGCCAATGCTGGGGATTCACGTTGTGTAGTTTGCCGTAATGGCAAAGCCATTGAAATGAGTTTGGATCATAAGCCCGAAGATGATGAGGAATCAGCACGTATTATTAAAGCTGGTGGTCGTGTTACTTTAGATGGTCGTGTTAATGGTGGTTTAAATCTATCTAGAGCATTAGGTGATCATGCTTATAAAATGGTAAGTTGTAGTATAGGAAAAAACAAAAAACTATAAAAAATGTTGCACTCCAAAAAGTTTGTCGGTAGAATTTTATAAAAATGACAGTCAAAACAAACTAAATGGCTACAACGGTAATTCGTAGTTACCTTTTAATTTTTTTTTACAGTTGAATAGCAACTAGCAATTGCAATAAAAATTACTAACAATTTTTAACTAGAAAAATTTTATTTTTTTGTTTTGGTGCTTTAAAAATATGTTTTAATAAAAAAATATTTTGAGACAATTTAAAAATAATGAGCACAAAAAGACCACATTTTCAATTTTAACTCTTCTGATTTTAGTAAAACTTGGTATAAATATTCTACTAGATAATGTTTACGTATTTTAGCTTTTCGTTATAGTTCGCTTTTAGTCGCTGCTTAAAGTTGGGGTGTTTTTTACAAATGGGTAAGAAATAAACAATCTGGTTTGTGATGAAATTCGATCGATTTAGATTTCAATCGATATGATTAAAAATAAAAATTTTAAAATAGAATAAAGGAGTATTGAAATTAGTTTGAATTACTTTAACTGTATTGGGGAATTTCGATTTACGTCTTTAAATCTTTTTTTTAAATTAAAATTAATTAAAAACATTCGGGTTTGAATTGATTTTTAAAGGCCGACACTGTCGGCTTAGCCGTTTGACATATTAGACCATAATTACAAAGAGTTGTTTCCCTGGAAAACGTTTTTCAACGAAGAACAACAAAATCACATATTTCATGTGTGACTCGATTTTATGAATTAATGATATAAAATAAACTATTAGAATTTCAAATTTAAAAATGCTACGTAATATGCAGAGGGCGAAGTTGACCGGCTGTAAGTCGGCGAACATCCGCCGCCGTATAATTCTTACTTGCATTAGCCGCCGCCGAAGCATGCGGCTTTCATCGGCTAAAATTCTTAGCCGACTTTGATAGCTAAGCTGAAATGTTATTTTTTTTTAGATTATAGTTTACTTTTAGCTAAGTAGATTACTATTAAATCTTTTGATCTATATTTTGCGGCAAGGCAATTCTAAAATATAAATCAAAATTGTTTAGTTTTACTGAGTATATTTATGATTTTTTAAAGAAGTTGGAATTTGCGTTACTATGGCTGCATTTTTTTTTGAAAAACAGATTATTCTTCTTAGCATTTTCTTAATGTTGCAAAACTGGCCAATTTGTGTTTTGGGATTCCAGCCACGTCAGCATCTTCAGAACAAGCTTTTTCTTTTGCTGGGAATTGGGTTAACGAAAAAAGAAGTAGACTCCATCCTGCAACAATAGCTATTCGTGCATGATAATATGAAAGACGTAGAACCGTTTTTATCAAAATAATCAAAATCTTACAAACTTAATTAAAATGCCTCATTCTAGTGAAGCAATGAATTACTTTTACTTTTTTAATCTCCTTTTTTTAAATAAATAAATCAATTTAATTTTTTCAAATATTTCTAACCCTGCAGGCACACGATCAAGATTTTCTTAATAGTCTTTTACATATACTGTTTGTCAAAACATGTAAAAATTGACAGCTGTGACGTAGGCTACACGCAAGTTGAAAGCAATTTCAATATTTGTGAAAGGAAAAACAAAAACAATTTCAAAAGAATTGTAATCAGTTTTCTTGAACGTAAATTGATACACTCCACTTGAAAGAGAAATCTGAAGCAAGTTCGTTTCAATTTTAAAAAGTGTGAGTGTATTGGTAAAAAAGTGCGAGTGTATTAAAACTTGATCGGCAAAACGTGATCGTGTAACCATCATGTAAAAACAGTCCGCTACAAGCCGGCTTTAAGCCGCCGCCGAGTTATTTTTGCTTAGCCGCCGCCGCCGAAAATTTTAGCTCGGTTTCGCCCTCTGGTAATATGATATTAAGATGCAACAACGTTTTGTTTTTATAAAAAACTCATATGAGTTGCTTTTCTACTATTTGCTAATGCAATTGTGATGTATGTTCTTTTTTGCATAGTTTAATGAACAATTCTTAAAAAAAAACATATTTGAAAAAAAATCATTAATACTAAGTTTATAATTAACACATAAATTAAATGATACACATTTAAAGAAATCGAGAGAAGTACAATTGTTGTTGTCTCGTGTGTGTGTTTTTCAGCCATGTTAAGTGAATGGTTTTCCCGGTGCCTTCAAATGCATTAAACGATCGAGTGTGCCAAATGTCAAATCGATTACAGAGAAACGTCAATTGCACTGTAGTGCAACGGTTCTCAATGGGGGGTCCGCGAAGAGTTCCAACAAAATTATTGTTTAAAACAAATTTAAAAAAATTTCACAATGTGTTTTGCAATTTTATTAATAATTCAAATTATTAAAATAAATAAAATTAGTAATTAAAAAAAAAAATCGTGGACTTGAAATTGTCCATCGCTTAAATAAGTAGTCGACTTTAATAATTGTGCACCATTTTTATAATTGATTCTATTAACAATTTTTAAAGTTGATTTAGTTTTTTATATTTATTTTTACATTTTTAACATAAATGAGTTTTTTCATTTAATTTAAAAGCCACTCTAGCAAACGGGCTAAATAAAATATAACAAATGACATATTTCCAAAAATTACAATAATTTTTTTATGAAAGTAATTCATTAACACCGTAACAGTAGTGTGAAATGCGTGTAATAAAAAATAGGTGTGAGGACGAAAGGTAATACAATTTTTTATTTTTTGTGGACAAAAAAAAAATTTGAAATATATTTTATTCCACTAATTATGAATTTAGATAATAACGAATTAATTTGTCTAGATCCACGGAGTTTAACTGTACTATTTGATTTTTGTAATGTTTTTTTATTTTAAAAATAAAAACTCAATTTGTGTTCTTTTTTCGTTACTGTCCGTGCATCAAAAGTTGGTGGCAACCGCTGCTGTAGTGGATAACACTTGCCAAAAGAAGATCTATCAACACATTCTTGAAAGTGGTCAATTAATAAATGCGAAAACAAAAACTCTATAGATTATTTGTTTGGACAATATTCTAATACAGAAATATAGAGTATGGCCACGAACTTGAATAATTTTCATTTTCATTAAACAAAATTTTTTTTCTCTACAAATAATACTTCCAAGTTTTTATTTACTGAAATTTATGTATTTTTTGATTGCTGAATTCAAATGAAAACTAAATGTGACATTTGATGTCAGGCATCATTGCAAGAGACGGTTGTATGTCAACGATGTCTTGACATTAGGTCCATTCGTTTACACCAAAATTTGCACAAATTTGTACTGGATTTTACTGAAATGCGTTCGCGTACACATAAATTTGCAAAAGTGAGCATCTACTAAGAGAGTAAAGTGACAGTTGTCAGCAAAAAACCTGCAAATTTTTATTGAACAAATGTTTGCCAGTAAAAGACAGTAGAAAACAAAAACATATGATTAAATTAAACAAACAAAAATAAGCATACATTAGGTCCATTCGTTTACTTTTCTACTTTAATTTGTTTCAGGTTGAAAATAATTATTTTTAGTTTTTGCCGCACTTTTAATTCAGCTTTTAATCTTTTAAATGTTTTTATTACTAAATGTATGCTTATTTTTGTTTGTTTACTTAATTTAATCATATCTTTTTATTTTCTACTGGATTTTACTGGCAAACATTTGTTCAATAAAAATTTGCAGGTTTTTTTGCTGACAACTGTCACTTTACTCTCTTAGTAGATGCTCTCTTTTGCAAATTTATGTGTACGCGAACGCATTTCAGTAAAATCCAGTACAAATTTGTGCAAATTTTGGTGTAAACGAATGGACCTATTTAGTAATAAAAACATTTAAAAGATCAAAAGCTGAATTAAAAGTGCGGCAAAAACTAAAAATAATTATTTTCAACCTGAAACAAATTAAAGTAGTCAGTTACAATTATTATATTAACAATTTATCAGTTTTCTAATATCTGTGTTAATTGTTTTTATTTACATTAATATACTAGAGATGTAAAGCTAATGAATATATGAATACTTCTTATTGCATATTATTCAGGGTACCGAATATCAAAAATCAAGTATGCATGTATTTTCGTATGTTATTTAACTAGAAACAAAATTAAAAGTCATGTACAAACTAAACAAGTCTAAAAGATTCCACAAAAGTTTATTTAATAAATACAATTGCTACGAATTTATAATTATTAAAATGCAATGCATCAAGTACCAAAAACAATATATACTGGGTAGTCTAAATAACACATATTTTACAACACTAAGCTTTTTAGCGTTCATATGTTTACCTGCAAGTTTTTGCAATTTTTCCGTTTTTTACTTTTTTGTGCAAGAGCCAGTTTTGAGAGTAAAATTTTCATTTTGCCCAAAATTTACTCATCTACTTTATTTTACTGGAAAAGTAAACGAATGGACCTATTGTAATAACAATAGAAATGTATGCTAAAATGTCATAACTGCTCTCGAATAACAGTTATAAATTTATATAAAGATTTGTCTAATAAACATTTGATCAATGACAAAAGGCAAATTCTGAAAAATTGCACCAAATCGCTAATCTCTAGCCATACCCGATTTTTAGTCAAAGTTTCGAGTTCAGTTACAAAATGTATAAAATATGTTTAAAAAAAAATTTAATTTTATCAATATATCCAAAACAAAAATTTTTATTATTGCAATTGCTTAATAGATTCACTTAGAAAAAAACTAAAACTATTCTATAAAATTCATCTTACTACATTAAATTTGTTCTTTTTAGCATTTTTGGACTAAATATCTGTAAAATTTAGTATTTTTAGCTTTATTTACTACACTTACAAATTTGAACCCCAAAAAAATTACAAATAGTCCAAGAAATCCTATATTTTTCAAGTTTTATAGGTTTTTTTCTATTTTTTTTTTCACTTTTCTATCTATAAACAAATAAAGCTATTTCTAGCGATTTTTGGGTCAGATTTAGGATTTTTTCTTAAAAAAATAAATTCAGCTTTGTTTTTTTTCTCTGCATATTTTTTTTTGTTTGTTTACTTGAAACAATTTTAATTTTATAGCTGCTGTAACATACACAATTCTTATGCAATTTTACCTTCAGCCTATTATCAGCCGCCGCCGACACTTTTTACCTCCAAGCCGCCGGCGACGTTTTGCCACGACTTTCATGATCTGATGGTAACCGATTCGATGCGGGTATTGGTAAGGGTAACGGTATTTTTTTAGAGGTAACGGTATTTCAGTTATTTCGATAACTTTATTTTAGGGAAACCGGTTTTTTAGTTATTTCTGTAACGGTATTTTAAGCTTAACGTTATTTTGGTTATTCAGGTAATGTCAATGCACACCGATATTTTAGGCCCATTATGCCCGTGTTCCAATGACCGGCTAATTTATGTATTTTGTATTTTAGAATAATAAAAAAAAAAAACTACATTAAATAAAAACGTTATTTTTCGTTATTTAGAATCAAGAACTGCCCGCCGAAGAACAAATGATTTCTGCATTACCAGATATTAAAAAACTTATTATATCACCAGAAGATGAATTTATGGTATTGGCTTGTGATGGTATTTGGAATTTCATGTCAAGCGAAGAAGTTGTAGACTTTGTTCGTCTACGTCTAAAAGATGAAACTAAAAAAATGTCTGAAATATGTGAAGAACTTTTTGATGCCTGTTTGGCACCAAATACTTTAGGCGATGGTACCGGTTGTGACAACATGACAGCAGTTATTGTGCGTTTTAAACCATCTATACTCGAACTGCCGACAAAACTCGATCCAACCGAAACTGAAGAAGTTTTGCTGGCCAAACAGAAAGCCGAAACATCTGGTGATGGCCAAAAGGCATTAAAACGTGCAGCTTCACCCACCGCATATGACAATGATTCCAATGAAGCTGAAAACAAAACTAAAAAACTGAAGACTGATGTTGAGAATAAGAAGAAACCCTCCTCTTCGAGTAAGCCAACTGGCACTACAGATGCTGCTTCTACTACTTTAGCCACTACTACTAATACTACTACTTCTAGTTCTGATAGTAGCACAACTGCTGCTAAAGCTGGGATGGAAAAGGAATGTGACAGTGTGGCATCTTCAACGTAAATTAGTTACTCGATTAATTTGTTGGTTGGTTGGTTTTGTCATGTATACATATAAAACTCCTCCTCATAAATTTTAAACATTAATTCATACATAACATACACACTACAACTAAAAAAAAAATACATAAATTATAATAATAATATGCCTCTTTTTTATTAATTATAAGTTGGTGTGAATTTTCCCCCTACCCCTTTTTAGGTTATAAGTTTATAAGATAAATTTACTGAACACACACTTCCCCTCACAGTCACCATAAAAGTAATCATTGGAAAGTTGTAATACAAAAAGAACTAAAGGGTTTAGGATTTTGTTTCTTTTTGTTTATCTGGGTGTACTTGTAATTTGGTAAAAACAATAGCGGTTTTCATTCTTGGTGTTATATTTACTACGATTTTTTCACAACAAAGCTTGAGTGTTTTTTTTTTAATGTACCTATGGTAAATTTATAAATCAGCTGATTTTTGTTATTATTTCAATTTAGTCGACTAAAGCCTCCCTGAGACATGAATGGAGCAGAAACTACATTGATCAGTTCCGACCCACGGGAGCTTTCTTTTTCTCATTATTTCCTGTTATACCGAATGCACCATGGTTTGTGCGGTCTGATATGGTTCCTAGGGATATTAAGATTGTTAATCGACTTTTATTTAGGCATACCTATGATGGTGTATATCTTCACAGAATTATTAAAAGGACTTCTTTTGATTGTCCTTTCTGTGCTCTGGTGGAGAACTCTGAACATGTTATTTTTCACTGTTCCAAGTATGACGTGATTCGTCAGAGACACACATTTTTTTTGAAGATTTTTCAAATTTTTTTGATTTATTACACTCACTTGATATGAACAATTTTATCAGTTGGCAAAATTTATTGAGGAGGCCAACATTTCAGATTTATTTTAATGATACTACAACGCGCTTTATTTTAGTGATTTATGAGAGAAGTAGGTATTTTTTAATGCCCATCATATTGCAATTTGTCCACATAGAATATTTTATCGTTCATTGAAATACTTTATTGGTGAAGCTAATTTATCTGCAGCTAATAGATCTGCAGTTCTATTACTTATTTAGTATAACTGTGAGGATTACCCTGGCTCTTTGGTTACGCAACTCGCCATTTATTTCGAGAATTAAAAATTTAAGAAAAATACCAAAATTTAAATAAAAATAAAAAATCACAATTGTTTTTATTGCAAGACGCAATATGTTTTCGTTTTAAACTGGATTTTTTCGATATTTTTTTATTCATTTTTCCAATAGTTAACACAAAATAATTTTTTTTTTGATGGCTGAACAGTCTGCTGTTTTTTTTTTGCTGATATATTTATCACGCTTGTTTACTACAGTTTTTTGTGTGGTATTTCGCCACAGCGTGGTAAATTTTAGTGCAATACATTTTGTTGTTGGTTTTGATAAATTTATCAAACGTACACCATTAACCAGATTCTACAAGGGTTATTTACTACCAAGAATGAATACCGCTAATAATTTATAGATTTTTGTTTACCACGATTAAAAGGTACCATAACTACTAAATAACAAAAATTAAACAAAATCTTATATCAAGAAATCGTCAACATTGTATTCTATTAATATTTTTTTGTCTTTATATCTCTGTTTAAATACAGTTTATGTTGTTTTAAAGTTTAAATTCAAAAATCCAAAAAAATAACTAAAAGTAATTTCCAAATATTTCTTTGTTTATCTGATTTTTTTTTTCTTTAGGCTCTTAGAGCCAAAATTTCTATAATTTTACATATTTACGATATAAAGAAACGAACTTATTTTTTAATTATAAATTTTATGTAAAAAAATAAAAGTTTAAAATTTATATCTTTATACATACAACTTTAAAAATCAAATACTATTTTATTATTTTAAGTCTATTTTTTGTTTTACTTGTGTGTTTTTTTATCTTTAAATGAAACAAAAATAGTTATGTATTTTAAATATCTTTTGGTTTCCTTTTTTTGTTTTTTTTTTTTTTTTGATTTTATGAATCCCAAATAAACAAAATAAAAAAAAAAAACAATATTCCTTTACACATTTAAATCACAAACACATACAATAACACATTATAATAAAACGTAAATTCTATTATATGAATATTGAATAATACTAATAAATAAAACTTTAAAATCGTAAAGGATATATTTTAATCACAATTTATTTTAACAATATCTAAATCACTAGTAGATTTTAGGTATATGAGCAACTAGCTGTAGGTACCCGGTCTTGGACGGGACTCAAATTCTTTTTAAATAACACATATTAGAAACAAATCTTTGCTGGATACCGTAATACTTAAAAAAATAGTTATTCTACTCTTATTCCGTATCTTAATTATTATGTACGCCCATTAGACAATGCAACATCCCGCTCCCGTCGCCACCTCCCACATTGCGGTGTACTCCGTTTATAATATATTGTGAAAATTCTTGAAGTATTCATTTTTTTTATATTTATTGTTAAAATTCTCGTAAAGTATGTCCCGTATGTTCACACGGCAATTTTACTTGTGCAAGTTTTCTTCAATTCTCCTTTGAACTTGCTTTTGTGTTCACACAGGAAAAGTTTGTTTGTAGCCAACTTCGTGTTGAAATTGGAGTATGGGCAAATCTGTACCCCCTTCCATTCTCTTTTACTCTCTCTTCTATAAACTCAAGACTTGCGCAAGTAAAATTGCCGTGTGTGAACCGGGACTATATGACTATCATTACTAATGATTTTTCTGTCAAATTTGTGTAAAGAGTAAAAAAAAAAAACTTGATGGGGGTTTAACGAATAATCAATTTAACATACTTTGATTTAACGAAACCCAAAGTTTTTATTTTGAATACATCAAATTGGTACAAAAAATCACAAATTTATTCCCTGTTTATCGAACAAAAAGATAACAAATTAAATTTCAAAAAGAAGTTCAAACAAATAAAATAGCTAAAACTAAATAAAACATTTAGTTTTAATTAATTTATGAATTAATTTTCATTAATTAAGCACAAAAGTACACAAAAAGATAACAAATTAAATTTCAAAAAGAAGTTCAAACAAATAAAATAGCTAAAACTAAATAAAACATTTAGTTTTAATTAATTTATGAATTAATTTTCATTAATTAAGCACAAAAAGTACATTTGTATAAGTGTAATATATTGGGCGCTGTGGTGTAATGGTTAGTGCGTTGGACTGTTACACAGATGGTCCCGGGTTCGATTCCCGGTGACGGCAACATCAATTTAGAAAAATAATATGTATGAGTTTTCTATCCCTCATATGTATTGCAGCTCCCACCTTCGGTGTTCCCATAGCACTTAACCCAACCGAAGTAAAATAATGAATCAGGGCTATGAACCAAAAAGCTTCAATAAGTTCGCCAACTCTATATCAGGTGGCGAGCAACAACTGTTCTTAAACTTATCTCGCGCAATTACAGTGTTTCCATGTTTGAAGCCCTTCATCTTTCCCCACCTTTCATCTCTCCACTATCCAATTTCCAAAGAAAGCAACACATTAATAAATACGAAGAATTTCCTGACTGTTGCTTCTCTTTTAAAAAAATATATTGGACGGTAATTTTTTCTGACTTAAAAGTCAGTGCAAAATGAAAAAAATCTAAATTGTTTGCAATAACAATTTTTAAAATTCTATTGTCAAATTTTACTGCCTGCAAAAAACACCTCAGCTCATTAAAAATTATAAATTACTATTATGAATTTTCAGATAAAATTTTTGTTTTACTAGCCAGACCGTAAAGATTAAAGAACTATACAATTTTCTAAAAAAATTTAGTTTCGTATAACCACTCAACCCCATTTTTATTTTTTACAGGGCAAAAAAAAAAACGTGGATAATTCAAAACATTTATGTAAATTTTGTTATATTTTTATCGCAGAAGTCCAAAATTATGTTTGCATCTTCCTTAACGATATATTAGTAGATTAAATATCGACTGTAATAAAGACATGGAAACTCCAGGTCGAAAGATGAGATAAATCTGCATATATAAATAAATGAAAATTTGGATTCCATGTTTTTTTTAATTGAAATTTATTTTCACTTAAAATAAAAATCGCAGTTTTTATATTTTTGCTGCAAATCTAGAATTGGTTATTTTTCTTACTTTTGCTATAAAAAAAGAATTTTTATAGTACTTTTTAAATACTGAATTATCTTATTGAAAGTACTGGCTAACTACTTTAAATTCCATTGCTGTTCCAACGTTGGAAAATACCTACGACCAATTGTATATGGGTGTTATCATTTCGACACAGCGCCAGTACTGTAAAAGTTAAAAATCCGACACTTTTTATATACCTATTTTTAGTGTCCGACCGAGTACTCGGCTTCGGAGTTCGGCCAAAAAGTGAAGTTCGGCCAAATTTTGGCCGAACTACCGAACTTTTTATGATTATTTATAAAAAGCACAAATAAATAACAACTGTGGTTATATTTACTTTTCCGAATTTACAAAAAAACTACATAAAAAATACAACGTTGAATATAATAGAATATCAAAAAAAATAACAACGATATTTAAATATCAATGTGTGTGAAAAAATTTCAAAAAGCCAAAAAGAGTTTAAAAGAAAATTTCCAGAAATATACCTACAAGACTTAAAGGTAAATAATCAAATTTAATGCTTTTTGCAATTACTTTCGAGTGGTAAGTATTTGTAAAAAGAGAATAAAAGGTTCATCAATTTGGGATAGACATGATGCAGAACCAGACTTAGAAGTAGCAGAACTAAATGAAATTTTTTTTGAAAAATAAGTTAAAATATTTATTACGGAGCCTTTTAGTCCCGAAATATAAATATATTTGAGTATTGGAATTCAAGTCCATTTACAAATATAAAAGCTGTAGCAATAAAATATTTATAAGCCCCACCAACTAGTGTAGCTATCGAACAGCTTTTTAGCGCTGCCGGACAGCTGTATTCTGATACACGAAGCAATTTACATGGTGTGAATGCGGAAAAATTCCTTTTCTGTCATTATAATATCAAAACTTTTTAATTTTAAAGTTAGTTTTTTTTTACAAGTTTGTTATAATTTTTATTAAAAATAAAAATTATGTTTTTTTTTTTTTTTTCTCGACCTTTAATTGTGCAATGAAAATGAAAATTATTCAAGTTCGAGGCCATACTCTATATTTCTTCATTAGGATATTGTCCTAACAAATAATCTATAGAGTTTTTTGTTTTCAAATTTATTATTTGACCCTTTCAGGAAGGTCGAAAAAAACATAATTTTTATTTTTAATAAAAATTATAACGAACTTGTATAAAAGGCAGAGTACCGCCAAGTTTACTTCCCCTGGTTTGTTTACAAACTAAACAAAATATAAAAAGAGGAGAGAAACAAAAAAACGTGTATTGAATATCCACCAGAGGTGGATCTTGCACATCAAACAAGTTTTCAATTTATTTTTTGATCAATGGTTATAATCTTTAACTTCAAACTCATATGTATATTAGTTCTCATGTAGTGAGTAAACTAGTTCATATGTATGTTTGATGTTTGGCATGGGATTGTTACCGCTTTCAAAACGTGTTCTGATGATGGGAACCTAGAAAATTCCCGAAATAGATCTATCAACACATTCCTGAAAGGGTCAAATAATAAATTTGAAAACAAAAAACTCTAAATTATTTGTTAGGACAATATCCTAATGAAGAAATATAGAGTATGGCCTCGAACTGGAATAATTTTCATTTTCGTTAGTTTTTTTTTTTCTATATAAACTTAAAAACTATTTTTCTTTGACTATAAAATATAGTACAAATATTTTATTCTTTTTTTTGTACTTAAAATAGTACAACTATTTTCCAAATATGATTTTTTAAAAAAATATACTTATAAATTTTTGTTTATGTTTAATAACTTTTTGGTTTAAATTTATTGATCTAAACAAACAAATTTAAGAAAAGGTCAAAAAAACATTTACATATTATATATTTTTTTTTATTAAAACAAAAAGTTCGGCTTCGGCCGAACATTGATATTATGGACAAAGTTCGGCGTCGGCCGAAAAAAATGAATTCGGTCGGACACTACCTATTTTATATACCTAAGATTTAAAAACACTTAGCGGTTTTACAAAAAACATAAAGAAAAAATATTTTGCACATAAATAGCTGGTCATGAATCTAGTAATCCTTAAAATAAGAAATCAAAAGAATCGGATTTTGAAATGATCATTTGAAGAGCTTATTATTAAAACTTGATAACCCACATGTATTGTTTTATGGATTTTCGCTATTTCATATACATCCATTGATTAATATTTGATAGAAGTCTTGCTTAAAAACCTTTAAAGAGCGAAAACAAACTTGCAATAAAATAAATTAAAGAATAGAACATATTTTATTTGTATTTCTTAAAATATGAATAGTTTACTACCTTGTATGTATATTAAAAAACTTCCAACACATTATATATCTTTGATGTAATCGTTATAATAGTTAAGGAATATTACTTTTAAATTATCAGCGATTATATTAAGAGCAGCTAACATTTCATCCATTTCAGCTTTGGAACATTTATATTTACGTTTAACAATTAAATCCCATAGAAATGTCATTTGAATAACATATTCAATAGAATTTACACAAAACAGAGACTTTGTAGTATTAAGAGTATATTTTATCATATCAAGCAATTCTCTATAATCATTTTTATTTAATGGAATATTAACTGCAAAGAGAAGAGCGATGTAATTTTTTAATTTGGTTAACGCATGTGTCAAACAACTTACTGTAGGTTAATTCAAAATATGCACGTGTCAATTTAATAGCAACATATGATCTGGCAAAATTTAATCCCAATAAAGTATTTTCAAGATTTTTAAATATTCTATACAAACGACGTCGGGTATCGGACTCCATTATTGTTGGAAATAAACTTTTGAATTCGTGGTACCATTCGAAACGTTGTACACAACCACATATTGTACAAAAAACATTTGTATTAATTGGACCATTAGGACAATCACTCTGCCACCAATTCAATGTTGGTTTATTTGGTATATTTGGAACAAATATTTTACGGCACTTGATATTATCACAACGATATTGATGATATTGATTCTGAAATAAAAAAAAAAATGGAAAATAGAAATTAACTATCCAATGAATGTTTACCAATAACACTACTCAACAAATTTAAACGTTTTGCAGAAAATGTCTTTGAAATGCATATTTTTTAATAGACTTATAGTGAATTTACATTATACCTGAAATCTGGTTTAAACTGGATTTGGTGACAATCTGGTTATAATGCGTAATTTCAAACAAGATTTTCCATACAAATTCACAACTAGATTGTCGGACAATATGGTTTAAAATTACGTTAGGTTGTAGCAATACAACACTGAGTTTTCCCCTTTTTCGAAGAAAAAATTGCAAAATGTGGCATCACCTTTTGGAAAAAATGCAAACAAATAAAAAGTGTGTTCGATTACTTTCCCAGTAAAGTCCAGTAAAAATTACTCAGTAACAAAATTGCAAAGAGTAAGACAAATTTACAAAAAAGTAAACGAACGGAAAATTTGTAACAATTGGTAAAATATATAAAACAGCTGATTTTAAATACAAAATATAAAAAAAATCAACTGGTCGTTATGGAAAAGATAAAAGCTAATTAAAATTGTCGACCAGAAATTACTTAGAATGTTTTTTAATTTCTTCCATAGTTAATTCTTTAATAATTTGCACTTTAAATCCATTAACAAGTAAAATTAAATTTAATATTTTTTTTGTTTACTAAAAATACAAGCATATTTTTTCAACCATATGTTTTTTTCTGCTTACAAATTCTTACTGGCAAAAATTTATCCAGTAAAAACTTGTAAGTTTTTTGTCAACAACCTGTCACTTTACTCTCTCTTCTTACTATTTTTTACTGAGTATTTGTGTAAACGAACACCTACCAGTAAAAACTTTTACAAATTTTCAAAAATTTTTGTGAT
Source organism: Delia radicum (assembly GCA_021234595.1). Classification (NCBI taxonomy): domain Eukaryota; kingdom Metazoa; phylum Arthropoda; class Insecta; order Diptera; family Anthomyiidae; genus Delia; species Delia radicum. The sequence continues at coordinate 94,581,137 of CM037855.1, forward strand.
ATCGAACACACTTAAAATAAATTTGTTTAATTTAGGAAAACTAAATAAAACGAGTGCTAAATAAAAATAAAATTTAATTTTTTCTTGAAAGATAAATTCAATTCATCATCCAGTTACTTATTTTTGTTTGCGGCGAAGACAATTTGTGCAAACAGCATTGTTATGGTGACCAGAAGAACAAAAAGAAATATCGTACGTCCAAAAAGTCATCCCCAATAAAAAAACTTTTCAGCAAAATTAACATTGTTTCTTTCATTAAATCAATTCAAATCCAGTTTGCCTGCCAATTTAAATAATGTAAACGAGGTTGATTTGTAACTGAATTTAACTCGATTTTAAACCAGATTTGGTGGAAGTGTATATTCATTATTAGGTACGCTGAATCCAAATGTTTTAAACATTTTTGTTCTCATTTACAGTTTGTGAAATATCGCTATTTTTATTTACATTATTCACTCCTTTTTTGTATATGTTGGTTAATTTTTTGCAATTTAACAGCAAAATCATGAAATTTTAATTCAGAATATAAATCTACATAAAATTATCTTTCATTTCAGTGTATTCATATCGGTGTTTGTTTCAGGATGTTTTATCGCTATGACAAAGAAATTTTATCCGTATACATTTTAAATTTGACCACTATGCCCAAACTAAACATAATGAATTCAATTTTGTATTGATATTGCAAATCCATTGAAAATATTCTGAAACATTAAAAACAACGAATGTTTTTTATATAAAAAATGGTATGTAACGCAAATATAAAAAGAGCGTTATTTTAAAAATTACAACCGAAGTAAAATAATGAATCAGGGCTATGAACCAAAAAGCTTCAATAAGTTCGCCAACTCTATATCAGGTGGCGAGCAACAACTGTTCTTAAACTTATCATCTCGCGCAATTACAGTGTTGCCATGTTTGAAGCCCTTCATCTTTCCCCACCTTTCATCTCTCCACTATCCAATTTCCAAAGAAAGCAACACATTAATAAATACGAAGAATTTCCTCTTTAAAAAAAAAAAAATATATATTGGACGGTAATTTTTTCTGACTTAAAGTCAGTGCAAAATGAAAAAATCTAAATTGTTTCCAATAACAATTTTTAAAATTCTATTGTCAAATTTTACTGCCTGCAAAAAACACCTCAGTTCATTAAAAATTATAAATTACTATTATGAATTTTCAGATAAAATTTTTGTTTTACTAGCCAGACCGTAAAGATTAAAGAACTATACAATTTTCTAAAAAAATTTAGTTTCGTATAACCACTCAACCCCATTTTTATTTTTTACAGGGCAAAAAAAAAAACGTGGATAATTCAAAACATTTATGTAAATTTTGTTATATTTTTATCGCAGAAGTCCAAAATTATGTTTGCATCTTCCTTAACGATATATTAGTAGATTAAATATCGACTGTAATAAAGACATGGAAACTCCAGGTCGAAAGATGAGATAAATCTGCATATATAAATAAATGAAAATTTGGATTCCATGTTTTTTTTAATTGAAATTTATTTTCACTTAAAATAAAAATCGCAGTTTTTATATTTTTGCTGCAAATCTAGAATTGGTTATTTTTCTTACTTTTGCTATAAAAAAATAATTTTTATAGTACTTTTTAAATACTGAATTATCTTATTGAAAGTACTGGCTAACTACTTTAAATTCCATTGCTGTACCAACGTTGGAAAATACCTACGACCAATTGTATATGGGTGTCATCATTTCGACACAGCGCCAGTACTGTAAAAGTTAAAAATCCGACACTTTTTATATACCTATTTTTAGTGTCCGACCGAGTACTCGGCTTCGGCCAAGTTCGGCGTTCAGCCAAATTTTGTCCGAACTACCGAACTTTTTATGATTATTTATAAAAAGCACAAATAAATAACAACTGTGGTTATATTTACTTTTCCGAATTTACAAAAAAACTACATAAAAAATACAACGTTGAATATGATAGAATATCAAAAAAAAAACAACGATATTTAAATATCAATGTGTGTGAAAAAATTTCAAAAAGCCAAAAAGAGTTTAAAAGAAAATTTCCAGAAATATACCTACAAGACTTATAAGTAAATAATCAAATTTAATGCTTTTTGCAATTAATTTCGAGTGGTAAGTATTTGTAAAAAGAGAATAAAAGGTTCATCAATTTGGGATAGACATGATGCAGAACCAGACTTAGAAGTAGCAGAACTAAATGAAATTTTTTTTGAAAAATAAGTTAAAATATTTATTACGGAGCCTTTTAGTCCCGAAATATAAATATATTTGAGTATTGGAATTCAAGTCCATTTACAAATATAAAAGCTGTAGCAATAAAATATTTATAAGCCCCACCAACTAGTGTAGCTATCGAACAGCTTTTTAGCGCTGCCGGACAGCTGTATTCTGATACACGAAGCAATTTACATGGTGTGAATGCGGAAAAATTGCTTTTCTGTCATTATAATATCAAAACTTTTTAATTTTAAAGTTAGTTTTTTTTACAAGTTTGTTATAATTTTTATTAAAAATAAAAATTATGTTTTTTTTTCGACCTTTAATTGTGCAATGAAAATGAAAATTATTCAAGTTCGAGGCCATACTCTATATTTCTTCATTAGGATATTGTCCTAACAAATAATCTATAGAGTTTTTTGTTTTCAAATTTATTATTTGACCCTTTCAGGAAGGTCGAAAAAAACATAATTTTTATTTTTAATAAAAATTATAACGAACTTGTATAAAAGGCAGAGTACCGCCAAGTTTACTTCCCCTGGTTTGTTTACAAACTAAACAAAATATAAAAAGAGGAGAGAAACAAAAAAACGTGTATTGAATATCCACCAGAGGTGGATCTTGCACATCAAACAAGTTTTCAATTTATTTTTTGATCAATGGTTATAATCTTTAACTTCAAACTCATATGTATATTAGTTCTCATGTAGTGAGTAAACTAGTTCATATGTATGTTTGATGTTTGGCATGGGATTGTTACCGCTTTCAAAACGTGTTCTGATGATGGGAACCTAGAAAATTCCCGAAATAGATCTATCAACACATTCCTGAAAGGGTCAAATAATAAATTTGAAAACAAAAAACTCTAGATTATTTGTTAGGACAATATCCTAATGAAGAAATATAGAGTATGGCCTCGAACTTGAATAATTTTCATTTTCGTTAGTTTTTTTTTTCTATATAAACTTAAAAACTATTTTTCTTTGACTATAAATATGATTTTTTAAAAAAATATACTTATAAATTTTTGTTTATGTTTAATAACTTTTTGGTTTAAATTTATTGATCTAAACAAACAAATTTAAGAAAAGGTCAAAAAAAACATTTACATATTATATATATATTTTTTTATTAAAACAAAAAGTTCGGCTTCGGTCGAACATTGATATTATGGACAAAGTTCGGCGTCGGCCGAAAAAAATGAATTCGGTCGGACACTACCTATTTTATATACCTAAGATTTAAAAACACTTAGCGGTTTTACAAAAAACATAAAGAAAAAATATTTTGCACATAAATAGCTGGTCATGAATCTAGTAATCCTTAAAATAAGAAATCAAAAGAATTGGATTTTGAAATGATCATTTGAAGAGCTTATTATTAAAACTTGATAACCCACATGTATTGTTTTATGGATTTTCGCTATTTCATAGACATCCATTGATTAATATTTGATAGAAGTCTTGCTTAAAAACCTTTAAAGAGCGAAAACAAACTTGCAATAAAATAAATTAAAGAATAGAACATATTTTATTTGTATTTCTTAAAATATAAATAGTTTACTACCTTGTATGTATATTAAAAAACTTCCAACACATTATATATCTTTGATGTAATCGTTATAATAGTTAAGGAATATTACTTTTAAATCATCAGCGATTATATTAAGAGCAGCTAACATTTCATCCATTTCAGCTTTGGAACATTTATATTTACGTTTAACAATTAAATCCCATAGAAATGTCATTTGAATAACATATTCAATAGAATTTACACAAAACAGAGACTTTGTAGTATTAAGAGTATATTTTATCATATCAAGCAATTCTCTATAATCATTTTTATTTAATGGAATATTAACTGCAAAGAGAAGAGCGATGTAATTTTTTAATTTGGTTAACGCATGTGTCAAACAACTTACTGTAGGTTAATTCAAAATATGCACGTGTCAATTTAATAGCAACATATGATCTGGCAAAATTTAATCCCAATAAAGTATTTTCAAGATTTTTAAATATTCTATACAAACGACGTCGGGTATCGGACTCCATTATTGTTGGAAATAAACTTTTGAATTCGTGGTACCATTCGAAACGTTGTACACAACCACATATTGTACAAAAAACATTTGTATTAATTGGACCATTAGGACAATCACTCTGCCACCAATTCAATGTTGGTTTATTTGGTATATTTGGAACAAATATTTTACGGCACTTGATATTATCACAACGATATTGATGATATTGATTCTGAAATAAAAAAAAAAATGGAAAATAGAAATTAACTATCCAATGAATGTTTACCAATAACACTACTCAACAAATTTAAACGTTTTGCAGAAAATGTCTTTGAAATGCATATTTTTTAATAGACTTATAGTGAATTTACATTATACCTGAAATCTGGTTTAAACTGGATTTGGTGACAGTCTGGTTATAATGCGTAATTTCAAACAAGATTTTCCATACAAATTCACAACTAGATTGTCGGACAATATGGTTTAAATTTTGCATAAGAAGTTTGATGAGTTCGCTAAAAGGGGTCAGGAAGATTTGAGTTCCATCAAGGGTGCATTTGCGGATGCTGTATCTGACATCAAAACAGAAATGTCCTCTTGTTTTAAAGAGTTGAAAGCTGATATTGTAAATTGCACCAGAATTATAAACAAAGTTGAGTCGTCAACATCTACCAAGATATCTGCACTTGAAATGGAGAATCATGTGTTGCATAAGAGACTAAATCGTGCGGATATAGTTATTCGTGGATTACCCGTTGGGCTGGAAGATTTGGTCCCTGCTGTCGTTGCCCTGGGAGCATTTTTTAATATTCCGGTCGCTGGCCATGACATTAGTCATGCCTGTTACATTAACAAAAAGGGGCTTATTTTGGTGAAGTTTAATAACGTTTTTGTTCGTGACAGAATTATGAAGGAGTACTTTAAAACTCGTACGCTGAAAGTATCCGACATTATTGATGATGGTGTAGCTGATGATATTGCGGGTAGAGTCTTCTTGAATGATCATTACACCCCGGCAGCAAGTAGACTTAATGTGGCATGCAGAAAACTTTTAAATGACAACAAGATAAAAAAGTATAGACTATTTAATGCTGATAAGTTGAAAGCTAAGATAACGTTGCTTGATGGTAATGAGTTGGAAGTTAATGATGCGGCTGGATGTGCTGTGCTCCAGAATAGAGACTTTTCAGTGCTGGAGTAGAATTATGGTAGTGCTTTTTCTGATTAAGCTTAATTGGTACGTTTTCCTGGCTAATGTTGGGACTTTGAATTGTTATTTTTGTTATGAAAGATTAGACTTATATTTTCTTTTATTATGTCAATATAATCTTAATTTATCTTTGATTATTCTTTTGCTGCTTTTATCAGCTGTTATTTATGAATTAAAATGATTTTGGAAAATTATTTTTTGAATATTAATTTTATCACTGAATCATATCTTTATTTTTGGTCCCCAGCTGTAACTCCAATTTTTAATTATGACACCTTTTAATATAAATCTTGGTCCGGTGGTTAGCAATAGCTCATTTTTGGAAACTTCTTTTCAACCATACATTAATCAATTAAATATTGCTCATTTGAACTGTAACGGCATAAGACCAGCTTATAATATTACTAAGTTTGATGAGGTAAAGTCTGTTTTTGGGGGTTCAGTATTTGATATAATAGGGATTTCTGAGACTTGGCTTAAGCCTACTGTTTCTAGTCGTGCTGTTGAGATTCCCGGGTACAAGTTATGTCGTAATGATCGAATAGGTCCTAGAGCGGGTGGTGTTGGGATTTATGTTGCAAAAAAGCTAAAATTTAAAGCCGTATTTAAATCATCTGTACTAAATAAGTGTGAGTCTCTTTTCTTGAACTGTATTTTGGTAGTATAAAAGTTTTATTTGGTGTGGTTTACTTACCCCCTCCGTCAGATTTTTCTAAATTTGATGAAATTCATTGTGAACTTTTTCTGAACTACTCTCATGTTATTATTGTTGGTGATTTCAATTTTAACCAGTTTGATAGTAGGAAATCAAGTCTACTTCATTCGTTCTGTACTGCTTCAAATTTATCTATCTGTCACAACTCTAAGCCCACCCATTATGACGTGAGATACTCTTCTACATCTCTGATTGACTTTTTTTTAGTAAGTGATCGATCTATGATTAATTTCTCTGGACAGGTACAATGCCCATCTATTTCACACCATGCACTTATTTTTGCTTCTTTTAAGATGAATTTAGGAACCTTGGAATCCGTTGTTGAGCACCGCGATTTGAATAAAATTGATTGGAAAGGCTTATTAAACTTTTTGTTACATTTTGATTCTTCTCAAATTTTTTGTTCCGATGATGTAGAATATAAATGTTCTATGTTTTGCTCGCTAATTGATGCTCTGTATTCCTATGTTCCTCTTAAGAGAATTGTTAGATCGAACGATGATAATTGGATGGGGGCAAGAACTATTGTGTTAGCGAGATCTCTGAGAGACCTAGCTTTTTCTGCATATCAATCTGATCCAACCAGTCATAAATGGAGGGTGTTTTGTAAATATCGTAATAGGGCAAAGGCTGCGATTCGGAGAGAAAAGAGAAGGCATTATGCTAAATTATTTTGGGATTTAGACACTTCTGGCATGTGGAGAGTGCTCAAAAGAGCTGGTTGCGTTAGCACTGATGATGTAGTTTTTGATGGGGATGTTGAACTCATGAATCAATATTTTGTACGTGGTGTGGGACCTGATCAGGTTGACGAATTTGATTTTGATTCCTTTGGGGAATTGGATAACTCCTTTTCTTTTAATTGTGTTAGTGAGTATGACGTTTATGTAGCCTTGAATAAAATTAAATCGAAATCTGTTGGTGTGGATGGTATTACTATTCAGTTTGTAAAGATTGTATATCCTTACATTTCTGACATCATATTGCATTTAGTTAATTCCATTTTAACAACGTCCATATTTCCTAATATTTGGAAGACGGCAAGAGTTGTGCCCATTCCTAAATCTGGTACTATCAGGGGTCCGGATGATTTACGACCGATTTCTGTTCTCCCGGCTTTATCTAAAATTGTTGAGCATCTGATAAGGGATCAAATGCTTTCGTTTACTAGAACGAAAATCTTTGAATCCCAGTACGCGTTTCGTAGGGGATATAATACTACTTCTTTATTGCTTAATTTAACTGATACCATTAGGACTTATGAAAATGATGGAAAATTGTCTGTCCTGATTTCTCTAGATTTAACTAAAGCGTTTAATTCTATATGCTACTCTACTTTGATTACAAAGCTAAGGGATAGGTTTAACTTTTCGAAGTCGGCTTGTAAGCTTGTTATGTCCTTCTTAAGTGGTAGGTCACAGTTTGTGGATTTTCATGGAACGTATTCAAGCAGTCTATTTCTCACTTCTGGGATTCCTCAGGGATCTGTCCTTGGCCCCCTTCTATTTATCTTATATATTAATGACCTCCCCGAGATTCTAGACATGAGTATGTGCAGGACATTTTTGTTTGCAGATGATATTCTCCTATTATTTGGTACGGATCGTGATTTTGCTGATGTGTTAGAGTCTAATATAAATTTTTACCTTGAACGTATTCTTCATTGGTCGTCTACTAATTCGTTGGCTATAAATCCATCTAAGACTAAGGCTATGATGTTTGGTTCATCTGAACGATTTTTTTCAGATGCTAATTTATTTATTGGTAACACACGAATTGAATTTGTTGATCAACATAGGTGTTTAGGGGTTATAATCGATAACCGACTTAGTTTTGACCAGCATATTGAATCTGTTCATAGGAAGATTTCTTTTATTCTACGTAGAATATATTCCACAAATATATACTTGCCGTTTAGGGTAAAGTGTAGAGTAGCTTATGCTCTATTAATGCCGCAGATCTTATATGGACTAGAAGTAGTATCGGGTACAATTGGTAGTAACCTTAAGAAACTGGAACGTGTTGTTAATTCTGTGGTTCGATATATATATAATACTCGTAGACGGGAACATATGTCTGGTTATGTAAAGAAGTTTTTGGGGTGCTTTTTTAAGAATTTTGTTAAGTACCGAAATGTACTCTTTTTCTATAGGACTCTTAGAAATGGCTTGGTTGTCCCTTTATGTCATGAGTTTACTTTTTTTCATTCTAGGAGACTAAAGAATATAGTTATACCTAGAATTTCATGCTCTCTGTTTAAGAGGGCATTCATGGTGAGGATTGCTCATTGCTGGAATTATTTGCCTTATGATTTACGAGTTTTCTCTCACTCCAACAATGTTTTTAGACTCAAATTACTGGAATATTTCTCGAATACAATAGTATAAACCTGTTTCCATTTAAATTTGTGGAATGTTTTCATAAGATGGAGTTTTGGAAAATGTCTGTAATGTGTGAGCTGTTGCTGATTGTTACCGGAATATGATTCTTAATTCTATACTATTAGTTCTTAGTTGTTTTCTTTTTATATATTTTACGGCTGGGGAGCCAAAATAGTTAGGTTTGATTCTAGGTGAAATGATTTATGCGTATAATATTTTGTTATTGTATATATGTATATTTTAGTTTTAAGTTCTTATTCAGGATTGTTATTGCTATGTAATACGTTTTTTGGCCTGGATGGCTTTTGTATTACAATATGGATTTTTAAATAAATAAATAAATAAATTACGTTAGGTTGTAGCGATACAACACTGTGTTTTCCCCTTTTTCGAAGAAAAAATTGCAAAATGTGGCATCATCTTTTGGAAAAAATGCAAACAAATAAAATAAATTTGTTTAATTTAGGAAAACTAGATAAAACGAGTGCGAAATAAAAATAAAATGGAATTTTTTCTTGAAAGATAAATTCAATTCATCATCCAGTTACTTATTTTTGTTTGCGGCGAAGACAATTTGTGCAAACAGCATTGTTATGGTGACCAGAAGAACAAAAAGAAATATCGTACGTCCAAAAAGTCATCCCCAATAAAAAAACTTTTCAGCAAAATTAACATTGTTTCTTTCATTAAATCAATTCAAATCCAGTTTGCCTGCCAATTTAAATAATGTAAACGAGGTTGATTTGTAACTGAATTTAACTCGATTTTAAACCAGATTTGGTGGAAGTGTATATTCATTATTAGGTACGCTGAATCCAAATGTTTTAAACATTTTTGTTCTCATTTACAGTTTGTGAAATATCGCTATTTTTATTTACATTATTCACTCCTTTTTTGTATATGTTGGTTAATTTTTTGCAATTTAACAGCAAAATCATGAAATTTTAATTCAGAATATAAATCTACATAAAATTATCTTTCATTTCAGTGTATTCATATCGGTGTTTGTTTCAGGGTGTTTTATCGCTATGACAAAGAAAATTTTATCCGTATACATTTTAAATTTGACCACTATGCTCAAACTAAATATAATGAATTCAATTTTGTATTGATATTGCAAATCCATTGAAAATATTCTGAAACATTAAAAACAACGAATGTTTTTTATATAAAAAATGGTATGTAACGCAAATATAAAAAGAGCGTTATTTTAAAAATTACAAATGAGATTTAAAGTTTGTATTTTAAATGGAAAATTATATAAAATTTTGTTTGTGGGACTGTCAAAAACAGCTCATTTTCCAGCTAAAATTCAAACCATTCGCTAATTCCACGATATATATGGAGGTTTTTTAAATTTTTTTAATTTTGACAATTGTTTTCAAATGTTTTCTATTTTTTTAAATATTAGATTATTTTTAATATTAGCTATTTTTTTTTTTTTAATTTTGAAAGTTTTTTTAAATTCTGACAGTTTATTTTTACAATTTTGGTATTTTTTTTATTTTGGGGATTTTATCCAACATCTCCGTTTTTGTTTTTTAATTTTAACGATCTTTTCTCCAATTTTTGTGGATTTTTTGCAGTTCTTAATTAAATTTTGAATAGTATCTACTAAAAATTTGTTTGAAATTAAAAAAAAAATTTTAAGGAGATCTTTAGCCAGATCGAAATATTAATATCAACCTAGCTAATATGCTTGATTTGCTTTATTTTTGTAAATATACGGAGGTTGAAAGCTGGTTATAAATTAAAAATAACATGAAAATAATCTCGATGTATATAAAAACAAAAAACTAATAAGACTGTAAAAAATATTACTTGAGCCAGAGTAAAAACTAAAGTTTTTTTTTATATAAATAGAACAATTTTTAGTGTTCAAAGTTTAGTAACGTCATGATGTTTGTTAGGAAAATACACTAGTCACGTGTTTGCTTACTAATAAGACAAGAATGGAGCAAAACTGATGATTAATAGGTTTTTTGTTAAAGCTCTGTCATTCTGGAGGCTATAGCTTTTCTAAAACTTCGGGTTCTGATGAGATCTTTAGCCAGATCGAAATACTAGTATCAACCTAGCTAATATATTTGATTTGCTTTATTTTTGTAAATATACGGAGGTTGAAAGCTCGTTAATTTATTTTAATTTAATTTGTTTATAATATTGTAAAACTATAAAACTGTAAATACAGGATTTAATTTACATAAGCTAAATCCAAAATGGATTTATTATTTTTATATCAATTTTGGATTTAGCGTTATTTAATTCCCGTACTAGCGTTTTTGCAAAATTTTATTTTTTCTTTCACATTATAATAGCGAGTGTTAGATTTAGATAAAAATATATTTTTTGTCGAATTAATAAACAAACTGTGAAATTTTTAACGAAATAAAATAAATCCGATGTTTGAAAAACAGGACTATTATATCTTTATTATACTTACAAATGTAACATCTCCATCCTTTTGAATGCAGTTTTCACATTTACAGTCAAAATAAAAATTTTTTCGAAGTTTTTTTCCGTCTCGGCAAACTTTTAGACTTACGGTAATCAACATAATAACAATGTGTGATTTCATCTCCCTTATTTAGATCTCGCACTGCAAATGCACTAATGTAGCGGCCGCTAAATTTTGGTTGAAATGATTGAACACACGAATGATTGCATAGAGAGTGATAGGGAAAAACCATTTCTGCTACATCTTCATAATAACTAAAACTGTGTAGAAAACCACTTTTTAAATGCCATGGACTCGACCAAATGTTATCATTTAACATATGAAAATCTGTTTTGGTAAAAAACGCTAATGGTAGAGGTATTATAGTGGTGAAAGCTTGTGTGTTTATTAGGCTTTGACCAATGTGGCGTAACAATAAAGATGCTGTTAATAGCTCCCAATCAATGATATTGTTGTTTTCATTTAACATCTCAAAGTAGTCAGTGTAATTTTTGAGATAAATTACTAAATGATGAGAAACTAATGAAACCCATTCTATCTGCATATTGGACATTTTATTTAAATGTGTTATCAAGCGTAACGATTCAGCATAGGGTATATTAGTATTGTTCCATATCTCACCGCCTTCTGTTAGTGAACTCCATATTTCGCGTGTGGTCTTGTAATTGTTGGTTTTAAATACATTCAAAATGGTCAATAAACCATTATCTAAAAGCATTCTTAATGCTATATGAGCTTTATTAGTTTGGGCAAATAATTCATAACGATAAGCTTTACATTCATACAAATGTATGTGACTATGTTCCTCTTGGCATTTAAGCGAACAATAAATAATGCGTCCTCGACAATGTAAACAGGGAATTGGTATAAAGTTAACACTACCACATTGATGGCATACATGACGGCTATCATCGATAGCCACAAAAGCCGATGCTTTTTCACAAAATATTAATTGATTTTTTTCTATAAAACATGTAGCTTGCATATATCGTCCTCTATCCGTTGTTGTAATACTAAAAGATAATTATTTATAAAAGGTTAAATATAATTTATACACTTAGAATACTATGTAGGCAAAGACCAATGCAAATGTAGTAAAAAACAAATGAAATTTCACTTAAAGAAAGGACGACTTACATTTCAGTAAATTCAACTGATATTGTCATTTGTTTTTAATTATTCAAAAAATGAACCACAATTGCAGTAAAATTTAACCACTTATGTTAGTAAAAAAATAAAGAAACATTTATTTTTTTAAATAACAAAGAACTACTGTAAAAAAATGTATGTAAAATCATTAAACAGTCATTTGATGTGGCTTGTTTTTTTAATGAACTACAAGGTTAGTAAAAAATTTAATTTGTTCTACAAATGACTAACATTTACATTAAAAATAAAGAATCTGTATTACAATCCAAACAACTACATATTTTTAATGCAGAAGTTCCCTGAGTTTGATTCACAAGCTATCCACGTAATTTTTTTTTAACTTTCGATTTTTATCAATTATTGTTGCGATTATTGTAGCACTAATTCTAAAAGTTATGTGGCACGAATTTAAGAAAAATTAGAAAGCTTTAATCACCAGTGAAGCCATTTAGATTTTTGAAATATTTTCTTAAATTGCTTTAATAAAAATGTCTTGCGACACATAGTGTTATATTAATTTTGGCATGCAGAACACGTATATTTTAAAAATTTTTAAATCGGACTAACGGTTTTAGAGATATCGCGATTTGATCTTTAAAATCATTGCAATTTTTTCCCCTCTATTCTAGAAATGTTTTTAATAATTATGCTAATGTTTTACTTTTAAATTTTAAAAAATTAAAACCAAAAGTTTATTTTTCGATCTTTTATCATACATTATGATGTGAGCAAGATTATTCGAGTTCAAGATCATTTGTTTTTTGTTAAACAAAAAACCGTGCAATATTTATTTATTACTCAAAAAAGTTTTTGCCCGCTAACTTATAGCAGATTTTATTTACTGACAGGTCCTTACATGTTTCATTTCGCGTCACCGAAAATCATCAGAGAACCAATGTAGAAGGGGTAGAATATTCTACCCAAATTTTGAAGGAAAAAGATCAACGCTTTACCCGTAGTCTATACACGAACAATGTTTATTAGTTAAAAATGTTTTATTTTTGATTTGAATTAGTTCAATTCTTCCAATTTTGTTTTTTACTTCTCATCGAGTAAATATAACAATACGGGTAAAGCGTTGATCTTTTTCCTTCAAAATTTGGGTAGAATATTCTAGCCCTTCTACATTGGTTCTCTGATGATTTTCGGTGACGCGAAATGAAACATGTAAGGACCTGTCAGTAAATAATTATGACTTTCTATTATGTTATACCAATTGAACTATAAAATAATTTTATTCTTAATGTTCTAATAATGAAACAAAGTAAATCTAAATCTATGGATAACGGAAACCCAAATTGTTTAAAAAAAAAATTAGATGATTAGGATAATGATGATGACGACGATAACAATAATAATGAAGCAAGCCGACAAAAGAAGTCCTTTGGTATGAATTCTTATATATTTTATAAAAAAAAACTTTAACTAAAATGCTTGTTTGATAGTTACAAAGGTGGGAACTAAACATTAGCTTGTTGATTCTGATGATGACAATTCATGGTCGGTGGAGAGACAAAGTAAGCTTCTGAGACGGAGTTAAGTACTACCAACTGTTTTTGATCAAAAAGCGGAAGTCGGTAGGCAAAAATCAGGATTTTGGTGCAAAAAACGGTATTTTTAATATTTATTGTCTTAAAATACGTATTTAAATAAATTAGAAATTTTTTATTTTGAATCGCTCAAATATTACTTCAAAAATTGATATTTTCTTTTAATTCTAAAAAAAAAAATCACTTTTGGCAAAACAAATGAATGTATTCATTTAGACTTCGATTCGAATTTCGAATCTTATCACTGGCTCTAAAACATTATTTCTATCAAAAAGCTAAAAAATTTACAATATGTTAAACGTTTTTAAAGCATTTTTTTTTTTTGAAAAAATTCTATTGAGAAAAAATTAAATTGAAAATCGGGATAGTCCCGCCAAAAGCGGGATGGTTAGTCACGTTAGGTACTACCGATTTAAAACTAATTGATATTTTTTTATATTCAAGTGAGATATCTCATATGAACTTAAACATCAATCATGCCTTGTATGCAACTAGTAAAATAAGTGTTGGTGAAGCAGTATTAAAAGTTTTAGATATACTGAAACATAAATTACAAAAAAAAAAAAAAACTGAGTAAAGAGCTCAATTAAACCTTATAAGTATATTAAATATTATAATAAAAATCATAAAAAACGTTTATCTTATTAACTCATTCTCTACTCATTCTCGTCTTTATAAGTTATGGAAACTTTAAAATCTATTTTCTTCTAAATATTTTTGTGAAGAATTCGTACAGCGGCGAGAAGGGGTTAAAAATAAAAAATATATAAATTTCAGATAAAAAATTAAAACATATTGCCCATATATAGAATAATATGTGAATTCATATATGGATATATATGGTATATATGAATCAATATATGAACCAATATATGCAATATATTATCATATATGGTGTCATACATATCCATATATGAACTTTTCCTTTGCATGTTTTTACCCATATATGATTACATATATGTACATATATGCATATATATGGAAGCATATATGCTCATACATGAAACCATATTGCAATATATGATTATATATGAACTTTTTCACCTGGGGGCTCTTAAAAATTCGTGTGTGTGCCTTCAAAGACATGTTGGTAAACAATGGGTTAATAACACTGTTAAACATTAATTGCGATGGATTTTATGAAGTATATCACGAAAGTAAACACCAAATTTTAATATTACCTCCACTTCGAAATATTTGCGAATTAAACTTTACCAAAAATCTACTTTTTTTCTTTAAAACTTCTTATTCTGAATAACCTACGAATAACTTTTAATATGGTTTTAAAGTATGGACTTTGAGCATTAGAAACCATATCAATTAATTGCGATTGTATGAAGAATTTAGGATATCCTTGCAATTAAAGTGAAAACTTTACTTATTTTTCCTTTTTGCTAATATTATAAAATCCCTTATATTTCACTTAATTAATTGCTGCGAAAGAACTATCGCTTTCATATCAATATTTTCCGAAAATTCAATCTGAAGTTCAAAATTTTTGACATTTACTATGAGGAACATAAAAGATACATTTTTGTAAATGCATAATTTCAGTTTTTTTTTAAAAGAGGTGGTAAGTATATTTTCCTTCCTTCTAAAGAAATAAAAAAAAACTTCTCTTTAAGCTCTCGGTGTGTTAAGAACAAAACGGATAATTGTGTTTCTGCGTTTTCAATAGGAAGCCGGCCATTTTGAATTTTGTTGTTTAATTTGAGTGATTTTTCTTCTTTTTTTCCTTTGGAAAATTCTAATTGTTTCTTTTCAATCCCTTTTAATCTTGTGGATCCGAACGTATTGTTGATTGGTGAAGTAAATAGGGAATGAGCCTGCCGGGCTCTGTACCTCTGACTGTTCCCGTCAATGAATTTGAGCAGTTTGTGGGTACTCAAACGGTTCCGAATTCTGCGGGGGCAAAAAAATTAAGATTGGATGACGACTTATTGCTAACTCAAGAAGGAAATGCTAATTTTACTGATGCTGATGAAGAAATGATGGGTGCTGCTATGGATAATGACGGTATGCTTACGAATAAGGTACATGCTAAAGATAATTTGGGTGGACATGTTAACAAAGTGCAGCTAGGCAATATGGCGGCTGCTATTAGCTCTAACTACAAAAGTATTGAATTTAACACTGATCTCACTTCTAAGAGTGATATAACCTCACAAAATACAAATTCTATTGATAACATGAAACAAACTCGAGAGGCTGGTACTCAAGGTAATAACTCTTTAAAGAAAAAGAATAAGGAAGTAATTTTTTATCCAAATGATCATCAAGGACCATATCATGTATTAGTTGATACTACCACTGCATCGGGTCCCAACAGCAAGGGGCCGCGTTATGAACTTTTTTCTATGAGAAAATTAAAGATTTGAAAATTGATGGTATTCTTTTGATAAAGTCAATTGGCCGTACGCTTTTTAAAATTAAATTTAACTCAGCTGCTAATGCAAATGCTTTTGCGTCTATGAATTTGAAACATCTTGATTTAATGCCTTTCATTCCTGCCAGTATGGTTTATAAATATGGAGTACTACGTGGTGTACCTTTAACTTTTTCTGACAAATATATTATTGAGAACATTGAATCCCATGAAAAGGTGATATCGGTGGAAAGATTTACGAAGAGAGTAAAAGAGGGTGAGTCCTTTATTTTTAATCCTACTTTCTCAGTAAAGATAGGCTTTTTGTCGAACTCTCTCCCTGAAGAGGTTTATTTTGCTCATACTATTATAAAGGTTCATGTCTATTACCCACCAATAAGACAATGCAATAACTGTGGTAAATTTGGACACACTGCAAACTCATGCCGTGGTAAAAAGACTTGCCTAAAATGTGGTAGAGATGGTGTATGTCAAACAGAATGTGATATTGTTAAATGTTCTTTTTGTGGAGGTAGCGACCACTCTGCACTTAATAGAAGAATGTGCCCTAAGTGGAAAGAAGATGATATTAAAAAGATCCTGGTTTTAAAGAACTTCTCTAGACGAGAGGTAGTATCTACCTTTTCTACAAATTATTTCTCGCTACTTGATAATTATGATGGGGATTTCCCTGAACTTCCAAATCGTAAGAAAACCTACATCGATCCAGATAAAGAGGTATATAGAATTTTAACTGAAGAGTGAAATATAGTAGAACGGTAACGCATAAGGCTATCCCACGAACGCAAAAGCCGAATGAGCACGAGCAGGACTCGTCTGGGTATGGTGTATTCTTTAAATCACAATTTGAGAAAGTTTCCTCTTTGGAAAAAACTGTAACTGAACTAATGAAATTGGCAATGGATTCTTTTGCCAAGGAAGATAATATAAATGGAATTCAAGCCATTAATCACTTGACACAACGAATCTCAAAGAGCTTTGTTGATATTGGTAATAGTTTTCAATCCACATCTATAGATAATAATTATGAAAGTTCTCCAACACAATTGTCGGAGTTTTAAAAGAAAAGAAAATGGATTTTGATTCTTTCTCTATATTCTCAAGATTTTGATCCTGTACTTTTAAATTGATTTCATATAATCTTATTATGAAATTTAGGGGTGATGGCTACGGTGGAGTGGCCATTGGCCTTAAGAAACATTTTAAATTTAAGAAGATTAGATATAATACAACCTATGACATCGTCATTGTACAAGTTTTAAACTCTAGACCTAAAATTAATATTGATATTTCTGATACCGTATTGCAATATTTGTGACATTGTGGAGACTGCTGAACATCTTGTATTTGAATGCATCAATTTTCGAGCTACACGTCTTACTTATGTAATATTTCAAATTTATGATAATTTAACGGACTTGCTCAAGTCGGGGAATATGTATCATTTCTCTCTTTTGTTGAATTTTATTGAGGAATATAAAATTGAATTTTAAAGGAGAGTTTTAGTTCAACAGTTTGGTTTTACTTTGTTAAAGTTGTATTTATTTGTATAAGAAAATAACATACACAATTTTAAAATGGGAAATCGAAGGTAATTAATATAAGAAAAGGAAAGGAAAAGAGAAGAAGGATTTAAATTTGGCAAGGAAGGGAAATAATATGGTTATAATTTCGAATCTTTGAAGTGGGACATCGTGGCAAGCTGTGTGTTCTTTATTTAGACTCCGCCAAATTTTTATTTACACTTAGTCAAAAAAAAAAAAAATAAAAACTATTTAAATTCCTATATTTTCATTAATTTAGAACCATGAGATTCACAAGGAAAAGGATCTTAAATAAACTACACAGTTCAGGTATTTATACATGCATTACTTTCAAATTATTTTCTTATATTTTCAGGTACACAAAACCAACAAACGAGAAGGTAAATGGTGGTGAAACTCGCCACATATACCTCCTTCCATAAGTATGTAAAAACTCTTCCCCTACGTCTGACAACGCTCTGCAGAATCTTCACCAGTGGAGCGGAATTCTAGGCGGTGAAAATATATCTGACAACCCCTCCGCAACAACCAGA
This sequence comes from Delia radicum, assembly GCA_021234595.1. Classification (NCBI taxonomy): domain Eukaryota; kingdom Metazoa; phylum Arthropoda; class Insecta; order Diptera; family Anthomyiidae; genus Delia; species Delia radicum. The sequence continues at coordinate 94,599,308 of CM037855.1, forward strand.
ATCAACAGAGAGACGAAAACTGTCTGTGTTATTTATATTAACATATTGTTTCCTATTAACGAAATAATTTTTAAACAATAAAAGTTCTCATCCCTGAATACCATATTTCATCAATTTCTGTAACATTATTTCATGATCTACTAAATCAAAAGCTTTAGTTAAATCAAAAAATATTCCGGCAACTCCACTAGAACCTCCATCCCAGCCCACTACAAATAAACTGCACTACATTCAACACAGCATCTTCAGTACTACATCCCCTTCGAAATTCAAATTGGTACTTGTATAAAAAAAATTAAAAACGAGATTATCTTCCCACAAATCAGATCTAAAAGCTGTAGAGAAACCGATTGAACAAAAAACTGCACTCGCTGCCCACTGCGCCAAAAGTGGGCACATACCAAATTTTGAAGACACTCAGATATTACAAGAAGAACGACATTACAAAAAAAACGATTCACTTTAGAGATGCTTCATATAATAGATTTACCCGCAGATATACGCTTAAATTATAAAACCGACATAGACAAAAGCGCTCAACTTTACAGACTTAAACACTTGTGTTTTTATTTAATAATTTTAATATTGATTCATGACCTTAAGCCGAAAAAATTCAAATCAAAATATTTTTTTCCAGGTAAAATAAAAGTTTATCATAAAGAATCTTCCCAAAAATTTTATCAATTGTAGAAAGAATAGCAATATATCTAAATTTATCTATATTTGTTGCATTAACTTCCCAGCAAAATTTTTTAGAACAGATTACCTTTGAACCTGTTCTAGAACAACTTCTTTTACTACTGGTTACATGGAACCGGTTCTGGAACAGGTTCCTGGGAGTCGAAATGTAAGGTGTCACTGTCCCAGAACCAGTTCTATAACTGGTTCTAGAACCGGTTCTAAGGCAACCTGTTCTTGTTTGGAGGTAAAGAACCTATTGCAAATAGGACAAACTCCATATAAAGAGAACCAGTTGCAGAACAGAAATTAGAAATTATAATACACTATAAGTTGTTCTGCAACCAGTTATTTGGATTTTACTATTTCACTGGGTTCTTTTGGAATTGGAACTATTTTGTGCACTTTTAAGATGTCAGGGTACACTGAATTGCTAACGATTTTATTAAAAATATACCATCAAAACCTGGACTTTTATTATCTTTCAAATTTTGAATTATTTCATACATATCATTAACGTTACAAAGTGTAAAACGATGAGGTGACTGAGAAAAAAGAGTCCGTAAAGAATTGAACACTTCACCAGGATAAATTTCAATTTCCCTTTTAAGATTTGCCACACTCGTAATAAAATAATTATTATCTTGCTCACATATTATTGGTTGCCCTTGAGAATCATTAAGGTTAATGACGTTACTTTTTGTTCGACCAAGAGTACTATTTATAAATTTCCACGATTTCTTTAATAAATTTCCAGCGTAATAATCATCTATACACTTTTTTGTACAAATGTTTATAACTTTGCTGATTCGCTTTAAGATATCATTAACGTTCTGTTTGTTTTTCGATTTATGTGTTTTCCTTAAAAGTTTTTCTTTAAATAAAATTAAATCTTGAAGATTCTTGTTAACCCATGTAGTTAGCTCAAAACGTAACGGTTTTTTACAGTTAGTTACTACAGATGAATTATTTATAGCACCTTTAATCAGGGACACAACTGTTATAACCAATATCGAAAAAAATCCTGAAATAATAATTTTTCAAGAATTTTTAAAAACTGTTTTCTGGATAACAGTTACAAATAAACAATTATTTTTTGGTCTTTGATAACCATAATATTTTGTTTTGTTTTGGTCTTTCATAACCATTACCAAAGATTTTTATTTTTTTTGGTCTTTCATAGCCACTACAAAATACTTTTATTATTTTTGGTCTTCTATAATCGTTATAAAAGATTTTTATTTTTTCGGTCTTCTGTAACCATTATGAAAGCATTTTTTTTCTGTCTTCTATAATCATTATGAGTAACCAAAAAGTTTTTTTACCGCATGGAAAATAAATACATAGACATCAAAAAAAAAAATCATAATGCTTACAGAAGACCGAAAAAATAAAAATCTTTTATAACGATTATAGAAGACCAAAAATAATAAAAGTATTTTGTAGTGGCTATGAAAGTCAAAAAAAAAAAAATAAAAATCTTTTGTATTGGTTACCAAAGACCCAAAAAATATTAATATTTCATAACGGTTATCAAAGGCCAAAAAAATAATAATCTTTTATAACGTTTATGGCAGGACTACACTTTTTTGGGTGATTTATAATTGTTATTACAGGACAGATTTTTTTAGTTATTTTTTCTATAACCTATTGCATATTTAAAAAAAAATAACAGTTATTTCGGATCCCTGCCTTTAATACAATGCACCGACGTTTGTTAATTCTGAAGAATTAAATGACGCATAGTTGTCAGGTATATTATTAGCCTTTTCATAGTCACAGTGTGTCTTTTAAATCTCTACATAACCATTTATCATTACCTTTCTTAAATTTACAGCAAATTATATTGTGATCAGATAAATTACATTTAACTGAATCAATATAAATTTCTTCAGAAAAATTGCTAAAAACATGATCAATACACTGCTAGGTCTTGTTATTAAATTATGAGCACTGTCACAATCATAATTTTGAAAAACGGTCAACAAATCAATAAAATGAGTATTTTGAATGAGATCAACGTTAGAATCTCCAACTATAATTATTGGACTCCGAGCATGTTCGCTTAAAATACCGTCAAAAATATTAATAAAGTCATTTACGCTACAATTTTGCGATCGATAAAAAGACACTATTTTCAAAGGTTTGTTTTCAACTTTAACACTGTTCAAAGTCACAACTATAAGCTCAACAAAATTACTACTCTTGCATATTTCAACACTAAATTGTGTTTTTATTAATATATATAGTCGTACCAGAGTAAGCATATTCTCTACAACAATGTATATTATTAAAACCAGGAAGTTTGTAAATTTGCGTAATATCCTTCTGAAACCAAGTTTTTTGGACAGCTATTATATCCGGTAACCGGAAAGCGTGCTATCAACGATTTTATCTAAATTTTATTAATTAAGATTTGTCGCAGACTCCCTATCTTTAAGGCATAAAGTAGAGTTCACACGTTAAATAATATTGATCAATTTTAGATTGTATACAAAAACAAGTGGAAGCATTAAAGTCCGATGTGAAGAATTTGGTATAAAAAAGATTAAATTCTGCTGTGCCGAATTTTTGGATACCCTCCATCTCGGTGTTTGCATTAACCAGGGAAAGTGCAAACAATATATATATATCTATATTCTTTGTAAAAATAACAAAAATAATGTTGTTTTTATAATTAAAACAAAATATGACTGATTGATTAATGTATTTGGGATGTTTCAGAAGAAAAAAATGTTTAATTAAAGTTTACTAAAATGAATCTGAAGTTGTGCATGCTTATAACAGTGGGTCTTCAAAGGTGAAATAGTTATTGTGTTTACCTAAAAAATAAATTTTCGTGAAAAATAGATATATTTCTAAAGTAACCTTATGATTTTATCGTTTTTTTTTTTTTGCCAATATAATAATGAAAGTAATAATGATTATTAAAATATGGATCGTTACAAGAGATGCAAGGAAAACTTAATACAAATTGTAATACAAACGCATCAAAATAGTTTCGAATAATCAGAATATTAGATTAATTTAAGTGAACAAAAATACGCTTGCGGAGACATGCATAATCAAATAATTAATAAATTCCCGTTTACATTACAACACATGTGTTTATACTATACATAAGTAAAACGGAAAGTGTGATAAAATATAAATTTGTCAAAAAGTATAAAACAAAATCTTTCGAGTGTTTAGGGTGTTTTTGAGACACAAAAAAGGAAAGAAACAGGTATTTCAAATTATTCTTTTTAAGAAAAAAAAAAATGCGTATAATCAAAAGATTTATGATGAAATAAATAGAATAATTTAAAATTTGCCTCAAAGTTTTTAGAGGTCTTCCACTCATAACTTTTGAACGCATTAACCGATTTTGATCATTTTCACTAGGAAACTGCTCATGATATCAACAAACAATTTAAAACTAAAAATTAGCAACACCTCTTCTGTATTGGCGGACTATTTTATATTAACACAGACAGGCGGACATGGCTATATCGACTTCTCTATTCATGCTGATCAAGAATATATAGTTTATGGGGTGCCAGAATTTTTTTTAAAAGAATTACGAACATTTGACAAAGTGAATATACCCTCCGCACTATGGAATGGAGGATATCAAAAATTGTATGTGTTTCCTTGCACTGAAAGTTAATCCATTAAATAAAAAAATTCAAAATGATTTTGATTAAAAAGTTTGTAGGCATGGAAAAAATAATGAACAAAATAGCAAGGGAAACGTGAAACGAAAAATCAATCTCAATTACACTACTCAAAAATTTTTTAAGGAATTTTTTTAAATAAATAAATAAATAAAATAAAAAAAACTGGGACCTTTGCATTGTGTCTAAACTCTTATAATGTATAAACAGAGTTCGAATTTAAACACAATCAAACGTTTTTCTATCGTTCTGTTTTGCTTTTTGCTGAAACTCAACACAATCATTTTGTTGTGCACAGTAAACATAAACAGAACATTTCTTTATTTTCATTTTGATTTGTAAACAGAACACAAACACTTTCACAAACTAGTTTTCGATGAGAGACCGAACTAAACGATTTTGTTCTGTTTGTCCAATATTACAAACGGTTTGATTTTGTTGTGTTTATGGAATGGAACAAAACTATTCGTAAACCGTTCTTAGTGTTTATGTCATATTACAAGTGAAAAAAATTTTCATTGAATTTTATGAATAATTGCATTAGTTTAATAAAAAGATTCAACAGAGGAGTTAAAGTGAAATTTCATAAATCTAATGCAAAAAAACATTGATAACATGCAGAAAAAACATTTCTTTATTTTGGCAACCACAACTTTAAAAACACGTTTTAATGTTTAAGTTGAATGAACACTAAAAAATAACCACTACGAAATAATAATGTTTGACGAAAGAAACATTTTCGTTTTGTTCCGTTTGTTATATTACAAACAACGATTTGAGCACTTGTGTTGTGTTTATAAATACGAACGAAACAATAGAGATCGTTGTATTGGTTTTTTTGATAGCAACGTTATGTTAGTGGTACATACATTTTCGAACTCTGTGTATAAATATCAATAGGTAATGGAAATATGTATCAGCAGGACTAAAAATTATCTTAATCGATTTGGATAGATTTTTTTTTGTTAAAAATGTGTGGTACGTGTAAAGTTGGAACGATTTTTCCCCTGAACAGTGATTTTTGAGCTGATTGAAGTTGGACAATGTTGTGTGAAGTTGTTTATAAATAAGTTAGTTGCTTTGCTGGGCAAAGTTTTTCTGCGTAGCCGGCTTTCGCCCGGGATTAGGGGATTTCTATTATGTGAAAGGCAGTTTAGTGGCTTCGCTAATTAAAGTTTTTCCGTGTAGCCGGCCTCCGCCCGGGCTTAGGGGTTTTCTCCTATGTGATAGACAGTTTAGTGACTTCACTGAGTTAAGTTTTCCGTGTATCTGTGTGTGCATGAATGTGTTTGCAATAATGTATAAAATAGTTAACAAATGTAACCGAAAACAGCAAACAAAAATCAACATTGCCCTACTTTAACCTATAATTTAATTTTAGGAGATATGGTGGCAAATTATACCTTACCGGGTAAAAATAGTTATATCTAGTCATATATGACTTTGAATGGAGTCACATTACATCTAATATATATATTATCCGTGCAGCACAAATATATATTTGCTTGTTTTTTCTTTTCTCCTACATACAAAGAGTTAAAATTCGAGAAAAATAAATAACTTTAATTAACCGTGTTTTCGATTATCCGTGCTGAGTCCGGTCCCGAGCAACCCGGATAATCGAGGTTCAACTGTATATGTAGTGATCGATATGATTACATATTGTCCCATGCTCTGTCATATTAAACTACATATATGTATATGACGATAAACTGAAAATATTTTCCTTATAATTTTATATAGCATTATATATAATCCCATACATATTTCGGTTCAATATCAAATTAAGTTATCTGCAAGTTAAGACTTTATTACATATGGCTTCACATATAACCATATTAATTTTATAACGAAATCATTTGCAAGGGATAATTTCAAATAAATATATGTGTACATTTCATAAGACAATAATTATATATCTTTGAAACACTAAATTTGTTCTTGATAATTTTTAATCATTTCGTTGTTTTATTTAAAAAAAAAAATGTCTTTAAAATTGTTAATTTGAAACTAAAAAACTTTTAAGTATAACTTCAAGTTAAAAAAATCAAACCTACTAAAAAATTTTATAAAATCAGATATATTTATATCTAGATATAATTAATTTAATGTCCCGGATATGGACAAATCTCGGCTAAAATTGTATATCTAATTCGATATAATTATTTGTATGTGCTTATATATGGGAACTTATCAAATGAGATATCATTTTATTAGACTCCATATTAAAATTTTTACCCGGGTTTTATGAAAACTTGTTGAATAGGCTATCAACGCCAAGTGTTAAAGATTTCCGATTTTACAATAATCTGAGCAATTGAAATTTTCCAAAAATGTTTTTCTTCATAAAAAATGCAGCTTTACTTTAAAATATTAGATTTGGATCGACAGATATGGATAACGTGTGAGTTGCTTCTTATACTTACATTTCCTGTGATTGTCGATTAAGTGGCAGTGGATCTTTTATCGGTAAACTTTTTTTTTCTTTCATTTCTTGCTTAAGTTCTTCGAAAGCATTATTTAATTCTTTAAGTTGTTTCTCAAAATTATCATTCAATTGTTGTTGTTGCAATTCATTTAAATGTTTTTCAATTAAATCGATATTCTTTAATTTCAAGGCACAGTATGCCTGACGTGTTATAATTTTATGTCGCATCTGTATGGGATAGCCAAGTTTTAAGGCACAAACACAGTCATCATAGGCTTGTTGATAATAACCAAATGTTTGTAGGGCCATGGCACGATTAGCAAAGTCTAATGATAATTCATCACTATCGACAGTATCTAACGCTGCAAATATTGCATCAGTGTAGAGCCGACATGCCCCCAAAACGTTGCGTTGTTCGCCTTTGGCAGTAAATAGTTGATTACCTTGGTGTCGCAGACAATTGGCTTCCTTAATTCTTTCATCATTATCTTTCAGAGAGAACTTTAGGGTTTCATCTTCTTCCAAAGATTGATAATATTGCATTGATAACATACCGCAATATTTCCTTGCCAATTCCGGCATTTTATCAAAGAATAAACGCATTGTTTCGTACTCATTTTGATAGCATTTCAAATCAATACAGCTCCCTTGCATCGAAAATAACGAATGTAATTTTAATTCCATTTAAAAAGCATTTATTTAACTACACCTAGCACGAATATCACAATTAAATTTATTTTTTCTTGACTAATTAAATCAAAAACTTGGCGGCGTCTAAAGTAAAGAACAAACAGCTTGCCAGAATGTTCCACTTCAAAGATTTGAAATTATTAGAGTTGTGTCCTGAACGAACTAGTTCAACTGTACTGCTCACTCTATTGAACGATATGACCTAGTTCACCGTTATTCGCTCTTCTAGTTCAATCGTTCATTTCAATCTTTTTATTCATGGCACAATTTTATGACTTTTTAACAGTTTTTTCAACATGTTAAAGTAGTATTTGAAATCCAAATGAAAGAAATGCACAACAAATTTTTTTTTTGTACCAAACTCACTTTTATTCATACCATTATTATTAAAATATTTTTTTATTATATATTTTTATATATATATTATAAATTAATAATTAATTAGTAATTTATTTTATTAATTAATTAATTAAATTAATTATTATTAATTAATTATTAATTAATTAATGATATAAATTACTAATTAATTAATAATATATATATATAAATATATAATAAAAAAAATATTTTAATAATAATGGTATGAATAAAAGTGAGTTAATTAATTAATTAATAATTAATTGATAATTAATAATATAATTAATAACAGTGGAAACTATCAAATAATTCGCTCAGAAATTATAAAACAAGCGATCTAAAACGAACGATTGAACGAAATTGTCAAAGAACGACTGAACTAGTAGTGCGACCTAGTTCATTCAGTTTAATTGAACTAGGAAGAGCGCTCATTCAAACCAACTAGATTGCCCAAGTCTAAGAGGCAATTTACACGAAGAAATTAATTGCAGGCAATTTTTGAGTTCTCTTTTAAAGTTGCTTCTAAAAATCATGAACATTTACACGAGTTTTTGCATGCACAAATTGCCTCGTGTAAATTGCCTCTAAGAAAAGACCTCAAAATTCTAAACGGGGGAAGCACAAGAGTTGTAAGTGTTGAGTCACGGTCAGAGAAGCAACCGGTGGAAGATCACATACTATCGGCAGCGCACTATGGCGCTTTTTCCCGCAACCCGTGGCAAAAATACAAAATTTGATGACAAAATTTCGTGAAATGAATGAATACATATTATAAAGAGCTTCTTACTGATCACATTTCAAAAACGTTTTCCTTACTGATCACAATTCAAAAACGTTTTCCTGGTGGAGCTGCTCAAAGTCGACACTTTTTTAGAAAGCAAATAAAAAGGTGATCTTGAAAAAAAAATACACTTTAGAATTGAAGTGTCAGAAACATTGCCGTTTGATCATTACCTTTTTGGTATTTTTTTTAAGGTATGTTTATTTTTTATTAAAAGAAGTAACAAAATGTTCATCAGATTCCCTAGTTTTTCGGTAGTTGCCGTTTTTCAGACACCCAGTATAGGGAATTTTTACAAATAAAATAGAGAATATCTAAAAATGGCCAAAAATGGTCTCGCCCATATTTTCTGAGCATATTTGCTACACACTACTTTAAATAATTGAACTAAATTTGGCCACAAAAAATGACAAGTTTAATTGAAATAAGAAGAAAGCTGTTACAATCTCATAACGAAAACGAGAATTTTTCCCCATTTTTAAAGTAAGAAAGATGTGTTCAGAATTTGAAAAGAAATAAAAGATTCCAAATTTCTTTTCGCTGCAGCAATCTTATGAATTTTTTCTTACAATGATCGATGGCAAAGTCTTAAATGTAATAACAGATACCACGTCAACTTTGAAGTGTTCAAATTGCAAAAAGTCACAGTAAAATTTTGATGATTCAAGTGATGAGCAAAACTATTAATATGGAATTTCGCCGTTACATGCCAGAATTAGGTGCATGGTGTTTATTTTACAACTAGCGTATACAATTTCACGAGAAGGAGAATGTTTTGATAAGAACGCAACACCAAAAGAAAAACTATCTGCTAGTAGACTGCCCAAATCAGGGGTATGGAAATACTAACGATGGTAATATGTCCAGATCATTTTTTGAAAATGAGGCAACGGTCCGAATTACTGGGATAGGCAATAATATTATAAAAAGGTGGGCAGTTATCCTAAATGTTATAAACTCTAGAGAAATGGTAAATGGCTTAAAGTTTAATGATTATGCATTAAAAACTGCCCAACTTTTGGCTCAAATGTACCCTGAGAAGTTTCTTCTCCTACAGTACATAAGATTTTGGCTCATGAAAAAATTTAATTGAATATTAATGCTAACCAATTGGAGAGTTGTCAGAGGAAGCCCAGGAAGGAATGCAAAAACAAAGACTGCAAAAAATTTATATACACGAATACTTGCAAGATTTCACGTATTAGACAGAATGAGGAGCTTTTCAATATCTTGACGGCCTCTTCAGACAAATTAATTTCATCACGAAGACATGTAAGATTTAGAAAGGATTTGGAAGAACATAATTATAGCTCTGATATGTTAAGTCTATTAGATATCGCTCCCAATGTTAATGACTATAATAATTTTAAGAAGAACTAACTAATAAAAAAAAAAATATACTAGTTTTAAAAGAAATACTCTAAATAACTTAATATCTATACCATTAATATATTTATATTAAAAATATTTCAAAAGTGTGTATCTGTAATATAAATAAAAAATTTAATATTAGTTTAACATGCTATATTGGAGTGGTATTTTTTTCCAGACTTTCGGATTTAAACAATATGTAATGTGATTATTGTAGTGCTAGGTCTAACCGGTAAGCCTAAAGCCCCTTATGAGAATTTCATTTGAAGCACAAGAAGTTGTGTTGCTTTTAAATGCTTTTTAAATTTTAAAAATTATGATTTACTTCAAAAGATATTGTAATGTATTGCACAGCTCTGATCTCTAATCAGCTGCTAAGTATATATACAGTTGTAATGAAACTCACCACTTGTATGATTTATATACATGTGTGTGTAAATAGGATTAGAGATTAGATCAGAGATGCCCAAGGTAGTAATATTGGTGAGAGTGACGAAATAACACTGGAAGAAAACAATTTGCTATTCATTTTATTTAGTCGTCAACGATATTGCGACGAAAGCACATGTGTGGGGGGTGTGATATATTTCGAAATAAAAAGATGATTATAAATTTTCCTTCAATTAATCATTGTTCAATTTGCAATTAAAAAGTAATGAAATCTTCTATGTTGATACTCTTATTGCAGTTACGCAATAAAAGTATATTTCTCAAACTAGAAAAATTCAGCTTATTGCGTTTTTTTGAGCAAATATAATTCAAATCTGAAAATATTTGTTCGCAAAGATACGTTGAGGGAAATAAAGATAAACACTTCAATGAAATCTTCTTTATTTCAGGATATATTGTATTGTCTTATTATAAGACACAGAAATTCTGCAAGTGTAGTTTGTCTCTCCCACTCAACATGCTGATTTTCTATTGGTTGATTGATGATCAAACAAAAGAGCGTAAGTATACGTGTGAGTTTAATTTGCTGATATCAGCCACTACTGGGCATCTCTGGATTAGATTAAGGTACCGTTGTTTTAGTTTATACGGACAACAAATTTAGAAATAAAGATAAGAATAAAAACAGCAATACAACCGAGCAATTGGCGTGCTTTAAATTCTTTCATTTTTTTTTTAATAAACCAGCGCTAAACAGCGCTTTGCCTTGGCTCTATTAAGTGCCGGCAAAAATTAAAATATTTATTGCCAGTGGCGTTCCTAAACGCCGGCTAAACCCCTTAGGTAGGGAAATATTTTTGCGAATAAACGCTAACCATTACAATATGATTTTTCCGAAAAAAAATGTCAAAAGATGTCACCGTGCACAGTGCCTATCACAATGCGGGAGCACTTATTTTAAAGCTAAAGGAATTAAAATTCAAGTGATTTTTAATCATTAGAAATTAATTGGTAACTTCAAAAATTATGATTTTTGCAACGAAAAAAAAAAAACGCTGTACATAGTGCCTCTGTGGGCCTATGGCCATGTGGGTTGCTTATTTTTAAGCGGAAGGAGTTATCTTTCAAATGCTTTATACATTTTCAAAATATCTTTATTACTTTAAAAGTTATGAAGTTTGTAACGAAAACAGCCAAAAGCCGACACTGTGCACAGTGCCGCGGCTAACCTATGACCGTGAAAATCATGTATATTAAAGATTGAGGAGTCTTCTTTCAAATGCTTTTTAAAATTTTTAAATATCTTTATTATTATCAAAAGGCGCCAATGGTTTTGCATTTTTTTTCTGATGAAGAAAAAATATCGCTAAAATATAAAAAAATTCCCAAAATTAAAAAAAATTACAAAATTTAAAAAAATTATTACAATTGTTTTTCACAATATGATAAATAAGTTTTCGAATTTTAGTACATTTTATTAATATATAAACGCAATTAACGTTTACTCCGATCCAAATAAATTTGAAAGCTTTATTTCACCTATCAGTTTATTTACAAATTTGTGGCAATGTCTAAAGATGTTTTTGGTTCTCTTAAAGTAAAAATTTTAATTACGCAATTTTGTACTTTAGCTGACGATATATAGTTATGTTAATATTATCAATCACAAATTTAAATTATATTTGAATATTGCCACTATAATTTAAAAGAAATGGTTAATTAATTTATACCATGTTTAATTACAAATGAAAATTTTCAATATGAATTTTAATTGTTTTGCATTTCAAATAGAAAACTTTAATTTATTTCAAATTTTTCAACAATTTCGTTTTTAACTTGAATAAATTTTATGTTTACCATAGTTTTACCATATTTACAAGTTATATGAGAGTGTATATAAGAAATCTAATATTAATGCCCTTGATTGTGTATGTCGTTAGCGCCTCCCTACAAATGAAATTTTTCAAAATCAAAATTACAAAAAGTAAAATTAACAGAAAAATCATTTAAAAAACTAACTAGATATTAGAACAAAAAACTTGACTAATGTTTAAGACTTGTACTTAATCAAAATGGTTTCAGAAAGAAAGTTTTGGTAAATTTTATGGCAATATTTTTATCAAGGGGGCTTTGTTTATGCAATAATGACATCAACGCATTCATTTTTAAGATTTTTGTACTAATCTAATATATACATAATTAATCTTTTTTTCATATTGAACAAAGTTTTTTTTGTGTTTTACTAATATAATAATAATCTTTATTTATTAAATAATAAGAACAAATGTATATAATTAATAAAATAGGAATATTTTAATACATATATATATATTAAAAAAAACTTTACAACATTACATATCTTTGATATAATCATTATAATAATTTAGAAATACAACTTTTAAATCATCAGCAATTATATTGAGAGCAGCTAACATTTCATCCATTTCAGCTTTGGAACATTTATATTTACGTTTAACAATTAAATCCCATAGATATGTCATTTCAGTAACATATTCAATAGAATTTACACAACTTTCAGACTTTGTAATATTAAGAGAGTATTTCAACATGTCAATCATTTCAATATAATCTTGATCATTTAATGCAATATTAACTACAAAAAGAAGTTGTTAAATTTGATAAAAACAAAAAACGTGACCATAAAACTTACTGTAGGGTAACTTAAACCATTCGTGTACCAATTTCATTGCTATGAACGATCTGGCATCATTTAAACCCAGTAAAGTATTTTCAAGATTTTTAAATATTCTATACAAACGACGTCGGGTACCGGACTCCTTTATTTTAGGAAATAAACGTTTACATTCGTGGAACCAATCGAAACGTTGTACACAACCACATACTGTACAATTAACATTTGTATCAATTGTACCATTAGTGGTATCACTTTGCCACCAATTCAACGTTGGTTTATGAGGTATATTTGGAACAAATATTTGACGACACTTAACATTATCACAACGATATTGATGATATTGATTCTGGAATTTAAAAAATAGATGTAAGAAAATATAAATTAACGAGATATACATACATACATCAAATGAATATTTATCAATAAATATACACAGAAAATAGGTGATATAGATTGAAAACCAGAAACAGCAATTATTAGGCCTGCTTTTTTCCTATACATGTTACAAAATCCCATACAAAATTGGACATTGGGCATGTCAAGGCTATTATTAGCATTCTTTTGTTTTAACCAAACTGACATCTTATAGAAGCTGAACAAATTAAATGAGTTAGTCAACACTTAACATGCTCTATTTCAAATTTTGTGTGGAATTTCGTAACAAGTATAGGAAAAACACAAGCCTATTGTGATTACAGAATCATAAATTCTGACATAAATTTCATTTAGCACTCTTGGTAGATCAAAAACTTGGGTAATCCTATTATTAAGGTAAAAATTGCGGTATTTGTAAAAATGTAAATTTTTACCATTCAACAAAATATTTATTAATAGACATAATCAAATGATTTTTTGAACTTAAATAGACTTTAAGTCAAGATATATTCATATAGGTAGTCTTACTAGAACAACAACTACAACAAACAACTACAAACAATACAAAAACAACAGGGTTTTGACATTTCAAAATACTCAAGATACAGTCTTTGTACTGTCAAAACCATGTAAGAAATGTCAAAACCAGGTAAGAGGAAGATAAACAGCTGGGCTACTAAAACTACCTTATAAATAAATTGATGTCAGAATTTATGATTTGCAGTAAACAATCCCACAATTCCCAAAAATAAAATAAAAAATTCCAAAAATGGGACTTTTTTTACATTTTTTGCTGCCATGTCTACAATTGAAGCGGGGATTATAAGAGATTTACCCAATGAATTGAATTAAAAATAAATTTACCCAATTAATGGATTATATACAAACGTATATCTAATTGAATTCGTGCAAATTTTGGAACAATGGGTTAAATTTGATATTTGCCTTAAAAATGTGGTAACTTTAAAAGCAGCTGGGGGAAAATTATATACAAATCAAAGATTTTTTTTAACACAACTCGCTTTTACATGAACAACCATACTTTATATGTTTTGAAAGAAAATATTTATCTGGACGCAAGACTGTTGGTGGTTTATAGGGAAAAAATATCAAACATTTTGATTTTTAAATTATTATTTTAGCGAATGTAGTTTTTTTGTGAAACAAGATATTGCATTAAATTATGAATGTCAGACGCAAAAACTATATATTTTCAAAAAATTTAAGCCAATTCCTTATAAGTTTGTGATGTTCGTATCCCCTAATTGGCGCGCTGACATACCTCAAACTATATAAAGTTACACCATTTTTCAAATTCTGTTCTCAAAACTCAATTCAATTAAACGGCATAAAAAACCTGTGGAAAACTGTGGAAAACTGCAAGTTTCAAAAATCGTTAAATTTTAGTTTCACTTGTAAACCACCATACAACTTTTCACCAAGCAGTGATATGAATGTATCTCTCAAATCTAGTGAGTCCATTTCGTTTTGTTTTAAATCTAAAAGTTAAAAACTATGAGCAAAAAAAAAAAATAATATGGATAAACAACTCTTGTAAGCTCTTGTTAAATGACCATTAATTCGTTTAGTAAATACGTTGCAACTAGGGGTACCTACCGAACCAGAAATTTTTTCCCAGAAAACCCCGGGATTTTCAATTTCTTTAATTTGTCTATTTTATCACATTTTTGTCATATGGTAACCCTGACATTTAAAAAATTCATGGCCCTATCGATCAAATTAACAAAAACTATGTAAGACTGATTAACTAATTTTTAGCGGAGAAAACATTTTCATATTGTCTCATCAACATAACAATAAAAAACATGCAAGATTAGGCTTTTCTAAATTTTTAAATAATTTTTGAAAAAGGTCCCATTAAAAACTGTAAAAAATAGTTTTTTCAAATAATTATTTGACAACTCTGACAACAACTTTCCACAAGTTTTTATTAACGCTTGTAGTGAAGATGTTTAATTAGTTTACGGTTTTCAAAAAAACCGCTTAACTATACTTATCAAGATTGGCCACCGACACCTTTTAAAACCCGTTATCCGTTACAAAACCGTTTCAAATTGACAATCGATACAATGAAAATAGTGAAACACCTGAATTTTAAAATACCGGTACACCGCATCCATTTCCCCTAATACCGGTACGATACCAGTATTGAATCGGTTTAAAACTATGCGTTTTTTGCAAATCGTGAAATTTTTTTTCTGTGTAAAACATCCAAAATTGTTAATAAATTTCAATTTATTATTGTTTTTGATACAAATTTGTATTACAAACTTGACGTACGGTTATAAGCACTTAATTAGCGTTCAAAACACTGATTTTTATTTTCTTTTATACTTTTTCTTAAAAAAACCAAGTTTTCACAAGTTGTGTCATTCCAAATATTATATTTAAACAAGTGGAAGCATTAAAGTCCGATGTGCCGAATTTGGTATTAAAAAAGATTAAATTCGGCTGTGACGAATTTTTGGATACCCTCCATCTCGGTGTTTTCATAAACCAGGGAAAGTGCAAACAATATTAATATCTATATTCTTTGTAAAAATAACAAAAATAATGTTGTTTTTATAAGTAAAACAAAATATGACTGATTGATTAATGTCTTTGGGATGTTTCAGAAGAAAAAAATGTTTAATTAAAGTTTACTAAAATGAATCTGAAATTCTGCAGTGGGTATTCAAAGGTTATTCTGATTACCTAAAGAAGAACGTGTAGTGAAAAATATATATATTTGTATAGTTCCTTATGATGTTAAAAAAACTGTTGTAAAATTCGCCTGTTGTTTGTCTCTTTGCCTATATAATAATGAAAGAAAGTTACTAAAATATATTTTTGGATCGTTAGAAGAGATGCAATGAATACAAACGCATAAAAACAGTTTCGAATAATCAGAATTTTAGATAAATTTAAGGGAACAAAAATACACTTGCGGAGACATACATAATGAAATAATTATGAAATGCCAGTTTACATTACAACACATGTGTTTATACTATACATCACATAAGTAAAACGGAAAGTGTGATGAAACTAAGTTTGTCAAAAATTATAAAAGAAAATCTTTCGAGTGTTTTCGAGATACAAAAAATTAAAGAAACTGGTATTTCAAATTATTGTTTTTCAGCTCAGTTGCTTGTGCAATTCTCGTTTACGACTCCTAGAATAAGAACCCTAAGAAATTTTCCCAAAATTCGATTGGTTTTTACACATCAATACTTTAATTTAGATTATTTTTGTATGTATCAAATAAAAATTAGGGCTTTTAAGGAAAACAAATGGTTTTTAATAAATGTAATTAGAATGTAAGAGTTTCCTTGCAAATTTATTAAAGGTTGAGAATGAAAATAAGTAAAAATAGTGTACGAAAAAAAGTTATGAATTTACATTGTTGGATTCGGGGATTTTGTTGCTGGATATTTTTTTGATCTGATAACGATTAATGTGTCTGGCAACTCCGGTTAATGCAGTCAAATAAATAAAGAATTTTAACAAAACTATTTTGTTCTACCTTTTTTCTAATTGGTGATTTTTTGATTTGTTGGGGTTAACAAAAAAAGGTATATGGCAAGCCTGGTATATGGAAAACAAAAGCATACTTTATAAATTAGCTTAACAATTTTTCGAGGGCTTCTCGCATTTGCACTTATAACCAGTGTTGCCAGGTTTGCAAAGCATAAAAACGACAAACTTTCTAGAAAAAATCGTCAAAATCGTCATCATATTTTGAAAAATCGTCAAAATCAAATATATTTGTTAGAAGAGGGATAAAGTTTTAATAAAAAATAAAATACAATAATGTTATTCACATTTCAAATGTTAACGTGTTATCGTTGTAATATAACACGATTTTTGACACTTCTCTTTGGTTTAAACTTCGAAAATCATTATATTTTACAACGATATTCATATTTATAAAATGTTGAAACAGTGTGCCCCAGTAGGCTAGTTGGTAGCGTGCTGGCTTATCAGAGGCACTGATCTGTTTTCGCTACAACGCGCCGAAGGCCATAGTAGCTATTGCTCGGTTAGGGTAATAGTATATAACTTGTAATTATATGATTATTAATTAATAAAATAACAAAAATATAATGTTGAAAGATCAAATAAATACAACTTTAAATCAAACTAATTTTACCACTTGAACTGTTAAACACTTATATCTGCATAATTCTGTGAACAACATTTCAGTGGCACAACTTTTTAAATATTAAATTCTTTTACAAAATTTGGAAATTCTTTAACAATAAGTCTGTTCGATTACTTTTCCTGTAAAGTTCAGTAAAAACTACTCAGTAACAAAATTACAAATAGTAAGACAAATTTACAAAAAAGTAAACGAACAGAAAATTTGTAGGAATTATTAAATTAGATAAAATAGCTTGTTTTAAATATTAAAAAAAAATCAACTGGTCATTATGGAAAAGGAAAAAGTTAATTGAAATTATCGACCAAAAATAATTTAAATGTTTTTTAACTTCTTCCATAGTTAATTATTTAATCATTTTCACTTTCAATCCATAAACAATTAAAATTTAATTTAATTTTTGTTTACTAAAAATACAAGCATATTTTTTAATTTTTTAGTCATATGTTTTTTTCATCTTACAAATTCTTTCTGGCAAAAATGTATCCAGTAAAAACTTGTAAGTTCTTTGGCATCAAACTGTCACTTTACTCTCTCTTTTTACCAGTTTTTACTGCGTATTTGTCTAAACGAACACCTTCCAGTAAAAACTTGTACAAATTTTTGTGTTATCGAACAAACTTAATGTTATATTTTTAATTATTAAATTTTGGCACTTTATTTATATTATTAGGCCTGTTTTTTAAGCACCGGATTTATTTTTGGATTTATTTTGTTTCATTTAAAGTTGTATATATATCATCTTTCAACATGAAATATATTCGGGCTAGAGATCTGTTTGTTTCGCAAAAAAAGTCCATGCCTTGTGTTTTAACATGAAAAGTTTTTTATTTTAATTTAAATCTAACTCCAATTAAATTTTATAAAAATTTAAGGAAATGTTCTAAACATATAAACACAGAAACTAAATTAAGCTAAACCCGTAATGAATTTATAAAAAAATAAATGCGGTTTGGATTAAGTTTTATTCAATTCTAGGATTTGCATTTTTGCAAAATTGTATTTCACATCATATTAGCATATAAAAGATAGCTATCGATCAAAAAACAATGTTTTTGCTTTCCATTTTTAACGAAATAATATAAATTTAATAATCGAGCCGGCGATTTTATGAGAATGATAAATAAGTAGATCTTGCTGACATATTAAATTATTGTCAAAAAATCGTCATTTTGGAAGCAAAAGTCGTCAAATAGTCATTTAGTTATTTTGGGTATTAAATATCATCAAAATGACGACAAATCGTCAAACCTGGCAACTCTGCATGCGATTGCTACTAATTCATACGTACATACATATATATATATATATTCCCGTCGTTCCTATAAGGAGCATAGGGCCGTACATACATACTGTATTACAAAACAAAACAAAAAAACAACAACAATATTTTGTGGGTTTTTTTTTGTTTTTAAGTGTTGATCATGACCATGGATGGTAACCGATTCTATGTGGTTATTGGTCGTAGTAACGCTATTTTCTTTTATTTCGGTAACGGTATTTTAGGGGAAACTATACTTCAGTTATTTCGGTAACGGGATTTTAGCGTTAACGGTATTTTAGCGTTAACGGTATTTTATTTATTTCGCTAACGGTATTTTAGCGGTAACGATATTTTAGATATTTCGGTAACTTTATTTTAGGGAAAAAGATTTTTCAATTATTTTGCTAACGGCATTTTAAGGATAACGTTATTTTAATTATTCAGGTAATGTTAATGCACACCACAATTTTTAACCGCATTATGCCCGAGTTTAAATGACTGTCTAGTTTATGATCACACTTTGGGAAAATATATCTATTTACAGAAGTTTTTTTGTTCAGATCTTGTTAGATTATTTCGGTAACGGTATTTTAAGGTAACGGTATTTTACGGATAACGGTATTTCAAGAATATCGGTAACGGTATTTAAGCGATAACGATAGTCAGTTGAAAGGTGTTAGAATCGTGGACGGTAATTCAGCGATATTGACAGCCATCCCTGCTTGCGTATATTCTTGTGTATAAGCATTGAATGTACGTATGTATGTATGTATGATGAAATAAAAAAAAAAATTTTAGAGGTCTTCCCACATTTTCACTCATAACTTTTGAACGCGTTAACCGATTTTGATCATTTTCACTAGAAAACTGCTCATGATATCAACAAACAATTTGACTGAAAATTAGCAGTACCTCTTCTGTATTGGAGGAGTATTTTGTGTTTCCACAGACAGACGGACGGACAGACGGACAGACGGACATGGCTATATCGACTTCTCTATCCATGCTGATCAAGAATATATATAGTTTATGGGGTCCCAGAATTTTTTTAAAAGAATTACAAACATTTGACAAAGTGAATATACCCTCCTGCACTATGGGATGGAGGGTATAAAAAATTGACACTCAAAAATCTGATAGTAAAAACAAATGTAATTTCAGTTAAAAAGGCGACAAAGGTAACTAAAAATGTAGTTGTTTTTAACTGTGGCAAAACAAATAACAAATATAGTAAAAACAACTAACAATGTCGTAAAAACAACTGACAATTTTTTACTAAAAACATTTTTAAACAACTGTAATAATTGGTAAGAACACCCTTTTTAACAGTTCTTTTTTCAGTATTTTAAAAATATTTTTTCAGTATTTTAAAAATATGTTTTCCTTTCAATTACAGTAAAAATTTCTACATATTTCCTACATCTTACTTAAAATGCTAAGTCAAAATTAAAAACAGTACTCCAGTTAAGACGTTTTATGCATTGCAGATGCAATGAAATTTTTAAATTATTTGCAAACTATGAACTTATCAATAATAACAAATATAAAAACTTAATATAATAGTCGATTTTTAAATAACTCACAAAAATTAAATTTGTACTGCAAAATTACAGTTTTGGTAGTTGTTTATTAAAATACTAAAATAACTACATCAAACAACTGTTGCAAAAGTAGGGTAATTTTCTTCAGTTGTTTGTTTAAATAACTGTCATAATAGTTTTTTTGTATTACTTTATAGAAAATCAACAGTAATTACATTACTACTGATTACTACACAAACAACTGTCATGTAGTAACTGTAAAACTTTTTTGAGTGTACATAATCTATAAGTATTTTATATAAAAATTAATAATTTTTTTAAAAATTTTTTTATTTTTCAATAAAACCGGTACATACCGCTATTAATGTTTCTGTATCGGTTATATCAATACAAATGGAATGCCGATACCGAAACAAACAAAAAAATCGATACCGACACCAATACCGATACCGTTATTTGTTTCGGTGGCAAACTTTGATACTTATCAATTAAAAAATATAACCGTTTAAAAATACTGGGTTGAAAACGGAACAATTGGTCAATAACGAGTTAATAGTTTTTGTTTTACATTATGTAAGATGAGAAAACGCATCTAAAGTCAGTTTCAACAGGTGGCGAAATTTTTTGAAGTAAGTCACATAATCCATTTCTAGCTTAATTATTTCTCAAAAATGGCCAGTGGGTCAAACCAACAGTAAGCTGACGTAATGTCTTTATTGCTTATACTGAAATTTGTAACGGTATTTAATATATTAATTTTGTACTTACAAATTCAACATCTTCTCTTTCCGTTTCCATGCAGTTTTCACACTTGCACTCAAAATGATAACTTCGTTGGAGTTTTTCACGTCTCGACGAACGCTTAGCCTTGCGATAATCAACATCATAACAATTTGTTATTTCATCTCCCTTATTTAGATCTCGCAATGCAAATGCACTTACATAGCGGCCATTAAATTGCGGTTGAAACGATTGAACACATGAATGATTGCATAGACTGAGATAGGGTAGATTCAATGAAGCTACATCTTCATAATAACTAAAATTATGTATATAACCACTTTTTAAATGCCAAGGACTCGACCACATGTTATCATTTAACATATGAAAATCTGTTTTGGTAAAAAACGCTAATGGTCGAGGTATTATAGTAGTTAAAGTATGACCATTTGATATGGACTGACCAATGTGGCGCAACAATAAAGATGCTGTTAATAGCTCCCAATCAATGCTATTGTTGTTTTCATTTAACATCTCAAAGTAGTCAGTGTAATTTTTGAGATAAACTACTAAATGATGAGAAACTAATGCAAACCATTCAATATCCATATTGGACATTTTATTTAAATGTGTTATCATGCGTAACGATTCAGCATAGGGTATATTAGTATTTTTCCATATCTCACCGCCTTCTGTTAGTGAATTCCATATTTCAAGAGTGGTTTTATAATTGTTGTCTTTAAGTTCATTCAAAATGGCAAATAGACCATTATCGAGTATTATTCTTAATGCTAAATGAGCAATACCAACATGAGCAAATAATTGAAAACGATAAGCTTTACATTCATACAAATGAATGCGACTATGTTCTTCTTGGCATTTAAGCGAACAATAAATAACGCGTCCTCTACAATGCAAACAAGGAAATGGTATAAAGTTCACAGTACCACATTGATGGCATACAAGACGGGTATCACCAACTGCCACAAATGCCGACGCTTTTTCACTAAAGATTAATTGGTTTTTTTCTATAAAGCATGTAGCTTCCATATATCGTCCTCCATCCGCTGCTGTTATACTAAAAGAAAATGTTTTATGAAGTTTTAAAAATGTCTTTATCGTTAATTCTATGATAGATAATGAAAAAATTTGTCAGTTTTTGACCTCATGCCTTCCTTACATTAAAAATAGATATTCTCTATAGAGCCAGGCGCGGTTTCAAGGGAGGGGAAAATGGGAAATCCCCCCCCCCTTCCAACCACAAAAAAGGATATTTTTAAATTTTAGGTTGATATCTCAAAAATCTGTTGTGATGCAGAAATTCTGAGCTCAGATTCAGCACATATCAAACCTTTTGAAAATCATACTCTAGTAGCAGGATCTTGACTTTTGCATATATTGTTGCCGCCTTTGTTTTTAGTAGAATATATGCAAGTTTATTTGTGACTTAAGTGAGTGTTTCTTCCTCTTATTAGCTAATAATACCATCTACGTAAAAAATATATAATTTTAAATAACAATATTTTACTTCTCAAAACTAAGTAAAATATTTGCCAAGTAACGTGACGCGATAAAGTTTGAACTTTTAACAAAAATTAACCCTGCTTGATATGTCCCAGATTTTTTTAAATTTAAATTATTCACAATAGTCTTGATTTAAATTAAATGCTTTATGCACTTGCTACTAGCGACGCAGTAGTAATGAGAATAAATGTTGTTTTGCGGTGACGAACGTGACATTAAAATGTTAATGAAAACAAATAAAAAAATTACCGTTTACTGATCTTTATTTACACCGTTTGCAGTTTTCGGAGTGAACTGTTGTTGTAACAAATATGTTGAGATAGGAGTATCCTAAAAAATTAAATATTTAAGAGAAAATGTTACTGAAGATGAAAAAAGTTGACCAAAAACATGAACTCAACTTTACAGTCTTATCATTATGGCAACTAAGATATGCTTTGGATATTTAATTTAAAAAAATTTGAGTATTTAGCTTTGATAATAGAAGTCAGAAGGAATTATTTGTCTACTTTTAATTTTTCGATCACGGTTGACCTTTCTATGAAATGCATATATCGAGTTCTTTAAAATTATACCTTTTGTATTTTTTTAAAACTAAAACCTTTAAAAAACGCGAGTTTTTTAAAATTTGAAAAACTGAATATGGAAATGTGTTATGGGCGCCATGGAGTATGTGTGTACAAAAAATTAATCAAATTTGAAGACACTTGTTAAATTGCATTTGTGAGGTATTAAGAACTAATGATATAAATTATTATTCTTCTTACATTTCCTGTGATTCTCTATTAAGTGGCAGTGGATCATGTATTGGTAAAATTTCTTTTTCATCAATTTCTTGCTTAAGTTCTTCGAAAGCATAATGCAATTCTTTAAGTTGTTTTTCAAAATTCTTATTAAGCGATAGTTGTTGCAATTCATTTAAATGCTTTTCAATTAAATCGATTTTCTTTAATTTTAAGGCACAGTATGCCTGACGTGTTTTAATTTTATGTCGCATCTGTATTGGATAGCCAAGTTTTAAGGCACAAACACAGTCATCATAGGCTTGTTGATAATAACCAAATGTTTGTAGGGCCATAGCACGATTGGCAAAGCCTAATGACAATTCATCACTATTGATGGTATCTAAAGCTGCAAATATAGCATCATTGTAGAGGCGACATGCTCCCAAGACGTTGCGTTGTTCCCCTTTGGCAGTGAAGATTTGATTACCTTGTTGTCGCAGATAATTGGATTCCTTAATTTTCTCATCATTATCTTTTAAGGAGAACTCTAGGTTTTCATCTTCTTCCAACGATTTCAGCCATTGCAGTGATAATATGCCGCAATATTTTCTTGGCAATTCCGGCATTTTGTCAAATAATAAACGTATAGTTTCGTATTCATTTTGATAGTCCTTTAAGTCAATACATCCGCCTTGCACCGTGAATAGTGAATACAATTTGGATTCCATTTAAAAATTAATTAATTAACAACCAATGCTATCACAATTCAATTAAAACAAAAAATCCATTACAGTTGTGTAGTTCGTAAACGGTCTAGTTCAATTGAGCTAATCTTTACTTTGAACCAGTGAGTTAGTTCGCAATAGTCTTTTAGCTATTTTAGGTCTTTCGCTCTTTTCGTTATTTTTTGTCATTTGAATAATAATTATTTTCTTTATGTTGCTTTCGAATTTAATTTTGTTCAATGTTACCAATAATTTAATGTTAAAAATGAGTGTAAAGGTGGAACTCATACACTTGCAAAATTTTTGCACAATTTCTCTTTTTGGATCTAAAGAACGATTGAACGAAATTGTCAAAATACGATTGAACTAGAAAATCGACTTAGTTCATTGAGAGCTAATTAACTAGAAAGATCATTCACTCAAACGAACTATATTGTCCAAGTACAGACTAAGCAGACCCGACACAGATGACAGCTGCCAAACTTGTTTGTAAATAAAAACCGTATATTTTTAATAACTTTTTTTCTGAATGAAGTTTTCACATGTTTCTACTTAATTATTGAATAATTTATGTGATAAAACGTTATTTGTTTAATAAAGTTTATTCGCAAAAATGATGTGAAAACTAGTAGCATTTACCAAGTTTTTTTTTCATGTTTGAATAATTTATGTGAAAAAACTTTATTAGTTGAAATGCCCCTAATTACTTGGCGTATGGTTCCACTAATGACGAATTTACACTTAAAATATATCTGATTTCAAATCGAGTTGAAACCAGTTATAAATCACCTTCGTTTACATTATAAAATTTGGTAGGCAATCTGAATTTTGTCTTGACAACAACAAAATTTTGTAAACAAAATAAATAAAATAACTTCAAACTGAAAATGTTTCTCAAAAGCTATTTAATTTGCTACAACATTTCAATGTTGTTAGCACAAATTGTCTTCGCCGGAAACAAAAATAAGTAACTGGATGATGAATTGAATTTTTCTTTCAATAAAAAATGTAATTTTTACCCAACGAACATAAAAACTGAAAATAAATAATCAAGATTTTTCATAAAAATATTCTTTCAAAAATCACTTCAACTCCTGTCCACCCATATCTACTATTTCCCAGTGTTGATCAAAATGTCAGTTTCAAAGGAAAACTTACAATAATTTGACGTTTCGTATCATATATACTGGGATATGGAAGATATGTGTGGAAAGGGGTGGATAGCGTGTAAATTACTCCCAAAGCAAATGCATAATGTATGTGAACACAATTCGTTACACACATGTCACAATTTGACACACAATTAAAAATATTGACACACATTTTTTGGCAAGCTTTATTGTTTAAAATATATCATAATGTTATCACATGTCATAACATAAGTTTTGTGTTCTACACAAATTCAACTAAACAGAGATTAAAATCAACAAATATTGGAAAAAATCTATTGATTAAGAGAAAAAATAGCTGTTTAAAAGTATTTTTTGTGTGTGTCGATAACAGTCTGAACAATCAAACTATTTTTCTTTTATACTTTTTTTATAGACAGAGAATTTTCTTACAATTTTCATTATACTTGTGTGAAGTAACGTATAAACACAGGGCTTTGAATCTGACCACCTCTATTTTACGATCATATTAAATAATTATTAACTTGGCAGCACATTTTAAATAAAGCACATTACGAATGTCATATAAATAAAAAATTCGCAAAACTCTGCCGACAACAGCAGCAGTAGAACAGCAGGCGAAATACTAGAAGAAGCATCTGAAAAATTATCTTCCAATTCGTCCAGTCTTATTGAACAATCTATTGTATAGTTTATAAAATTTATTGAAAAACCTCCAATTTTCATTTATTTAATAAAACGGAAATTGTTGTTATACCGTGAATAAATAAGAAGTGGAAATATTGTAAAGATAAAAGACAAAGACTTGAAAAAAATCCGTACATTACGTTTTTCTCATCCAGCACGGTCGGTCGGCATTGAACGGAAAAAGGCATTATTATTACAATAAAAGTAAGAATACAAAACAAAAGCCAAATTGCAGTAATAACTCCAAGTGCTCAACATTTTTGCACAAAATTTCATTTTATATGCATTTTTCCAATATACTACATTTCGTTTTGGCAAGTATAACACAATAGCAAAGAGGAAGAAGAAGAAACAAGACCAAGTTTGCTGATTTCTGAATATATATTTTTTTTAAGATTGTTTTGTGTGCTCTGCCTTGTGTTTTGATTTTATTTTCTTAAATACATTTTTAATTTTTCTTATATTCTGATAGCAACAACGAAAACCACGACTATAAGCGTTGACTGCGCTGCTTAGCGAGCGGCGACTATGAGCGCCTCGAAAAAACACAAATCATCAGAAACCGCTACAGATATTCTAAATCCTCAACAGGATACTGAAAATATAAACAATACCAATAATCGTTTTAGAAAAACGGCCGATTTCTTTGGACCCTCAACTTCTTCGGCAGCAGCAGCAGCTCAATCAAATCCAGCCGGCAGTGGTAGTGGTACTGGTGGTCGCATAGCTTTGGGTCAACAAAATACAAACAGTTCAACATCGACTGGAGCAACAGCAATGCAACGCTCCGGCAGCATTACAAATGTAAATTCATATTCCAATACCGGTGGTGGTAATGATGGCGGCATTGGCACAAATGGGGAACGTCGTGCAAATTTCTCCATGTTGGATACAACAGCTCATCTGAATGACCATCGTTCATCAACAACTACCTCAGCTTTTTTCAATAAAATGGGAGCTAATAATGCCTCCAAACCGGGTGATGTTAAGAAAATTGTAATAAAAAATTTTAAAGGTAAGTTTATGTACAAATCTAGCAGAAAAAAAATATAGGAATGCATTCTTCAAGAATGCATTTTTAAGTGCGTATAAAATAAGCAGAATTTCCACTTTCAAAAATTCAAATTTAGTTCAAAACTAAACCACATCAAAATTCAGGGATTTGATCTTATTTTTCATACGATACATTTGAAACAATTTTTATTTTTTGTCCGAAATGGAAACCTGACTAGTGGGGGTTGTAGACCTAGTTGAGGACATACAAAAACAGTTTTTAAAAATTTTCAAACACCCTCAAAATTTTGAGTTATTTTCAAAAAACAGTTTTAGGGTAGGTCGTAGAACTTTAGTACCTCTATCTCACACATTTTTTGACCAATTTCAAAATTTTAAACAGTTTTGGAAAGTCAAAGAATTAAGCTTTCATGAAATGTATTCATAAAATATATATTCCAAGAAATTAGGTAAGTGTTTATCAAAAGTTTCTCATTTTTTTATTTTTTTTTTCGTAATTTTTCAAATTTAACAAGAGTTATTTTAATTTTTTGCTATGAAAACCTATTTTTTTTTGCACTGTATTTTAAAGACAATTTTATATAGAAAAAAAACGAGGTATAATTTGTTAAAATCGGTTTATATTTGCAAGTTACTAAACTTTTTCCAAAGTAAACATTTTGGGATTGCAGACTTTTCTTTTGGTAAACCACTTGGCTTACAAACGTAAATTAAAAACTGTACAAATAACTTAACCTAAGTTAACATGTATAGTTAAAAACAGGTGTTAATGAAAAGTTGAATAACTTTTACAATTTTCATCCGATTTGTTAAGAACTAAATTTTCTTTATACGTTGGTATAAATTTTTATAAGCTTTCACATAAGCAATAAAAAGCTACTAAAATCAAAAAAGTTTATAATTTTCGTTTTTTTGTAGATATTCTTAACAAAAACAATACCTATAACTTACAAATGTATCAAAAAATGCACGTCATTTTAAAGCGTAATCAGTTTTCTTCCCAAACCCGTTAAATATATTTAAATCGGATAAAAACTGACTGAGTTACAGGTCGATACGTTGACGAATATCACTGAAAACGGTTTTTTTAGAAGAACTTCTGAATTTAAGGGTGTTTCTGAAATTTTTTGACACAATTTGTAATGTACTCAACAAGACCTATAACCCACGCTAGGTCGTTTTCCAAGTTTTTTTTTCACTGTAGCACCGTGTTATTATAGTATTAAGATTTTACTAATTGAATGAAGGCAGTTTAGTATCATTCATTTATATTATTTAACTATATTTTTGTTGTTGAACACCAATTTTGCTAAATTTTCTTTTGTTTTATGTAAATATTTTAGTTAAATTATGACAAATTTTGTTAATCATTTGAATAAATGAATGAAAACAAATAAAATTTTTTCAATTAAGAAAATTTTCAATCATTTAAGAAAGAATGCATTAATTTAATGTATTCATATTATTTAAAGCTTTTGAGAATTAAGCTAAGAATTCATTCCTTAAGAAAGCTTTTTCGGAATGAAATTTCAGTAAAATTTCATTCATTTTAGAAAATTTAATTAAAGAATTAAGCCTTTTCAACCTTTGGCCTGAATATATGTCAGTGTCACAGCCGACCGCTCCAAAATCGGCTACGAGCCACCTCTGCTGAATTTTTTTAAATTTTCAGCCGCCGCCGTTTTAAACGGCATCGGCTTAAAATACCAGCCGCCGAATTTTTAGTTGAGCCGTCAATTTTTTAATTGGAGCGCAATGGACAAATTTTATTACCATTTTAATCAGTTGTTTGTATGTCTAAATTTAAAAGAAATTACCCTGGCAGAAAAATGCGAATGCCAAAGCATCGTCAAGGGTAGTACAGTGTTGGCAAAACATCCAATTTCCAACTCATACAGTACTGTCATGACGTCGAAACGATAACAACGGAAGACAATTGGTTAAGGGGGTTGGCAAAGCGTTGGCAATACAAAAATTTGGTGCTTTTTTAGTACCATAAATACAATAAATACATAAATACAATATATTTTTAATTGGGAATTCATTTTAATGTGAATAAAAAACAGACGGAAAAAATATACTTTAAAAGAACAACGTTAAAAATACATAAAAACATATTAATATAGAAAGACAAAAGGTCAATTCATAAATTAAATCAATGGTGCTTACGAAGCTCAATCAATAAATTTTTTTAACTAATATTTTTTAGCACAAAATACCAACTTTTGGTCGCGATGCATAGTGCCACTCTAGTCTAGTCTAGGGAATATTAAAATTTATTGATTTAATTTTTAATACATTTAAATAATGTTTATTTAATGCGAAGCCAGCACTAAAAATATTGTTTTTAAGGTACTGGTAATGTATCAAATGTCAACGAATCACCCACGAATAACGTCAATTGACCGTCCGCCGTTTTTATCATTTCGACGCAAAAGAACAAAACACGGTGTTGTGCCAGTACTTTATTTTTTGTACTGTTGTCAATTTCTGACTGGGTGCTTGTAAGAAGTGTTAAAAAAGAAAAAAAAAATTTCACAGAAGAAAAAATTAAAAATGCAAAAAATTCAGATTTTTACTTTAATAAAAGTAAAAAAATAAGGATTATCTGTTTTTTCTTTAAACCTAGAAAGTTAATCTAGGTTAGTGGTTTCCACCAAATTTTGCTTCACGGACTCATTGAGGCACTTCTAGTGGCTCACGTACCCCCAACCAATTTTTTTTTTGGTTTGAGCAAAACATGTGCTTTGGCGAAAAAATGCATTGGAAAACATGTACAAAACGTGTTTTATTTCAAAACTCGTCCAAAATACGTTTAGTAATAGTATTAAAAATAAAAACACATTACAAAAAACAAAATACGGTGAAAACCCAATTAAAATTTCATTCCACCTTTTTAATTTGCCACAAAATATTAAAAAAAATTATAAATATTGTAAATTTTTTTCATTTGATTTCATAAATAGATAATTGTCGATACTTTAAAAAAAAAAATTCTGCGTGTACCGTAAAATTAGTAATTTTGGGAAAATTTTAATTTTGGGAATTTCGGTTTAAAAATGGAAAATTATATGTAATTTTGTTTGTGGGCCTGTTTAAACCAGGGCATCGTAACCGACGGTTCATCTTACGAAAGTTCGTGCTAACAGATGTTAAATTGAA
This sequence comes from Delia radicum, assembly GCA_021234595.1. Lineage (NCBI taxonomy): Eukaryota > Metazoa > Arthropoda > Insecta > Diptera > Anthomyiidae > Delia > Delia radicum. The sequence goes on from CM037855.1 coordinate 94,629,344, forward strand.
ATTTTTACAAAGCGTCAAAACGTTGAAATTAGTCGAACAAGGTTGCATCTTTACCAAATTTGTCCTAAACGAGTTTTAATGTACAAAACTTCTAGAAAGAATCATCAAAGACAGAAAAGTGTGAGAAAAATGTGTATATATTTTAAACAATAAATAATTCAAAATGAAATGCAATAACAAAATTTCAAAGAACGTTTACTATTTGAGGTTTAATTTTTGAATAAAAAAAACTCTGCTGAACGACTTTCATAATAAATTTCAATCTTTATCATTTTTGAGTTCGTTTACTAGCAGGGCTTTTAAATTAAATAAAATTTGTATTAGCAAAACTTGTATTAGTTCGAAAACTAATTCTACAATGCTATCACCAGATTTGACCTAAAAATTGCAAATTTAACAACAGTTAAAAAAACAGCATTTTGAGACGATTCAGTCACTGCCGTTTTTTAAACCTAAACGCCTCCGCCGTAGCTGAATTGGTTGCGCCGCTGCAGCCGAAAATTTAGATTCGGCTTGTTTCGCTGTATGACACATTAGATTTTATGAATCAAAGAAACACAAAACTTTTACAATTTCAGATTTATCGCTCAAAATTTGATTAAATTAATTTAATTTGCTCGTTTTACATTTTTAGCTGTATTCAGCAATACTAACTAATTTTAATTAAATTTTTAAATTGCAAATAGCTCAATAATTCCTATATTTTTTAAGTTTTATCGGCTTTATTCTATAATTTTTATTCACTTTTCTATCTAAAAAACAAACTCACACAGGAAAACTTTAGTAATGGGTGCGATACAGTAATGTATACTAACTACCTATATCATTATTTTCCAACAAAAATAAATGATTTACCGATAATGGGTTACATAATGCATTACTTTGTAATGCCTTACCTTTAGCATTATTTCGAAACATAGAGTAACGAGTTACCAATAGTTGGATACATAATGCATTAGATTGTAATGTATACTCCTTACCTTCAACATTATCTTGAAACATTAAGTAATGACCCAGCCAGAAAAATACGAACGGCAAAGCATTGGCCCAGTGCTTTCAACGGTGGTATGAGCGTTGGCAGAGCGTTGGATATCTGAAGATTTGAGTGCTGTGCCAACCGCAAAATGATAACACCGGGCAGGGCTTGGCCGTTGCTTTTTTAAAACGTTGGCAAAGCACTGGCAATGAGCGATTTGCCAGTACCAAAACCATAATTTTAAAACGTTGGCAAAGCATTGGTAGAACAACCAATAAAGTGCTTTTTTAATAATATAATAATTGCTTTGCCAACCCCAAAATGATAACACCGGGCAGGGCTTGGCCGTTTCTTTTTTAAAACGTTAGCAAAGCACTAGCAATAAGCGCTTTGCCAGTACCAAAACCAAATACGACCAATAAAGTCCTACTTAGTAATTCAGTTCAGTAAAGAGTTGTATTATTTCTTATTGAATGATTTTGGTAATTTGAACAGAAATAACAATAGGCTTGCTTCAGCTAAGTTATTTACAAAATAACTGAATATTTTTTTTATCAAATTATTTTTGTGATAAGTAAGCACGATTTTTTACTACAATTTGAAAATAAATTTCTTAAGTAAAATTTTAGTACAAAAACTATACTTTGTGCTGACTATACTCCTATTATATTCTTAACTTCAAATCATAAATTGCAATTTAGTTTTGAATTTTTCCACTCTTGTTGTGAACAAGGGATCTGCCACTGTTTTTTATAGAGTTAACGGTTGTAAATTTTGTAAATAAGTACTGGCAATGCACTTTTTGCCAATGTTGGGAAAGCGTTCTAAGTAAGTACTGTGCCAGTCCTTTTTTATTTTCACGATTGTAAATTTTGTAAATCAAGTACAGGCAAAGCACTTTTTACGAACGTGGGCAGAGCGTTCTAAGCCACAGCTGTGCCAGTGCTTTAATTATTTTTACTGTTGTAAATTTTGTTGGATCATTGGCAAATAGTGCTCTGCCAGTGCTTGATTTTTCAGACCATTGCCAATTTCTGGCTGGGGAGTTACAAATAATTGACCACTCATGTGTTACATTGTAATGATACATCATTGCCTTTTACATTATTTCAAAACCTAAAATAATGACTTACCGATCATCAATTACCTTATGCATGAAATATAAACGTAAAGTAATTTTAAAATATATTTTTTTGAAAATCTATATTTAGACACACTACTTTGTGATTTTTTGTAAGCATGAGGGTGAGGTATCTATTTTTAACATCACATTTTACATTTTAAGAAACCCATTATATGAGCTTCTCAGAGGCCAAAAGAGCCAAATCTAATTTCTTCAGATTTCCGTTTTATTTACCAGAAACAATTTATGTGTAAAATCATTTTCATTGTATTTGTCTTAAAACCCCTAAAAAGTAATTATTTTTTCAATTCAGAAATTTTTGTTTTTATTTTCCGAAACCAATTGAGCCAAATCCAAGACTAGTCTGAATTTGATCGGCTATATCTCAGTCATATCTTATCACATCTAAAAAATCCATGGCTCATTTTATTGGTACTAGTGTCTTCTTTTTGCCTATGTCCCCTTAATTTATATATTTTGTGTAATTTTAGTAAATCGAGCACTAGCAAAGCACTTTTGGCTAGCGTTGTGAACAAGTGCTGTGCCACTGTTTTTATTCTGTTAACGTTTGTAAATTTTTTAAATAAGTACTGGCAATGCACTTTTTGACAATTACAACAAATTACATGTTTAAGTACATATCAGTGAAAGCATAATTTTAATGTAGTTTCAAAGGTTATAAATACAGGTTATATTGGAAGAAAGATAGTAATCTGTTTTTAAACATATCGTACGATCAAAATTTGACCTACGGGTCAAAAGTCGGGACATCAGAATTCGTTTTAGAGGTATGGTTCCTTCGGCAAAGTTTCTTAATTTGATCCCTAGAATACGATTTTCCTTGAACGTTGAGCGATTTTTTTGCCTCCATACAAATCGACCCGGCCTAGTGTAGATAGATCTATTTCGGAAATTTTCTAGGTTCCCATCATCAGAACACGTTTTGAAAGAAGTGACAATCCCATGCAAAACATCAAACATTCATATAAACTAGTTTTCTCACTAAATGAGAACTAGTATATGAACTCGAAGTAAAATAATTTTCATTTTCATTTACTTTTTAGTTTCCAAAAAAAACAATTTTTTGGAGAAATTTTAGAAAAATATTACAAAAAATTACAATTTAAAAAAAAAACTTACTCAGAAAACTATTTTTTATTTTTCGGCAGCCAATTGAGACAACTTCAATACTAGTCTAACTTTGCTCAGCTATATCTCAGATATTTCTCATAGCATCTGAACGATCCAGGACTCATTTTGTTTTTAATAGTGCCTTCTTTTTGCCAATGTACGCCTTATTTATATATTTCGTGTATAAATGCATTTTGAATGCAATTGCATTATTAAAATTCATATGTTAGCTTAGGAAATATTTCGAACTTTAAACTAATTACTTATTAGTGTAATTTAAAATCTTTACTACAACTTCCAATATTCACTTTTTAGTTGCCCAAAAACATCTATTTTTGAGAAATTTTATAAAAATGTTAAAACTTAATATAAAATTACTCAGAACATTATTTTAGATTTTTCGGAAGCCAATCAGCTACATATATCTCAGCCACTTCTTTTCGCATCTGAACGATCCAATTCTCATTTTGTTTTTAATAGCGTCTACTTTGTCCGCTCAATGTATATGTTTTGTGAGTGAATGCATTTTTAATGTAATTGCAGTTTTCAAATGCACTTTTTAGCTAAGGAAATATTTTGAATTATAGTATAATTTGAAATCCAATAATAAAAACACAAAGTTTTTCATTTATTTTTAATCAAGTGCCGAACAAGTTCATTAAAATGTTTTATTTTCGGAAATAGAAAATTATTTTGGTCGACTCCCACACTATTAATGTGCTTATCAGCACAATTTGTTTTTGCAAAATAAATTAGTAAAACATTAGTAAAATATTAGGAAAACATTAGTTCAAATCTGTTAAGTGCTGAATAAGTATAACTAAAGTTTATATTATGTTTATATTTATATTATTATAAAATCTATGTTATAAAAATTGTATATTTACAAGACGTTTTACTAATTTCTCTACTAACTTATTTTTTTGAGTGCAAGAAAGTCATATAATTATAAAAAACTATTTTTTGACTTTTTAAGCACTTTAAAAAAAAATATATAAAAATATAAGTACCCAACAAACAAAACGTTCCGCTTTTGTGCCGTTTACCTACTGTTTTCTGGATCAGTATACGGACTAGAAAACAGAATATAATTATACTGATCTAAAACTGATTCGAATCCGTTAAAATTCCGCCAATGACGTCGTGCTTAAAACGGAGTGGAGTCCGATTTTAGAATACCGTTTTCAGTCCGTTTCCGTACCGTTTTTTTAAACAAAAACTTACTTGAATATCTACCTAAATTTACCTATCTTTTTATTAATTTTAAGTGGTACTTTTATTTAGATTTATTAATAATGATATTAATTATAAAAATTTAACTTTACACTTTATTAGCATCAGATGCAGTTTAGGTCTCTTCCAGCAAGAGTCGCCATATAAATTCCCATATAAATTTAATATCTAGATAAAATGTTCGTTTAATATTTAAAAAAGGTTGACTGACCAAATCACCGAATCTTTGCTTAGTAACAAAATGGGTTAAAAAGAAAATGGAGATTAAAAACTTTTATTTTAGAATTAAAAAGAAAAAACGTTAAAAAACAAAAATTATAAATAATATGTATTAAACTATATTGGAAGACGTTGATAATAAGCATGACTCTCTGATTACTCAAAAGATTTGGGCAGAATAAGGCTTAAGGACATCGTCTTAAATCGTAATCGATAAAAATAAAAATAAATGAAAAGCTATAACATTATTTAAATAAAAATCTCGGAAAACCCTCTTGTCCTCTAATAGCCTTAAAAATTCGAACAGTGGACGAAAATATATTAATAAATAATTAAAATTTAAATTTATTTTTTCTATAATTGGAATTTAGTAAAACCCACACTGCCTGAGAATTATTCAGAAAGCACTTGTCAAAAACTGGAAGAAGCCGTTGTTGCTATACAACTATCCCAGCCTATTAAATATTCTCTGGAAGAATTATATCAGGCTGTTGAAAATATGTGCAGTCATAAAATGGATGCCCAATTATATGCGAAATTAAAAGATTTAACTGAGGCTCATGTCAAACGTAATGTTGATACATTCACTGGCGGAAGCATGGATAAATTGGTAAGATTTATAGTATTTTATAGGTTTAGTAAGACATATAATTTATATATTTTTGTTTTAAATTATTCTAGGTATTCTTAAAGAAAATCAATGATTGGTGGTTATCATATTGTCAGCAAATGATTATGATGCGTAGCATATTTTTATATTTAGATCGTACATATGTTTTACAAAATCCAACTGTACAATCTATATGGTAAATATAAATTAACGCTATATGGTTTTGATCATAGTATAATAAACATTTATTTCAATTCTTTTATTTTTAGGGATATGGGTCTTGATTTATTTCGCACTCATATAGCTCTTAATAGTTTAGTACAAAAACGTACAGTTGAAGGTTTACTAATGTTAATTGAAAAGGAACGTAATGGCGATGCTGTAGATCGTGCTCTTCTCAAGAGTCTCATACGCATGTTATGTGATTTACAAATCTACATAGCCGCCTTTGAAGAAAAATTTTTAATAGCCACAAGACAGTTGTATCAAGCAGAGGGTCAGCGTAAAATGCAAGAATTAGATGTACCCGATTATTTACAACATGTTGATAAACGTTTGGCTGAAGAAAATGAGCGTTTGTTACACTATTTGGATTCGAGTACCAAGTAAGTAATATCAAATATTCCACATACAGTTACGAACAAAAAAAGATTCCCTTTATCGTAGCACAATATAAAATAAAAAAAGACACTAAATTTGGTGGGGAAATTTGCAATGTTGTTTTTAGATAATGATACAGTAACAACTCTTTATTTTATGATACAATCCAAACTTAGTTGTTGCAATTTAAAAAAGAACAACAACCAAATATAGAATTATTTCCATTTTTAATAGACAAAAAATAGGCTCAGTATTAAAATTGTGCGAAAAATTCAATTATCCTTACATTTTATATTTTATTTTGATTTAAAATATTGTAATGGAGGTTAAATTTAGTAGACAGACTTATTTCTGTATCTTTATTGCACCAACTTTGGAACAAAGTGTTTAAAGTCTGTGATCTTTAAAATAGCAACAAATTGCATGCTTACATGAATTTTCAATATTTATTTGTGTTTGATTAATGTATTGACATTGATTTTTAATTACAAGACTTAACTTAATCGACAATCCCGGCATCCAAACTCAATGTAATTTAAAATAAGATTGTTATAATTTTTATTAAAAATTTATTTAACAGAAAATGTCAAAATATGGATTTTTTATGACATAGGCTCTTTGCAGCTCTGTTCAAGGTTTTGGTCCAAATGACTAATTTTTTTTTTTATAATACATAAATATAGAATTTATTCTCTCCAATTTACATAACCCAAGCCCTTAGGGCCACATATGATTGTTAAAAGCTACTTTATAACAAAAGCTAATTAATAACATTTTCTATATAAAAAAATAAATAACTTAAAACTATCATAAAATTGGAGAAACGTATTCAGCTTAAAGTAGATTATGTTGGAAAATAATTTTTTTTTACAAAAAAAACTGTGTTTCATTCAAAAATATAATAAAAATATTCATAAATATATTAAACAGCATTTCAAATACATTTTAGTTAAAACACAAAATTTATCCTAAAAACTGTATTCATAAACGAATATTAACTTTTACACAAGGTATTTTAAGCTAATATTCGTTTATGAATACAGTTTTAAGGCTTAAAATGTGTTTTAACGAAAATGTATTTGAAATCTGAATTAAGATTTGTTATGAATACTGCCGTTAGTAATTACACCTTTGAAATAAAATCACATACTCTTTTTATAAATTTTTTGAAAAATTATACTACAATTATTATGACCGATTATATTTAATGAAGCGAAGATAAAATCGAAGTTATGTATATCATCGTAGGTTGTATTTACTAAAATACGCTCTCAAAATGTAGAATGGAGTGTTTTTGACAAAATAAATATCAAATGATCTAAAATGGATATAACAAATGATCAAATTATTACTATTTTAATGACCGCAGCTGTACAACAAAATGCGCAGAACAACGAGCACACTTTTTAAATGTGCAGTAATTTTTGAAAAACGTGAAAAAATGCATTTTTTTTTTTTTTTTTTTTGTGTTCGTTATCTGTCAAAGGACAGTGTTGGTTAAGTATGATAATATACTTATATACCAGGACTTTACAACACTATTTAGTGTTTAATAACATTATGGTGTATTCTTCTTGTTTTTATGTCGTTAATTCTTATTTTTTTAAAAGTTTTGGTTGTTTTAATTGTATGGTGTGTTACGCCAAGTATCCACACGTATAGAAAAAAATATATATATATAAAACAGCTAAATTGGTAATTTTCCTGCTTCAATAAAGTTAAGCAGTTCTATAAGATCATCTATTTTCCGATTCCTGAGTATTTGGTGAGTATTGTTATATTTGTTGAAGAATTTAAAATGTTTTCTGTTATTATTAAAGTTGGTGCAATTGAAAATGAGGTGATCAGGGTCTTCAATAGATCCGCAGGTATCACATAATTCTGAAGAACCAATGTTCATACGTTTCAGATGAGCTTTGCATTGAGTGTGACCAGCCATTAGTCGATTTAACATCTTTATTTTGTGTGGCGGCAATGGAGTTTTGTTGAACCATAATTGTCTTGGTGGTGTGGGAAATAAGTTTGCAAAAAAACTTCCAGTGTTTCTTGACATTTCTTTGAAATCTTCAGTCCATTCGTTCCATAGGCTGTTGTATATGTGTCTGCATGCGTCACGCAATGACAGGTCTGACTGGATTACTGCTCCAGCAGAAGTTGCTAGTTTTGCAAACTGATCTGCTAGTTCATTTGGACCAATACCTACATGTGAAGGAGTCCAAAGTAAGATTACTGATGAAATTTGTGATTGATCTATTTTATCTAGAATTTGGCCAACTAAATAGTTTTGGGTAGAGTTTTTATTGGCAAGTAAACATGCATTTTTGCTATCCGTAAGTAAAACAGCTTTTTCAATACCATCTTCAATCATCAAGTCGATGGCCTTGTCTATTGAGTGAAGTTCGCCAGTTAATGATGAAACTTTTGATTGAATTCTAAAAAGAAAGTTTTGTTTGCAGGATATGTTACATACCGCACAGCCTGTAGTGTTATCTCCAACTGATGCATCGGTAGCCCATATTGAGTAACCCTCACCCATAAGCTGGTTAATAGTTTCCAGATATAATGCCTTAAGCATTTCCCTAGGAGCAGAGTGTTTCGAATATTGATAGACATCTATAATAATTTTGACTTTTGAAGATGGTGTTGTTCTTATTTGTGTTACTAATGAGTCAAAAATATTTTTAAATTTGGTATACACATAACCCAAGCTTGATTTTTTGGTTGGATTAGAGGCAATTTTATTATAAATATTCAAATTTGAAATCTTAAGCCTGAGTAGTTCTTTTGCGGCTAAATACTGAGAACGTTGTTTTGGTGGCATCATGGCAGCAAGAGCATAAATAACTTGTATTGGTGATGATTTGGTGAGTCCCAGACTTCTTCTGATTAATTGATTCTGAAATGATGTTAGCTTTTTGTTTATATACGTAGGCGCATGAGCCATTGATGAAATTGCATACTGAGATTTGGAAAACACTAAAGACTTGGTAAGTTTTAGAGCAGTTTGTGGTGACGCGCCTGACTTAGCAGATGAAACCATTTTAATAGCATTTATAGATGTTTGACATTGAGTGAGAACTTCGTCATAATGCTCTTTGAGAGATAGACTGTTCTTAATGTATCTGCCCAAAAATTTTACTTTTTCCACATTTTTCAATTCAGTGTTGTTGATTTTTATTTTTGGTTGTAGCCTAGGACCTTTAGCAACATACATGACAACTGTTTTTTCAGGGTTGTAGCAGAGATTTAATTTATTTAAAAGAGATGAAAATTTGTTTATTTTGTTTTGGAGATTTGCATTAGCGCAGTTAAAATCTTTGTGTGTTGATATTATGATGAAATCATCAGCAAATTGAAACATATGGGTGTTCTGGTCGTTCAATTCATGAAGATCTTTGGTATAAATGTTGAATAAGATGGGGCTGAGACAACTTCCCTGAGGTAGACCGTTGGAAATCTCTACTTGTTGATTTCCCAGTACAAGTATTCTGCGACTTAAAAATTGAAGTACCCAGTAAGAGATATGAATGGGACAGTTGACATATACAAGCAACTGCCATAGTAAACCGATGTTGACGCAATCGTACGCTTTAGATATATCCAGCGAGATCAAAATTACTTTTTCACCATTGTTTTTAGCAGTAACTATGGTATGAAGCAAATCATTTATGCATATTGAGGCAGAGCGCCCTTTCCTATAAGCATATGTTCTTTCAGGGAGAATATTGTTATCGTTTAAAAATTGTTCAAGACGTTGCTTTACCATTAAGTTTAAGATCTTTAGAAAAACTGAAATTAGCGCAATTGGTCTAAAATTTGTGTAGATATCAAGATTTTTGCCTTTTTTTGGAATGGGAACAATTTTAATGCTTCGCCAATCTTCATGTAGTTTGCATGTTTGCCACAGCATGTTATAAGCTTCAAGTAAGGTTGTTTTAGAATTTATGGATAATCTGTTCACCATTTCATAGGTAATGCAATCAAGTCCCGCAGCTGATGGTTTTGTTTTTGACTCAAGAACATTCGTTAGCTCTTTCATTGAAAATCGATCATGGGTAAAAGGAGATACTTCTGGCAGACTTAAGGTGGGGATAACAGTAACTTGGTTTTTTAGATGAATTAAGAAATTTTTATCGTTATCATTGGACCACTTTGAATTAGGTTCATTGGCAACATAGTTCCTGATTCCTTTCATAAATCTGAAAAGTGATTTAGAGTTCGGCGACTTACTTAGAGTTTCAATTTTGTTGTAAAAGGATTTTCTCTTGGCCTCTTTGATCGATTCTTTAAAGTTTTTTGTTGCGATGATAAGATTTTGTGCATTAGTGCCTGATTTGCATGAATTAAACGAGCCTTGTGCCGCTTGTTTAAGTCGATGTAGTCTATCAACTGTTTCATCCCACCATATCTTCGGGGTTTTATTTTTTTTAATTCTGAATGTAGATTTTGTAATTGCCATCTTAAATTTTTCGTTGATTTTATCAAAATCAGGTGTTATTTCGGTCTGTTCGATAATTCTGTGAAGTTTTTTCTTAGCTAGAAATTTTGGTTGGTTTTTAACTATGTTATCAGTTGAAATAATTATTGGAAAATGATGGCTTCCGCCAATCTGAGTGTAAATCACCTTCCAGTTCATGGGGATAATTGAATTTGTGAACGATAAGTCCAACACTGAGCCATGAGACGTGTCGTACATGGATTTTCTAAACGTGATGCTTCCGTCGTTTAAAGGTCGAAAAGCAGAGAGATCGATTAAATCCTTGAGTGCTGTACCGCGGGTAAGAGTTGTAGGGTCACCATATGCTGTTGTTCTAGCGTTAAAATCACCACATATAAGTACGTTTTCCTTATTTTCCAAGAATGTTAAAAGTTTTCCAAATTCCTTTTTAAATTGCTCGGTTTTTATTGAGTGAGGAAAATAAATTGAGGCAATTATGAGATTAATTTTTAAATTTTTTGTTTTATATATTAAAATATCTAAGGGAGTTGTGAAAGAAATTTTCTCCATTTTTATGTTTTTCTTTGCTGCTATCGCTACACCACCAAAGTTGTCACCCCTTTTTCTTACAAAAACGTTATAATTGTTTAAAAATGTGAAACGATCACTTTCGTTGAAATTAAATATTTCCGAGAGAATACATATATCTATTTGTTGTTTATTCAAAAAGAAATCTAAGTACTTTTTGTTACAGTTTATGCTTTGAATATTGTGCTGCAATATTGCATTTTTAGAAATTGCACTTTATTTGGGAGGATTTTGTTGAAAAACTATCTAGCTACCTACCTACCTACCTATCACGTGATGATAGATACAAATTTATAACCCTAATGTACATAAAAAATCACTTCTTGTAAATGCATTTAAATATGTATTATTAACCGATGTTTATTGCATGCTTAAAAACCACTTTTTAGAGGTTTGTGGTATAAAAAAAGCATTTTTAAATATATCTTAAAAAAATCAAATTTCATTTCCAGTCTTCGACTAACTCTTGCAACGTGCGGTTGTCTTTGCGATCTCTTTGAGTGTCAGTTATTTTTTTTTTTTCATTACCATAAACTTTTTGTGTTACAGTGAACAAAAAAAATTTTCTTCCTAACAGAGTTTTTCTTTAAAATCGGTACCTGTTAGTGGTTATGTCAGGTCCGCCCAATTTGGGGGACAACCGCTTTTCGTTATTAGCGGATGCCCCCCGTGCTAAAAAGAAACGCACAAATCAAAATATTCTCGAAATCTTTCCTGAACTCCCGATAGTACAAAAACCTGATCCCAAGTATGTCGTGATCTCTGCTACAACTGGTGACAAAAATTTGCAACAATATTCTTGTTTTTCGGTTCACCGATCTTTAAAATTAATTTGCCCCGACATATTGTCTGTATCGGAATTACGAGATGGAAACCTCCTACTCCTTATTGGAAATAAAAATAGTGCGGATAAATTGTTAACGTCGAAAATGTTGCCAGGTGTTTGCAACATTAAATGCGAATATCATTCGAAATTGAACCAATCAAAAGGCACTATTTATGCTCCATATTTAAATAACATTCCTGAAGCTGAAATTGTCAACGAACTTAGCTCACAAGGTGTAGTCGAGATCTATAAATACCAAAAGAAAAATTCTGATGACAAACTAGCCCCATGTGGCGTTGTTTTATTGACTTTTGACCGATACTCTGCCCCAGAAAAACTAGATATCTCATGGCATAAAGTTAAAGTAAGACCATACTATCCGAATCCAATGCGCTGCAAATCTTGCCAACTTCTCGGTCACACTAAAAAATGGTGTAAAAACTCCCCTTTGTGTGAAAATTGCGCACTGCCTCCTCATTCACCATCTCAGTGTACGCGCACTTTTTGCGTTAACTGTTCCGAAGATCACCCATCTGTATCAAAAGAATGTAAAGTTTTTAAGCAACAAAAAGACATTCTTAAAATAAAAACAAAAGAAAAGTGCTCTTTGAAAGTTGCCAAGGAGAAATACCAAGCACAAATTTCAACTCAACCATTAGTTCAATCATACTCTGACGTCACTAACCAAAACAATGTTACCGTTGAAAACAACAACCAAAAAAAAAATAACAACGAAAAACATAATAATGAAAATATTTCTACAGCCAGTTCTTTACCTACTAAAGAATTAACAAAAAACACTAATAACAATCCTATTGTTACACATAATGCGACTACACAAGAATCAAAATTACAAAAATCAACAACAACAACAACACAAAATAACAATAATTTTAAATCAACAAACACAGTACGTAAACTTAAAATTAATTTAGCTAAAGACTATTTAGCTAATAGCTCAAATTCAAAAAAAACAAAAGATTCTAAAGAAACACTAAATTTAACACAAAATAAACACCTCGCTTTACCAAAGTCAGCAACAACATCTCACAACAACTCACTTGATGAACAAGACGAAATAATGTTTGAATACGAAGAATAATCGATTCATTAATTTCTCAATATGGATTTAAAAATTTTACAGTGGAACATTAACGGTCTTATAAATAATTACCACGAACTTCAACTTATTATAAAAGACCTCAACCCAGATATTATTTCAATTCAAGAGACTCACTTTGCTTATAATCACACCAATATTATTTATCCGAATCAATACAACGGTTTTTTCCATAACTTAGCTGCAAACTCTACAGCTAAACAAGGAATTGGAATTCTTGTTAAGAAAACAATACCTCACAAATTAATATATACTAATCACGAAATAGCTTCCATTGCTATTCAAATAGACATCGGTATTAAAATTATTGTAGTATGCACATACATTCCACCTCACCAAAACTTTTCAGAACGTAAGTTAAAATCTATAATAAATAGCTTTAACACACCATTTATTATGACTGGTGATTTCAATTCCTGGAGTACTTTTTGGGGCTCGACTGAAACCAATCCACGCGGCGAAATACTTGAAAATTTTATTATAAATGAAGACCTAATCGTTTTAAACACCGGCTCTCCAACACATTTTAGTACCCACAACTCGTTTACTAACGTTGACATTACTCTGACCTCTCCCCATCTTGCTCCGCTCTGTTCATGGGAAACCCTCTCCGATCTTCACGGCAGTGACCATTATCCAATTTTAATAAAAATCGAAAAAAACGTCCCTCATAATAAACCTAAATTTCAACCAAAATATAAAATCGAATCAGCAGACTGGGTTTTGTATCAAAATAAATGTGTCGAATACATTTCTAAATCCAAAACTACATCTAATATTAACCAACAAGCAGCTTCTTTTGTAAAATGTTTAAGATCAGCGGCAAACGTTAGTATACCAGAAACTAAACGTAAGTCTTACAGACCTCGTGTTGTTTGGTGGAACGCAAACTTAGAACATTTACGTAATTTAAAACAAAATCTTTGGCACAATTTCAAACGTGTAAGAACTGACGAAAACCTAATCCTTTACAAAAAGCAAAACGCTATTCTTAGAAGAGCAATTAAGGAAAGTAAAGCTATTTGTTTGCAAACATTTACTTCTGATATCAACCCAAACACATCTCCCCAGCGTATCTGGAATGACATAAAACTTATCACAGGTGGAAAAAGCTTAAACAGAATAAACAACCTACAATCGGGATCAGTGATACTCTCGTCATCCATTGATATTGCCAACTGCTTTGCAAAATACTGGTCTGAGCAATCAGATGACAATAACTTCAGTGCAGTGTTTCAACAAAACAAAGTAACGTCATCTACGCAAACTTATAACCCGAGAACGTGCAACAAATATGCTCAAAAAATCGAAAGTCCAATCAACATCACAGAATTAGAGGACGCTTTACATTCAGTTAAGGGTAAAACGCCAGGCAATGACCGCATTTCTTATCCAATGCTAAAAAACCTCCCATTTTCAACAAAAAAACATGTGCTTTCACTATTTAACAACATTTTTACATCAAATGTATTCCCACAAACTTGGAAAACAGCAGTGGTCATCCCAATCTCTAAACCAAACAAAGATAGCGTCACAGTTTCTGGATATAGACCAATATCACTCCTATCGTGCATTAGCAAAACCCTTGAAAAAATCATTGCCAGGCGTCTTATGTGGTTTTTGAAAACAAATAATCTAATTTCACCTAATCAAGTTGCCTTCATGAAAAAACAAGGGACCGATGACGTCCTCCTTTATCTTCAACACTATATATCAAAAGCTTTGTCTAGCCGAAATCATGTTAGCATACTTTCTACCGATTTTGAACGAGCTTTCGATCGTATCGGTATTCATGTAATTCTACAACAACTTATTGAATGGAAAATTGGAAAAAATATGTATTCTTTTGTCAAAAGTTTTCTTAGCAATCGAAAAATTAAAGTTCGAATAAATGGTGAATTATCTAGCACCTTGCCATTATACAATGGTATACCGCAAGGGTCCCCACTATCAGTTGTGCTATTTATCATAGCCTTTAACCAATTTAGCAAAATTATCTCCAAACAAAAACATATTGAACATGCTATTTACGCTGATGATGCCGCAATTTTTACTAAACTAAATGACAACAAGCTGCAGACAAGACATATTCTCAAACACATTAAAAAAAATTGATGAATGGGGCTCTGCATCAGGTGCAAAATTATCCATAGATAAATGTAATTTATTGCACATCTGCAAAAAACAAAACTGCAACATATTCGACGTGGAATACAATAATATAAAAATCAAACGCGTAAAGTACCTACGAATTTTAGGAGTTATTTTTGACAAAGGTTTTACTTTTAAAGAGCACTGTCAACTTTTAAGAAAAAGTTTGACTTCAAGGTTAAATATAATAAAATATTTAACATCAAAAAATTTTATGATCCATATCTCGACAATGATAAATATAACAAGATCAATTTTACTTTCAAAAATCGATTACGGTCTTCCTATATATGGTTGGTGCGCTCCTTCTCATATCAAATTAATCCAGGGTCCCTACCACGCAGCAGTTCGCCGCAGCATCGGTGCCTTTCGCACCAGCCCAACCATAAATCTTCTGGCCGAAGCTGGTATGCCGTCAATAGAAAGCCGAACATCATACCTAACATACAAATTAATTCCAAAACTTTTTATATGCCGCAATAAAGTCCTTTTCCAGGAAGTTAAAAAAGCTTTTACTTATATCAGAATGCCTAGGCTTCAGTCCACTATCTCGAGATGTATAAATTTCTGCCGTAAAATTGATATAAACATTCACCCAATACACATAAAAAGCCAATCCGAACCTCCGTGGCTTTTAGATAAATCTTCTTGCATTCTTTCCATGTGTAACCTGCCAAAAACCACAACATCTCCCTTAGTTTATAAACAAACTTTTAATAATATAGCTGATCATTTCCTTAGACACAATTGGAATCTACTTTTCACTGATGGATCTAAATCGACAGATTTTACAACTTTCGCAACAGTGGAACAGAATGGCAATCTCGTAAACTCAGGCTTTTTAGATACCTTCTGCTCTAACTTTACAGCTGAAGCTTTAGCAATATTGTTAGCAGTGGAATTCGCATCAAAAAAAGACTCAAAATTGCACCGACAGTCTTTCGGCAGTAACAGCTATGAGAAACTCTTCTTACGATTCTTAACTAATAAATCAAATTAGAAACTTTTGCATACAACAACCGCATAAAATTAAAATAATGTGGGTACCTTCTCATGTTGGTATACCAGGCAACGAGTATGCTGACTCAGCTGCAGCAGAAGCAAAACGCAGACCTCTCTTAAAATTTACTACATGGGAATCTCGTGATATATTAAATGCCATATCTTCTCACATGGTAACCTTAACATCTCATAAATGGGCTAACTACCAGCACAATTACAAGAATATGAATCCACTAGGACTTAAACCCACCTATCCAAATAATTGTTCCAGAAGGAAATCTAATATAGTAGTTCGCCTTCGGATTGGACACTGCAAATTCTCTCATAAACATCTACTGGAAAAATCTGCAGCTCCACTATGTTCTACTTGCAACACACAGCTTACGGTCTACCACATTCTAGACGAGTGCATCGCCTACAATTCTTCAAGAACAAACATCTTTGGATCAATTCCACCATCTGATCTCTTAAAAAACACATGTGATAATAATATTAATTTAATTTGTAAATTCATATTAGAAAATAGTCTACAAAATCAAATTTAAAGTATTTTTCTCTAATTCGGAGTCGAAAGCCACAGCTGCTAGTACTCCTTTCATAAATTAGTTGCATTAATTGTATTATGTAATTAATAATTAATAAATAAATAAAAATAAATTTCATTTCGCACAACTAAAGAATGGCCCAGTTATAATCTGGACGCATTCATAACGTTGTTACAGCGCCCCCAGTGTATGAAATTTTAAACCATTTACATATGTTGTTGACAAGACATATACCGTTATTGGACATAATTTTTAAGTCTGTCATTCGAATAGTATTTCGTACAGACGCCATGGAACAAAAAAGACGTGAAGAAATTTTGCACACTTTCTTAGAAAATCCAACATTCAGTGGTTCGAAAAACAAACACATGAATCCTCCTAACTGCCCACAATTTCGACCAATCGAAAGATATTGGGCAAATGTAAAAAATAAATTGAAGAAGAGTAATAAAGAAGCAAAAAATGAAGTTATAATGTTACAAAAATGGAACCAGAGTGCTAAAAAAGTAAAGCCGAAGGATGTGCAAAAATTAATGGGGAACATCAACAAACATGTCCGTTCTTTTATTCGTAACAAAGAAAATTAATTTATTTGTATGATTTTCCTTAAAGCTGAATAAATTTTCTTTAATTTGGTGTATAATTTATAAAAATGTGTCTGTTATTTACAAAGTTATAACTACTTTTGTGCGTCCAGATTATAACTGGGCCATTCTTTAAATCGAAAGAAAGCTAAATATATTAAAGTTGTAATTATAATCTTTAAAATTAAAATACTTAGAAAAGTGTTTCGTTCGCTTTTGTTGCACTGGATTATGTATGTAATTTTGTTTGTTTTCAATTATATTTAAAATGTATATATTTCCATTGGACAAAAACAGTAAGGAATTCAAGTATTTAAAAGTTATAAAATATAAAGTACATCTGTAATAAAGTTTGTTCGATAACACAAAAATTTGTACAAATTCGTACAAGAGGTTGTTCGTTTACCCAACACTCAGTAAGAAAATAGAAAAGATAAAGAGTCAAGTGATAGTTCGATGCCAACAAACATACCAGCTTCTACAGGATACATTTTTGCCAGTAAGAATTTGTAAGCAGAAAAAAAACAGATGATTGAAAAAATATATTTGTATTTTACGTAAATAAAAACAAATTTTAAATATTTTTTTTTGTTTCATTAATTAATAATCATATAATTACAAATAATATCCTTTTACTCTAACCGAGCACTAGCTACTATGGCCTTCGGCGCGTTGTATCGAAAACAGACCAGTGCCTCTGGTGGGAATCGAACCCACGACCCCCGCACTGATAAGCCAGCACGCTACCAACTAGCCTACCGGGGCGCACAATTTTAAATATTATGTTTGTTCGATAACACAAATTTTTTATAAATTTGTACAAGTTTTTACTGGAAGCTGCTCGTTTACTATTTGTGTATTAGGCAGCACAAAAGACCTACATTGGTCGCGGTGCATAGTGCCTTCTGATCTAATCTACTATTTGTGTAAAAAAATAGTAAAACGAGAGCGTAATGTGATAGTTTGATGCCAAAGAACTTACAAGTTTTTACTGGATACATTTTTGCCAGTAAAATTTTGTAAGCAGAAAATAGACATATGATTGAAAAATATGATTAGCGGAATTGATTCTTAGTAGTAAATAACCCTTGTAGATCTGGTTAATGATGTACGTTTGATAAATTTATCAGAATTTACCAGAACCAGCAACAAAATGTATTTTACTAAAATTTAGCACGCTGTGGCGAAATACCACACAAAAAACTGTGGTAAACACTCGCGATAAATTTATCAGCAAAAAAAAAAACAACTGACTGTTAACTATTGGAAAAACTTAAAAAATAATAAAAATATCGAAAAACCCAATTTAAACGAAATCATTTTGCATTATGCAGTAACAAATTTTGTGATTTTTTCTTTTTCTGTAAATTTTTGCATTTTTCTGAAATTAAAATAATTTTTGATACATATGTGGCGAACAACAAAAATCAGCTGATTTATAAATTTACAGTACATTAAAAAAAGACACTCACGCTTTGTTGTGAACAAATCGTATTAAATATAACACGAAGTAAATATAACACCAAGAATGAAACCCGCTATTGTATTTTTAGTAAACAAAAAAAAAATAAATGAAATTATAATTGATTATGGATTTAAAGTGAAAAATATTAAAGAATTAACTAGAAGTTGAGAAGTTAAAAAAACATAAATTGTTTTGAGTCTACAATTTCAGTTAGGTTAGCTTAGGAAGGGTTATGTGCCCAAGGGCACATCTCCACTCGGAGGCCAATACGGTCCATTGTGAATCCCTTCAGTGAAAAACAGTAAGAAAGAATAGAAATAGACAGCAAGATAGATTGAAAGATAGATATAAAGAAAGATAGATATAAAGAAAGATAGAAATGATATATACTCCCCAGAACCAGCTCCTATCGTCCCCTTGCTAGAAACAGCCGTTCTATTTCCCTGACAAATCTCAGCAAATCTACTGGATTGCATCCAGCGACACACCCAAGTTCGTCGTGAAATCTATCTCCTAGCAGTTTCTGTCTGAGACCCTGCAACTATGCTCAACTGTCTCCAGTTCCTCAACGTCCTCGCACAACCTGCAAAAGTACGGTATGTTCCTGTCCCATCTGCTTGTAAAAGCCCTGACAGAACAATGACCGGTCAGGAACCCCGTAAGGGTCCTGAGACCATCCCTGTCCATTCCCAAAAGAACCATGGTTGCCCCTGCGTCCAATGCGGGCCATAACGCCCTAGACACCCTGCAATCCATTCTGTCACTCCATGACTGGTATCACCTCAAAGTAGTAACATAGGGGGGGGGGGCTTTACCCCTACCCTGATCAAGCAGTCCTACTTCGTACAATATTTTTGTGTGATCATCCCTCCTAGGTTTTACCAACGCAGACTCGTAGAGCCTAAATAAGTTCCTAGCAGCCACACTCCTCACATAATGTTCAATTGGGGACAGATGCAGTATGATATCCAACGCTGCCTTTGGAGTTGTTCTCCTCGCACCTGTAATACCAAGAGATGCACTTCTTTGGGCCTTGTTGAGCATCTTCCTACAGTTATCCACTCTCAATGCATCCCACCAGACAGTACATCCATAAGTGAGAATAGGTCTAACTACCGACGTGTAAATCCAGTTTACGATATCCGGTCTTAGTCCCCAATTCTTACCGATGGAGTTTCTGCATGTGTAGTAGGCATTGAGTCCCCTTTTCATCCTTTCCTGAGTATTTCTCTTCCAAGAGAATTTGCTGTCTAGGAAGCAACCCAAATACTTAGCACCGTCCGATAGAGTCAACCCGACGCCATCTAACACTGGCCTCCTAAACTCCTCTATTTTATACTTCCTGGTAAAAAGCACCAGTTCAGTCTTATTAGGGTTTACACCCAGCCCCCTATCTTTCGCCCATGCCGAGAGCTCGCCCAGCCTCAAGTGCATAATCTCGCTGATCGTGGGCAAAAATTTCCCCCTGACCAGCAGCACTATGTCATCCGCGTAGGCAACGACTTTCCCACCCCTGGAATCAAATGTCCTGAGAATTCCGTTAACCGCTAGGAGCCACAAAAGAGGCGATGAAACTCCCCCCTGAGGCGTCCCTATGGTAACCCTTCTCCTTACGTTTCGAGTGGCCCGCCCTACCAGCCTTGGGTATAAAAAGTACCCTGACCTCTCTCCACCCCCTAGGCAGATACCCCCCACTAAGGCATCTCCTATATATATTCACCAGCAGAAATAGTGCATCGTCCGGGATGGTGCAGAGCATGACGGGAATATTCCGTCCGGACCCGGTGATTTATATGGATCGAGGGTATTTGCCGCCCATCCTAGCTTCTCCCTTGTGACTATTTTCTAGATGAGGGCGGACGTATGGCCCGATGTCACAGACATCCCGTAATCTTGACAATCGTCCATACCTCCAATTTCCGAACACCCGGGGAAGTGCGCCTCCATAAGCAAGGTTAGGGTCTCAGTGCTAGACTCAGTCCATGAGCCGTCATTCCTCAGTCCATGAGCCGTCATTTCAATTTCAGTTAACTTTTATCTTTTTCATAATGACCAGTTAATTTTTTTTTTTTAATATTTGGTATTTAAAATCAGCTGCTTTATCTATTTTACCAATTCCTACAAATTTTTCGTTCGGTTACTTCTTTGTAAATTTGTCTTAATCTCTGTAACTCGAACAAAAGGAGTTTAAGGATTTAAAATTTATAATTTAAAATCCGATATGTAGACTCATCTCAAATATTTTACTTGCCACATTTTTTTTAACTCTTAGTTTTTGGTATTACAGTTAAACTGGGTTTAGTTAAACCGGCAACGTATTTTGTCCGCCATTTCCAAGTCTATTATCAAAAAATTGTCGAAACCACTTCATCTTGTTTAGAAGTTCGGTCTTTAGCATAATAAAACAAAATAAACCAAACTTCAGAAACAGTTTTCCATATCCAAACTACGTTAATCTAAGTTTAATGATGATTTTTTTACTTAAATTTTTTTTAATAGTCAAAGTAAATTATCATATAAAAATTATAATTTTTCTGTTAATTTAGAGAAAAATTTGTCATGATCTAAAACCGAACAAATAAAATCTCACAACGATAAAATTCACCATTAAACAACAATATATTTTTCTTTTCTAAAATTGACGAAAAATGCAATTTCTAAATTATTAAAAACAAATTAATTTCCCTTATTCTTCTTTTAGACATCCTTTAATTTATACTGTGGAAAAAGAATTACTTGCCGAACATTTAACACAAATTCTACAAAAAGGTTTAGATACACTTTTAGAAGAAAACAGACTGACAGATTTATCAATATTGTATAGTTTATTTAGTCGTGTTAAGAATGGCACCGCCGAATTGTGTGGTAACTTTAATGGTTACATTAAAAAGAAAGGACGTACTATTGTCATTGATCCAGAAAAGGATAAAAGTATGGTACAAGATTTACTAGATTTTAAAGATAAAATGGATGTCATTGTACGCACATGTTTTGAGCGTAATGAGAAATTTACAAATTCATTACGCGAAGCGTTTGAATTCTTTATAAATCAAAGATCCAACAAACCAGCTGAATTAATAGGTAAGATTAAAAGAAAAAAATATTAATTTAAAGTAATTCATTTTATAAGTTTATGAACTTTAAAAATTGCTTATATAATAATCTTAGCCAAATATGTTGATATGAAATTACGTGCTGGTAATAAAGAGTCCACAGAGGAAGAACTTGAACTTATACTCGATAAAATCATGGTAGTTTTCCGTTTTATACACGGAAAAGATGTTTTTGAGGCGTTTTATAAAAAGGTTTGTATTTTGTAGTTTCTTTAAATGAAATTTTCTTTTAAAATACAATTTCTCAGGATTTGTCCAAACGTTTATTAGTGGGTAAATCAGCATCCGTTGATGCTGAGAAGAGTATGTTATCGAAACTTAAACAAGAGTGTGGTGGTGGTTTTACATCAAAATTGGAAGGCATGTTTAAGGATATGTATTTAAGTCAAGACATAAATATTTCATTTAAACAATATGTGGCGAATATGGATGGTGAACTAACAAATATTGATTTAACTGTTAGTATATTAACAATGGGTTATTGGCCAACATACCCTCTGACAGATGTTAATATGCCACCTCAGTTAGTAAAACCACAACAGGTATTCAATAAATTCTATTTGGCTAAACATAGTGGGCGTAAATTACAATGGCAACCCACATTGGGTAATTGTGTACTGAAAGCCCGCTTTGATGGGGTAAGTAAAATAGAAAAAAAAACCCCCAAATTAAGTTTTACATAAATATTTTAATTTTATTTTTTATTAATTGATTTCAGGGACCAAAAGAACTGATGGTTTCTTTATTTCAAGCTTTAGTTCTTTTATTATTTAATGATAGAGATACATTATCGCTTGAAGAAATTGTAGCAGCCACAAATATTGAGGTTTGTTAAAATTTTAAATGTATTTTTTTGTTTGAAATATTTATACAATTGTTTATTTTTTATTTTTTTTAACCAAAAAGAATGGTGAACTACGTCGTACTTTACAATCATTGGCCTGTGGTCGTGCTCGTGTTATAACAAAAGAACCTAAGGGTCGTGAGGTGGAAGATAAAGATCAATTCCATTATAACAATGAATTTACTAATAAATTGTTCCGCATCAAAATCAATCAAATACAAATGAAAGAAACGGTAAGTTTAATATTTTGTAAAGCAAAAATTACAGGAGAAGTGAAAATATTTTTAACAAAATTAATAAAAAATGTCGAAAAATCAATCATTAACAATTATGTTTAGAGCTGTCAAATATTCGACCTATTTAAAAATCCGGGTTTCGAATACTTAAAAACCCGTATTTTTATAAAACCGGGGTTCTATTGCAATAAAAGGCTTTTTAAATTGCTTTGTATGGGTGACTTACGAAATTTTCTGTACAAATTTTAAAAAAATTACTAAAAATTTAAATATTGAATAATCAAGCTAATCAGATCTCTTTTCTAAAGAAACTTTTCATATTCTTTTCTAAAAAAAGTAACTCTGATCAAACTTATTTCGATCAGATTTAAACTAGTTTAAGTAATTTCCCAGTGTGCCAAACGGATCCGTAACGGATCCGCATCTTCGTATTTTTTATCCGTAACGGAATCCGTTACTGATCCGTTACGGATCCGCAAGCGGGAGAAATTCCTCTCGAAAAATCGGATTCAAAAACGGATTTTATGTCCGTTGTTTGGATCCGTTACGGACTCGTTACGGACATCATATTAGGATCCGTTACGGACCCGTTTGTTTTCATAAAACGGATCCGTAACGGAATCCGTTACTGATCCGTTACGGATCCGCAAGCGGGAGAAATTCCTCTCGAAAAAACGGATTCAAAAACGGATTTTATGTCCGTTTTTTGGATCCGTTACGGACTCGTTACGGACTCGTTACGGACATCATATTAGGATCCGTTGCGGACCCGTGTATTTTAATAAAACGGAATCCACTGCGTGGTTTTAATAAAAAAGATTTAATATTGTGATGAATTTTTTGTTTTAATTTTTTTTTATTATTATTATTATTAAATTCACAGTCATTTGATAGTAAAGTAAAAACAATTCAGTCAGTTCATTTAAAATTAACATATAAAAGTAAAATACATTAAAAACATAAAAAACAATTCATAGAATATTAAAAAAAGTTTGTTTACAAAAAAATAAATTAATGGCCTAACCCACTGATTCCGTTTTTTAACTCTATTACGGATCCGCATCCGTTTTTGTGCGCATTGGGTTTGTACTTTTAAATTGCTTTGTATGGGTGACGGCTTTTCAAATTGCTTTGTATGGGTGACTTCCGAAATTTTCTATACAAATTTTAAAAAATGACTAAAAATTTAAATATTGAATAATCAAGCTAATCAGATCTCGTTTCTAACGAAACTTTTCATATTCTTTTCTAAAAATGTAACTCTGATCAAACTTATTTCGATCAGATTTAAACTAGTTAGGTAAAGGTTCCGCCATCTAACGTTTTTTTTAACTAGTGCTTATTTCGTGAATGGTAACACTTAGCTCATGTCTGATTTGACAGATAATTAGTTTTATCCTTCCGCTGAACGAATATGGTCCGTATGTTCGTTATCTTGTGAAAAAAGTGAAAGAAACTGGCATCCTCATCGATAAACCAAAGCGTGAAAAGCCAAAAACAGTGCGTACACCCGAGAAAGTGTGGCAGAAAGTGTGCGTGAAGCGCCATCAACATCAATTCACCGTCGTTCTCAACAATTGAAGATATCGGAGACATCATTGAGACGAATTTTGCATAAAGACCTTGGTATGACGCCATACAAAGTCCAATTGGTTCAGGAGTTCAAAAAAAAAGTTATTTGGCGGACCCTTTATATTTGTACTCTGCAATTTTCAAACATTTAATTTTAGTACAAGTTTGATATAACTTTTATTAAAAATAAAAATTATGTTTTTTTCGACCTTCTCACTTTGATGTGCAATATCAATCTACCTCATTGATTGCTTTTATGTTAGTGAGTGATCGCTCTTTGGTTAATATTTCTGGACAGGTGCAGTGTCCATCTATTTCCCATCATGCTCTTATTTTTTCATCTTTTAAAATGAAATTAGAACATGTTGATTCATCTGTTGAGTACCTTGACTTCAATAACTTTGATTGGAATGGCTTATTAGCTTTTTTGGTGAATTTTGATTTTACACAAATTTTTGAGGCGGTTGATGTCAATAATAAATGCTTTTATTTGATTCTCTTATTGAGAATCTTTATACCTTTGTGCCTGTTAGGCGGATTTTTCGTTCATCCGGTGATGATGTTTGGATGAAGGCTAGAACTATTGTGCTGGCAAGATCTCTTCGAGATCTGGCTTTTTCTGCGTATCAATCTGATCCTACAAGTCATAAATGGAGTGTATTTTGTAAATTTCGAAACAGAGTGAAATCTACTATTAGAAGGGAAAAGAGAAATCATTACGCTAAACTGTTTGGGGGGTTGGATACTTCTGGAATGTGGAAGGTATTAAAGAGAGCTGGATGCGTTAATTCTAGTGATATCGTTTGTGATGGTGAAGTGAATGTAATGAATGAGTACTTTGTTCGTGGTATAGGCCCTGCTCGGGACTTTGAAGTAGATTTTGATCATTTTGACGATATGGATGGTGCATTTTCTTTTCATTGTGTTACTGAATATGAAGTTTTTGAAGCCTTAAATAAGGTAAAGTCAATTGGTGTTGATAATGTTTCCATTCAATTTTTGAAACTTATTTATCCTCATATTTCTGGTCTTATTTTGCATTTAGTTAATGCTATTTTGACCACTTCCGTTTTTCTTGCGGCGTGGAAGATTGCACGGGTTGTTCCTATTCCGAAATCTGGTACTGTTCGTGGTCCCGATGATTTGAGACCAATCTCTATTCTACCTGCGCTGTCTAAGGTGGTGGAACATATTATTAAGGATCAAATGCTTATCTCAACCAGGAATGAAATTTTTGATTCTCAGTATGCTTTTTGCCGAGGATTTAATACTACATCGCTTTTGCTAAATCTAACTGATGCTATTAGAAGTTGTGAGAACGACAATAAGTTAAGTGTGCTAGTTTCTCTTGATTTAACCAAAGCTTTTAATTCTATATGTTACTCTACTATGATTATAAAACTTAAGGAATTCTTCAACTTTTCAAAGTCGGCTTGTAAGCTTATATTGTCTTATTTATGTGATAGATCACAGTTTGTAGATTTAGATGGTAGGCTTTTTAGTATTCTTTCACTTACATCTGGAGTTCCTCAGGGGTCGGTTTTGGGCCCCCTCTTATTTATACTTTACATTAATGATTTACCTGCAGTTTTAAGTTCTAGTATGTGTAAGCCGTTTTTATTTGCAGATGATATTTTGCTTTTGTTTAGTACTGGTCGAGATTTGGCCGATGTATTAGAGGCTAATATTAACTACTGCCTTAATGGGATCTACCTGTGGTCTTCTAGTAATTCGCTGGTTGTTAACCCTTCTAAATCTAAGGCTATATTGTTTGGATTGTCAGAGAACTTTGTGAAGGGTTTTGAGATTTTTATTCGGAACTCTAAGATCGATTTTGTAAGCCAACATAGATGTTTGGGTATTATCATTGATAACAGGCTTAGTTATGAGTCTCATTTTGAATCTGTACATCGTAGGGTTTCTTGTACTTTACGTAGAATATATTCCACGAATATTTTTCTGCCTTTTCGGGTTAAATGTAGACTAGCTCATGCACTTCTTATGCCGCAGATCTTATATGGACTTGAGCTGGTATCAGGGACCATTGCATCGAACTTAAAGATATTGGAGCGAGTTGTTAATGCTGTGGCTCGGTATGTGTTTAATATCCGTAGACGTGAACATATTTCTGAATTTGTGAAGAAATTCTTAGGGTTTGATAAATTCGTTAAGTACCGTAATATTCTCCTATTTCATCGCATAATTAAAAGTGGCATACCTGTCCTGTTATGTAAAGAATTTACTTTTTCGCGGTCTACTAGGAATAAGCAAATTATAATACCTAGAATCAGGTGTTCTGTGTTTGAGAGATCTTTTATTGTAAGGGTTGCTCGCGGCTGGAATCGTTTACCGCATGAATTGCGATTTTTTCGCAATCCAATAATGTGTTTCGCCTTAAGCTTATAAAGCATTTCTCAAGTTTATTGCGATAGCTTTTTATGTTTTCTGTATAGTAGCTGTTAAATTCTCTTGGGACTTGCTTCTATAATTCTTATTGTTTGATATGAGTTGTGAAAATTACCGGATTATAATTACTTAACTGAATCTCTTTTTAATAGTACTTTTTATAATTTGTTACGGCTGGGGAGCCAATAAGTTAAATTGATGGGTGCAGTTATTTATGCATGATTTATATTTACATAAGTTATTGTATAGATTAGGTTAAGTACTATACTCAGGATTGTATTGCTATGTAATACGTTTTTTTGGCTTTAATGGCTTTGTATTACAATATGGATTAATAAATAAATAAATAAAATAAATAAAATGAAAATTATTCAAGCTCGAGGCCATACTCTATATTTCTTTATTAGGATATTGTCCTAACAAATAATCTATAGAGTTTTTTTGTATAGAGTATGGCTTCGAACTTGAATAATTTTCATTTTCATTACACAATTAAAGGTCAAAAAAAACATAATTTTTATTTTTAATAAAAATTATATCAAACTTGTATTAAAGACAAAGTACAGTCTAGTTTTTGTTTATAGACAAAACAAAAAAAAATAAAAAGGAGAGAAAAACAAAAAACGTGTATTGAATATCCACCAGAGGTGGACCTTGCACATAACACACAAGTTTTCAATTTATTTTTTGATCAATGGTTATAATCTTTAACTTCAAGCTCATATATTAGTTCTCATGTAGTGAGTAAACTAGTTTATATGAATTTTTGATGTTTGACATGGGATTGTTACCGCTTTCAAAACGTGTTCTGATGATGGGAACCTAGAAAATTCCCGAAATAGATCTATCAACACATTCCTGAAAGGGTCAAATGATAAATTTGAAAACAAAAAAACTCTATAGATTATTTGTTAGGACAATATTCTAATAAAGAAATATAGAGTATGGCCTCGAACTCGAATAATTTTCATTTTCATTATTTAATTTTAATTTTATTAAATAAAAACAAAGACCCTTACTAGAAGAAGAGAAAAAGTATATTTTTGATCACAAAAATCGACAATTTTTTCAATTTTGTTACATACGAAATATGTTATTAAAATATATCCCACTAAACAAATTTGCTGGAATACGAGTGTAATTCAAGTCCTATTTTCACGTTTTAAGCCTTGATTTATATTTGATTTACACTGTAATTTAATAGCATTCTCCAGCAAAAAGATTACTTGAATTCCAGTCTAACATAACAGTGTAAATATGCTTTAATTCAAGCCTCGATTTACAGTTTAATTCAACTTCAAACAGCACACTAAAAACCCTTGTTCAAGCCCTATATTCAAGATTTAATCAAGTCAATTAAAAATCGAAAAAAATTTATATTTTGCGTAATTTATTGACGTTAATAAAAATATTTTGACATATTGTACATACATTAACATTTTCAATGTTCGCTCTATATTCATTATTTTGAGGTGACGGAAACCATTTTTGATGTATTCGTTTTCCTTTTTCGAGCAGCGTTAAACCATTTAAGAAAGTTTTTTTGTTTATTTTTTTTTTCTTCGTGAGCCCCGGAAGGATAGTTGGTAGCGTGCTGGCTTATCAGTGCGGGGGTCGTGGGTTCGATTCCCACCAGAGGCACTGGTCTGTTTTCGCTAGTGCTCGGGTAGGGTAATAGGATATAATTTGTAATTAATTATATAATTATTAATAAAAAAATAAAATAAAAAAAAAAATTTTTGTTTTTTTTTCAGTATTAACAAAAATTGAAAAACTGTTTTTTTCTGTTTGTGTGAACTGGATTTTGACTAGAAAAAACACTTAAATAAAGCTAAATTCAAGTAATTTTTAAAGCACTTGAATTTTTAGTTTTTTAATGTTTATTGTAATCCTAAAATGTCCAAACATATTGTTTTCAACTTGAAAAAATGTATGTGTTTAGAATGTTTGATTTTTTTAAAATATTTTGTATAGTACGGATGAGCAAAACTTTGTTTAAAAAAAGTCGATTTTAACAAAAATATACATTTTGAAAAAGAAAAAATGTCTTCATCTGCTAATGCAATGCAGATTTATCTACTAATAGGGCATGCTTCTTTTCGAGTCAACGAAACTTTCACAGAAAATCAATGTAGTATATTTTTCTAGCATTAAGAGATTTCTACCGGAACATCTAATTTAGATTAAATGTTTTAATTAAAAATGAAATTGCGCGTAAAGATTACAAAGAAAAAACTGAGGACTTACTAATTTAATCGAAATTTGTCGGTGGTTTTATAGACTTAACAGCAGTGAACCAAGCCGATCGGCTCAAAATCGGCGGCGCGCCGCCGCCGACTATATTTTCACATATCACGCCGCCGCCGCTTTAAGCGGCTTGAATCGGCTGGAAAAATGAGCCGGCTAAAACGAAGCCGCCGAATCAATCATCTGCGCCGTCTATTTGTATAAGAAAATACATTAACCAATATCCTTTAATATTTACTCTAAAGATATTCCCCAGAGTAGCAAAAGTTGCTAACATTTGTTTTGGAATTTCCGCTACTTCGGCTTCTTCAGAAGTAGCATTTTCAGTTGCTGGTTCCTGTATAACCGCAAAAGGAATCAGATTGCACCCATCTACAGTTAAAAAACAACTGTTTGTTCATGACAATTATAAAATTGTGAACCAAATGCAATGCAGATTTAATAATATAAATTAGTCTTAAGTACTAGCTCATTTACGTACAAAAACGTTGAATATTTTTTTTTTTTTAATAATAACACAGCATTACAAAATGTTACTTATTAAAAATTAATAAAGACCTGACCATCAATTATATATATTTCGGACATGCTGATTTCAATGGCGTACCTAATTTTTTGATCAATAGTACAGATTTTGTATGAACCATAAATATAAACATAGGTCTTGCAAAAGCGCCAACTTTAAACACAATTTTCTCGAAATATGTATAAGGTGGCGCAAAAGTAATCCTCCTATCAGAAAATGAGCAAAAGTAATCCTCCTATCAGAAAATAAATACATAATAAAAAAAAAACATCGGAAGGTTATTTTTGCGCCACCTTATACCATTGATCAACAAATTAAAGTACGCCATTGAAATCAGCATGCCCGAAATATATATAATCAATGGTCAGATCTCCATTAGTTTTTTTAATGTCATGCCATGTAATTTAACTTTTTAAACCAGATATGAACTAATAAAATGCAAAATTTGCATTGCGACATTTAAACTTATTTATTTTGATTAAAAAAACCGTTTCAAGCCGATATAAGCCGTCAAAGCCGCCGCCGCCGACCATAAATAGCCACGCCGCCGCCGGCGATAATTTGGGGTCGGCTTGTTTCTCTGCTTTACAGTTATCAAAATTTTCCATTTGTGAATTTTTGTTAAAATTATTTTTATTTTGGATGTACCATATAAAATATTTAAAATAACAATTTTAAAACAATGCCAAACAAGTTCAAAATAGGAAAATACAAAAAATCACATATCGCTCATTTACTGCAAAAACGACACAACTTAAAAAACATGATTTAAGAGTTAATGACGCAGAATTATTCGTTAGACTAGGTTCACACACGGCAATTATAATTGCGCAATTCTTGAGTTTATAGAAGAGGGAGGGAAAGAGAATGATAGGGGGTACAGAATTGCCCGTACTCCAATTCCGTTTTGTTTTGTCATTCGCAATTTTCAATACTGCAGGTTGATATACGAAAATTGCTGAAACAAACTTTTCCTGTGTGAACACAAGAGCAAGTTCAAAGGAGAATTGAAGAAGAATTGGGCAATTATAATTGCCGTGTGTGAACCATGACTAATTGCCCAATTCTTCTTCAATTCTCCTTTGAACTTGCTCTTGTGTTCACACAGGAAAAGTTTGTTTCAGCAATTTTCGTATATCAACCTGCAGTATTAAAAATTGCGAATGACAAATCAAAACGGAATTGGAGTACGGGCAATTCTGTACCCCCTATCATTCTCTTTCCCTCCCTCTTCTATAAACTCAAGAATTGCGCAATTATAATTGCCGTGTGTGAACCTAGTCTTATATCAGGTATCATATTGTGTAAAAAAGTCGTATTGATATCTTGTATACTCACCTCTTGAGAGAAATTATGTTTATTATTATGTTCAAGGTAGGAGTAAATTTAAAACTTTAAACTCGTTTTCTACAAACTCAATATTTTTGAGTTATGACGTTATTGAGCAATATGGATAAAAAAGCATCAAAAAGGAACAAAGCAGAATATTTGCTAGCATTTAAAATTGTAAATTATTCAAAAAAAAAAAAATTCTCGAAAAACTCAAAACCGTCTTATTTCAAAACCCGGAAAAATAAAAGAAAATGATTTATAGAATAATTCGGTAACCGATTTTGACAACTCTAATTACGTTTTACATTTCTCGATTAATTTAGTTTTTGTTTTTTTTTACAAAATTTAAATGAATTATGTTTGTACATTAGTCAATAAATGGAAGAAGCTAAAAAGAACGCAATAAAAAATTACCATCATTTTATTATTCTTCGATTTGAAATCAATTTGAAATGTAGAACGTGGTCGTGTATTTAATTTAACATGATTTTGGTTATATATTTTCTTAATTTATTGTATTTTAAACTTTTTTTTTTAGACGGAAGAACAAAAAGCAACGGAAGAGCGAGTATTTCAAGATCGCCAATATCAAATTGATGCTGCTATTGTACGAATTATGAAAATGCGTAAAACGTTATCTCATAATTTACTTATCACTGAACTATTTAATCAGTTAACATTTCCTGTTAAGGTAAGTTAAAACATTTAACCTTTTGATTTTTTTTTTATAATTTAATTGCTCAAAAGCAGTAGTTTCTGTTGGGCCATTTAACCTAATGGAACCCTAAAAAAAGATACGCGCAGTTCAAGTTTAAAAGACGGAAGAATGAAAATTGTATTTAACAAATTTCCATAAATAATTTTCTTTTCAAAGGCTACCTTTAAAACAAATTTGAATTACAAATGTTATTACAACAGTTTCCAAACTTTTTTCTACAATGCCCTTACTTTTTAGTTTAAAAATACTCTACCAAACACCACCGATAGCGAACACTGGCTAAATTTAAAATAATCGGTCTTATAAGGGAGGTATCGCGACCCGAACTGGCAGATTTAAATGAAATTTGGATATGTTGTAAAAAAGAACAAAACAAAACAAGAGACATGTATTTTTGTTAGCTGCCCAGTCTCACGTTTAAGGGTTAACAATTAATTTGTTTTTGTATGAAAAGTTGTATTTAATTTACGAAAACTAGATTTATTTGTACACAGCGTTAAAGTACTCAAGAAAACAAAAAGTTTGATACCCATATTGCCTATATAGTGGACCCAGAGTTGCCACATTTTTTTAATTATTTAAAATATAGGGGAAAAAGGCTCTTCGGGCAAAATCGCATAAAAACGGAACGGGTTTGAATATCGAAAAAAGCTATGACACCCCTCGATTAAATTAAATAGGCATTAAATTAAATTAAATATGCATGATTTTTAACTTAATACAACTAAAGTCCTTAATAAAACGCCAGATTTAATGTTTCTCAAAACACATTTTTTTTAATTATAAAAAAATGTCTTTGGACATAATTGTACACCAGTGAAAAAAACAACCTTACGTTTTATACCAACTTTGTCTATAGTTACTTTTAATAGAACGAAATAAACCAAAAAACGTGAAGTGTGGTAATTTTTGAACCCACACATAGTAACGCCTTAAAATTTTATTCTCTACAACATATTCGAAGTTCGTTAAGATCTGTGGGTCGGGATACCTCCCTTTTTAGTCGATTATACCTAAAACAGCCCAAGAAAACAATTTATACAGATGAATATCCATATTTCAAGGTATACTTTACCGTGGTAACTAAAAACAGGCCAATAACGATCCCGTACTAAAAATTTTGTGTGAGTTGTTGTTGTAAATTGTTCTGTTTCGAGTTGTTTTGGAGTATACTATATTTACCATAAACAACTCAATAAAATAGTAATGTTTGTAAAAAAAAAAAATATTTATTATTTGCTTTGCGTATATGATGACATTAGAGAAAAGAATTGCCATTTAAAAGTTTTAACTGAAAGTTAAACTGGCAATTATGATAATGACTAGAGAAAAACAAACACACTATAAATAGAAATCGTTTGTGGTAAATTTCATTCTAACTCAACACACATAGAAATGTATGAATTAAAGTTACCCAATTTCATTAACGTGTGAGTTAAATAGAAGATATTTACGATTAACACTAAATGGCACGAAGAATGTTGATGAAGACCGTAGCGGGTCAGAAAATGCATTCCATTCATGCTAGTGTCTAATAACTTTTTCTGTGTTTTTTCTAATAGTCAAAGTAAATTATCACATAAAAATTATAATTTTTCTCACAAAAATTATTTTCTTCATACAAATTGTATTAAAAATAAAAAAACTGATCAAAATTGGGAATCATCATCAAAACATAAAACAAATTTTATAAAACTCTAATTATCTCGAGCCGAGGGTCTGGTTTTTTATAATTTTTTTAACAAAGAACGATAGAATTTTTTAATCTTTCTTAAATTTTACCAAATTTTTCACATACGTTGCAGTTACTAATTTTTAGTTAATAAAAACTAGTGTTTTTGGAGGTATTTTAAAAACGGTTAAGCTCACTGGATGTTATCGCTAGAATCGAAATATTTTAGGAATCATCATAAAACATGTTAATCTTTATATACTTTATTCTGAGGCACTCTAATGTGCATTAGAGCAGGATTTTTTTTTTCAACTTTCTATTTTTTATCAATTATTGTTGCGATTATTGTAGAACTAGGTCTAAAAGTAAGGTGGATAGCATTAGCCGGTGGCGCCCTGCGATCAAAGTTTTCGATTTTTAAAAATGTTTTCTTAACTGCTTTAATAAAAATATGTCTTGCGACACGTCAGTTTTAATTAATTTTGGCATGCTAAGCACGAATGTTAAAAAATAATTTAAATCGGACTAACGGAGTTTGAGATATTGCGGGGTTCGAGATATTTTTACTAAAAGTGTAGTTTTTTTCTACAAATTTTTTAAAAAAAATTATGAACTTTTTTTTTTGCACTAGCAAAGTAGACAAAACTGCATAATTATGTCAATATTTATTCAAGGATAACTTGTAAATTTATCTACAAATATCTCGAAAAAACAGAAATTGTTATGCTTTTCAATTTTATAGGCATGTTTATTGCAGAAATTTAAATCGGACTAAAAAGTTCATATAGTTTTTGGTTTTAAAAATTTTGTAAATGAATTTTCGACTCGGGATGAAGTTTAGTGAGAAACTTTGTTCACGCAACAAGTTAGCAACAAATATCAAACATGGTCGTAAATATCAGACGCAAATAGAAAAGATTTTAATTTTGTATTAAGTTTGAATTGTGAAAGGCGTGGTAGAGAAGAATGAGTGTATTTTCTAGAAATCATAACTACATTGCAAATTTTATAGTAATTAAATGTGCTAAAGTCCCAAAACTTATTTAACAATTTGTGAAAACAATCTGCTGTAGGCTTGTCCCTATCCGGCTTTCATTCCTGCCCAAGGAAATCTTCAATTTTTTCTGAATCAGACTGCGCAGTTTCTGGTATTGAACCTTCGTCAGTGACCCTGTTTTTTGAATAATGTAATAATTGTTATGTTTTTATTTGTTCGATTGCGTCTATATGAAATTTTCTGTGCAATCACTGACCGTGGTATAGATAAACTGATTTCTAATGCCACATGGACTCGCACTACACGTTAGACAGAGCGCTTTAGCGCACTGATCTATCGTCAGGTGGAGTTTTGTTGTGATTAAAACTAGTTTTATTCAATACACGGTGTTTTTGTTCTTGCATACATAATCTCAGAAGTACAACTCCAACAACACAACAGTTCTAGTTTTAGAAACTATCCTCACTCTAATGTCCACTGTTTTCCCATATGTTGTAAGTGATGCCACATCTATGATATATTATATTCTTTGTATATTCGATAGATGTGTTAATATCGTTATACGATATATTAATATCGTTATACGAGCCCTGACGTACCTCAAACTTTAGTCAATTACACCTTTTTTTCAAATACTGTTATCAGACCTCACTTCCTTTGAACGGCCAATGGCTATGGAAAAAAAATGAGAAAATTCAAAAATCGAAGAATTTTAATTTCAACTGTATACCACACCACACATTAACTTTCGATTTTTACTAATTATTGCTTTGACTGCTGTAGCATTAGGTCCAATATTTATGCGCAGAATTTAAGAAATATCGGTTTAATTTTCTCCTGATATACGGAAACAAATTTAAATTAATTTCAAAAAATATTTTTTGTGATACATCATTTTCAATTTCAGACATAATTATGATATAATGAACACATACTATTTGAGTGTAGTAACTAAAAATTTTAAAATAATTTTTAAAAAATTTCTAGGATTCAGGAAAAAGACGCAACTTTTGGTAAAAATCAAATCGCAATATCTCGAAAACTGTTTGTCCGATTTCAAAAACGAAAAATATACGTGTTCAGCGTGCCAAAATTAATAAAATAATGAAGAGACGGAGGAGATTAGAGAAATAAACAAAAAATCTAAAAATAGAATATTTGTGTTGTTAGTGTTGTTCACTTCTGAGTATAATATACAATAACAGAAAAGCTAATAGGAAAAAAAACTGCAATTTAGCTGCATTACATTCGAGTCCATACTTGGGTGTGATCGCTAAACGGTCATGACTTGGCATTGTTACGTTTGTAATGTAAGAAGAGCACAGGTTTGATTCTTACAGCCGCAGGTTGTTCAAAAATTTATCATATAGAGACAATCTGACAATTATAAGACAAATAGTAATACAATTTAAATGGAAAATCACTGATGACGCATATCCATAAAAAGGCAGAAACTAGTCTAGTCTAATTTCAAAATTAATAGTGTTTATAATGTTTAGAGAAAAACGTTTATTCTTCTTCTTAACCTCAACCTTTCTAAAATAATGAAATTTATAATGTATAAGCGTCTAAGAAAAATGTTTAAAAATCAAAAACTTTGGTCTCGGGTCGCAACTGGTTAAAGCTATTTAATTTTTCTCAAATTTGCACCACATAACTTTTAGACCTATTGCTTCATAAAAATTCCTCTCTAATGTACATAGAAATAAATTACAAAATTCTGTTTGTAATATTAAACAAGTGTCATTGAACATTATTGTAAATACAAAAACAAATTTTTTAAATTGGCACCAACAATGATGATTTATAGATACAAACACCTTTTTGTTGATTTTTCTGTAATTTAGAATTTTTGTTTTTAAAGAATTTTTATATGAAAAACTACAATTTACAAGCATTTCAAACAAAAAAATTTTTGGAAATAAATTTTAATTTAAAAATGGGAGTGTTTGAATTTACAAATTCCAACTGTTTTTTCTGTATACATTAGGGTTTGATTTTTAGATAGCTTTTGGCATGAGGAAAAAAAAGTTCAACTACGACATATCAAAGAAATCATTTTCAGGCGCCCAAATTTAAATTTTTTTTTTACTTTTTCTCAACTTTTATTTTAAAGGTTTTTTTAGTAGGTAATATAAAAAAATTATTTTTTTTTTTTTAATATTACCTTTCCAAGGTGAAATTGTACGCTAAACCCGATGGCGATAACAGTTTTTCCAAAAAAATGTTTTTCTTGAGGTTTTGGACGAGTTTTTGTCGAAAAATCGATCTTTTTACGCGTTAATTTTTAAGGTATGTTAAAAAAAATTCGCCGATTTCAAATTTTTTAAATATATCCTATCCACGGTAAAATTGTACGCTTAAAACGATGGCGATATAATAAAAAAAAAAAAAATGTTTTTTTTTGGGTTTTTAGACGAGTTTTTGGCAAAAAAAAAAATTAAATTTGAGCGCCTCGAAAATGATTTTTTGATATGTCCTAGTGGAACTGTTTTTTCCTCATGCCAAAAGCTTCGAAAAATCGATGGCACAATATCGACAAATTTTTGTCCTTACAAATCGTCCCACCCTAGTATACATATTTATATACCGGCCATTCCACGATAGATACGCCATAACCTGACCCTTGATTCTTCCGATTAAGATTTTATTTTGCACGCATCCACTTAAAGATAGTCTTTTTATATATTTTCTAAAATTCTAAAATCGAAAATTGCAAATATATCTTTGTTTAGGTTACAAAAATTTTAATCATTGTAAACATATTTATATATAATTACGCGCAAACATATTCAAAAGTGCCTTTTTTCTGCGTGTATAAAAAACTTCGTTACGGCATTAAAATCAGCGTGGACGAAATATTTAGGATCAGAGGTCGGTAATTTATTTTTATTTTTTCAGTTGCGCAATATTGGGCCTGATTACGGTTGTCGTAGTCGTATTTCGACTCTAGTCGAAGTCGTTGTCGATTTTTATTTGTTGCGGTATTACGTAAATTTTTCGACTAAAAGGTTTTTGTAATAGATTGAAAACAACAGAGTGTTGACAAATTTGTTAAATTTATTAATATTATGAAGCACTCTATGACGATCTGTCAAAAATAGGCGATTGGTGGCAATAAGAAATTTTTGATTTTGTTGTTAAATTATCAAAAATATAAAAAATGCTAAGTTTGGACTTATTTTTTTTAACTTCAGATGAAAAATATGAGTGCCTATGGCTGAGACGAATGATATTCGAAGAAAACGGCTAAGTGTTGTTTAGCAAAATAACTCCGATCACGTCCAAACTTTTACCTCGCATAGTACTTTTTGAGCTTATTTTAAGAAGTGTTTTACAATTATCTTAAAAAGTACACGTTCGATCATTACAATATACATGTCATATCAAATATCTATTCAATGATGTACGATATGGCCCTACAATTTTACCCATTACAGCCCAATTCAAAATTTCCTTATAATTATTTGTTTTTTTTTTTTTTGTAAAAAGATCACCTTATTAAAAAAATCGCCTATATAAGCATATAAAAACTGTACAAAAAATTAAAGAAAATTTCACAAACTTTCATTAAAGGTATAATGGACTACCATATCTTTTAAAATAAAAAAAGAGATTAAAGGTTAAAAAAATCGCAAAAAAATCCACATTGTCCAAATTTAACCTTTGTTATTTTTTTTTTGTTTCAAGAGATATTTGGTCATATTGTACCTCAAAAGAAAGCTTATAAATCCGGCTATCCATTTCTATAAACTTATTAAGTACTTACACAGGCCAATTTTTGAATAAAAAGCACATTTTATCTAAAAAACTAAAGTAAAAATAAGAAAATTTGAAACCGGCCTTTAATGGCTTAACTTATATTGACATATTGTACATCATTAAAAAGCCATTTAAAAGAGCTTTCATACGACATGCATATTGTTATAAACGGACTTGTACTTTTTGAGATACTTAAAAAAACTTTATTAACTTTAATGTCCAGCCCAGCCGCAAGGGGGTGCCGGCGACTACAAATATTTTGTTTCTTGAACTCAGCTCAAAAATTAGTTTTTGTGGAAAAAGTTTTGAAGTAATCGTAGTTATGTATCTAAACTGCACTTGTTAAAGATTTTGCCAATTATGTTTTTTTACCCCAAAAGTCCTCCAATTTCGCAAACAGCTTCAGTGCTATAATTTTTATTCTAAAAGTATTTAAATTTAATTAAAATTTCATTGAAATTTGCATTTTTTTAAAAATTTTTTAAAATCTGTCGTGAGAAATAAAATAGACCACTGCTTTTATACATTTTGACAGTCGAAAACGACAACCGTAATACGGAAATTTTAGATTTTCTAGCAGTGTTGTACATTCGTAGTTTTCGACAAACGTAATACCGTTTTTTAAAAACGACAAATTTTCACTACGAATACGACAACCGTAATCTGTCGGATTATCTTTATCCAGTAAAAAAATATATTCGTTTAAAGGTACTGGGTCGAAAAAGAACACTGTGTCAATAATGAGTTACGTTGTGGTTAGAAAAACCAAACACTCAACGAAATAGATCATATAGTTTTAAAACTTAAATTAAATATTTCAATTATTAATGTGTATGTATATTATTTTCTTTCTTACAGCCTGCTGATCTGAAAAAACGTATTGAATCACTTATCGACCGTGATTATATGGAACGTGATAAGGATAATCAAAATCAATATAATTATGTGGCTTAAATTAACTCAAATATTAAAGCGACATTTTGGTCGTCATTTCTATACTTTTTTTCATAAGTTTCTTTGAAATGTGAATGTAAACTACAAACAAAAACAAACTCAAAAACATCTTATTTAAATGAATATACATATAAAATTTATGTTCTGAAAAACGAAACAATAATTGTTTTTTTGATGTTGCTTTTTGACCCTAAAATGACAAATTTCATGATTTCACTCTACATATTTCATCCAGTAATTTAAATACACATATAAATTGGACCCATATGTATAATAGTGACATTTTATTTTTTTGTTTATTTCTGAAAGAAATTAACAATTAAAAATTGTATTTATAATTTTAATAACTTCATTGCAATACTCAAAATAGTTTTACAGTAGAATCTACTGAAAATGACAGTTAAAACAACTGGTATTTCAGTTAAAAAGACGATAAAGGTAATTACTGTTAAAATAACTAAAAATGTAGTTGTTTTTAAATGTTGAAAAACAACTAACAAATGTAGTAAATACAACTGACAATTTTTTACTACAAAAATATTGAAACAAATGTAAAAATTAGTAAAAACTACTGTTTTTTCAACCGTCATTTTTTCGCTATTTTAAAAATATTTTTTAATAAAGAAAAATCTTTTTTTCTTTCAATTACAATAAAAATTTGTATTTCCTACATCATACTTAAATCAAAAGTCAAAATTCCTAACGGCTCTCCAGTTATGGCGTTTTAATGCTTTGGAGATATAATAAAATTTTCTAATTATTATTTCCAAGTCTGAACATATCAATAAAAACAAATATAAACTAAATGAGAATTTTTCAAAACTCGATATAATCTTCTATTTTTAAATAACTAACACAAATTAACTGATTACTGCAAAATTACTGTTTTGCTAGCTGCTTACATAAATACTAAAACAACCAATTCAAACAAGTGTTAAAAAATACAGTAGTTTTCTTCAGTTGTTTATTAAAGTAACTGTTAAAATAGTTGTTTTGTATTATTTGATAGAAAACCCACAGTAATAACAGCTAAACACAACTACTACTGATTACTACACACACAACTGTCATGTAGCAACTGTATAACTTTTTTGAGTGAAGTAATCTCTTAAAAACTTGAAGAAGCACATTATTGTTCTTTGCAATAAAAATTTAATAAAGGATTTTCCTTTATAATAAAACTTTAGTATTTATTTTTTAAACATTTTGTTTAGCTATTTGCCATTTTCTTGTGCGATTTTTAATGGTTTTTCGTGCTATTTTGCCTTTTATTTTCAACTTTTTTTGTGCCAAAAAAAACTAGCCCTGCTGATTACATTCCAAGAATAGGAACAAATTTTCGAAACATTGCAAGTAGAATTAAAGCTTTTATTCAAAATTTAAGATACATGAAACTTTTGAATATCCTAGGGGAGGTCGGGGTATTCTTGGACACACTTTTATTTTGTCCCGAAACTCTAAAAAAATAGCTTTTTCTCAAAATTTCAAAGCTTGATTTTGTGGTACGATAAATAACCTTTCTTTTGGTACCAGCAATTTGACCCAATTGTTTAAAATTGTGCGCTCTGTATCAGTTGGCGCGAAAAGCTGATTTTTGAGATTTTATTGGACAGCTTTGTAAATCGATAAAAAATGAATTTTACTGCTGGAAAACGTTTATTTGTTAACGAAAATAAAAGAATATATTATAATGAATAAAATAAAGTGAAAAACATCGATACAAATTATTGAGAATCGCAGTTAAGGCACGTGAAAGTGTTCGGTTTTGCTCTGGCAGAACTCAAGTGAACACCTCGATCACAAGCAATACAATTGGCTGTGTTTAGGCGATTTGCTTTCTTGTGCATATTTTTCATGCAAATTATGCAAAAATCAATATCTTCCTCCGCGTCAGTTTCGTTTGGAGACGGTATTCTCTTTTGTGGAGTCTTTGGTTTGTCACGGCCTTTTTCTTCTTTGCTGCTGGTGTGTCATCTTTCTCCGATAAACTTTGCCCCTTCTTCTCGGCCTTATTCACGTTGCTCAGACACATTTTCTGGCGATGTCAAAACGACCGACTTCATTGGCTTACGGCCATTATTTGACTTTTTGGCTGGCGTGCCAAATTTTAATAGTCATAGTCACTTAATTTGTCCTTTTTGGCATAAGTAGTAGTAGTAATTCTTTATTTTCAAAAACGTTATAATAAAAAAATTTTACAATAGAATAATTAATTATAATTAATTATTAAAAATTTAAGAATATTACTTACGGCTTTGACATAGTCGTTAGCCGGAAAAAATCGGTTTAATAACATATTTTAAATTATACGAACAATATTTATATTAGTGATTATACTCATTAATTAAAAATTTTCGATATTGCAAAGCATTAACAATGTAGTTTACTAAAATATCCCAACTAAAATACTCTCCATTTAAAATTTGAATAAGATCTACCTCAGATATTGATGTGTTTTTAAACAATTGCAACCTAAGACTGTTAAAAATAGGGCATCTGTAAATAAAATGCTGAATATCTTCATTTTCCTTCATATTGCAAAGTGAGCATAGCTTGGAGTTATTTCTTGAGAATCGTGTGGCATTTAGTTCAATAGGGTCACATCGGGCTTTGAAAATCCACATCACAGTAGTTTGACTGTAGTTATTCATAAAATAATATTGGCCTGTGGTAAAATTTAAATTCTTATAAAACGTAACAGTTTGTGAAGCTCTTTGTAAGCGTTCTTCACAATATTTTACTCTTAAAAAGTCCAGTAGAAGGTTTTGTTTGTTATTCCACTGCATTAATGTTATACCTGGTTGCCACTCTATGTAGTTGTGTAATTCATTAAAACTTTTTGCCCAAAATATTTGTTTTTCCAAGATTTTTTTACTAAGTTTATGTGGAAGTCTAGCATCAGAGTACTCAAACAACGTACGCCTTATGTAACTGAAGTTCAATTCTAATGTGTATAAGTAGCAATCTTCCAAACCAGATTCTAGCATTAGGGTATAATTAGGTGTTGAATTTGGTAATTTCAGTATTCGCTTGAGAAAATATCTCTGTAATTTATCGACCTCTTCAAAGTGCGAATGACCCCAGACTTGGGCTCCATACGATTGGATTGCCCTGCCTACTGCTTTAAATAAATTATATTTTGATTTTGTAGTTAGAAAATTTTTATTCAGAAATGATTTCCATGTGGAATTTATGCTGCATTTTGCCAATTTATTTCTATTACAAACATGTTTAGTAAACACCATTTTTGGCGTTAAAATCATTCCCAGATAGTTATATTCATTAACTATATCAATTTCTTCTCCTTTAAAGAACCATTTTTCTCTATTAGCTATTCTTCCTCCATTTCTAAATATCATTATTTTTGATTTTGAAAGATTGACTTCTAAATTCCAACGTTCACAATATACTTCAAGATTTTGCATCATTTTTTGCAATATATGTATTTCTTCTGCCAATATCACAATATCGTCTGCATAAAGGAGAAGCCTAATATTTAGTTCATCTACAAAAATACCGCCTTTGAGTTGATCGTGCAGATCATTAACATAAAGGGAGAATAAAAGTGGAGAAAGCAAACAGCCCTGTTTTACACCAGATATTGTATCAAATGGTTCAGAAAGTTCGCTTCCATTCCAGACTGCAGATTTAGTGACCGAATAAATGTTTTCTAGAAAATAAACCATTTTCGTAGAGACTCCAAGAGAATGTAATTTAAATATAAGTGATTGACGACAAACTTTATCAAAAGCAGCCTTAAAATCTACGAAAAAGGCGTAGACTTTTTTCTTTTGATGTAATTTTAAATTTACAATTGCTGCTAGGTTATAAATGTTATATACTGTTGAGTAACCTTTTCTAAACCCTGATTGATATTCGGTTATAATTTTGTTTTGTTCCGTCCAATTATAAAGTCGTTCACTTATGATTCCCATCATTATTTTTGCTATACAATTCATGAAGGATATCCCTCTATAATTGTTTGCCATATTTGGGTTCCCTTTTTTTAAAATTGGGTATATTACACTCATTGTAAGTGTTTTATCCACTTCCATTTTGTGAAAAATATTGTTATAACACTGAGCTAATTCTACCAATAATTCCGTTGGTGCGTTTTTAAAAAATTCGTACGGTACTCTGTCTTCCCCTGGCGCTTTATTAATTTTCGCCTTGTTAAGGACATGCAATATTTCCGTTGTTGTTATGTTTGAATCCAAAACGGTATTTGTGTGATAAAGTGGGGCATAACTCACGATGTTAGATGTTTGAGGCGGATTTAATAAATTCATAAAATATGTTCTAAAGTCTGATGACGATACATGTGAAAGTTCACGATTAGGCTGATTTCGTATTTCCCTTACAAGTTTCCTTTCCTTTTTGGCATAATAACGCGGCATTCTGTCAAAAAAAATTTAAACGGACAAAAAACTATTCGAAATTGCCGAAAAACTAATGCTTTGTTGAAATTATGCATGAAAAATCACTTATACGCATCAAACACGCGAGGTTATGTTGTGAACTGTCAAGAATTAAGTGTCCAATAATACCCCGAACTCTAATTTTTACAAAATGTCGGCGTATAAGTAACACAATGAAAATTTCATACAAAACTCTTATAT
The DNA here is from genome assembly GCA_021234595.1 of Delia radicum. NCBI lineage: Eukaryota > Metazoa > Arthropoda > Insecta > Diptera > Anthomyiidae > Delia > Delia radicum. Next base: position 94,672,953 of record CM037855.1, read on the forward strand.
GCGTCGAAAGCTTAAAGTTCAAAGAATATTATAAATATATTTACCTCACTTGGTTCGTCGAAAAATGTTGTCAAAATGAACAAAACACTAAGCGAAAAAAACACTTAACAAACATCAAAATTCTGTTTGCTATGATAGCGAGGTAACAAAGCGTCAAAACAAGTCAAGTGTTCAATAAAAAATGAGATTATAATAAGACCAGTCTATGCTAGTTGGTGGAGACCCCAAGCGTTACAAACGGGAAAAATATCGCGCTGTCCAACAATACCCCGTGTCCAATAATACCCCGACCTCCCCTACAATTATTTTATATTTTTTTTTATAAATCTGACAAAATGAATAAAACTGTGACAATCGAATGATTTTCAAAAGATTTAAAGCCTTTTAAGAAAAAGGATATATGACAGCAATACGAGTCCTTGCTGCGATTGAAATGAAAATTGGCACACATAAAACTGATAGGAATAACCAAATTTTGAAATACTATAAGGAGAATTATAGATTTTATTAAAAATTAACATACATATTTAAGGATATACGGAAATAGTTCATATACTTGCAACTATTTTGTAAAAAAAAAAAAAATCTTTTACATTTTTGACAAAATTTAAAAAATTTCTAACAATGGGATGTTTTTTAAAAAATGTATAGCTTTTTTACCAAAAAGGATATATTACAGCTATAGGAGCATTCCATGAAAAAGTGGAAATCTGAGCAATGTTACAAACATTAATTTTTTATTTACTTTTGCACCTACATTGTGAGATTATGTTCCCATCTAAAAAAATATTTATAAATTATGACGAGTAGATCACATTTTTTTTAATTACCGTTAATTTTTTGAGAGTTGTTGTAACTATGCTTTTTTATTTCACTTTACACAATTTTTTGCGAGGTCGCTGTCACTATTGCTTATCAGATAGAAACTAAATTTCTTTTCTCAGTTCAAGTGTGTGGTTAGCAGTATTAAACTGAATAATAATTTGTTTGTAAAGTGTTTTGCTGACGAGAAATCATTTATAACGCAAAGGTAAGTTTATACGTCCCACACGTGACGCTTAATTCCTTATTATAAAAATAATTCTAAAACAAGTTAACTATACAAATTGATTTTTGTTGTTTACAGCTAACTTTTAGTGGTCTAAAAACTAACTAAAAAAATTTGAATGTAAACGCTTTACTAATAGTTAATAATTGGTGATAAAAAAGTGTCTGCACGTGACACTGAGGAAAAAGAAATCTGAATCTTCCAATTTTGATGGTGTCTCTAAACTAACCTTATTGCTGCTTTAATATTTTTAATAACACAAATATGACTGATCAACCACCATCAACCAGTTCTAGTCGTATGCGGAAATTTCGTGCAAAACGTAAAGAGGAAGATCCGAACTTCACCGCTAATGAAACCAAAACGATATGTGAACTTCGTAAGCGAAAAAAAGAAAATCTTTCGGAAAGTGAGTTAAAAGCTATGAGACTTAAGGAAAGGGATAAGAAGAGACTGCAAAGAGCCAAAAAACGGGTTCAAGATCAAAATATTGCTGAACCTTCTGTAAGTACCGAATTTCCATACAAATCAAAACAAACCTTATCTAAAGCTGTGCAAAAGGCTCTAAAAGCCCTCCCTCAATCACCAAGAAAGAAAAGAGCAGTAGTAACGGAAATAGCGCGTAAAATGAACATTATTCTAGCCGAAAGTCCAAAGACAAGCATATCAGGCATATACGATACACGTTACGAGGATGTGAAAGCCTTTTACTACCGTCCGGATATTGTATATACCTGTCCAGGCGCAAACGATTTTGTTATTGTTTGGGAAAATGGCATTAAGAAGACATGTCAGAAGCATTATTTAACCATGTATAACATATGTGCCATCCTCGGAAATTTTCCAAAAAATTGTGTCTGCATCACCATGGGACAATACCCAAGCGATAACTGGAATTTCAAACTAAAGAAAAAGCTGTGGAGTGCAGAAAACATAGCTTATCCGTTGACAAGAATGTATTCAACTATTGATTCTTGCTTATTTTATAGATATAATTTCAACTATGTCCCGTACATGACGCGAATTGTCTGCACGTGACAAAATATAAAAACCTATTTTTAATGATAAATATGTGTTTTATTTAATTTTTCTTTTTGCCAGCAGCAAGCTTGATTCTTACTAATAATTTGCTTCTTAAGCACTTTTTCCCCATGTTTAATAGTTTCGCTGAAATTTTCATTCAACAATAACAATTTCAAATGTTGGTTGACTCGAACTGTCCCACACGTGATGGAGTTTGTTTACTTTTTTTCTTCAGTATTTCAAGAATTATTTAAAAAGTTTGTATGTAGGATTAAATACTATTATGCAGTCTATTAAATAAAAGAAAAAAGATTAGATAATTGCTTTACCAATTAGGAAATATATGTAATATAAGTACTAAAAATAGTTGAATTTTTCCGTACGTGACAGTGGAATGCTCCTATACGAGTCTTTGCTGCGATCAAAATATAAATTGCCATAAACAATGCCTACTTTATTCCTAGAACAAGTACCAATTTTCATTACATATAAATGAGAATTGTAGCTTTTATTAAAAATTCATAATTCAGGATGTACGACAGGTGTGCATATTCTTTTCACGATTTTCGCGAAAATTATGTTTTTTTTTCTAATTTTAGCAAAATAACCAAGAAAACAAATTTTCATGCAAATACGACAACTACTTCTATTTTTGTCCATTCCCCTATGACCCTGGAGCAGTGTTGCCAGTGGGTTTTTTAAAAGATACCTACACTAAGCAATAAAAATCCCTTTTCTCCCTACATTATCAAATTTTTTCCCCTACAAAAATCGCTACGAAATTTTTTACATTTTTATGAACTAAATATGCTTTGAAATTTTCATACTTTCGACGACAATTCCAATTATTTTCAAAAATTAATATCCAAATGCTACTATCGAAAATTTGTTCAAAATTATTTGAAAATAGAAATTTGTTAAATTTTCCAAAATATTTTTTAGAATAGATTTAAAATTGTCAATATTTGCCAAAACAGAAATAATACCAGCTATCAAAAAGATTTATTTAACTAGCGGTTTCTATTTCGTCAAAAAATCATTTCTATTTGGCGTTTTTTTACATAACCCATCAAAAACTGTATTGCTTTTCGTCGGTGAAATTTAACATTAGTTAAACAGTTTTTCCAAAGGATAACTTTCCAAATAACTTCCAAAGAATATGTTTGTTAAAAAAACAACCAAAGAATCATTTATTAAAATGTCAAATTACAAGAAACTAATTTTTTCTACGGAAATATTGTCTCTGAAAATATAATCATTTTACAAAAAATGTAGAAATATCTATTAATATGGCAAATTATAAAAAACTAATTTTTTCTATGGAAATATTGTCTCTCAAAATATAATAATTTTACAAAAAAATGTAGAAATAGCAGTTTTTGAAAAGATTTGCATTATTTGGAAACAGTACCTACATTTTGACTAATTTGAAATATCTGTCCCTTTTCCCCTACGCCGTTATTTTGAAGGCAAAAAACCTACATGTAGGGATTTTACCCTACTTCTGGCAACACTGCCCTGGAGTATAAATGAGGTAATATTAATATCAATATTAATCATACGCCATGTATGCAAATTAATGACTAACATAAATTGTTTGTAATTCCGCTTTAATTGTCATACATGGCGTATGATTAATATTGATATTAATATTAATTATACTCATGCGTGTAAAAACTATATGGAATTAAAAAAAAAAACTTTGATATTGATGAAACTGACTAAATATTGCAATAATTTCTTAAATTTGAACTCCAAAAAATGGCTGACAGATATACTTTAACGATTAAATGGACAGCCGTTTTGCGAAACTTCAGTGTAATTGAAATGATTGTCTCGTACTTATCAACGCTCAAAGTTAAAAATTCTCAAAATGTCGCACGAGTTAGACTCAAATTTTTTTCATTCTTAGCGTATATTATTTGCAGTTTACAACTTAAGATTCCAAATACATAGTATATAAACACTTGTAAGTAAAATTTCATCTTTTGTTATGACACACCAAAAAAACCGGGACACGTTCACTTAATATTGAGTCGTAGAATCCAGTGGTGTACTTGGTTTTAATAGGTTAAGTTAAAATATAAAGATATTTCAATTTTAAGTTTACATGGACTGAAGCGATTTTTTGAGTGTGTTTTAAGTAAAGACATCGAAATCTCTTCTCAAATTACTTTATTTATTTATAGTAATTAAATGTGCTAAAGTCCCAAAACTTATTTAACAAATTGTGAAAAGCAATCTGATGTAGGCGTGTCCCTATCCGGATTTCATTCCTGCCTAAGGAAATCTTCAGGGGACTTTGTTATTAGAATTTCTAGAGATATTTGTTATGTTAAATCACAAACTCAATGAGAATTTCTTGTCCTCGTCTGCTTTATTTATTGTTTATATGTCGAAAACTCAAATCTGGCAAAGATGTTTTGATACGATGTTTTCTAATGAAATTTGAAGATTCGAAATCATATGACACTGAACTAACAGATGTCAGTATAAAAAAAAGATTATTACCCTGACGTTTCGGATTGTATATATGTAAATGAATTGTATCCTCCTCAAAATGGACGGCCATCATTATTCAGCTCAAGTTTAGACAGATAATAAATAAATAAAGTCATTTCAAAAATGAATTTCAAATGACTTAAAATACACCCAAGAAACATAATATGAAAAAATATGCTTGTATTATTATAGAAAAAATAAACAAAAACAAATATTAAATTATAACTGTTTATGGATTCAAAGCGTAATACATTAAAGAATTATTTGTGCGCCCCGGTAGGCTAGTTGGTAGGGTGCTGGCTTATCAGTGCGGGGGTCGTGGGTTCGATTCCCACCAAAGTCACTGGTCTGTTTTCACTACAACGCGATGAAGGCCATAGTAGCTAGTGCTCGGTTAGCGTAATAGTATATAATTTGTAATTATATGATTATTAATTAATAAAAAAATTAAAGAATTAACTATGGACGGAGTTAAACAACATTTTAAATTGTTTCAGGTCGACAATTTCAGTTAACTTCTATCTTTTCCATAAGATTTGGTATTTAAAATCAGCTGCTTTATTTATTTTACTAATTCTGGCAAATTATCCGTTCGTTTACTTTTTTTGTAAATTTGTCTTACTCTCTGTAATTTTGTAACTGGTTAATTTTGACTGGACTTTAGTGGAAAAGTAATCGAGCAGACTTAATTACGCGTAAAACTACATTTTCTTGTTTTCAAGTTTTAGACAGTCACATTTATACAAATTTTAAATCGAAAACTTGAAAAAAAAACGAAAATACGTATTTTGGGGCTCAATATGAAAGTAGAATAAAAAAAAAATAAAAAATTGCTTGCCGGACGAACCGTTTAAAAAACTGTACTGTACTGTACTACGTTAAGTGACAGTTAAAAACAGCTGATTGCTCATACATAAAAAAAAACTAACAAACAACACAAGAATTTTTTTTTTCGTTGTCGTCTCGTAAATAAGGCGTTTTTAAAAATCAGTCACCCTTATTGTTTATGTCGTATTTAAAATACGCCTACGACTGTTTTGTAATAGATTAAAGAGAACGTAAACTTGTTTTCTTTAATCTATTAGGCGTATTTTAAATACGACATACACAATAAGGGTGATTATTATGGTTGTCGAAAAACGACAGAATGTAGCACTGTTTACAATTCTATTACAATTTTCGGTACCACCAGTGACGTACTTAAATGTCAAATATTAAAAAAATCGTAGTTAAAGTTTTTATTCACGACAAACTGAAAAAAAAAATTAAAATTCTATATTTGAATTGTTTCTCTTTTTGTGGTGATATAATCACCTTTATTCACCCTTATTGTTTATGTCGTATTTAAAATACGCCTACGACTGTTTTGTAATAGATTAAAGAGAACGTAAACTTGTTGTCTTTAATCTATTACAAAACAGTCGTATGCGTATTTTAAATACGACATAAACAATAAGGGTGATTAAAAATCCTCCTTATTTAAACGAAAATATCTAACAAATCTTAAAGAAAATAACCAATACATTTATTTTATATTTACTTACGAGGAGTTCGGCATGGCTAATATGTTCGACTCTTGGAGTAATTGTCTTCGAATGCCAATTAACTCAGCCGTAGTGTATACCTCTTCATCTTTAGAAGATGAAAATGCAACAACACTTAACATCTTATTTTCTTTTTTAAAATGTAGTTCACAAACAACAATAATTTGTATTTAAATTTACGTTTTAATGCCGACAGATTATAAAACCGGGTTGCTCATAAACATTTAAAATGGTGATAATTATGAACCAACCTGTTAATACCAAAAAAATATTGTAAACGACAACTGTCGAAATACGAGAACGACATTCATAATAAGGCCGATTATGATAATGAAATTACTACTTTATTTGCAACTAGTTAAACAATAACTATATTTACAGAATGCTATGTCGTTCCGAAACAGTCTAATCGCACAAAACAGCCATCCGGAACGGCACGTTACAGAAACTTCACGGAACGCAAAGACTAATATGGACTTTACATTACAGACAAACTAAACTCACACACACACTCATTTTCATATATTAAAAACCAATCAGCTGATTCGTCACGTAACGTACAAACTAATTCAGCCTTAATGACTTTACCGGTTAACCGCCTAGGACGAATAATTGGAAACACTACTTTTACACACATTCACACTATTTTCTAGGCCTATATGTGAATTGATGTGCCTTGTATAGCCCATATTGCAGACCTCTAGTATGAAGACAGAGTTGTTTATAAATAATAAGCAGGGGAAAATTGGATTAAATATTAATCAAAAAGATTAAAAAATGGTTTGATTTGCTTTTTACTTGATTAAGCAGTTAATCCCATTTTTAGTAGATTAACTTTTCTGCTGTAAATTCTATATTAAGGACTTCAGTTTAACATATTTTTCTTTCTAACGTTTTATTAACATTCCATTAAACATATAAATAGTAAAAATAGTATATTTTTTCTTTTTTTTTGTATAATTTTATACGTAAATCATAATTGTGCATCCTAAAACAATATTATTCATTTTGGAATTGTAATGAACGAAATACTTCATCATTCGGTTCATTTAAAAATAACAATTTAAAAATATCATTATAAAATTCGGGATAATAATCGCATGCACGTTTACAATCCGGTGTCCAATTAACTTCCAATAGTTTTGGTTGTATTTTAAGCGTTTCTTTCGATTGCTGCCCTTTGTCTGCATCTCCTCCCTGCCAAGCCAACATAATATCGGCGGCATATACGGCACGCGATTGATTACATGGCTGTATAGCACAAGGAGCTTTAGCTTTTGTAGCACATTCTAACATTTCATAGAGCATAGAACATATCTGATTTTCTATAGTCGACCATGGGTGTAAAGGATATTGTTCCTCCCACAGTTGAAGAAATTCCTCACATTTAACATGATGCAAGTCAGCATTATCTTGATAGTTCATCACAGTAAAATGTTTTTCATAATCATCGAAATGATCGAGTGAAAATGGTTTATTTGAAAAGCGTAAATAGAATTTACGATGTATATAGGCTTCGAGAGGTTTGACATTTTTCAAAAGTACAACATAGCGAACATCAAATTTAACCTGAGCATCGAGTGTGGAACGATAGAAAAGTACAGGATTTTCAATGTATTTTTGAGCAATTTTCGGTCCCGTCGCTGGTAAACGTACTATTTGTGTTAGACTGTTAGTAATATAGGTATCTAGACCTCGAGCCAAATTCCAGGGTTTTATAATCCAATGATTATCTAAATTCTTGGCCTTACGATTTTGGTAATAGGAGGCAAATTGTAAAAGTTCCGTTTTCAAATTGTACGTTGTAGGCAACCAATCTGGATAGGTATCAAGTGTAGCTTTATAGTGATGTTCCGCGGCATTTCTTCTACAGCAAATACTTAGTAAATCCTTAATAGTGATGACATATTCAAATGGAAATTGATTTATAAATTTATTCGGTGTTTCCCTGGACAATTCCCAAAAGTTTTTAAAATGTGTTGTCAGCCAGAGAATGTCTGCTGTTTGAGGTTCTTCTACTAAACAAAAGTAGGGCGAGGTTAAATGTTGTTGCACCATTTCATATTCAGCATACACCCTTAAGGGATTATTAAGATCTACTATGGGGTCTTGTAGATCTTTCTCGTCGGGATATGTTTCCGCTATATGACCAGATGAAAAATATTCTGCAGAAGGTTCTGTTTGTAGAAAACTTTCTTTCGAAAGATCTTCATGGCACCAAGGTAGTAGTAAAGCCTTTCTCTCTGGGGCATCTTTTGCTACATATTCCACATAGTCCCGGCTGACCTGTTCGCCACATTCCACATCTTTAATGGGGAACAATAAACTATAAGTAGTTTGGGTGTTTAAATGCAAAAATGGTACAACTCTAAAATTGGGATCATCGCAATGACCAACAGCGGAGCCTACTTCATCCATAATGTACCAAATGGGTTGCTTATCTTCATCGGTTAGCTGGTCACTGGTCAAAGTGTAAGCATGACAATATTTCCACATTCTGCTTAGCACTTTATTCACTCGTTCGTCATCTTCCAAGTCGATTCCGGTTATGGCACACAGTCGATTACAAAGGTGTTCATATTCCTGCAATTGTTGCCTTGCCATGTTCAAACGAAATGTCCAGCAGTGATCAATTAAGTAAATATGATTACCATTATTAGCCTGTAGGCCATTTTCTTCTCTTACTGACAGTGCAAAAACCGGTCTACATTGTTTTTCCTCTTCACAGCTATCAGTCGATTGTTCCTGATCTTCCTCGTCATCATATTCGATTAACATTAATTGCAAGACCTCACCAGCATCAAATGTTTCTGTGGTTATTTTACGATATAGCGATTCCCAAAAATGTTGTGGTACTCCAGACGATTGTAGTTGGAGTTTATGTAAAGCCACAAATTGTTGGAATAGTTCAATATCACCCATAGTTTTTGTTGTAAAAAAAGATTTTCCAATTGCTAAACCTGTAAAAGTATTTTTTTTGGAATTTTTAGGTTATGGATGTCAAGTGTTGCCGTTTCTGTTTTTTAGTTACAGCGTTGTATCAATATTCTTAACTGCACTGAAAAAAATATATTTGGAACATAATTAATAGGTAGTTTAGACTGGGAAATTAATCTACTTGATTAACGTTAATCAACCTTTTAAATCTGCCTCATTTATATAAGCATTTTTTGATTAACTTGACAACTAAAAGAATAACTTTGTTAGTTTAAAATACCAAGGTGGCGCCGATAGCGATTCGGTATAAGAGTAGCAATGAAAATGTCAACGTTAATTTTTACCTCAGTTTGTATAAAGTTTTTTAAACGTTGCTAACCGAAATTATATAGGAACACAGAGTGGCACACAAATAGTAGTATGCATAAGGAGTCGTTTAGAAATAGTAGTCAGATAAAATTTTGGTTTAACTGCTCTTCAAAAAGATTAAAAAATGATTAAATCGCCTTGTTTAGTGCTATTAAGCAGTTAATTCCATTTTTAGAATATTAATTTGTCTATGTAAATTCTATTTCATAGTGAGTTCAGACTGCGAAATTAATCTACTTGATTAAAGTTAATCCACCTTTTTAATCTTGCTCGTTTACATATGCATTTTTTACAGTTAAAAGTTTAACTTGACAGCGAAAATATTAACTCTGTCCGTTGTAAATACCAGGACACAAAAAAATAACCACTACGAAATAATAATGTTTGACGAAAGAAACATTTTCGTTTTGTTCCGTTTGTTATATTCAAATAGTGTCCGACCGAACAGTTCGGCCAAAAAACTATATTTTGTCGGTTTTTTGATATCTTGAGGCAACGATGACATATTTTGGTATTGGAAATATGTTTGTTGAGCCGACTTTATTCGATTTCGTGTATACAATTTAAGAGAAAAGCCGAAGTTTAGCTATAAAGTTTAAAGTTCGGCCGTAGAACTATTTTCAATTTGACCGAACTTTCTGAGGCCGAACAGTGAATTCATTGCTTAACTACAGACATCTCTTCAAATTTGACACTCAAAATAGCATCTAATCAGCCCAATAAACATTTGTCCATAAATACCGAATACAGACCAAATGCATTTTCTGGCCGAACTGTTCGGTAGGACACTAATTACAAACAACAATTTGAGCACTTGTGTTGTGTTTATAAATACGAACGAAACAATAGAGATCGTTGTATTGGTTTTTTTGATAGGAACGTTATGTTAAAGGAACATACATTTTCGAACTCTGCCTAAAACTATATAAAAAGACAGAGTTGCACACAATTGGTAGTATGACTACAAAATTGTTTAGAAATGGTAATCAGATAAAAAGTTGGATTAACTATTAGTCAAAAATACTAAAATAAGGTTTAAACGCCTTGTTTAGTGCATGATTTTGCATTTAATCGCACTTTAGTCGATTTACTTGTCTGTGTAAATTCTCTTTAAAAGGGAGTTTAGACTGAAAAGTTAATCTTGAAAAAAATCGGTTAACTGCCGTATTTTAATGCAAAGATATCTTAAGCTTACTATTGGTTTGACCCACTGACCACTTGAGTTAGAAATGTATTTTATATTCCAAATATGTTATTTCTAATTCCGAAACCAGTTTCCCGATATTGTGTTATATCTGAGATATTCAGAATCGACTTTGCATTATATCCGCAATTTTAACGTTTAATAAACATTGGTCTGATGTATGCCTCAATTAATAGGAAACCCAAATATTCATTATGTAGATTTAAAAAAAATGTCATTAAACCTTTTTTTATCGTTGTTCTCCAATTCGACTTTTTGGTGTATAGGTCAAATCAATAATAAATGAAGATTTGCAGTTAATCCAGTCTTTACTAGATTATCTTTACAGTCGAATAGGGAGTTTGGACTGAATAGTTTATTAACTACAAATGTTTGCACTGAAATTAGACAGTTAGTCTACTTTTTACAAGATTAACTTTTCAGTTTAAACTTCTTATAAACTATCTTTAAATTTTGTTATACATGTAAACGCCATATTAATTCTAATTCAAGCAAACGCAACGTTTTTTGCAACACTGAACAACTTTAGCTTACAGGGTCTTTACAACACTGCACAAAGTTAAAGAGTCGACGACAGAAAAAATCACGATTTGCGAAATTGTGATCTACAAATTTATTAATTTTTAAATAAAATTTTAAGATAAAAATTGAAAATAAGTTGATCAGTTTGAAGAAATCACAACAGACTTTCAAGGAAATTCAAAATTTTGTGAATAAATTGTTTCTTTTAACCCTAAAATTTAATTTAAAAAAATTACTTATGAAAATAGACAAAGCTGAAAAAATTTTCATACTCAAGAGTGGTTTTTAGAAAATTGAGTGTTTTTTTTTTGTAAAAAAAAATAATTGAGTAATTGTAAATATCATATGTTAGAAATTGAAGACAAAAACAAAAAGATACAAAGCAAAAACTACTTCGTTAAGTACGTTCAGTGTTTTTTTAAGGAAATGTCAATTTCCAAGGAATGATTTAACAAAAGAGTAAAGAAAAAATGTGTGAAACAAAAAAAAAGTAAAAGGGACTGATTAAAAAATACAGAAGAATATGTAGACATTTTTGAAGAAAATTTAAAAGAAAAAAAGATTAATTGTAAAAATTGTGAATTATTAATATGGAATATGCAATGGAGTTATCCCGTATTACAAATACTAGCGAAAACTCCTTATCTAATAGTGGTGGTGGCGGTAGCAGTAGTGGTACTATGGAACCAAATAATTTAAGCCAAACAGCAGCTGCTGTAGTTGATAGAGTAGCCGCTGCAGTTGCAGCAGGTGGTGATGGTGTTACTTCGTCTGATCTTGAACAATCTGCAGCACACACATTTCCCGTTTCATTGCCACGTTTGGAATTAAAACTTCCCTTTATATCATCGAGTAGTAGTGATAGTGAATCGGAAGGTCCTTCAAATCCCACAGCTGGTACTTCGACAGTGACGGAAGGTGAACGTGCCGCTTCACCGCCACCCAATTGTGCCATTTGTTTGGGTCGTTGTAAGAATAAATGTTTTACCGACTCCTGTATGCATCAATTCTGTTTTAAATGTTTGTGTGAATGGAGTAAAGTGAAGCCGGAGTGCCCTCTATGCAAGCAAACTTTTAAGTCTATAATACATAATGTTAAATCAATACATCAATTCGAAGAGTATCATGTTCAGCCGCCTACAGTTCAAATAGCACATCCTACATTTGATATGGATTTTCCCGAAATGCGCATATTTGGGGTGGTACATCAAGGGTATGTAAAAAACAAAAATTTACGATATACACTGCGTTGCAAAACTATAACTACACATTAATTTCACTAAATTTCGTAAGTTAAAAAAAAAAACGGCATAAATGTAAAACTAAAGGAATAATATTTAACAAAAAAGCAATTGATTTTATTTTTATTTTACTATTTTTGCAAAGGAATAACAAAATTAATTAGTGTTTTATAACTAAAAAATTTTTTTTTTTTATTTAGTTATCATTTATCATGGTTCAGTATACAATATGTTAAAATCTAAATTAACGAGGTGCTACCTTGTATATACAGTGGTGGCCATAACAAATGCAACTGGCAACAGGATTTTACAAAAGTTGTTTAAACTAGTTTTAAAAGAAAAAAAATTATTCATGTGCTTGTATTATTTTTTTATTATTGCTTTAAAAATAAGAAAATAAAATTTAATCCACAATTATTTACATCAAAAAAAAAAAAATAAAATAAACTACGTATAGGCTGATATTTCAGTGGCCAAAACATATGCAACAAATTGTTTTGAATACAGATATGTCCATAAAACTTAATATTTCGTGGCAAATCCTTTATTTTCAATGACGGCCTGACATCTGCGAGGCATTGAAGCTATCAAATTGGCAATAAAATTTGCAGGAATATCATTCCAAGCTTCTACCAATCTTTGGAACATAATATCGGAATTAGTGCAATTTTCCCGATCGATTCTTTGATTAACGATTTCTTAAAGATTCTCAATGGGGTTTAGATCTGGTGATTGTGGTTGCCATTCCATTACCGAAACTCTTTCTTGTGCTAACCACGATTTAACAATTTTTGAAGAGTGCTTGGGGTCGTTATCGTGCTGAAAAACCCATCGTAGCGGCATATTATCCTCTGCATGTGGAAGCATAACTGTTTCCAATATGTTCTTATACATAAATCTATCCATTATTCCATTGATTCTGTGCAATGGGCCAACTCCAGCAGCAGAAAAACACCGCCAAACCATTACGTTGCCTCCTCCATGTTTCTCCGTCTTTTTGCAGTATCGAGCTTGAAGCCGCTTGTTAACTGGTCGTCTTACATAACACTGCCGATGATTTTAAATTTGGACTCGTCGCTAAATAGGACAGTCTTCCATTTGGTTTCTGACCAATTTAAGTGCTCCTTGGCGAACTGCAAACGTTTTTTTGAGTATGTTTAGATATAAGCGGTTTTTTTGCTGGAAGGTGTGCACGTAGGGATGCTTCTACAAGTCGCCTACGGATAGTTCGAGTAGAAATTGGTAATTGGACACTTGCTGCAATCTTTGACGTAGTTGTAAACGGATCTTTCTTCGTCTGCTGGATAATCAAATTGTCCGTTCTATGGCTTGTCACCCGTGGTCGTCCTCCGTTGTGGGTTACTGAAATTTCAGTACTTTTCTTAAATTTTCCAATAATGCGTGTAACTGAGCTTTTATGGATATTATACTTTACGGATATATCCCTTTGTGATATTCCATCAGAATAATCACTTACAATTAGCTTTCTCAGCTCAAAACCGAACTTATCGCGTGCCATTACAAAAACGAATTTATTATTAATTTTTATCAAAAATAATTAACTTTTATGCTGTTTTGTGTAGGTTAAAACATAAAAACAACACGTATTAATAAAAACAATAACTATACAAAAAGAGAATTGGTAAAAATACCGTTATCTGAGAAAATAATAGTCGAGTTGCATTTGTTTAGTCCAGACGATTTTTGTTTAACCATAAAAAATTCCAAAAATATGGCAATATTACAAAACAAGTTGGATTCTTTTTTATCGATTTTATTTCTTGAAATGTTGTTCGTTAATTTGTAGTTACTATTGAGATGTTTTTGAGCACAAATTAGTAAATTACAGATCAGTTCAACCTTAAAGAACCACAGTTGCATATGTTTTGGCCACCACTGTATATATAAGATATTTCAGCATATGAATCGTACCTTTGTATATTATCTGGAATTGAGCTGTATCAGGAAAACATTATATCGGTTGTCCTTATCATTGACACTTTGCTAGTTTACAGGAGTAAACTTTCAAGTATCCTCTGATAAAGCTCTTATTAAATCATACTCCGAATTCCTGCATCTATTAGTAAATGCGAGATTCTGAGTGTATTACCGCTTTTATTGTTTGATGTGAGTATCTTGAATGTAGATCTCGAGTACGATACAAACGTGGTAGTTTGTGAATTATCTTAAAAGCTTTGTTCTGTACCACTTGAATTCTCTTAATATGCGTTTTTGCGGCTATACCCTATACATAACACCCATAGAGCAATATAGGTCTAATAACTGTTTTGTATATAATTATCTTATTGTTCGGGTTAAGCTGTGATTTTTTATTAAGCAATGGATAGAGAGCTCTACAGCATTTCGTAGCTTTATCCAAAATTCATAACTATAACTACCCAGACAGAAAAATACGAACGGCAAAGCATTGGCCCAGTGCTGTCAACGGTGGTATGATCATTGGCAGAGCGTTGGATTTCTGAAGATTTAAGTGCTTTGGCAACCTCAAAATGATAACACCAGGCAGGGCTTGGCCGTTTCTTTTTTAAAACGTTTGGAAAAGCACTGACAATAAGCGCTGTGCCAGTACCAATATCATAATTTTAAAACGTTGGCAAAGCATTGGTAAAACAACTAATAAAGTATATAATAAATTAATAAAAAAAACTGTGTACTTATAATAATTTTTAAAGGTCGAAAAAACATAATTTTTATTTTTATTAAAAATTATATCAAACTTGTATAAATTAAACAAAAAATAAAAAGGAGGAAAAAACCAAAAAAAAAACTTGTATTGAATATCCACCAGAGTTTTCAATTTATTTTTTGATCAATGGTTATAATCTTTCAAGCTAAATATATTAGTTCTCATGTAGTGAGTAAACTAGTTTATATGAATGTTTGATGTTTGGCATGGGATTATTACCGCTTTCAAAACGTGTTCTGATGATGGGAACTAGATTTGGGATTAATCGTTCATTTTGGTGACTCGGTCAGTATCGTTCAATTCGAGTCAGTGAACTAGTTCGTTCAAATCGTTCTTTTTGCTTTGACTTGTGACTGATCTGCGTGTTGTGAACTGTGTCGTTCGTTTGACAATTATTACTATACGCACTATTCATGTTTTACGAGTTTTTTTTTCACAAATTTTACAGTACATAGACAAAAAGTGTTATAAAATTGCAACTTTTCTAACAAAAATTTATTTATTTTGTGTAAAAAACATTTTATTTGTATGACTATAATTGCTTTTCCTAATTTGAAACAATATTACTAATATTTTCTAAAAAAAATAATTGCTCTTACAAACAGTTTTCATTGAATAGAGATGCAATTGTTCTGTGAATAAAAAGAACGAAATGAACGATTGAACGACAAGATCGAATATTGGTGAACGAGTCATATCGTTCAATTGAGTGAGTCGCTCAATTGAACTAGTTCGTTCATGAACGACACAACTCTAATGGGAACCTAGAAAATTCCCGAAATATATCTATCAACACATTCCTGAAAGGGTCAAATAATAAATTTGAAAACAAAAAACTCTATAGATTATTTGTTAGGACAATATCCTAATAAAGAAATATAGAGTATGGCCTCGAACTTTAATAATTTTCATTTTCATAATTTTTTTTTTATTATTTAAAATATTAAAATTATGTAAAAAAAAAAATAAACATACAAATTCAATTTCTGCGATATAAATTAAAATAAAATTCAATTAAAAAATCATTTGTATTCTGACTGTGAACTTGTAAGATTTTCTTTTAAAATTGGGTAAATTTTTTAAATTAAAAATTGTGAAATTTTGGAAAAAAATTGATTTTATATATTTGAAATTAGAAAATTTATAACTCACATTGATTATCCATTTGAAATTAAAATTTTTAAATAAATTAAGAATATTAGATATAAAAATGAGAGTTATTTTTGAACTGTATAGTCCTACTTTGTAAATCAATTAAGTAAAGAGTTGCATTATATCTTATTGAATGATTTTGGTAATTTGAACAGAAATAACAATAGGCTTCAGCTAAGTTAATCAAATTATTTTTGTGATAAGTTAGCCCCAGTACTATTTTTTTACTACAATTTTACTAAAGAAGTATGCAAAATAAATTTAAAAAATACTATTTATTTGTTATTTTTATTAAAACCTGCTAATTTATTTAATAACAAGTACATGCATTAAATTTCGTTTTTATAAAGGGTTGTAAATTTAGTAAATCGAGCACTTGCAAAGCACTTTTGGCCAGCGTTGGGAAAGCGTTGTGAACAAGGGATGTGGCACTGTTTTTATTAAGTTAATGGTTGTAAATTTTGTAAATAAGTACTGGCAATGCACTTTTTGCCAATGTTGGGAAAGCGTTCTAAGCCAGTGCTGTGCCAGTGCTTTTTTATTTTTACGGTTGTAAATTTTGTAAATCAAGTATTGGCAAAGCACTTTTTACAAACGTTCGCAGGGCGTTATAAATCATTGCTTTGCCAGCACTTTATTTGTAGGACCATTGGCAAACAGTGCTCTGCCAGTGCTTGATTGCCATTGCCAATTTCTGGCTGGGTATTCATTGTGTTGCTGGCACAGTTGATTATTTTGTAATTATTTTACGCCGGTCCCGATCAGAAAGCGTTTTTTGAGGGCCTCCTGTTTTATTTTAACCATAAGCATTCGGATTATTTGCAAAATTTGTGACAACCACTTGTAAACGGTTTATTTTTCTAGCAATTTCCCGAAAACTTAAGCCACTATTTAAATAGGCTAAAATTTTTACTTTTTCAAAATCACTAAAATTTGATTCATGCGGCATTTTATTGCAAATTTATTAAAATTTCATAAAAAACAAAAATAATTCATTAACTTTTCTTTATTTGTTATTTTTCTTTGTTTACCCTTATATGTAATTATATACCCAAGCAGAAAAATAAATCGGTACAGAGTTGGCAAAGCATTGCCGGCGGTCGGCTGTGCGTTGGTAGAACGTATTATCAACAATCTTGACGGTATTTTCCTGTTACCTGATTGATAACAGTGACCAACCGTTTATTTCAGCGAACTTGCCACCGTTGGCGTAACATTGGAAGTTAAAAAATTTGGTGCTTTTAAAATGCCCCAAAATTTAATTAGTTTTAAGAAATATGCATAAGAAACACAACATTTAAAAAGCAGCTATACAGTTCGGTCGTAGTCATTTATATCATATTTAAATATGAGAATTATAATAAAATATAGAAAAAATAATGTTCTAATTGGTTGTCATATTGATAAAAATATTGGCAAAGAATTTTGCGGGTGGCACTTGCAAAACACTTGGTTTGCAAACAAAATAGTGCTTTTCTAGTACAATATTAGTTGTAACATTGGTAATTTTTAGCACGGTATGTTTTACAAAAATAGCAGTGGTTTGCCAGTACTATTTTTTTTTGTACGCCCAGGTGAAAAAGTTCATATACAGTAGAATCTCAGAAATTAGAACCACTTTGTACATCGGGCAATTCTAATTTCTGAAAAGTTCTAATTTCTGGACATTTTTTTTTACAGAAAATTATAATAAAACTATTTATGTAAGCTTTATTTAAACACAAAACACTTTTTATTTAATAATATTTAATTAATTGAACATATTAAATTAAGAGAAAAACTTTAAAATTTTAATTTTGTACAAGCATATCAAATCTCACATGCATATGACCGAATTGTACCCACCACGAATAACTCGGGGATTCCCGTTTTATTTTTACATCTATGAGCAAAAAAATAATTTGTAGTGAAAATACAAAACAAAATAAAAAAATTTCCA
The DNA here is from genome assembly GCA_021234595.1 of Delia radicum. NCBI lineage: Eukaryota > Metazoa > Arthropoda > Insecta > Diptera > Anthomyiidae > Delia > Delia radicum. The sequence goes on from CM037855.1 coordinate 94,691,141, forward strand.
GAAATTAGAACCACAGTTTCTAATTTCAGAGCGTACAATACATTAGAGCGTTCAATACATTGCAAAATAATAATTTGTAGAGAAAATACAAAACAAAATAAAAAAACTTCCAGAAATTAGAACCACAGGTTCTAATTTCAGAGCGTACAATACATTGGAATTACCGGTTCTAATATCTGGACGTTTCTAATTTGTTAGAGTTCTAATTTGTGAGATTCTACTGTATCGACATATATAGCCACATATATGAGTTCATATATGAATCCATATATGTTCGGATCCGAGGGTATATGGCTATATATGCTCATATATTGACATATATGCTCATATATGGACATATATGCTCATATATGGACATATATGAATGTTCATATATGGTCATATATGGTCATATATGAATGTTCATTAGGGCGGGTTAATTTTTTTTTTGATGAAGCGTATAGCAAAAACGTAATCTATAGGTGATTCTGAGAAATTTTGCTCAAGAGACCATAGCTCTAAGTCGGATATGGAGCCCCCCAAAATTTCAAAATAGATATTTTTCCATATATACATAGAATTATTTAATTAAATTCGTCATAAAATCGGATAGAATTATAGTAGATTTCTCAATCTGGGCTTGTTTGTCGAAAAATAGCCTAAAATGAACTTTTACTAATAAATTCTGAATTTTCTTCGATTTTTTTCGAGTTTTTTTTTTTTTTTTTTTTTGCAGATTATGAAAGTTCAGATAATTTCCAACAACTTTTATTACGATAAATTTTTTTGTTTTCGAACTCCTTTTTGTAGGAAAATCGATCTAAAAAATCAACATTTTCAAGGTTTCAACAAAAAAACACTATTTTTACATTTTTAATTCAATTTATTTTTAAATATTATTCTCGACCTACAATTTAATGTTTTAACGTGGTAATATTATTTTTTAAGGTCTTTTTTACTTTCCATTCGAGGAGTTTTCTTAAGACTATCTAATGTCACTGCCATAACTCCTTCACGATTCTTTTCTATAACTCGTTTTAAAACACTCGTTAATAATTGTACATGTCTTTCTGTTCCTTGTATGTGCATTGGAATTTGTGGATCAGCCAGTGGTGGTTCATTGAAATCTAAGTATTCTACCAAGTGATCGTATGGAATCTGTCGAGTAAATGCTGGTTCAAATAATATATCGTCGTTATTCATATCAACCATATTGACTTAATCGGTAGCATCGAAATTTAATATATATTTTTTGTAAACTCTGAGTTTAGTTGGATCGTACAATTTTTCTCGATAGTGTAAAATCTTTTTGATAGCTCTATCCCGTATTGCATTTCGATCATCAAATAACATTGTTAATAAGATATTTTCTGGATATGCGTAATAGGGTGATAACTTTTTTTGGACAACATTCTCCCCAGGGGTTTTGTATTAATGATAAAAAACTATTTCAGTTCAATTTGGTAAAGAAACCTTGCGCACCGACAGCGATTTATAAAATGCCTTTAATATATTTATTTTAAATTTTTTTTTATAACAATTTTTTTTAAATATGGTTTATACATATGTAAGTAAGCAAATTTGGAAGAAAACTATTCCATTGACTCGAAAACGGACTTTACTATTGATATCAACATGCCTTAATTATATAGATGTGATGGTCAGACGTTGAGGCATCAAAAAAAGTTTTTTTTAACTTTGTTTGATTCAAAACTTTAACGCATTTAGTGCGGAACCTTTTTTAACGATAGCGAAAAACTAAAAACGCAGTTCTTAATATTTGTCCATGCCCTACACGATTTTGTCTGGGGAGATTTGATATTTGCAAAAAATGCAAAAAGTTATTGCCCTAATGCGTAATATGAGTTGTTTTGAATTACACCATCTACAATATTACGTAAGTTTGGTTGTAAGTATCGTGTCCAACGTATAAATTTTAACAAAAGTGCACTGCCGTACACATCAGAGTTATAAAACTTCACATTGAAGTACATTGGCACATAAACTGTAATAATATAAACTGCCAAAGTTTTTAAATTGGTCGATGGTGTATTAGTTGTTACATATAATCGTAGTAATCTACTTGCTTTGGTTAACCAACGAGCTACTACCTGAAAAATGAAATGTTTAGATCAATTAAAATGCAATTATTTTATTTTAACTTTATTCCAATCGAAAAACTAAAATAATGACAATAAATAATGATAATAAATAATGCTATTAAATAAAATAAAGTGTTACATACCTGCAATTTCTCACATTCTTGAATAGCTTTGAATAACTTTCCACTTGCAGCTCGTTGTCCACTGGTGACTGTTTTGTCCAATGCTTCATATAACTGACGAAATGGCAGTTCATTGAAATGAAGCAGACATATAAACCAGTGAATTGGTCTATTTAACTGTTTTTTAAATAATTGTAAAACACCATTTTCTGTTCCAGTATTTGCTGGCTCACCATCACTGCATATGCCAATTAATTGATCAACTGTTAATGTTTTATTGTTGAAAAATTCATTCAGTTTTCTGTGTTTGGTTTTTGCATCTTCTTGACTACCCAAATTTACATATCCAAGTAACTCATTATAGGGCTCTTTCCGAACAACTAAATGCGGTTCTTTTACCATAGTGGTATGAAATTTGTCATTAATTTTCTCTGTAGTTAATGAGTCATCTTTTCTACCATCGAAAGAGAATGCAGTTATGGAAGAATTTGTATGTCGTGTACGAAGCACTGCAACTATAGATTTAACTTTTTCTCTAGCCATTTTTGGTTTATCCATAATAACAAGATTACCATGAACATCTCTAAAATTTATATCTTCGAATAAAGCTGTTGCTAAACATGAAGCGACTCTATCTGAAACACCGAATCTATCACACATCATAGCAACATTTAAGGCATCGTATCTTTGAGTATAATGACCTCGTCTCATTTGAACAGTTGCTTCTGGAACTTCTGTTGTTGCTTCATTTTCATCTTCATCCATGTGTAATTCAGGTGGTTCGTATGTTGGATCATCGGTACCAGTTGTGAGTGTTGGTATTGTTGTAGCTATTTCTTCAACGTCTTCCGTATATTCAGGTATTGTGAATTTTCTATCATTATGCTGGTCCATCATAAATTCTTTTAGATGTTCTGGAATCAATCCACACGAACATTCTGTTGTTTTTAAATTGCAATTACATTTGCCAATATAAAATAATTCGTTTATTGAATCAACAAATGCTTTAAATTCATCTCTTTTGTTTCTATGTTGTACATGTTTCTGGTATTTATCAAGCAAACCAGTTAATTTTTTGAAAACACTTTCTATTAATGATTTCAATATTTAATTTACACCAAATTTGGATCAATTTATCTGTTACGTTAGGAGTAAAAGTTTTATACGAGAACATTTTGTTTTCAAATTTAGCACGATCACTTAAAAAAAAATAATATTTTAAAATGTCACATTTTGTAGGCAAACTAATATCATTTAAATATCTTGCTGAGGCATGTTAGTCAATCTAGAGTCAAAACTTGTTGATGTTTGTTGCTTCCATTTGCGAAGACAACGCAGACGATGTTGATATTTTGTAACGTCATTATTCAGTGTTACAAAGTTGTTCAATTGAACAATGCTGCCATTGGCGACTTATTCTACAGGTATCAATACAGATTCTGAAAGGTGATAAAAATACTTTTCAAACAAGCCCAGATTGAGAAATCTACTATAATTCTATCCGATTTTATGACGAATTTAATTAAATTATTTTATGTATATATGGAAAAATATTTATTTTGAAATTTTGGGGGGCTCCAAATCCGACTTAGAGCTATGATCTCTTGAGCAAAATTTCTCAGAATCACCTATAGATTACGTTTTTGCTATACGCTTCATCAAAAAAAATCGTTCCATACAATTTGACCCGCCCTAATGTGCATATATTGTCATATATTATTACTTTTCCTATATTCGCGTATATAAAAAAGCTTTTTTTAGTTTTTTTTTTCCAAATTTTTTCAAATTTGAAGTTTTGTTTTACGATTTTTTACAAAAGTTGTGAATAGATCTGCATCATTTAGGCATCATCGGAAAGGTGTTCTAAATATCTTTCCAAGAGTAATATGTCCCCATTCATTAACCTATTACGAGTCAGTTTAACATTTGGTATTTTTTTTTAAATTTTCCTGTCTTTTTTATTTATTTTAAAAATTATCTGTATTATAGGTATGTTTTGAGGCCAGTAATTTATAAACAAGATATTAAGCTTTCATTTAAGGTATAATACGACACTGTGAATCTATAAACTTGGTTAAACTTAAACTTGGAGGTTTTATTAGTTTTTTAGTTGCGAATTTTTAATAAAAAAAGATGAAAAAATCCAAATTTTAAGATAGCTTGTAATGAGTTAATGAATGGGGACATTTATATCTTTCAAACCCATTTACAACTTTTGGATAAAATCGTAAAACAAAATTCCAACTTTGAACCCCTCCCCCGGAAAAGGGGTGCGTTCGCTAACAAATTTTACCAATGGTATATTTAGCGCGATAATATCTGTTGAAGGACCAATTTTCATCAATTTTCAACTCAAAACTCATTCTCTGCAATCGTCTTTATAAATCAATAAACATTAATTTATATATTTTTGTCAAGAATTCGTAGACCGGCAGAATAAGGGTTACAAATAAAAAATTGCATCCACATTGCATCTGATCAAAAATTAAAACATATTAACCATATATGGAATAATATATGAAATTATATATAGAGATATGTCATATATGAACCAATATATGAACCAATATATGCAATATATTATCATATATTATAATATATGGTGTCATTCATATCCATATATGAAATTTTCATTTGAATGTATTTACCCATATATGCTCCCATACATTACATATATGTTCATATATGCCCATATATGGAATCATATATGGAACCATATATGCTCATTAGGCCGGGTCGATTTGTATGGAGGCAAAAAAAAATCGTTCAACGTTCAAGGAAAATCGTATTCTAGGGATCGAAATAAGAAACTTTGCCCAAGGAACCATACCTCTAAAACGAATTCTGATGTCCCGACTTTTGACCCGTAGGGTCAAATTTTGAAAAAGCCCACTTTGATATTTCAGAAAGTAGGAGGAATCTCTCCAAGATTATGGGAGATACTTCTTCTCCGGGAGACGCGCTATCAGATTAATGCATAAATCATCATTAAAGGGGTTACAATTTAAATTAAAAGAGGCCCTTTTTAGCCTTGTTTTTTCTAGCAAAATGTACAAATCTCGGGAAAGAGATATTTCAGAAAGTAGGAGGAGTCTTTCCAAGATTTGGGTCTCTATTTCTTCTATGGAAGAAATAGAGTATAAATATATTCGATTGGGTTGGATTCGATTGGGGCACTCGAAATGGATCAAAGTGGGATTTTTCAAAATTTCACCCTACGGGTTATTAGATTAGATTATATGGCACTATGCACCGCGACCAACTTAGGTCTTTTGTGCTGCCTAAAGTTACCCTAGAGATTCAAGCTACCTATAAAGCCAATAATCCTATTAGGCAAAATCTTCATAATGTCCGAAGGGGAGACAAAGCGATTGCCAAGAAACTTGGCACGCCTTTCACATAGCCTCGGACATTCGCAAAGAACATGCTCTGATGTCTCAGCTACCAGTTCGCAAAACCTACACTCATCCGTGTCCGAAAGACCCCTTTTGAGCAGGTGGTATCTGAGATTGAGATTGAGATTGTCCCGACTTTTGACCTACGGGTCAAAAGACGTGACATCAGAATTCGTTTTAGAGGTATGGTTCCTTCGGCAAAGTTTCTTATTTTGATCCGTAGAATACGATTTTCCTTGAACGTTGAGCGATTTTTAAATCGACCCGCCCTAATGCTCATACATGAAACCATATATTGCAATATATGAACATTTTCACCTGGGCGGTTGGCAAATTCTACCTGTGCAGTTATGAAACACGTACAAAATATTATTACACAGTGGAATCAGTTACCCGAAAATTTACATGATTTAACTGTTTCCACCGATACTTTTAAAAATAGACTCTGGCGTAATTTCAAGACGAATCCATTTCTGAATAATCGGTGATATTTTTTTAAATTTCGCGGATTGGGGCTACTAATTCATAATGGTCATGTCATATTTGTGTACCTGTGTCATATCTTACAAGAGTGTTTTTTTTTCTCTATTATTAGGGTTGCTATTTATATTGTTTTCTTTGTTTTCTTTATTTTTATTAATAATGAATTATATTATAATTTTTTTTCTTATAATTAGTGAAGTATATTGTACTGCTTAGTAATACGTTTTGGCCTTGTAGGCTTATTGTATTACGAATAAATGAATAAAATAAAAAATCAATTAAGTAATCTATTAAATTTTACGCAATAAGTAATCAGTTATCACACTCTTAAATACATATAGAAGTTTTAAAAAAATGTTCGTAATATTAGAAAAACTTGCAAAAATCATTTGTAATTATAGTTATGCAACGCAGTGTATTCCAGCAACATATTATAGATATTTTAAGAATTTTTAATGCTACAAACTAAAGTATTATAACATCAATAACTGATATTAGAATTAAAAACTAATAATAATAAATACTAAGTAATAAATCTCTGAAATTTAACTACAGTTGCATGCAATAAAATAGCAGTACCTAATGCATTTTTGCCCAAGTGCTGAATTCTTTAAAATAAATTGAATAAAGTAAATATTTTTAAATGACTTTTATAACTTATGGGGCTAACTTTAAATCCACGTACATTTTTTTTTAAAGTACTTGGATTTCCCAGAGACGTTAGCACTTTTCTGTAAAAATTCCCATTATTAAACGAGCAATAAAATAGTAGTTCTAATTTAATAAAAAAAATTTAAGAAGAATATTAATGGAAACTTTTGATAGTTTTGGGGTAAATCCATGGAGTATTTTTGTATATAACACTAGCCAACAAGGTTTTGGACTGGAGCAACCAATATCTTTCCTAGGATAATTTGGTGGGCTGAATTCGAAAACTGTAATTGGTTTTTCTCTATCACGTCAAGTTTTCGAGATAAAAAAAAAATGTTTTTTCTTCGTTTTTTACATAAAAAATAATTAGTTTATTTAAAAATCAATGAATTTCCAAAAGTGAATGGCGTTATTTGAACGTCGTTTGTATTTTGTTGGTTCGGTTTCACGTATAAGAGTCCAGCAATAGTCTCCCCAGCATGCTTTTGTACCAAAATCCTTGATAATTTCTTTCAATTTTCATTAAATCTTGGTGAGCACGCTGCACTTGTTCGTCGCTTACCGCACCTAGGTTTTGTGGAAAAAAATCTAATGCGAATGAAGGAAATGCATTTTGAGTGACATTCGTGCACCTAATTCGTGATAATTTTTCAATAATTCAGCAATAATTTGTCTGTAGTTTTTTTTCACTCTTATTGTTTCCAAGAAAACTGTGCACGATACTCTTGAAAGATTTCCAGGCGGCATATTCTTTCTCGAATAAACAATGTGAAAAATTGTCATCATTCAATAGCTTCCTGATCTGAGGGCCAACAAATATGCTTTCTTTGATTTTAGCATATGAAATTTTAGGAAAAACCGCTAACAAATATTTAAATGCTGCACCATCTTTGTCCAGAGCCTTGACAAAGTTCTTAAAAAGGCCCCAATTTTATGTGCAGTGGCGGAAAGAAGAACGTCAATTGGATAAATTTTTTTATTTGAAATGTTTTGTTTTACTGGTGAATACTCAGTTCTTCGTGGCCACTCTGTTCTGTTCTGACGTTATGATGACATGTTGCTATTTTCTCGTTAAATCTAGCGATTTTAAATCTAAGTATTGCCAGCATGCGATAAAAAATGAACAAGACGTGGTAGCTAAATTTTTATGCCAGATTCGAATTCAGCGCACCCAGATTAAAAAAACATTCTTCGTTTCTGCAGTCAATTTTTTTCAAATTTGGAGACCAGTGTAATTTAAACCATTGCTGATTTGCATATACGAGGGCGGATCAATAAGTCTGTGACTTTTTGAATGAAACACAGTTTTTTTATGCAAAAAAAAATTAATTTTTCAACATAATCTCCTGTTAGCTCAATACACTTAGTCCAACGTTTCTCCAATTTTTTTATCCCTTGCAAAAAAATGGGATTTTTCGAGGTCCATAAAACAGGCATTTCTTGGCCATATGGGGTCGTTTTTTTTTAATTCTCGTTTAAATCGGTTCAATAAGTTGGCATAATATTCGCCGTTTATTGTTTTTGCCTTTTGAAGGTAATCGATTTGGATTATCCCGCGTGCATCCCAAAAAAACTGTTGCCATCACCTTATTGGCCACGATTACGTTTATGGTAAATTGAGAGCAAACGCGGCACCCATCTTGCAGACAGCTTTCTTAAACCCAACTGATCATTTTAAAATCGAAACTACACTGCCCTGCCATATGAAATGCCTACGGCATCAACAATCTCACGCACTTTTACTCTTTGATCGGCCAACACCATATCGTGGATTTATTCGTCATTTTCGGGTGTCTTGACCTCAATTCGTTCAGCGTAACTTTGTACTTGTGCGACCACAACGAAGTAAGTAAACCACTTATGTACCATTGAAATCGATGATGCAGAGTCCCCATAGTATTTATCAAGCTTTTCCTTGGTTTGATTGACGGTTTTTTTTCTCAAAAAATAATGTTTAATGACCACTCGAAATTCACTTTTTTCCATTTAAAAAAAAAAAATCCACGAGGTTGTATGTTTTGAACAGCTGTTAAACGCAAAGTACATGACGGAACTTGCTCAAAATTTGACAGTAGTCTATTAACAGGTGGTACTTGATGGGAGCAGTGTTGCATTTCATATAACTACGAGGGAAGTTCGAAAAGTCACGGACTTATTGATCCGCTCTCGTATCAAAATAAAAAAGTGAGATATTTCATAAACTGCAAATGAGAAAAAATATTTTTGACAAGTTTGGATTCGAGTAGAGATTGCTTTTTGTCCTCTAGTAATATAACACGATTGACGATAATTAAAGAATTTTATTTTACAAATTTAAAAAGATAAGAAAAAGTTTTATTTATTCAGTTCACAAAATTTTCACAGAATGACAAAGCTTTCAAAAATTAGAAAACATAAAAACAAAATACAAACTCGATTGAAAAACATTCCTACACTCCCTCTCAATCGATTAACCCAAGTTCACATCGTAGCATAATGAAAGGACTTGGATCTGTTGACTTCGTAAAAACATCTGCCAATTGGTTTTCACTACAAATAGCTTCTATTTCGATTAATCCATTTTTAACACTATCTCGAACAAAGTGATGTTTAATATCAATGTGCTTAACACGTTTGCTCTCTAAGTTGCTTGCGATTCCTATACAACCTCTATTATCTTAAAAAATTTTAACTTTGTAGTCGCTTTCAATTTCTTGAAGATCTTGCATTATTCCCCTCAACCAAATGGCTTCTGTTGTTGCTAAACTTAAGGCGACGTATTCTTCTTCAGATGATGATGTCGCCACTGTTTGTTGCTTTTTACTGCACCAAGAAACTGTACAACCGTAAACCTTAAACACGTATCCGCTTACTGACTTCCTATCTGATAAATCTGTGGCCCAATCTGCATCAGCGTAGCCAACAACTGGATCATAACAATTTTTCTTAAAGTTCAATTTTACAGAAGAAGTGCCCTTTAGATATCTCACTATTCTTTTTAGATGTTGCCAATGAAGTTCTGTTGGATTTTGTATGAAATCGTCCAAGATAGCCTACCTGATAACAAATATCTGGCCTCGAGCATAGCATTATATACATTAAACTGCCTAAGAGTTCGCGGTAAGGTTGATCCAATTGGAATTTACTTTTATTATTTTCCAGTTGTAATCCCTTTTCCATTAAAGTCTTTACTGGGTTACATTCTGTCATACCAAATTTGTCCTAAAACTTTATTAATGCTGTTTTCTTGTGTTATGTTTAAATTACCATTTCAAAAACCAATTTCATACCAAGGAAAAATTTCAGAGGACCATAATCTGACATTTCAAACTTACTTGATAGACTTGCTTTCAATTTTTTCATGCTTTCAAGTTTACTTCCAACGATAAGAAGATCATCCACATATAGAATCAAATATAAACGTCATTCTTCTTTTTATCTATTTTAACATATAAGCAGTAATCATGCTTTGATCTTATGAAGCCAAGAGATACAATAAATTTATTAAACTTGTCGTTCCAACATTTTGGAGCTTGCTTCAAACCGTAAAGAGACTTCACAAGTTTACAACACATTCCAGAAATTTCATCAACACCTTCTGGCAAATTCATGTAAATATTTTCGTCTAAATCTCCATGTAAAATGCAGTTTTGACGTCAAGTTGATGAAACATATATCCATGATGAACACCAACAGCCAAAACTATCCTCAATGTAGACAACTTAGCAACAGGTGCATATGTTTCCCAGGGTGGGGTGCAATAACGCCTTACGAAATAAGGCCTTTAAGGCTTTATTTCACTTCCAATTGAGAAATAAGGCCTTTATTGCGAAAAGGGCTTTATTGCACTTTGAAAGTGACATAAGGCCTTTATTGAAATTTAGCCAATGGTGCAATAAAGCCTTTATTTTGTATTTTTTGATTCTTTTGTTACACTGTTCAGTTTTTCTGCGTGGCGGCCTGCGGCCGATCTTAGGGGTTTTCTCCTCCGTAGGACGCGGCAGGTGGCTTCGCTGAATACAGTTTTCCTGCGCGCGTCTCATTATCTTCCCTAGTGTGACGCGCGCAGGGAAGATAATGGGGTTTTCTCCTCTCCATGGAGGAGAAAACCCCTAAGAGCTGCCGCAGGCCGCCACGCAGAAAAACTTTATAAAGCAAAGATTTTCAATATTGTTGCAGTTAAATTTTTTGTTGAATTATTAATGTTCTATTAATTTTTGCTTATCATCATATTTGCAAAAATGTGTAATGATTTAAAGTGATTTTTTTTTCATTTTGGTGGGATTTATTTCGTTTCCAGAAGTGGGATTAATTATTAATGTTCTATTAATTTTTGTTAATATGAAATTTTTTTATAATTGTTCAATAAAATATAAGAAGAATAAGAATAAGAAATTTTATTGCTTCATTTAAAAAAAAATTTAAGTGAAATAAGACCTTTACGGCTTTATTTCACTTTCAAAGTGCAATAAAACCTTTTTGGAAATAAAGGCCTTATTTCACTTTCCATTGAGAAATAAAGTCCTTTAAGGCCGTATTTCGTAAGGCGTTATTGCACCCCATCGTTTCCCAGTAGTCAATTCCTTGTTTTTGTAGAAATCCTTTTACCACCAGCCTAGCTTTATACTTATTTTGGTTTTCATTTATGTCTTTTATTCGGAATACCCACCTGGATTTTAATGGTTTGACATTAGGAGGAACTTTGACCAGTTTCCAAACATGATTTTTCTCTAATGACTTTAATTCCTCGCCTATGGATTTTTTCCATTCTTCAGTATCATCTCTATTAAATATGGCAGCATACGTGTCAGGAACATTATTTCGTGTTACTTCAGCATTAAAGTCAGTTACATAATCATAAAGTTTACTTGGTAAACGGCTTAATCTTCCACTACTTCTTGCTACATTTTCAGGTTCTACAGTTCCAGAACCACCATCATCAGAATCATCACTTGTTATTATACAGCTATTTTCTCCGTTGTCCTCGTTAATTTCCATTGCGACATCAGAATTATTTTCAGACACATCAGAGACTTCATTTTCATCCCCCTCTTGCTCGAGGCACCTCTGGATAATAGTAAAATGTTCATCTTCTGAATTTTGTTCTGTTTTAAAAGGATAACATAACTCATCAAATTTAACATCACGTGCCAAAATTACTTTACGAGCATCTAAGTCCCACAAGCGAAATCCATTTGGAGCATATCCAAGCATTACCATTTTCTTTCCTCTTGGATCCAATTTCTTTCTTTTAGCATCAGGCACCCAAGCAAATACTTGACATCCAAAAACCTTTATTTTATTTAAATTTGGCTTGTCTTGAAACCACAATTCAGCAGGTGTTACGTTATTATCATAAGCTCTTGTTGGACATCTGTTGATTATATAAACAGCACACAAGGCAGCTTCATTCCACAAATATTTAGGTACACCTGATTCAAACAACAATGCCCGAATTTTCTCAGAAACAGTTCTGTTGAACCTCTCCGAGACACCATTTTGCTGTGGCGAGTAAGCAGCGGTTGGTTCAATTTGAATACCCTTTGTTTGTACCAACATTTTTGTGGATTTGATAAATATTCAGTACCTTGATCAGTTGTTAATGCTGAAATTTTATATTTAGGAAACATGGCTGTCACCAAAGCCTCATATTCTTGGAACTTTGCAAATACTTCAGATTTTTTCTTAATACCAAATATCATAGCAAAGTGTGTGTAGTCATCTCTTACCATTTAAACGGATTTCTAGAAAGTTTAGCCTCTGCACACACATCACAAAAGCTTAGCTCTTTTGGTGTCAACTTACTGTCTATCATGTCTAACCTTTGAAGTTTTTCAAATCCCGAAATACCGATTTGGCATAAGCGTTTATGCCATAATTCAAGTTCATTTTTATCACATGACAGAGCTGCACTAGCTGTAATACTTAATGTTTAACTCATATAGATTTCCTCTAAGGTAAGCAGTAGCTATTTCAATTCCATCTTTCATTATAACACCAATGTTCTTTACAAATTTAACTGAAAACCCAGACCTAGTTAGTATTCGTAAAGATATTAAGTTCTCCCTTAGGTCAGGAGCAAACCAAACATCTTTCATGTATATTTCTACGCCTTTATTACTAACTCCTTTTACCATTCCAACATTATTCGCGTATATCGATTCATTATTTTTAGCCAAACATATTTCTACTGGAATTTCTAAATCATTAATTGATGAAAAATACCTTTTGTCTTTTACAATGTGATCAGAAGCTCCAGAGTCTAGTTTTGAACACAATTTTGTTATCATCTTCTGCTTTCCTGAAATTATTTCTTCTTACCATAAATGAAACAGCTTTACTTTTAACAACCTTTACAATTTTCTTATCATCTTTCGCTTTTTCGTATTTATTTCCGCCTTCCCAGATATGAAACGGATTTATTTTTAGCAACTTGTAATTCACCTTGCCAACAATTCTTAGCTTGATGACCAAATTTATTGCACTTATAGCATTTACCATTAAATATCTTTTTATTGTTAAACTTCTTAGTTGAGAATGCTGTTTTCCCTACCAACTCTTCATTACGATCTGCAAGTTTGGCCTCCTCCGACATTAGACGCTCTTTAACCAAATTTAAATTAAGTTTTCCATCATCCACATTTTGTAGGGCGGTGACTAGTGGATCGTACTTCTCAGGCAGAGTTAAAAATAACTGCGCCAACACATCTGAGTCATCCATACTTGCACCAGCTAATTTTAGTTGTCTTACCAAGTTTTCAAAAGCTAAAACGTGTGTCACAATAGAATCTCCTTCGTTCATTCTTAATTGAGCCAATTTCTTTCTTAGCAACAATTGGTTTACGATTGACTTTTTAGCAAAAGCATCTTGTAAACTGCTCCACATCTCTCTAGCGGTATTCTTGTCCCTTATAAAACTTAAACAGTCTGAATGAACGAAACTTACTATCTGTCTTTTGCCTTCTTATCCTTTTTTAAAAATTCTTCTAAGGCCTTCGCTTCGGTTGGAGGATTGCCGGTTAGAACATCCAACAAATTCTGCGAATCCAAGTGAGTTTTAACTCGGAATTGCCAATCATCAAAACCCTCTCCTTTAAATTGAGGGATTCCATGTGTATCTTTTACATCACCCATAACCTCTAGTAATATAACACGATTGACGATAATTAAATAATTTTATTTTACAAATTTAAAAAGATAAGAAAAAGTTTTATTTATTCAGTTCACAAAATTTTCACAGAATGACAAAGTTTTCAAAATTAGAAAACATAAAAACATAAAAACAAAATACAAACTCGATTGAAAAACATTCCTACATGTCCTCAACAACATATCCAAATTTTATTAAAACCTACGTATTCAGCAATGTGTTTGTTTCCTTATAAGTCGTTTTCAAGTACTATATTTTCTCTGTTGCACCGTGTAATCGAAGAAATTTTATCGTTCTTATTATTCTCTTCAACATGTTTAATCACAAAATTTCTATTTTAAATATTTTTATTTGTTTTAGAAACAATCGTAATCATGCTTGGACTGATTCTCCTACACGTCCTTTATTCTTTCGAGGACTTTCAGCAGCTATTGCTGCAGCTAATGTATCGGGTTCCGCTTCGAGTGGTAGTGGCTCTATACCCACTAGTTCTAGTGGCAGCAGTAGTCGTTTCCATTGCTTTGGCTGGCAGTGGTGGTGGCTTACGCAATCAATATGTTTATCGTGGAGAATTATTGGATTTATATCGTCAAGAATATCCTGATGCTATAGCAAGTAGCGGTACTTTAAGTCAGTTGTGGCGTCGTTATGTTTACGATCGTAAATTGTATGCTATGCCAGTAGCTGATATAACGGGACGTTTTTCGTGAAAGTAGTGCACGTTTTTATAGGTAAGTACTCGTGGAAAAAAACAAAATTTAAATATGAAGAAATTTAACGAAAATCTCTATATTTCCTCCTTCTCCTATACTTGTGCAGAGACAATCCATCACAGGTACACCGTTTAATGCCATGGATAAATCGTGATGTTTGTTTGTTTGCTACGACAAACCCAACATGATGTTACCACCGTCTTGGAATCTATTAACTCGGCCCTAATACTTATGAATATATTATCGCCAGGATTTCGACGACGTTTACAACCATATTTGGGTACAAAAACGGCGCATTTTATACATGAATTAAATAATTTTGCACGTTCACCCTACGACATGATTGGCTATGATCGTGCTGTACAATATTCACTACAAACAAACAATGAAGATATTGTTATAGAATTTACATCATCCGATGAATCAACTGATAATGAACATATTGATGTATTAAATTCTGGTTGTCGATAATGCAGGAGGAGCTAATGCACGATCCACAACAACAACTGCAAATGCATCCATAAATGGTGGGATTATTGAATATGATGTTGTTGGTAGATCACAACAAAGAGTTTTTAATTCTTATTTCAACCCTTTTACAGCTATTAATCTTACCATACATAATCGTTTAACATCGGCTACCGGCCATACCAATAGCGGATTTCGTAATGGAGCTGGCAACACAGACGATGGCACCGGTAACATACCCGATGATGTTAGTTTAGTTATTGATTTAAGAGGAGACACCGATAATATTGAAAATGCCTCAACAACTACAAATCGTGAAGCAGCCTCTAATTTTCAAGATGAATTTCAACAATCATTAGATATGATGACAATGCCAGTTATGTTGCCTTCAGTATCAGAAAACATAGAATTAACTTCGGGCAGCAGTGATGAATGTGAATTTGTATTAGAACGTAAACCGCCACATTTGCGCACACCCGAAATGGTTAGTTTAGATTCAGCCTCCGATTCGGATGTTGTGTTTGTCGATGAATCGAAAACATTAAATAAAACTTCATTTTCGTCAAGTGATGGTGAACTACATGATGTAGCAGCTACTACCAGAGCATCAGCTGCAACTTCTACGACAACATCTAATCGTAGTAAAATAACAGCTTTAGTTGAAGCTAAAAAACGTATTCATTCCGCGAATATGGTAAAAAATGAACAAAATGATAGTTTAGCGGATATATACAATGTGGGCGCCAGTACATCGGCAAGCTTTACGTTTGTCATTGCAAAAGCGAGTAGATAAATTTAAAAAACGTGCAAGACGTGAACGCTATGCTTTACGTAAAAGCGATCGTCGAACAAGAACGGATAGCGGACAAGAACCTAAACGTCGAGGAAAACGTTTGGATAGTGAAAGTAGTCATTCCAGTACTTCATTGACAACCTCATCAACGACCTCGACAACCTCAACAACATCGACTACATCAACAACATCCAATACAACAACATCAACTAGTGATGAAGAATATGTAGCAACTTCTAATCAACGTAGAAAATCATCCACAGGTGCAGATACTAAACGTAAACGACGTAAAGTTAAAAAAGCAAAAAAACGCAAGACCAGTAATACAAAAACAACCACAGGCACAGGTACAGGTACAGGCACAACAAATAAACGGGATTCTAGAAGACGTAAAAAATTCAATGATGGCACTTCACACGATGATGATGATGACGATGAAGAAGATAATGGTCATATGGGTAAAAATTTTGCTCTAGTTATGGCCATAAGTGAAAGAATTAAAAGACAAAATCAAAATAAAAACTCAAATTCACAAAAAGCCAAGGAAGAGAAAAAGAAAGAACAGAAGAAGCAGGTGGAGACGGATGAGGAAGATCAAAGTGATGGTGAAAATTCCTGGCGTTTAAAGGCCGTTAATGAACCCTTACGAAAACAACAACAGCAACAGGTTCAAAGTTCCCATAAAAGTAATGAACGTAAAAGACATCGAAAAGCGGACACACAAAATGCCACAAAATCAACTGGCAAAGAAGAACCGTAAAGTAAAAAGAAGACGAAAAACTGATAAGCCAGAAAAAGAAAACGAAAAGGAACACTATAAATCTCAACAACAACAACAACAACAACAACAACAACAACAACAACAACAACAACAACAACAACAACAACAGCAAGAAAGATCATATAATATGTATGAAACATCGAGCGATGAAAGTGATAACATTAATTTAATACAATTGAAAACCAAGTTAATAGGTGTTGGTGGCAATAATAACAATAGAGAAGAGACAATTACTTCAGAAAATGAAAGGCAATTGGAAGAAGATGAAGAAGAAGAATCCCACAATTCTACCACTAATTCCTTAAATGAAAATGAACAACCACCTGAATCATATACAACATCTAATCGGCAAACACAAAATTCCCCTTCTCATCGTTCAACTTCAAATACGCCAAATAATTGATGGAATCATCTACAAAATATAAACATATATCTTCTGATTCTTCAGAATCTAATGATGAGGAAACACACATTGTTAACACAAATGAACATAATTTGACTTCAACCACCGCCAATACAACCAATTCTCTGGTGGAAGACGAATTTCATGATGATGAGGATGCATCTAGAAATATTAGTTCTTGTATGAATTTACCCGAATCTAATGTATTTGTTGATGGTACTAGCATGAGTACCACTACAACTACCGATACTATATTAAATGATGCTGCCGAACAAATTTCACCAGCTGCCGTTAATTTTTATAATCCCCAACAAACATTTAATACTGCCGATTTTGCTGCTGATAGTACTAATAATAATAATAATAATAATAATAATGATGATGTTGATGATAATTCAACAAATAGCAGCAGTTCGGATAGTTCCATTTCATCGTTTACTACAAGCTTTTCAAATAGTAGTAGAAATAGCAGTAGTAGTAATACAAATGCTTTTGCAAATTATGAACAAGCACAAAATTAAGTAAGTTAAAAAAAACATTAAAACGTTTTCGATGATTTAAAAAAAAAGCATGTTATAAAATAAGTAAAATATTGTGGCAATCTAAATATTTTTCAAAATGAAAATGTCTTTAGATTGTGGGACAAAAAATCCTTTAGTATTTTTCTTTTTTAATAAGAATATGAATTTAGAGGAATTTTTTTGTTTTTAATAAGAATATGAATTTAGAGTTTAACGAGAATCTCTTTTTTTTCTGCTGAATTTCAATAAATTTTATACAGTGTTGGAAAACATAAAATGGACACTTGCTTGTATCGTATATAAAAAGTTTGATAAACTCTTTGCTATAAACGGATTTCATATTTTTAAAAACCGTTATATTACGTACAAAGTTTTTCACGGGAATTCTCGTGAAGGGACTTCATGGGAAATTTTTCATTAGGCGTATGGAATTTTTAATAAATAAAATAAAATTTTTCAAAAAAATTTATGAAAAACTTCATTAATTTACTGAAATGTTGCAATGGTAGAGTTCCTGTGACACTGCCTTGATTTAATGCAAAAATTCATTGATATGATGCTGATAATGCTCTTAGTGAAAAATAAATAAAAATGTTCAAAATGTGCTATAAAATGCCTCAAAAACGCTATGATAGCAATGAAAATGCAATCTCAATCCATAACGAATGACTTAAATCAGTTTTAAGGGTCCTTATTGGTACTAATCGTACGGATATTATTTGATTCAATAACCTTCTGTAGAAATTGTTCGAATGTATTTTTTGAAATGGGTATTATTAAGCATCGACTTTTGGGTATGAAATACTAATCTCAGTCTACTTGTTAATCATCTTTCGGCTGCTGTCAGCTATCTAATTTTCTCAGCTACTGAGAGATTTACAATTTCCATTTTTTTTTACTAATCAATATGTATGAGTCTAAATTGAGAGAATTATCTTCACTTAAGTAATGAATTTCTTTATAGCTTAATGAAGATTGTCACTGGAACTCGTCCATTGGAACTTTTCATAGAATCTATGAAACAGGTATCATTAAAGTCAATGTTTGTGGAATTAATGAAAATCTTCATAAAACTATTGAATCATTTCGATAATGAAGCAATTATAAAATTTATGAAACAGTTTCATAACATTTTTTAATATTAAGAAGTTCTTTGAATTAAAAAAACTCTTCATGAAAGTCTTGAAAAATACATTGGAAAAATATCTTGAAAAATATTTCGCTAAAAGTAAAAAATTAATAAAAGGTTGCATTGAAAGAATAAAGCACTTTATAAAATAATTCTACATATATACATGTTACTGAATACAGGAATTTTTTTAAAAACTTAAAATATACTTCAATATAAGAATATTCTACACCATTTTTAATTGTATCCTAAAATTTAAATAGTTCTGTTTAGTTTTCCAATTATTCTGAAACACAACTAAAAATGGGAATGTGGGAAAATATTTTATTTTTTAAATACAAAATATAACAAAATAAATAAATCTAATTAATTTATCTGGTTTAACCAGTTTTTGAATACTGAGATCAAAAACTTTGGCTTAAATAAAGTTTAGCCGCATGTTTCCAAAATTAACGAAACTTTTCCACGCTGAATCTGCCAATGGTAAAATCTTTTGGAGGACCTTATTCGGGAGGGAGGGGTTCAAATTTGAAGTTTTGTTTTGCGATTTTATACAAAAGCTTTGAATGGATTGGCATAATTTAGGCATCATTGGAAAGGTGTTTTAAATGTCTTTTCAAATAGTAATATATCCCAATTCATTAACCCATTACGAGTCAGTTTAACATTTGGTATTTTTTAATTTTTTTTCCTGTTTTTTCAGAACTTTTGTATAAAATCGCGTTTTTCCTAATAACTCATTCTCTGCAATCGTATTTATAAATTAATAAAACATTAATTTATATATTTTTGTTAAGACTTCGTAAACCGGCAGAGTAAGGGTTAAAAATAAGGAAAATTCATCCTCATATATGGTCATATCTGATCAAAAATTAAAACGTATTAACTATATATGGAATAATATATGTATGAATTCATATATGGAGATATATGGCATATATGAACCAATATATGCAATATATATCATATATCATCATATATAGTGTCATACATATCCATATATGAACTTTTCATTTTAACATATTTACCCATATATGCTCCCATACATTACATATATGTACATATATGTACATATATGCATATATATGAAACCATATATGCTCATACATGAAACCATATATGACAATATATGATCATATATGAACTTTTTTACCTGGGTAGCCATGTGAAAATTATCATATATTATTTTATATGAAGTGTCATATATGTTCGGATCCGGATTGAAGGTATTTGGCCATATATAGTTAATTTATTTATTTTTTATATTTTTTTTATTTTTGTTGTTTTTTGTCTCTGAAATTCGTTAAAATTAAAAACTATTAAATGGTTTTCATTTTATTGCGTAAAAAATATCAAATTATAGTTTTTTATTTCATCGGACCTCAGAAGCAAACACCAAAAATCAAAAACCATTCCTTACAAAAACTGATGGGTGTTACTCCGGCATTTCGTTGATTATTTTCGTAGATTGTAACATTCAGGAACTTGGTGTTTTAATTTAATTTTCAAAAAGAAATATATAAATAAGCAATCCAATTCTTATTCAAAAATAATGTAATTTGTTCTATTTTTTATTTTTGTTTGCCAGAAATTTAAGAGAATTTAAAAACTCAAAATGATAATTTTTTTATTGAGATTTTTAAAATGACTAGTTTTGAATTGAGATTTTTTAATACACCATTCCATGTATACCATAAAATCTTAATGGTGAAGAAATCAGCGTAAACGTGTATATCAGATGTAATCATTTATTTATTTATTTATTTTTTTTTTATTTATCGTATGGCATTGGTTTAAAACAAATTACATAAATATTAATATTTAGGAAGAAATTTAAAAGGAGAAAGAAAACAAATTCTAGTGATAAGTATCAGATATTGATGTCAATATTTTTTAGCCATTCGATAGCAGCAGGACTAGCGTTGTTTAGTTCAGATAATTCGCCAAGAAATTTTCGATGAGGGCATTCTTTTATAATGTGGTGAATGGTTTGCACAGTATCACTGTAATCACACAGTGGGGAAACTGCTGAGTCCCCATTTGTGAAGGGTAGCTGCGCATCTTCCAGTGTTTGTTCTAATACGGTTAAGCCTAACCCATAGGAGCCTTGGTAGTTCTGACCCTGGTGGCATGCAGGTTAGATCTTCGATTTTCATGGCGTCATCATACGAGGATAGATTCCAATTGTCGGTCCAAATGCTTTGTGGGTCGTAGTTGTTTTCTGTGAGCGTTTCGGCAAGCTTTAATGGTGGGTTTCTAGATTGGAGACGATCGTCATGGGCGGTTCCCATATATTGATGTACTTTAAGGCTGGGATTAGCCATTATTTTACGTTGTTCACGTACTAGAGCATTTTGGCGTCTTATATTTGGCGGTTGTATATTACTAAGAACAGGTAGAAATCTTAATGGAGTTGAAGACATTTTACCTGTTATTAATCGCATTGATGCGTTGAGTTGGACATCTAGTTTGTTGACGTGTGGACTGTTGAGCCAGACCGGTGCGCAATATTCTGCCGTGGAATATACTAATCCAAGCGAAGCTGAGCGCAGTGTTTTTGCCGAAGCTCCCCAGGTAGTTGAGGCAAGTTTTTGGATTATATTGTTTCGCGTTTTTACTTTGTTGGCAGTATTTTCTATGTGTTTCCTAAATGAGAGTGTTCTGTCAAGGGTGACACCTAGGTATTTTGGAGTCGGATTATGGGGTAGTGTGGTGTTACCAAAACGTACATTTAATTCTAGGTTAGATTGATTGTTGTTCAGATGAAAGCATGAAACTTCAGTTTTATTTAAACTGGGGCAAAGTCTCCATTTTTTAAAATAGTTTGAAAGTGAAACAAGATCCTTTGTAAGAACAGATTCTGCATCTTCGACTAGAGAGCGTTGAGTGGCTATAGCAATGTCATCGGCATATATAAACTTTCTCGAATATGTTAATGGGAGATCATGTGTGTAAAGATTAAATAGCAGTGGAGCCAGTACTGATCCTTGAGGGAGACCATTGTTGAGTTTACATTTTCTGCTTTGTTTGTTTCCGAGATATACTATGAAAAGGCGGTCACTCAACATGTTGTTTAGAAGCGTGGCTGTTCGGATGCAAGGTATTGCTTTTAAAAACTTATAGATCATTCCGTCCTTCCACACCGTATCGTATGCAGCCTTTAGATCTACAAAAGCGGCAGCAGTCTTGAGTTTTTGTTGAAAGCCTGACTCAATGTACGTTGTTAGGGATAGAACCTGGTCCGCGCAGCTGCGGCCCGATCGGAACCCTGCTTGTTCTACAGGGATTTATATTATCTCTACTTTAAATATAAATAAAACATAATGTGCAACAAAACTTCAAAATTTTTTTTTTAGCGATTCTATTTAGAGTTATAGCGCTCATAAGACTTTTTAAAAATAAAATCAGTTTTAAATTCTGCGACTTAAAAATCTAGCTCTCAACAACTTTAAGAAACAATAATTTTTTATATCTAAGTCAATGATACATGAACAATAATGGCATTTTTTCTAAGTCAACGATATATAAATTAATATACATATAATCACATATGAAGTCACATAATGAAATGAATATCATATATGGAACAATATTTAGCATATATTTCAATACATGATATCATACATTACCATGGTAATATATGCATATATGAACTTTTTGTTTGCATGTATGAACCCATATATGCTTCAATATATGGCTGATATATAAAACAATATATGCTCATACATGGAATCATGCATGTTCATATATTACCATATATTATTATTTTCACCTGGGAATCAAGTACTTTTAAAATATCACATAATATTAAAATCGTCCCTATTATTTGTCCAAGCAAGAGAAGAATGAGTGTTTTTTTAAAAATCATAACTACATTGCAAATTTTCAATTTTCTGAATCAGACTGCGCAGTTACAGGTATTGAACCTTCGTCAGTGACCCTATTTTTTTTTTTTTTTTAATAATGTAATATTTGTTATGTTTTTATTTGTTCGATTGCGTCTATATGAAATTTTCTGTGCAATCACTGACCGTGATATAGATAAACTGATTTCTAATGCCACATGCACTCGCACTACACGTTAGACAGAGCGCTTTAGCCCAATGATCTATCGTCAGGTCGAGTTTTGTTGTGCTTAAAACTATGTCAATGATACGGAAGGACATGAATTTTTTTTTAATTTATTCAATTTTGTTTAGATCTGATTTAATGACCTATTTTAAGAGGCCTAAAGTCAGGCACATCGAAAAGTTTTTAACTGAGTCCACACACATACCCATTTAGTCTCACACCGTATAGTAACTAGCCCGTTTGTAACTATTGTATTTGAAAACTTATAGTGTGTGAATTTTGGTATTTATAGTTGTAGTTTTGATTATATATTTAGTTTTTTTTTTGTGCATAAATCATTTTTGTGCGATTGAAGTTGAAAAAAAAAAATTAAATTAAAGTGAAAGTTTTCACGGGAGATTGGAATTTAAATTGATTTTTTTTATTATAAAATTTTTATATTGGTATTTAAGTTAATTTCTTTTTATTATAAAATTTTTATTAGTATATTTTCGTTTCTCTTGAAACTTTTGGTTATAATTTCAATACATTTCTTAATATAATTTTTTTTGATATTTTTATTTTTTTTTTAATCAAATTTAAATTTAACTCTTTAAAAGTTAATATTTTTTCAATTATATTTCAAAGTTCAATTTTTCGAGTTTGGCTTTGTGGTATAATTTTTGTTGTGTTGTATTTTATAATAATTTTTTTTATTATTTTTTTTAGGCTTTAATTTACAGTTCAATTAATTTTTTGTCATAATAACTATTTTCAAGTTTTGGTCATTTTATTGACTAGTGATAAATATATTTTGATTTGATTTTTATTTAAATTTTTTTTGTTAATATTGGAACTTAAAAAAATATTTGATTTTTATTTAATTTTTTTTTTTGTTTATATTGGAACGAACAAACTTTTTATATATAATTTTTTTAGAATTTTTTTTTTAAATTTAGTTTTTTTTTTCGAGTACTTGAACGCGTTTAGTCTAAAAATTTCTAAAACGGTGAACATCGTTTAAATCAAACGAATTTTTTTTTTCGCAATTATATTTTTTCTTTCTTGTAGTTATCTTTAATCTCAAAATAGTATTTTAATTTTTTTTTTCGTTCCAATTTAATTTATTATTTTTTGTTTTAGTTTTTTTTTGAAACTTATTATTTCATTTTTTTTATTCAAGATTTTTATTAATTTTTTTTCGAGTTTCGATTTGGTTTTTATTATTTTGATTCCGAGAAGTATTTTGTATTAATTTTGAATTTCGATATCAAGCGGTTAACGGGTCAAAGGTTGTATAAATGCCAGGAAAATCTAATAAGGAGGAGGAAAGACGAAAAAGGCTAGAAAATAGAGACAGGCCCTACGAGTCAAATCGGTCTACAATACAATCGGCAAAAACCCGGAATACAAATAAGAACCAGGGGAAGACGATGTCGACCCCGTACGGCTCCAACATGCGAGATATGTCGGAATCCATCAATACACCGAATGGGAGTACTGGGGCTATACCGAGGACCGAGAACAACCCGGGTAATAATAGACCAGTCAACTCCGGCCGTCGGGTAACTTTTGCGGAGGATCTTCCTCCAAATGTTCGTTCCATGGTCTGCGAAAGCGTCGAGGAAATGCGAGCTTCATTGGACCAATCGATCCGCGAAATAGTACGTGAGAACGTAAACCGGGAGCTGAGTCGAGTTACCGACAATATAGCTCAGATTAGTGAGTCAATCCGGCTGTTAACTGACAGGGAACTAGGAGGAAGGATAGGTAGAAACGGGTGCGATGCCACCTGAATACTTCAAACTCTAGTACCTCCGCCCAAAATACTAATTATCGAAATCATGAATTTACGCAACCGTCTGTCCAAACAAATCGCGCAAGAACCCCGCCAAGACATCTGGCGACGACTTTGGCTATACCAACCATGCCACCGAACCGGAACCCACCGAATGTACAGCCAGTATACGTAAATAGGCCACGAGTGGAAAAATTTGGTATACGCTTTGATGGGACCGAATCACAATTGTCAGTGGAATCGTTTATATTCCGGTTGGAGCATTGCCAACGCCGATATAATATGCCGTATGAAGAAATAATGCAGGATTTTCATCTCTGGGTATCTGGCCCGGCTTTAGATTGGTACTGGTGGTATGTGGAAACCCACGAAGTGACCGAATGGGAAGATTTGAGAATGTCGTTACTTCAAAGGTTCAAAGCTCATCGAACAAACTTCGACATCATGCACGAGCTGGTAGAAAAACGACAAATGCCAGGGGAGACGATCGACAATTTTTTTCATCATATTAACTTATTGAGAGCAAAGCTCGAGAGGCCAATCTCAGAATATGAAATGATTAAATTGGCCAAGAAGAATATTCGTGAAAACATACGTTAGATTGCCTACCCGATACCAGTGTCATCTCTTGAGCAGCTTCGTGTTGAATGTGTGGAGGCGGAAAGAAATTTTCCAAGAAGGGACGCAAGGCCAACGGTCCAGCAACCATTAAGGCCTGCTCAAACCCAGAGACGTTATGTAAGTGAGCTCGATTTCGATGACCAGGAAGAAGCTAAAGATCCTAGTATTGAAAAAGCTGCTATCAACAACAATATTGTGTGCTGGAATTGTCAACAAGAGGGCCACATTTTTATAGATTGCCCCTCAGACCAGCTAAACTATTTTTGCTACAAATGTGGTAAGCCGGACATGGTAGCTCCGAATTGTGCCACCTGCAAACAGCGGGGAAACTCGAAACGGAGCGTGGTTTCGACGGGGGAATCACGTTCCTCGAGAAACGCCCCGAACAAACAATATCAACAACAACCGATAAATCGACAACCATATCCACAAAACCCACAAATTTTACAAAATCGTCAGCTACAACCTCAATCAAGAGTACAACAAAACCAACAACCAGTTCAGCAACCACAGCAAGATCCGGAACAACAACAACAGACCCAATAAAATTTTCCAAGATACGACATTATTTACCAAGAGAAGTTCGGTAGCAAAACTATAAAATAGTACGCGAACGAATTTTCAACGAGGATAATGAAGTTAGTGATACTCAACCACAACAAGACACGTTTAATGTAAATTCTGATGAAAGAAGTAAAGATCCGTCTAAAATTCTATCGAGTAGAAAATATAACCAAATTTTAAAAACTAGAGCAAATTACGCGAAGAGAAAAATGGTACGAAAACTTATTACGGAAGCTATAAACCACCTTTCATCCAAATCAGATCCGCGACCATACGCCGAAATCGTAATTGAGGGCGAAAACTATCGTGGACTTTTAAATTCTGGTGCTTCAGTGAGCGTACTAGGTAAAAATTGCCGCGAACTGATAGCGAATTTAAACGCAAATTTTACGAAAATGTTATTAAATGTCCAATCAGCTGGAGGACAGCCTCATAGAGTTTTAGGCAAAACAAAATTAGAAGTTGGGTATAAAGGACAAACACATTTGGTAACTTTTTATCTCTGTCCAGACCTTCAACAGGATATTTATCTAGGCGTTGATTTTTGGAAGAAATTTAACATCGCTCCCGAAATCTTTTCTGTAAGTGAGTTAGATATTGAACTGGTGAGAAAAATTCACGAAGAAGGCGAATCACACAAAACGAAAATGCATGATCTAACGGAAGAACAACAAAAACAGCTAAAAGATGTGGTAAACAAGTTTCCATCTTTTGAAGAAAAGGGTCTCGGGTGTACCAGCTTAGAGAAGCATGAAATAAAGCTAAAAGAGGGCACAAATCCAATAAAAGAAAGGCATTATCCAATTTCACCGGCAGTCCAGGAGATAGTCTACGCCTAAATCGATAATATGCTTGCTTTAAACGTTATTGAAGAGAGCGACAGCCCGTGGAGCAACCGGACTACGGTGGTCAGAAAACCCGGAAAAAACCGTTTCTGTTTGGACGCCCGCAAATTGAACGATGTAACTACAAAAGATGCGTACCCACTTCAGAACATAGAGGGAATCCTGAGCCGTATAGATCAAACCCATTATATTAGTAGCGTCGACCTAAAGTATGCTTTCTGGCAGATTGAGCTGGAGGAGGAATCTAGGCCATACACTGCATTTACAGTGCCGTTGGGGACACGTTACAACTAGTTTTATTCAATACACGGTGTTTTTGTTCTTGCATACATAATCTCAGAAGTAAAACTCCAACAACACAACAGTTCTATTTTTAGAAACTTACCTCACTCTAATGTCCACTGTTTTCCCATATGTTGTAAATGATGCCACATCTATGATATATTCTTTGTATATTCGATAGATGGAGCAAAGTTTGATTTTTGTTTGAATTTGAATTTTAACGTCTTTTTCAGACAATTGCAATTAATAATATAATTAATATGCAATTTTATTTAATTTTAATTGTGAAAGGCGTGGTAGAGAAGAATGAGCGTTTTTTCTAAAAATCATAACTACATTGCAAATTTTAAATTTTCTGAATCAGACTGCGCAGTTTCTGGTATTGAACCTTTGTCAGTGACCCTATTTTTTTTTTTTTTTTTAATAATGTAATATTTGTTATGTTTTTATTTGTTCGATTGCGTCTATATGAAATTTTCTGAAGTTTGATATAATTTACCTAAATGACCATTGGCGCTTTTTCGCTCAAATTTTGACATTTTAAGGAAAACATATTCAAGATTGCTCGTGTAAACTTTTAAAACTTTAGCTATAATACCAACAAAGTTACAGATTTATGATTAGAAAATGTACAAAATTTTCCGTGACAAAATCTTTCTTTAAATCATTTTGTTTTTCCCAATGTACCCATTTAATTTATTTTTATATAAAAACAAAAAAATAATAAATTTTCTTCTTTTTCTTTTAGGATTTATTTTTCTACTGAATTAATTAGGCTCTACTTTCCACTTCAACGTAATTCAAAAATCAACATCCACTTTTAGCGTATAAAACACAAATAGCAAGGTATACATAGATAAATAGATTTTTTTTTGTAATTTTACATTTAAATAAATAATTACAATAATCCATATAATTATAATTGTTATTATTAATTATAATGAACAGTAAAAAAAGGCAACAACTCCTAATTATTCAATATAATTCTACTACTACAAATTAATTTCTTCTTTTTGTTTAGTTTAATCCCACAAATTATTAGTTTAATTATTTTATATTAAGTTTTGAATTTATTTTATAACTTTAACTTTAACATTAATAATTTTTATTTTTAAGTTTATTTTATTCTATATAAATTATAAAATAATTATTATAAATATTAAAATTTTGTATAGTTCCTCTTTTGTATTTATTACAAACAGCAAAACAAATACAGATTGAACATTTTTCAAAAATCTAGTTTTTTCTTAACAAAAAAAAAAAACACCTCAAAATTTAAGAAAATTTTATTTATGTTTTAAGATTTATTTACTAAAAATTTTATTTTAAAATCGAAAGCTTAATACATAATTAATTTTAAAATTTCCGTAGCAAATTGAAAATTTTTACAAATTTAGCATTTCCATTTCATTTCAACGACTTCGTAATAAGTAGTATGCTTTGCAGTGAACGCATATTTCTAAAACGTTTTTTTTTTAATTTGAAAACTGTGGCAACCCTGAAGCTTTGAAATATCGAAAAATTTGGTGTAGGCACATCATTGAAAAAGCCATAACTTTTGTTGTGTGAAAGATATTGAATAAAATCTTTTTGCATAGGAATAGTGAAAACTTTGGAGTTTTTTTTTTAAGTATATGAGCTTCTCAGACGCCAATTGAGTAAACTCCCTAAGAATAATTTTTGAGAAAATTAAACGTTTTTCCAAGATTCCCTGCGCTATATCGACTAAACTTTATTTTTTTTTTTTATTAATTAATAATCATATAATTACAAATTATATACTATTACCCTAACCGAGCACTAGCTACTATGGCCTTCGGCGCGTTGTAGCGAAAACAGACCAGTGCCTGTGGTGGGAATCGAACCCACGACCCCCGCACTGATAAGCCAGCACGCTACCAACTAGCCTACCGGGCCGCACTCGACTAAACTTAAATACAGGGATTTATAGTAGATATTTCAATCTATTTAACATTGCAACTCAATTAAAATTCAAAGCATTTCCATAGATACAAAATGCATTTCAAAAAATGCAATTGCATTAAAAATAGTTTCGACATTAAAGTATAAATTTTTTTTTCGACAGTGTTTAAAAATAGACACATTTACAAATAAAATAAGGTCTTGATCGTAACGCTGCAATAAATAACGGCTGAGATAACGCTGGTTAAAGTTAAATTAGTAGAAAATGTTTGATTTGGCTCAATTGGCTTCTGAAAATTCTACAATAATTTTCTGAGTAAATTTTTTTTTAAAAGTTTTAATATATTTCAAAAATTTCTCAAAACTAAAAAGTAAATATTAGAAGTTGTAGTAAAGATTTCAAATTATACTAATAAATAATTTTTTTAAAATTCGAAATATTTCCTTAGCTAAAAGTTCATTTGAAAAATTAAAATTCATTAAAAATGCATTTATGCACGAAATATATGAATTAAGGGAACATAGGCAAAAAGTAGACACTAGTACAAACAAAATGCGCTCTGGATCGTTGATATGCGATAATAAATGGCTGATCAAAGTTAGACTAGTATTGAACTGGCTTCCGAAAAATCTAAAAAAATTTTCTGAGTAAATTTTGTTTTAAGTTTTAATATTTTCATAAAATTTCTCAAAAAGCCGTTCTTTTTGGAAACTAAAACATAAAAATTGAAAGT
Source organism: Delia radicum (assembly GCA_021234595.1). Classification (NCBI taxonomy): domain Eukaryota; kingdom Metazoa; phylum Arthropoda; class Insecta; order Diptera; family Anthomyiidae; genus Delia; species Delia radicum. The sequence goes on from CM037855.1 coordinate 94,720,627, forward strand.
TATAGTAAAGATTTCGAATTATACTAAAAAACAATTTTTTTTAATTTCGAAATATTGTCGTGCACTTTAAAAAGTGCACTTTAAAAATGCAATTTCATTAAAAATGCATTTATACTTGAAATATATAGTTTAAGGGCACATATGCAAGAAGTAGACACTAGTACCAACAAAATGAGCCCGGGATCGTTTAGATCCGATAAGAAATGGCTAAGATATAGCCGATCAAAGTTAGACTAGTATTGAAGTTGTCTTAATTGGCTTCCAAAAAATTTAAATAATTTTCTGAATACATTTTTTTTAAGTTTTACTATTTTTCTAAAATTTCTCAAAAATAAATGTTTGATCAACTAAAAAGTGAACATTCAAGGTTGTAGTAAAGATTCTAAATTATACTAATTAATAATTTTTTAAATTTGCAAATATTTCATGAACTTAAAAAGTGTATTTTAAAAATGTAATTGCATTAAAGTTGAATTTTAACATGAAATATATAAATTTAGGGAACATAGTCAAAAAGTCGACACTACTACTAACAAAATGAGCCCCGGATTGTTCAGATGCGATGAGAAATGACTCAACTAATATAGTTGAAAATATAAAACAAGAGTTTGAAAGGAGAATGGATGAGCTGTACTCACAATGGGATACTTGTAAACACAAATATAAGCTATGCGTAAAAGAATATAAATCATGGCAAGAAAGTGGGTTTTCATTAGATATAGCTGATCAAAATTAGACTAGTATTGGATTTGACTTAATTGTCGTCGGAAAATAATAAAAAAAAATTACTTTTTTAGCGGTTTTAAGACAAATTTAATGGAAAATGATTTTGCACATAAAAAGTTTGTGGTAAATAGAGTACACCTAAGCAATAAACCGGAAATCTGAAGAAATTGGATTTGGCTCTTTGGCGTCTGAGAAGTGCATATAAAAAACGCGATTATTTTGACTGAAGCCGAAGCCGTAGCTGAATTTCGTCCAAATTTTCAATGTTCAGCCGAAGCCATAGACGAAATCGAACTTTTTAATTTAAATAAAATGTGAATATCGGTAGATTTTGACAACGAGATTTGTTTAAAGTGAAATAAAAAAATTTTAAACATGAGTAAGGCTCAAAAAAAGCTAATTTAGATTTTTTTTTTCAAAAATATGAAATGAGTTAAATTATTAAAATAACGTCTCTTGAAAAAAATTAAAATGCTTAAATTTTGTTTATTTTACTAAAATCTATAACGAATTTAATACACATTTTTGTGTTTGTACTTGAAATTAATGAATTTTATAAGAAAATGCACTTAATTTCTTCAAATACTTGGTGTTCGGCCAAGTTCGGAAAAAATTTGGCCGAACGCCGAACTTGGCAGAACGCAAAACTTGGCCATACATCAGTTTTTGGCCGAACTCCGAAGCGAAGCGGAATACTTGGTCAGACACTATTGTATTGATCACGAGTTTTAGCTAAAGATAAAAGAAAATTTAAAAAGGATTTAAAAAAAATAACTTTGATTTTTTTTATTAAAAAATATTTTGAAAAATTGTTATTTTTTTTTAATAAAACTTTTGAACGCCAAAATGTTCACTAATCATATGCAACAACAATTTTTTTCAATATATTTTCCACGACCAGGCTTGACGGATACTTTTTTCGTTATCCCCAAAAAAATACCCAATTAGAAATATGTTGAGCAAAATATTTCTTGTAAATGAATTTACATTTATAAATTCAACACGTAATATTCAAATTGATGTACCTCTGGGTCATCTCACAATATTTGATCGTTCGTTTTTGGTAAGAGTCTATCGTATTTGGAACTATCTTCCAACTCTACTTAGGCTATTTTCGTATTCTTATCCTAATTATAAGGGAAAACTTTTAAATTTTTTTAATAATGTGCAGACATGATAGTTTTACTATACTTTTGGGACGGAATAATAAAACAAAAAATTGTTTTTCTTCTGTCTACGTTTATTTGTATCTTTGGCTAAATGGGACTTTTATACTTAATATATTTTCGTAATGTTTATGTGGCTGGGGAGCCAATTACACGCTAGGATTATATGCATTTTTGCATTTTATATTTAAGGTTTTTATTATTACTGTACATAGTTATTTATTTACAATACATATATAATTGGCCATGAGGCTTCCTTTGTATTGATATTAAATAAATAAATAAATAAATATTAGATTTAAAATTCGTTATTTAGTTTTCCCACATTTAGCAGGTTTGTCAGGTACAGGGATCTTTTGGACCAATATATAGGTCCAAAAGATCCCCAAATTTAATAATGTGAATTTTTAGTTAATTCTAGACTTGGGCAATCTAGTTCGTTTGAATGAGCTCTTTCCACTTCAATCGATGTTTATGAACTAGATTAATCATCTAGTTTAATCGGTCTTTTTGCAATTTCGTTCAATCGTTCATATGTCAATTTTTAAAATCGTTTATTTGATCATTTTAAAGCGAACTGTTCATATTTTACACTTCTTTTTAATGCTAATAATTAATAATGATAAAAATATATAATATTAAGACAAGAAAATAAATTTAAAATAACGAAATATTTTAATAAAAATAATACATATCTTCACCTAAAATCCAAAATGCCGTAACTAATAAAACATTCAAAATTGTTTTTTTGATTGATTACGATGTAGTTAACAAAAATACGATATGTATATGTATAAAAAGAAAAATTTGATTGGTAAAAAATAATATTTTTTATGTTCTTCGTTTAATTTGGATCTCAAATATTACTTTAAAAATGTACCTATTGAAAAAACGATTGAAAAGAGATGAAATTATCTCATGAATAAAAGAACGAAACGAAAATTTGAACTAAAAGACCGAATTGTGGTGAACAAGACCATTTCATTCTATTGTGTGAGTAGTTCAATTGAACTAGTTCGTTCACGAATTTTTCAAGTCTAGTTAATTCAGATCTCAAATTCTTTGTTAAATAAGCCAACATTTATTTTACAGGTAAATTTGGAGTTTAATTAATAAAAAAAATACCACTGCAATCCAGTTCTGAAAAACTGTCAAATTCAAAACTACAGTAGTCGCTCGGTTATATGAATATCCAGTTATGTAAACTTCCGGAATAGTGAACCAAAAAATTTAAACACAGGAGGTTCTAAAGAGTGAACACAGCCTATCTCTATTATGTGAACAGCTTTCAACTGCTGATTTTTTTTTAAATGTTTGTCTTATTAGAATTATGTTTTTCCCCGAAATAAGTGAAGAACCTGCAATCGTTGATTTTTTTAATGTTTTGAGTTGTTGAGTTGTTGAGTTTTGAGTGATTGTCTTTTGTCTTTTGAGTACAAGGCACTACAGAAATCCCTTGAAGCAAAAAAAGTACAAAAAAAAAATATAACCGATTACTTTCATGAACATTAATTATTAAAAAACTTATTAAAAATAAAAACTTAATGTAATAAAAATCATTTGAATTACTTATTTTATATTCTCTCGATTATGTGAACTTCTCCATTTAGTGAACAGGCTCTGTTTAAATTAGTTCATATAACCGAGCGACTACTGTATTCGTCATTCACTTTTTTGTAATTCTCAAACTTATAATATTATTATTATTATTATATCTATTAAGAAGCCAATTAAATTTAAAGTTCTTATAATTTTAAACTTTTTTCTTATAAAAAAGTTCACATTAATAAAAATTTTAGGTACATACTTCTTCCCCTACAATTAATATCCCAGCGAAAAAAAAGAGTGGAAAAATATGTAGTAAAATCATCACATATACGGATTCAGATGTAGTGCAAATTGAGGTGAAACACGCATGATTTTAACATGGGGTTGTCATAGGACGGAGGTAATGCAAATTCCTTAAACTTCACTTAATTAAAAGTACTATGTGTAAGGTTATGAAAGATTGTATTTTTGGGTGTCCTTTTTTCATAGGACTTAATTTGTTATTTTTAATTAGTGGTCAAGGTGTGATGACAAGTCACATCTGGTTTACCGAGTGATAATATGGATTTGTAGGAGTGCTTAAACGGTTATAATTAAAAAAACTTTTAAACAGCTGCCCAGCTTTAAAAACAAAGCGAAATAATAGTTTTTCGTTCAACTGATAAGGAAGAAAACTATTGTTAAGTCTGATATTTTGTAATCATTGTTTTTCAAATTTAAAGGTCGGAAAACACTAATTCAAAGCGATATGTGGGTGTCGTGGTTTAATGGTTAGCGCGTTGGACTGTTACACAGATGGTCCCCGGGTTCGATTCCCGGTGACGACAACATCAATTTAAAAAAATTAATATGTATGAGCTTTCTATCACTTATATGTATCGCTGCGCCCACCTTCGGTGTTCCCATAGCACTTAAACCACCGAAGTAAACATAAAAAAATCAGGGCTATGAAACAAAAAGCTTCAATAAACTCGCCAACTCTACATCAGATGGCGAGCAAAAACTGTTCTTAGATTTATCATATCGCGCAATTACAGTGTGCGATGTTTGAAGCCCTTCATCTTTTACCACCTTTCATCTCTCCACTATCCCCTTTCCAAAGAAAGCAACACATAAATAAATAGGAAGAATTTCCTGAGTGTTGCTTCTCTTTAAAAAAAAAAAAAAAAAAAATCGAGATAAAAAAATTGTTGTAAAAATACACTAACTCCCGGTCCCATTCGAGTATGTCAAATACCGAATGGTAACCAAATGGTAACACTTAGCTCATGTCTGATTGACAGATAATTAGTTTTATCCTTCCGCTGAACATTGTTGTTAAAAGACACAAACTCCCGGTTCCATTCTAGTATGTCAAATACCAAATTGTAACATTCGTGACATTGCCACTAGTTAGCCTTGTATATGATGACATTATATGCTAAGTTTAGGAACTGATCTAAAAGTCCAGCATTAGATCAGAAAAATCAGTAGTAGTAGCCACTTTGTGTGTAATGGAAATGTTGTTTCTTTTGAACTACTTCGCACGATTTTTGCTGGGTATGGCTATAAAAAAAGACAATTTTTATATTTAATACACACAAAAATCGTCTAAAATTAATTATTAATGGGTAAAAACGGAATTTTTCTAAAAAAAATGGCTCGGAAATTACCCGGAAAACCAAAACGATTTAAACATTCTGTGAATAAGCGTATATATGTTTTTTAATTTTTTTAGTCAAAAAAATATTTTTTGTATGAACCGCCTTTACAAAAAAATGTTAAACTTTTTGAAATATATTTTTAGCTATTTTTTGACTAATTTAATCTTAAAATTATTCGTCTAAAGTGTGTATGACTCAAATCAGCTTTTTTTCAAGCAACTTTAGAAGGGGTTTTCTTTAAAATGTTTAAGGAAATTCGAAATGACGGATTTTATTGTAAATCTATAATTAAATAAAATATTTTTATTAAATATACTATACCCAAAAAATCAACAAAATATTTTTGAAATCCTCGAAAAAACATTCTGTCCCCCATTGAAATTGCCTGTCCCCAAGACCAACAAAAAATCCTCAAATTCGGGGACAAAACCACAAGTCTGGCAAGCCTGGTCACAACAATTCAATTTCAATTTAATTTTATTTGAGACTTAAAATTTTAGATCAAAATGCAAAAAAAAATTAAAACTATACAGTATTGTTTTAATAAACATTTAAGACATTATGATTCTGGTCACAACAAATGTTAGACAAATTGTTTTTTTTTTTTGCAATTTTAATAATATTTGCTAATTTTGCCATTTTTTATTTTTAATTTTTGGGCTTAAAACAGCTTTTTCTTAAGATTTTGAGCTTTAAAATTGCCTTTTTCAGTTTAATTTGCTTCAAATGCTTTTTTTCTCAAAATGTTTAGCTTTTTCTTTTAAGTCTAATCTTTTTTTTTTTTTTACCTTTTTGCAGTTTTGCAATTTTTTGCCTTTTTCCAATAGTTTTTATTTGCCATAAACACCGCGGAATTTGCCATTTTAAGTCTTCTCTGGTTATCACGGTTTGAATGATGTCCCAACCCCTCATTTTGTGATATTTCAAAGCTTCAGTGTTGCAACAGTTTTCAAAATAAAAAAATCGTTTTAGAAATATGCGTTCACTGTCAAATATACTCATCTAATTTTAACAAAATCCAAGACTATTGAAAAATTAGTCGTTGAAATAAAATGGAAATTTCCAATTGTCTTTTTTAAACTTTCCATTGCAATATTTTAAATATTTAAGCAATATTTTTAATTTTTCTTATTTTTCTTCGATCTTTTTGAATAAATTTTTCTCTTTTGTTTTATTGAGCTAAAGATCCTTTATTTTATAATTATAAGTATTTATTTCCAATATTTCGTCTTCGCATTGGAAGACTTCTTCAGGGAAAATTTTTTATAATTAAAAAATTTAAAAATAATAAAAAAAAAAAAAAAAAAAAAAAAAAAAAAAAGTTTTTTAATTATAAAAAATTTTCCCTGAAGAAGTCTTCCAATGCGAAGACGATATATTGGAAATAAATACTTATAATTATAAAAATAAAAGATCTTTAGCTCAATAAAACAAAAGACAATATTTTTAATTTTGAAGATCTTCCAAAAAACTTTGGTAAAATATTTACATTTTCTTGGGGAGTTTTTTTAACTAAAAAATGGATATTATTAATTTGTAATATTTTTTTTTTAAATATAAAATTATAATTAAAATTTAATAATTTTAATATTTAATTAGATAGCTAGTTTCGAAATATTATTATTAAAAAAAAATTGAAATAAATTTTCATAAAATTAAATAATTTTTAAAATTTTTTTAAATTTATTGGAAACAGTTTTTTTAAATCTAAAATATAAATGATATTTTCTTAAAAAAATTGGTAAAACTAATTTTAAAATGTTTTTTAAAAAATGCATTATCAGAAAGAATAAATTGTTAAAAATACAAATTTCAATTGAAAACTATATAAATCTAATGGGGAATATTGTAAATAAATATATTATTATTATTTTTTTTTTTGTTTGTTGGTATGTTCTACCCACTTTTACTTACTACTTATTCTTCGTAAAATTACAATTAAAATTTAAACACAAATATTTCTTTAAATATTAGAATTACATGTTAATTGTCATTGAAAAAGAAAACAGCAAAACTGAAACAATTTATGTATATTTTTTAAGTTTATAAATATCTCTAATATGTATTGTTTAAAATTGCTTTTTATTTTTAAATTTTATAAGCGATATTTTACAAAAAAAAAAAAAAAAATATTACATACACCTTAATATATGATGAAACAAAAATACAGATATTAATTGATTTAAATTAATTTTGTGTTTTATTTATTCATAAAATTTACAGTGATTTTTGTAAGTTCCAAATATTCGAAGTTTCGAAAAAATGTATGTTTTTATTTAATTAATTTATTTAATATACTCAAAATAGGTACCGTGAAATAACTCCCAAATGAAATAAGTCCCAAAAAAAAAAAAAAATGAAATGAGTCCCAATTTTAATAAATGAAATAACCTCCAAAGAAAAAATGAAATAATCCCCAACATTTGGGAGTTATTTCATAGTAATAAAATAACTCCCACCAAAGAATGAAACAACTCCCAATGAAAAAAGTCCCAAAAAAATTAAATAATTCCCAATTCAAAAATATCGAATTCTGCGATTCGCAGCGCCTACAGGACGCGAACTACGGTGGCGCCGCATTACGCGAAACGCGGCCGCGCAGCAGGACGCGAATCGTACGCACCGCTTTCCAGAGGTGGCATGTCATAACGTCCAATTACATAATGTCCATGGACGTTATGTCACTCGAAAAGTGTCATAATGTCCATGGACTTTATGACAATTTGGAATTTGACAATTTTGGACATTATGTCACTTTCAAATGTGGCATAGCGTTCAGACTTTTTAAAATAAAAAGATTAATAATATTTAGTATGTATCTGGCTGCTAAAGAAATTGCTAAACAAAAAATCTTTAACCCTTCAGCTTTTAATTTTATTTGTGAAAACCCATGCAAAAAATCAAGTATGGGCTTTATTTATAACAAATTCAAAGATATTTTTGATGACATGTGCGGCAGTCTCTCCGGAGCAACCTCTGACAAAATCCAAGTTTTACTTAACCTGTTTACCAACTCAAAAGCAAATACTCCCAAAGAAGTATTCAGCGCTTTCTACGCTGAGAAAATTAGTCATTTAAAAGCAGAAGGCTATGCAATCTTTGCCACGGACGCCTCAATTACAGAGGTTTCAACCGGATGTGCGGTGTGCAACATCTCGTCAAATCAAAATTATATGTTTAAAATCTCGTCTAAAGGATCATCTTTCATGGGTGAATTATATGCCATTGAAAAATCAATTGATATCATAATTGAACAAGGTATTAGTAGAGCCGCCATCTTTACCGACAGCAAAAACTCATGTCTCCTAATTAAAAACAATACCTCATTCAACTTTTTAGCTGACAGAATAATCAACAAAATAAATTTGGCAAATATCTCATCTTTGGTATTTTTTTGGACCCCCTCCCATGTAGGACTTCCATTTAATGAAAAAGCTGATCACTACGCCAAGCTTGCTACATCCAGCGGGTTAGAGTTAACGCCTCAATTATCACTCAAGGACGCTTGCACCCAAAATTTATAACAACCTTTGGGATGAATGGAACTCTGAATACAAACAGATATCGCGTTTAAAGGGAACAAAATTTTTCACGATTTTTCCCAACTTGCCCAAAAAGCATTGGTTCTTAAACTCATCTCTGACTTCTACAGAAATAAAAACAATAAATAGACTGTTAACGGGGCATACTTATAATAAACCGTATCTCCACATGATTAAAGTAGAATCATCTCCAAACTGCGATGAATGCGATACACCTCAAACCGATGACCACCTTATTTTCATATGCCCGAAATTTTCGGAAATACGAAAAAATTTTGATTTCTTCGCACAATTCAACAACCTGTATACATTACTGAATACGTTTCAAGATGCTGTCTTCAAAAAACTTGTTGCTTTCATTAACCTGTGTCAAATCGACCTCTAATAGCTGTCTAACCATCAGTGAATCATCAGTAACTGCAATGTTTCCTTGCTCGTCTAATAACATCAGCTGTTCTTATTCACGCACACACGTTTCATTCCTGCTATGTATCAACCAATCGGGCATTTCGTTTTTTTTTTTCACCACTTGGCAGTACAACAAATCTATTTATTCTGAAAACATCAACTATCTTCAAGTTATGCATACATCTTTTTGGATTATTTAGTACTGGCATATAAGTATCTGAGGAATACTTCGCCAACCGCCTGATCTCATCAGGCAAACCAAAAATTTTAAAAAAAAAAAAAAAAAAAAGTATATCAATACAATTTTTTTAAATATATGTGTATCACAAAATAAAACTAAACTTATAAATCGTATAATCGCACGCAGAAAAAACTTTATTTCGCGAAGCCACCTGCCGCGTTCTACGGAGGAAAAAAACCCCTAAGAGCGGCCGAAGGCCACCACACAGAAGCACTTGCTTTTACAAATTACTTGATGTCTTAAAAATATAAGATTTCAACGAATTCGACATCTGATTTGAAAAACAGGTTCTTCTGGGTGGCGGCCTTCGGGCTCTCTTAAGGGTTTTTTTCTCCGTAGAACGCGGCAGGCGGCTTCGCAAAATAAAGTTTTTTCTGCGTGCGACACAAAAGAAACTTCAAAATTACTGATCTGTTTTCACACTGGAGTATAATGTCCATGGACCTTATGTCACCCAAAAAGTGGCATAATGTCCATGGACTTTATGTCATTCCATTTGAGGACATAATGTCACATTGCAGAGTGTCATAAAGTCCATGGACATTATGACACTTTTCGAGTGACATAACGTCCATGGACATTATGTTACGACATGCCACCAAAATTACCACAATTCTAGCAAGAACTGCGTTCCTTTTGGTAAAATAACTCATTGTATTGCTATTATTTACTTTACGACAATTTTAAGAACCGTTACAAATGCATAAATTTTAATAGAAATGAAATAACTCCCAACAAAAATAAAATAACTCCCAACGATAAGATCACATTTAAAAATGAAAATGAAATAAGTTCCAACAAATGTGAAATAACTCCCAATGACAAAAATAAGTGAAATAATTTCCAACAAAATCTGGTTGGGAATTATTTCATTTGGGAGTTATTTCATAACGAAATAATTCATAACTGAAAATTGTGAAATAAGTCCTAACGCATTGGGAGTTATTTCATAGTGAAGTAAATCCCAATTTATATGGAAAATTTTTGGGAGTTATTTCATTTTTTTTTGGGAGTTATTTCATTTGGGAGTTATTTCACGGTACCACTCAAAATAATTCAGATGTGACTTCATCGGATATTATTAACCCTTTTCGCTTTTAATCTAAAATGACCCACGAATTTGAAAAAAATGTAAAACTTTTTTAAAATTAATTTTACAGATTTTTTAAAATGCCCAATTTGGGGATGTCGATTGTTATTTTTATAATATAATAATATATATAATATAATAGTTGTTATTAAAGAAAAAAAATAAAAAATTTCAAAAATGATAACTCGAGTTTGTGTTTCGAGCGACTTCTTTCTAGGACTTTTATAATTATTGCTTATTTTGTCAAAAATTAAAAAAGTTTTAAAGTTCCCGATTGACAAAATTTATATAAGCCATATAAGCCATCATATTATATATTATTATATACGGAAATCGGTGGATATAATTATATATAATTCTATAAAATTGATAAATAAAAATCTCCACTTAATAAAAATAATTATTTTATGTAACTTGATCCATATAGGGTTAATTTTTAAACTTTTGGCCAAAGAAGACCCACTAGTAAATTTACAGAATAACACCTTTCATATTTTTTGGAAAAATATTACATAAATTTCATTAGAATATTATTATCTCTACTTTTATTCAAAAACTCTTTAACCCTTTGACGACCGAATTTAAAACCGCTGCAGTTTTTTTGACGAAACTTCCTGGAGACTTGGGCCTATGACTAAAAATAAATTCTGCCCTGCTTTTGGCGCTTTACTGCTTCTCCTATCGGAGAAATATAGTACTGCAGAGAACTCATTAATGGGCTGTCCTTAATGAGTTAATATTTTGTCTAAGTTTTAATTTTGTATTTTGCTCTAATTTTTGGCCAATCCAAAAATAATAACAATTTTTGTATAAACTTAAAACAAATTTTTGACCTTGGGTTGATCTTGTAAGGCTCTGAGACTATCAGGCTACAATATATAGATGTCGCTCAAAAGCCACAGTCTATTGTCGATCACAATAAGTTTTGTTAAAATCGTCCTGTAGGTTTTTCTAAAATGGCAAAAAGTAAAAACGGACATAATCAACTATTCGTCGTCAGAGGGTTAACCTTAGTGGCTGGGAAACAAAAAATATACATGTAACTTAATTTAAATTATGACCACAAGAAGAGTATATTCTCTTTAAATGGATAAACAAAAATTCCACATATTAAAAATTATTATTTTGTGTAACTTGATTCATATAGGGCCAATGTTTACACTTTTCACCAAAAAATACCCACTAGGAAATTTACAGAATAACATTCTTGAGATTTTTATTAAATTTGGATATGTGATAGAGGGTACACACCTAACGAACAAGCGGAACTCATTATTTAAAGGGTTACTTTTGACCTCGAAATTTTAACACTTAAAAATAATATTGTGACTGTAAAGAATTGCGCTTGTTCGTTAGTTGTGTACCACATATCCAAATTTAATAAAAATCTCCACGATGTTATTCTCTAAATTTCCTAGTGGGTATTATTTTGGTGAAAAGTGAAGATTTCTTAATGGGTCTTGTATGGTGAAAAGTGAAAGCATTAGCTCTATATGGATCAAATTATACAAAATAGTCAAGTGGATTTTTTTTGATCCATTAGAGGCTATATTCTTTTCTTGTTGTCATAATTTAGTTTAAGTTTCATGGGTCTTTTTTGTCCCCCGGCCACTAAGGGTTAAATAGTTTTTGAATAAAAGTAAAGCTAACAATAATCTAAAGGAATGTAAGTGATATTGTCCGAGAATTATGAAATGTGTTATTCTGTAAATTTCCTAATGGGGGTTTTGGCCAAAAGTGTAAAAATTAACCCTACATGGATCAAGTTACATAAAATGATTATTTTTATTATCAAGTGGACATTTTTTTTATCAATTTAAAGGCTTTACAATCTTGTAGTCATAATTAAAATTAAGTTTCATGGGTCTTTATTGTTCCCAGGAAACTAAGGGTTAAAGATTTTTTTCGATTAAAATAAAAATAATTATTAACTAATAAAATTTAAGTGACATTTTTCCGAAAATTATGCAAAATTGGATAAAAACATTTAAACTTTGCTCAATTCTTGACAAAATAATCAAAAATGTTCTGGAAAGGAGTCAATTATCCAATGCAATAGAGTTTTCTTTAATAACAACTATTATATTATAAAATGGCAATCGACATCTCCAAATTAGACATTTTAAAAAATACATTTTTGCATTTTTATCAAATTCGTGGTTAATTTTGGATTCCGAATTTCGTAATGACGAATCTATTTATAAGTGACATCCTAATATGCACATCTTTTTTAATTTGTGATGGTATGGAATCACTTAAAACTAATTCATAAATATACATCATTCTAATTACATATAATTTATCCTTTTTTTAAGGACGATAATAATGTTCATACCAATACCATAGAGTAACTATTTTAAAGAGATGGAATACATCTCATGTGTTCAGTTAAACAAGCCGACCAACATAATTGGCAGCGGCGGAGGCGGCTTTTGGGGTTGAGCCGATAAAAAATCGGCGGCGGCGGCGCAAACAAATAATCGGAGTCATGAGCTGCTTGATCAGCTTAAAAAAACATTTTACATTTACTTTGAAGAGGATAGTACAAAACTTAAAAATGTAAAAAAAAAAAAATAGTTTCAAGTTACAGATATTTAAAAAAACAGATATTTAAAGAGTTCATAAAATAGAAATCCAAGCTTACCATTTCAAACCATGGATACCGTAACCACTAAATTACCGATTCACCCAAGTTAAGTTTTGCCTCACCTAAGTGAAATATAAAATAAGGGCCTACATTTTTTTAATTACCCTGTACGCTTTCATATTCAAACGAGAATGGGGATAATAAACACAATTGAGTAGTATTTGCTTTATTTTAATAAAATTAAGATCATATATGGAAGAATATTTGGCATATATTTTAATACATGATATCATGCATTACCATATATGAGATTTTTGTTTGCATTCATGAACCCATATAGCTTCCATACATGGCATACAAATTCATACATGCTGATATATAAAATAATATATGCTCATATATAGACTCATGCATGTTCATATATTACCATATGTTATCATTTTCAGATATGTATTTAAAATAATATTTTTTTGTTATTAGCAAAATTTTTGTAAAATTTAGCCACTGATTTTCAAAAATTAGTAAAATAGTTTGCTAAAATCAGCAACAAAAATTAGTACAAAATTCAGTAATTTTTAAAATGATAATAGCAGAAAATGTCACTAGTATAAAAAATTGTACTACAAATTAATACAAAAATAGTAAAGTGGGATTGAATATTTTTTACAAATTTTTTTCTGAGTGACCATATACATATAATTATATCTGAAATTTAAGTCTACCCAATTATATCTGAGCCCATATATATTTATATATATCTCCATATATATTCACATATACAATTATAAATATCAGCCATAACACGCAAAATCGGTCAAAATCTGATCTTGGGTCTTCCGATTTCAATTAAATTTTGCATTTGGAAACTTGATGGACTCACTTAAAGATTGGCGTTTTTTAGTTTTTTAAAATTTCGAAAAATAAACGGTTTTATGCGCGGTTAAGTTTTCTTAAAAAAGAAAAACCAACAATTGCTATTTGTTTTTATTGTCCAGATTTATTAAGATGAAAAATATATTGTTAAGGAGTCCTTTAAATGACTCAGTTATAAAAACTATACATTTAATTTTGAGGATTTTTTCAGTGGGTGAAAGATAAAAGAATCGACCGAAATATACTGTTTAAAAAACTTTTTATTTTTAACCTTTTCAAGACCATGCTTGCTATTGAATATCAAATTTTTATAAAAAGAAACTTAATATTTAAGTAAATTCATTTATCTTCTATGTGGAGAAGAAATCTTAAAAATTTATTGTGTAGTTTTTAAAAGAAAGACATTTAAAACCGCGCCTTAGCTCAACATTTTTAAATTTAATCTTTTTAATTTTGAAAAATTAACAAAAAAAAAAATCAAATTATTGTTTTTTTCTATGGAAACATGATGGTAGATTTTTTTTAATAATTCATTAATACCCAGCGAAAAAAGAGTGGAAAAAGATGTAGTAAAATCCTCACATATACGGATTCAGATGTAGTGCAAATTGAGGTGAAACACGCATGATTTTAACATGGGTTTGTAATAGGACGGAGGTAATGCAAATTCCTCAAACTTCACTTTATTAAAAATACTATGTGTAAGGTTATGAAAGATTGTATTTTTGGGTGTTCTTTTTCATAGAACTTAATTTGTTAAAAAAAACTTTTAAACAGCTTTCTAGCTTTAAAAACAAATCGAAATAATAGTTTTTCGTTCAACTGAAAAGAAAGAAAACTATTGTTAAGTCTGATATTTTGTAATCATTGTTTTTCAAATTTAAAGGTCAGAAAACACTAATTCAAAGCGATATCGAGATAAAAAATAGTTGCTAAAAGACACAAACTCCCGGTTCCATTCGAGTATGTCAAATACCAAATTGTAACATTCGTGACATTTCCACTAGTTAGCCTTGTATATTATGACATTATATGCTAAGTTAAGGAACTGATCTAAAAGACCAGCATTAGGTCAGAAAAATCAGTAGTAGTAGCTACTTTGTGTGTAATGAAAATGTTGTTTATTTGAAACTACTTCGCATTATTTTTGCTGGGTAATAGATAAACCCCGGGAAGAAACAAAAAACACGAAAATTTTGTTTTTAGTAAAAATTCCATATTTGACAAATATGCATCTTTTTTTCAAATCGAGAGTGGCCAAATTTGAAAAAAGTGCATTTAAAAAAGAA
This sequence comes from Delia radicum, assembly GCA_021234595.1. Taxonomy (NCBI): domain Eukaryota; kingdom Metazoa; phylum Arthropoda; class Insecta; order Diptera; family Anthomyiidae; genus Delia; species Delia radicum. Next base: position 94,735,740 of record CM037855.1, read on the forward strand.
ATTCCATAAAAAATGAATTTCTTAAACTCCGCAGTAAAAAAGTAGGGAGTGTAACATTCTAGTGTAATTTAAATGGTGATAATCAGATGAATATTAAATAAAATACAAATACGTTTAATGTAATTTGTTCGGCTTTAGGTCACGATAAATAAAAACTCAAATAAATTTTTTTTTTTTTTTTTAATTTTATTTTAAATTGTCGATATTTCGACTAGAGGGTGTAGTCATTATCAAGAAATATTTTAAATAAATTTAAAAACAAAAATCACAAAAAACACTTGTTGTCCTTCTAAACTCTTTCTTTCTATTCAGAAAAACTAAATCGCGCAGAAAACCGTGGAGTTTTCGAAATTTGAAAAATAAAAAGGCCAATCTTTAAGTGGCTCCATAGAGTTTCTAAATGCAAAATTTAATTGAAATCGGAAGACCGAAGGTCAAAAAATGCCCTTTCTTGGCCGGTATTCGGTGGAACGGCCGATATTTATATATAAACATATCTAATATGATATATAATTATATCTAAACTCTGATATAATTGGATAGATATATGGTCATATCTGTTCCTTTTTATTAGGGACATTATTCGGTTGTAGATACCGACATCTACAGTTATACCTTCTATAGGTAGTAGTACTATATGAAAAGGTTGGTACCCCCCCGATCGAAAATATAAATCAGTACATCCAACTGCTTTTTGGTAGAAATTACAATTGTATTAAATATAACACCGTTTCCACTATTTTAAATTTTTTTTTTATTAATTAATTTGTAAAATATAAACAAAACAGAAACATTTTACAAAAATAAACAAAATCTCGAAAAATAGAATATAAATTAAAAATTTTTAAAGACATTTTTCTGTAAAAAATAATCCTTAGATTCTGAGGATTTTCTAAAGAAAATTGTCCTCTAAAGGATGAATGCTTACAATCTAAGTTTATCTATAGGAAATAATTCCTAGGATCGAAGGGGTTTTTCATGGGAAAAAATGCTAAAAACCAGTGGATTTTTTTTATAGCAAAAAGTCCTGAGAATCAAAAGTTTTTTATATAGAAAAAAATCCTTTGAAACTTACTGTCATATAAATTAACCTGTACAAATAACAAAAAAGGCTAATAAAAATTTGTTAAAAATTACATTGCAGAAAAAAACTACTAAATTAGCAGATATTTTACTAAATATTAATAATATCAGAATAGCAAAAATAAATCTGTTGAATTTACATATATTTAGTTATATTTGAAAAAAATTTTCATTTGTATATACTTTTCTCCACAGGTGCTTCTAAAGTTTCCACGTTTTTAAGGCAAATATCAATTTTAACCCACTGTCAAAAATTCTGCACGCCTCCAATTAGGGATCGGAAGCGGTTGTAGATAGTCCGACATATACCCAAATAAGTAAGGTAACTCGGACATAAATTTCACTTTGTTTACTTAAAAGTCTATTTTAGTCCAAAAAATCATTGGGTTATGTCTATTAATAAATATTTTATTGAATAGTGAAAACTTACATTTTAACAAAAACCGCAATTTTTACCGTCCTAATAGGATTACCCAAGTTTTTGTTCTACCAAGGAATTCTTTATAAATATGTCGTAATCTACATTTCATTTCCTTTCCAACGACACCAAACACTTATTTGGCATGTTTACAACTCCTTAACAGGAAATCTTCAAGGAATTAACGGGGTTAATCTACAGTTTTGTGAATCAAATATGTACCTTAAATAAGAATACAGGGGTTGTCTTTACACTTCGACAGAAAACGTTAAAAGAGTTAAATTATTTCGATATACAAAATAATATACATTTTTTATTTTTAATTTATAACGAGCTTTCAGCCTCCGTATATTTACAAAAATAAATCAAATATATTAGCTAGGTTGATACTAGTTTTTCAATTTGGCTAAAGATCTCATCTGAACCCAAAGTTTTAGAAAAGCTGGATCCTCCAGAATAGGCAGAATTTTAATAAAAATCCTATTAATCATTAATTTTGCCTCATTCTTGTCTTCTTAGTAAACAAACACGTGGCTAGGGTCTTTTCCTAAAAATCAACATGACGTTAATAAATTTGTATTGAACAAATTACGTACAAGGTACGGTTGAAGAGCGAAAAATAGTTAAAGCATAAATGTAGAAAAAATTTTAAAACAAATTTTAGAATGAATCCAAATTAAAAAAATACCAAAATTACTTTACCTTACTGGAAGACTTCAGTAATAAACAAAAATTTGGCAAAAGCATCTTATTTGAAAACAAATTACGTTTCAATTTTAAGGACTTACCGAATTTCTTCAGGGTACGTTTGAAGGATATCATCTTAATTTGAAAAAAGATAAGCGGATTTTAATGAAGTTGGGCAAAATTTGTATCTTTTTACATTTGATAAATTTTATTAAAATATGTTTAGGTTGAGGTATGTTTTCGTCTAATTTCGCCGTATTCGAAAATTGTTACTACTTCTATAGCAATACCGTTCTAACTCTAATTTTTAATTACAATTATATCTTGGTGAAAGTATATTTTAAGAAAAAATCAGATTTTTTTTTTGATTAACGGAAAAATTTGCCATTTTTTTAGGCAATATCGCCGAAACTAAACAATGAAACGAAATAAAGACAACGGTATTCAAAACGCCATACTTTGATTTTGCGACAAACATATATTCTGAATTTTATAGTAAACAGAGGTACACGCATAGAAAAAAGTTAGTAGAAAAATTAGTAAAGCTGTTAGTAATCCCATTTTACAAGTTTTTAACTAATTTTTAGTTTAAATTCAGATTGTAGTTATGTAAATTATGCTATTCTGACTTGACAAAATACTAAATTGTTTACTATTTTTTTTGTTGAATTTACTAAAGTCTAAAAATATTATTTTAATAATCGATGCAACAGAGGTCGCTGTAATATGATGTTTGCGTTTCAGTAGTTTTTATATTGCGTCAGTATCAAATAGACAAGTGAAGTGAACACGTCGTATTAGAAAAATAATTAAAAACTATTATGCAAATGGTTTTATTATAAACTAATAAAATTATGAAATAATTCAAGTGCTTTTTAAAAAAGTGCAAAAAGGGATTGCTTTTTTTTGTTGAATTAAAATAGTCTATCGCCTATTTTCCAACTTTAAAACGTTTTGCAATTAGAACGAATTTGTGAAATCACACGAAATTGAAATTTGGTGTTCTCAAATCCTAACAGCTTTCGAAAACTCGATTTTTTTTCGAAATTATTATCGAAGTGCCAAAAACATATGGTTTTATGGAAAATAAAAAACATATGGAAAGTAAAATGCTTTTAAGAAATGCTTCTAACATTGTTGTCAATTTGTTTGAGTGTTTTCTAGAATATCAAAACAAAAAATGTTTTTTAAAACAGTTTTTTTTGAGTATAAACAATACAACCAAAAATACAATAAAATCAGATATAAGTTAAAAAAATTTTAAATTTTTAATATTAAGCAGCCTTTTTGATCCTTAATTGTAATTTATTAGAAAAAAGGGCATTCGTTGAACTTTCCACCAGGCTTTTTTACACGAATTAAAACGAATAAAAAATAGGGAAAAACGTTCTGATTTAATCGAACCGAAAAATTCTAAAATTTTCACTTTCGGTCTGATTTAAAAGACGTAACAGGGGTGTATATTTATAAAAATTAATATAATAAAAAATAATTGATATATTATATCCTTTTAAGAATGAACATATATTGAAAGCGTTAGCAAAAGTAGTGCTTATTTTATTAAATTTTACATTTTTACTTATTTCAGACTACGCTTCAGCTTTGACAGTTAGCATGTCGATGTACATACAAAATAAAGCAGATAATAAAGGCGAATAAAAGATGTATAGAACTATGTATGTTATCTTTCTTATAAAATACAGATACAACTCTGTATTTTCTTTATATACAAAGGAGTATTTCATTTGTTTTATTATTTGTAATATAATTTTTCATGCAATCAACTAAAAATTTTACTAGAAGTTAGTAGAATTTACAGTTTTTCTTTGCTGTTTTTATTTTACTAATATTGCAAAGTGATTCTGCTAATTTTACTACATTTTTCTGCAACATAATTTTTAACCAATTTTTAGTAACTTTTTCTGCAATTTTTACATACCTATTTCTATGAGTGTATTCGAAGCATTAGAGTCCTAAATCATACGATTCTTTATACTTGTTGGGGATTTTTCAATTAACGTGCCATGGAAGCTGTGTTGCCAGTGGATTTTTTTAAATAATACCTACACTAAGCAATAAAAATCCCTTTTCTCCTTACATTCTCGAATTTTTTCCCCTACAAAAATCCCTACGATTTTTTTTATATTATAAACTAAATATGCGTTGAAAAATTGTGTCAATTTAATTTTTTGCAATTTGTATACTGTCGACGAAAATTTCAATTATTATCAAAAATTTAAGAGATTAATATTTAAATAAATTGTAAATTGTTTAAAAAAAATATTAAATTTTCTGGAATATTTTGTAGAATAGATCTAAAACTGTTCATTAGGGTGGCAGCAGGTTATATGGACGAAATTTTTTTTTTAATTTTAATGCTTTTCGCTTGGAATATTGTGCCACTTGGTGTAAAAACTATATGGTAAAAATTTTAGGAAGATCGGACAAATATTTCCCGTGCCCCAAAGAGGTCAAAGGTCAGATTTTTTAAGCCCAATATTTTTAAAACGTTTTTTTTTTTGAAGAAGTTCTTCGTTTTTGCCTGAATTTGTATAAAAAATCATGCCACCTCATTTACAATGTGCAAGTATTAATAATTATAAAAAAAAATTAAATTTAACCCTTTCGTGCCCAGTGGCTTTTAAAGTTTAATATATTTTGTATTGTAAAACCGTAATATTCTGCACTTTTTTTTAATTTTCTGAGATATGCTAACAAATTATCTATGACAATTTTAAATCATTAACCCTTTTTGCCTACCGGTGTCAAAAGTTTTATTAAATTAAACATCGAAGAAATACTTTACATATAAAATTAACTTTTTTAATAAAAACAAAAAAATTTAAAACGTAAAAAATACGTAAATACGTAAAAATAAAATATGGGGCACTTTAATTATAATTAGTTCTTAAGTTTTGTAAATTAGCTTCTTTCGAAAATTGCTGTCTATAATTTTGTACAACCTGAAAAAAAAAACAAATTTTAACATACAAATCTTTAATTAAAATTAATAAAACAAGTTGTTATTACTTTAAATAAATTCTGCCTCTGATCCTCATCTTTTGTAATTTTCTCGTGGAATTTACGATAGTCGTCTAAAATTGGCCAACAACTTGAGTTTTTTTTTAAAAAGTCTGAAGAAATGTTAAACCTTTGTAAAAGCTTGTTGGTGTTTTTGGAAAATAATTCCTCCAAAATTACATTAATATCTCTGGCAAGGAAATGGCTTAAATTTTGTTGGTTTATTGTTAGCTTTTTTTTTATTGTTAGCCTTCTAGATTTTGTTCAGACAAGTTTGTTGCAAGCAACTTTGTAGCAAGTTTGGCTTTAGTTGCTAAATCGATTTTTTCGTCGAATAAGGCAAAACCTACACATTCTTCATTAAAATAATAAAGATGGTTAAGCAATTTCGATATGGCCTTTTCAGCTATAGGTTTGTTAATTGTTTTATAATTTTCTAATTTCTTTAAAAATTCGATGTCATTTAGAGGAGCTTGGTCTGCGTTAAACCAGAAAATCGAATAACACTTAACCACAAATCCAACTACTTCAATCAAACCATTTATTTCAGTTTCGGTTATTTCGGGAAATTGGTCTCGAAATATAATAATTTTAGGCAATAAATGGCCTTGGCCATCCATCTGGCTAAATGCAGTGCGCCAGGTTTTGTAAATTTTATTCCCCTATGTGGAATTCCTCCTAAGAGTACACTCAGGGAACTTCTGCTTTAAAAACATGTAGTTGTTTGGGTTGTAATACAGTTTCATTATTTTTAATGTAAATGTAAGTCATTTGTAGAACAAATTCAATTTTTTACTAACCTTGCAGTTCATTTGAAAAAACAAACCACATCAAATGACTGTTTTATGATTTTACATTAATTTTTTACAGTTGTTTTTTGTTATTTAAAAAAATAAAAATAAATAAATGTTTGTTTATTTTTACTACCATGTGGTTCATTTTTACTACAATTGTTAGTCATTTTTTGAACATTTAAAAACAAATGACAATGTTAGTTGAATTTAATGAAATGTAAGTCGTCCTTTTTTTAAATGAAATTTCATTTGTTTTTGACTACAATTGCTGTCGTCTTTACCAACACAATTTCCTAAGTGTATTATTATTAATTACAAAAATTCCTTGTAGTCATCACGAGGAAAGTCTTCCGTTATTTTATCGTTCGCGAATTTTAAAATATTAGCGCGATCACCACCTAAAATATCATTGAATCTGGTGTGTGTTAATCCAGTCAAAAAATCATCCTGCTGTATTTTAGGCCAATGTTTCTTAAATTTCTTAAATATTACTATTTCAGGACCAGTAGAAGCACTTATATTTGCTTCCATGAACGCTGATGATAACATCATTTCAAAGATTTGATGTCTGCACCCTAGGTATAACACATCTCGACCAATTCTTTTTTCCAAGAGGTTACAAGCTCCTCTAAATTTCACTGTGTTCGACGCGGTTGTGTCGAACACAAATGCCTCTACTAAAATATTATTTTATATAACATATTATTTTCCTCCAAAGTATCATAAACGGCAGATGATATTTCTAACCCAGTTCCTGCTGGTATACAGGCATATTTAGTACATGCTCAAGACCTGGAGCAGTTGCTATTATAGCAAGACGATCTTCAGTTTTTCCTGTAACACTAGATAAGAGCTTGGTATCCCAATGAATTGTCAATGGTGCAGGGTTTGTTGTGAATTTAGACACGATTTGTTCGCTTTTTGTTTTTCTAAAAATATCTCTCTTTGTTTGCGAACAATATTACGATTTAAAATGTATTCCGACGTGTTTAGCCCAGCTGCATCAAGAACTGCTACCAGTAAATGGACTGCATCCCTGGAACTAATTTTTAGTTTATCCAAAACTTTGTTTTTGTTTTTGGTAAAACACAGACATGCTAATAGTAATTACTTGTTTTAGTCTTCGTTATAACGTAAATTTTCACATTTCTAAGTAATAAATTTAGGGTAGTTTTGAACGGCCTAAAGCAATCCACATCCTCTCACCCCCAGGAAAAAGGGGTTAATATCAAAAGTTAATCTATATTAAATTTGTCCATAAAATATTTAACAAATAAAAAATTGTGTAATTTTAAAATTTTAAAAGGGTCAGTTAGACCCTCAGGGCACAAACGGGTTAATTTTTCAACAAAAAAAAAATATTATGAAACATTCTTAAATCACATTAGAAAGAAATATTGTAATTGTTTATAAGATTAACAATAAAAATACATAAAAAATTCCTAAAAAATACACAATATACCATATTTTGACCTCTTTGGGGCACGGCTTAAAGTTGTCCGATTTTGCTGAAATTTTGACCATAGCCGTTTTATATCAACTGGATCGATATTCCGTGCGAAAACTATTGAAAATCGAAAGTTGAATTTTTAGTGCCGCCCTACTGTTCATAGTTGCACAAAAAAAAACCATAAAAACCATCAGAAAGTTTTATTTCATACTAGCAGTTTCTTTTTAATTTAATTTGAATTTGTTACGTAACCCAGCTAAAATTGAATTGCTTTTCATTGAAGAAATTTATCATTGGTTTGTCATAGGTAGGATGCTGTTCGCTCATACAATGCTTCAAACCAACTTCAAAGGAATATAACTTCCAAACAGATTGTTAGTAAAAAAAACTGCCAAAGAATTATTTTTGGAATCTTTTAACTCATCGATTAAAATGGCAAATTAGAAGAAATTAATTTTTTCTCCGCAAATATTGTCTCTCGAAATATAATTATTTCTTCTACGCCGTTGTTTTTAAGACAAAAAACCTACATGTAAGGATTTTCCCCTACTTCTGGCAACACTGCATAGAAGTTCAATCCTGTGGCGTATGAGTGTTTTTAATTTTTACAATAAACAAATAACACTCATACGCACTGTAGGCGTGTTTAAATATTTGTTTGTCTTAAATAATGGTAATAAGTAGCGTGAGCGATTTGTGACAAACGCTGTTAATGGCTTACAAAAATGTTTTGTTCACTAACGTGACTAAAAGATACTCACAATCACCAAAACCTGATAAATTGTGTTTAATAAATGACTTTTCTATTTTTTCTAATATTACAAACATTTTTTTAAAACTTATAACTGTTTTTAAGAGTGTGATAACGGATCACTTATTGTGTAACATTTAAGAGATTACGTAATTGATTAAAGAGAAAAGTTGTGTAATAATATTTTGTTAGTGATTCATAACTATAAATAATACAGTTTTTCATTGGAATTCCCGGAACGGGAATTACTTCGCGAATTCTCGGGGTTTTTTTTCGATATGCTATTAATAAACATACTTTTTTATAGAGTATAAATTCAAAATTATAGACAGAGAATTTTCTTGGACGAGTTTTAATGGAACTAAACACTAAACTAATGAAGTGTTCTACACAAAATGAATTAAAAAATTATTTAATTTTATGAAAAAGCTTCACAATTTTTATGAAACAAAATTTAAAGAAACTTTTTCAATAGGTGTATGGAATTTTTAATAAATAAAATGAAATTTTAAAAAAAAATTTATGAAAAACTGCTTTAATTTAATTTCTGAAAAACTCATGATAGCAATGAAAGTGCAATCCCAAATACAAAGTTTCGTAATTTTTGGTTTATTACTGGAAAAATATTTTTAAATATTTTTAGAGTAATTTTGGTCGATCAGAGGATTTTTTCATTTAGACCAAGTACTCGGTTCGGGGTGTTATAACATCGCGAATTTTGTTTTAGTTACAAAACCTTTTGTGCCATCTGAAAGTTCTATCTGTTCGGATTCAGCACACATAAAAAGTTTTGAAAACTATATTCTAACATCAGTGATGAACATGTAGACCTGTATAATTGAATTAATTTAATTTACATGCCTTCCATTATGTAATTTTTTAAATAAATTCACTACATAAAATGTTTTTTTTTTATAATTGCCTAGCATTAACATAATAGGAAAGTTATGTTATATCACGCTAACGTGTAGCGTCACGTTTCACACTATGGTTGGTAAAAGAAAAAGAGTTATATTAGTTCAAGAAACTTTAAAATAAACTTAAGCCTCTAACCGGCAATTTCTTTCGAAAGAAAACTAAATTTACAAACAATTTTCTGAAGCGAGAAAGCGTTAAAGTTAAAATTTCGTAAAATTTCAAAAAACAAATATTTTAAAATTAAAACAATTTTCAAAAATCTTTAACTAGAGATGGGCACGTGAGCAAACTTTTGAGCTATTCACGTAAATCACGCATGATCACTCGTGGGTGTAAGGAAGTGAGCGTAGGAAAAAATGCTTCGTGAGTGTATGAGCTTGAACATAACTTTTGCGTGAGTGAGTGTGCGTGAGTCGAATTTTCATAAACTAAATTTTTTTTCTTTAAATAAACATTTTCTTTAATTATTTTGACGATTTACTGGTTTAGGGGTTTAAAATACAAAATAAATGACAAAATTAAAATTTTAGAGCAGTTCTGAGTCACAATTCACAATCTACATTAACTTTTACATTTTTTTTTTTTTTTGGTTATTAAATTTGTTACGTGAATTTGCTCGATTCACGTGAATCATGTGTGATCACGATTGAGTAAGGAAAATCTAAATTTACTCACTTGAGCGTGAATGAGTGTGAGTAGTAAAAACATTCTAGTGAGTGATTATGCATGAGTGGAGTTTTTCTCTCGTGGGCGTGAGTGAGTGTGAGTCAAAATTCACTCACGCGCCCATCTCTACTATAAACCGTTGATATTAAACACGAATTAAGATTGAAGCTTAAACTTTAAAAAAAAGCTATAACTTTGGTCCAAGGACATACACGAATCCAACAGAATACCTGGAAAGAACACCCCCTTAACATGAAAACGTATGGATGGATTTTTATGAAATTTGGCAAGATTGATTACACCAAGTATTATAAGCAAAATCTTTAAGTTTAATCAATTTACGTTGTTAAGGTTTACAATGCGTTTTCGCTCAATATAGGTGCGTTTTCGCTCAATTTCGCGTTTTTCGAAAAACGAAAATAGTCATATCTTAAGTAAAAGCACAAAAAGTGTTATTTCTGAACTGTAGTTCTATCTTGGTAAGAGGAATGATTTATGCCTAAAAATATTTATTTTTATGGATTAGTTTTTGAGATTCGCTCTAAACCTATTATGTCCCATATCGCCCAAAATAGGCAACGAAAACAATTTTGGTATAAGAACATATTGTTTATTTTTCGTGCCGAACATGTCGTATAAATTTCATTGCAAAAAAGCTTTGGCCGGTTTGAGGTTGTTTATTTGTTGCATTTCAAGATAGACAATACAATTGTTTCATAGGCATCATCCTAATCCTTAGTTATCCGCTTTTTGTTGTTTATCAAATAGTTTTGATTTTATAATTAGGTTTACCAAATCAGCCGGTTTATACACTAAATCAGACAAAATTCTCTCAAATGTCTCTATTTGAGTTAAGCCAATTATCGTTTTCTTTTGCGGACAACTAGGGATTAGGGTGATGCCTATGAAACATGAAAATTATCAAACTTCTTGAAAAGCAACAAATAAAATCTAATATGACAATATCATATTAGATTTTGGACTTGAGGTAGAAAAATTTCTAACTAAGTATTAGGGTATTCAATCGGTTAACCGTTACTCGATTAATCGATGAAATGATGTCGAACAATTGTTCGAGTAATTCGAAGTGGCCAATTTCGAGTAAAGAATAACTCGAACAATTTTGGACGATTAATCGAGTAACTCGAATAATTTAAAAATATGAACTATTTTATATTTTTTTTAATATTTTGTATAAAATAATGTGACTGTTATAGTGAATATTTAAATGTTAAGTGTATTTTTATATTAAGTGAGCACTGTTAAAGAAATTATATTACGAAAAACGAAGAACTTAATGCGAAAAACTCCGATATCGAAGAAACTTGGATATTTTTTAAAGAAACAAGTTCTAAGACTGGGGTGTTTAAGATTATTGGTGCGGATTTGAGGGTTAAAAGTGGGATCAAATATTATTTTTTTTTTAATTTAGTTGTCATTTGATCTAAAGGAACTACATATAAATACTATATTTTCAAAAAGGAATTTTTAAATGTCATTTACTAAAAATTTTTTGTTGGTCCCTTTTATGTCTTTGTAACAAGCCAATTTTAGAAGCCCTATATGGAAATTCATAGCGGTCCTACGCAAAATTTCCACATATTAAAATTTACATATAGAAGTAATAAAGTTTTCATTAATATGATGAAAATCTTCTTAAATATTCATGAAAGTTGTTTCAAAACTTCTTTATATTTTATTTAGAAAAATTACGTATCTCAAAATCCCAAAATGATAGGACAATATGGACTATTTTTTCGTTTAGTACTAACACACTAATATAACAAAACTGTGTCAAGTCTGAGTGAAATTACAAAACGGATCACCTTACAAATATTTTTATAAAACAGTTTAATACATATTTAAGAACCAGTTATATTGAAAGAAATCAATGAAGATTTCAACATATTTATAAAGAATTTCATTGATATAATAACGCTTTTGCTTTGAGTGTACTGAGACAAAACTGTCGCAATAATAAATGATCTTAGCAAATGTTTTTCTCTTTTAGATATACTTTTTACTAAAATTTTTAATTAATTTGTTAATTTTATATATATGTTATATTAGTACTAATAAAATATAAAAACTTACAAAAATGTGAGTTTTTGGAAAATAAAATTAAAGTATTAAAATTGTTCGAGTTACTCGAGTTATTCGAGCAATTTTAAAATCTTACCCGCCTACTCGAGTAAATTAAAAACCTCAGAATCGAGTTACTCGATTACTCGAACAAAAGCAAACCCGAGTAAATTGAATACCCTACTAAATATATAAAAAAAAGTTTTATCAAAAACGTTCGGCGCAATGAGCAGAGTTTTGTGATTTCCTAAAATACGAAAAAACCCGTCTTTAATTGTTTAACATTTTTTAACAACTTTATTTACCTCAAATATTTTTGTTTGCATATGCCAAGAATATTTGGTCTTTATTCGGTATTCTGCATAATCGGCATGCTTCTTTTATTTGTCAAGGCGCTACAAAAAGAGAATTTTAGTGGACAAAAAAATATGATCGCTTTCATTATTGAAGCTCTTCTTACAATGTGAACAAATATATTGCTAAAATTAATGAAAAGCTGTGCGCCCCGGTAGGCTAGTTGGTAGCGTGCTGGCTTATCAGTGCGGGGGTCGTGGGTTCGATTCCCACCAGAGGCACTGGTCTGTTTTCGCTACAACGCGCCGAAGGCCATAGTAGCTAGTGCTCGGTTAGGGTAATAGTATATAATTTGTAATTATATAATTATTAATTAATAAAAAAAAAAAAAAAAATGAAAAGCTACATATTTTTTATAAAACTAAAATACATTAGCGCAATGAAAAGTTTCAATGGACGAGTACCAATGCAACGTCATAGATTCTATGCAAAAATTCATTAATATCATGAAGAGTATACTCTCAGTGTACTATTAATATATTGAATACCATATAATAACATTATTTGTCCAAATTAATTGTAGAGGGTGTTTTTTTATACAGGTATAGAACTTTAAGTTGGCAACACTTTTTTTAACTGGCGGCCATTTTGTCAGCTGTCAAGTGATTTATGTTTAGTTTGGTTTGGCATTTCAGCATTAATAGACTGACGCCTGAACAACGCTTCCAAATTGTGCAAATTTATTTTGCAAATCATGGTTCTGTTGGAAATACGTATCGCGCACTACGTCCATTTTACAGTCAACATACTTGTCCATCAGAGCAATTACTTCGATGTACTTTATAACGTTTTGGCATCCCAGAGACGTCGTACAGTGCGTACAGAAGAAGTCTATCCGCCATCGTGCACAGGAATTGGATATGTATCCATCCACTTTATGAAAGATTTTGCGGAAAGATTTAGTTTTGCGTGCTTACAAAATCCAACTCTTGCACCAATTGAAGACACACGATCACCTAGCAAGGCACAGATTCGGTGAATGGGCCCAAAAACAAGATTGCCGTTGATCCCGATTTTCATAAGCGAATTTTGTTTAGCGATGAAGCTCACTTTTGGTTAAATGGATACGTCAGTGAACAAAACTGCCGTATTTGGAGTGATGATAATCCTCAAGTGTATGTTGAGACACCATTACATCCAGAAAAACTGACTGTTTGGTGTGCTTTATGGGCTGGTGGAATCATTGGTCCATACTTCTTTAAAAACGATGCTGGTCAGAACGTTGCAGTCAATGGTGACCGCTATAGAGCCATGATTACTGACTTTTTCGTTCAACAATTGAACAACCATGATGTGCAGGAGCTGTGGTTTAAACAAGACGGCACAACATGTCACACAGCTCGTGCCACAATTGATTTATTGAACGAAACGGACCCGTGAATTGGCCTCCAAGCTGGACTATTTTCTGTGGTTATATGTAAAGTTGCTAGTTATTGCCAATATACGGTCACAAATGTTGGAAAAAGTCATCGAAAATTCGACCTCCAGATTAGACTACGTGCCAGCCTTAGCGGTCATATGCCAGATGTCATATTTAAATTATAATGCCAGAAGATTGTCTTTCGAATAAAGTAAATTTCATGTCAATTTTATTTTATTTTGTTTTATTCCATTTCAAAGCTCTATACCTCTATAAAAACAGCCTTTACAATGAATAATTGTGTAAAAATAAGTATTTTGTCAAAAAAATTTAGAAAATAAAATTGAATTTGAAATGTTTTACAGAATAATTTCGGCGGTTTATGATAAACACATCAACCTAAAAAAGTATGACTGTTGAAGATAAATTTTACACAGAGAAAATTTTTGTGGACCTAAAATAATAAAATGTTCAGCAAACTAATGTAGCTTTTCTTTCTTAAAATTAATGAAAAGCTTATTATAGTTTTCACAAAACTAGTTTTTTGATGAAAACTTCTTCATTGAGTGACTGAAACTATTTGTTAGTGAAAAGATATTTTTTTTTTAAATTTTACGAAAACATAGACAAGTTCCAGTTGCTTCTATATTAAAATTAATTAATATCATGTAAGGAACTCTCTCTAGCAGTTTGGCCAAGGAATATATTTTAAATTTTGAATCTCGCTCCTAGACGAGGACAAGAATTCTCATTGAGTTTGTGATTTAACATAACAAATATCTCTAGAAATTCTAATAACAAAGTCCCCTGAATATTTCCTTAGGCAGGCATGAAATCCGGATAGGGACACGCCTACATCAGATTGATTCACAATTTGTTAAAAAAGTTTTGGGACTTTAGCACATTTAATTACTATAAATGAAATTAATGTTTATCCCGATGAAAATAAATTTAAATAACAAATATGCAGGTGCTTGTGCAAATTTAAATGTAACTGACACTAATAGAAACCATATGATTTTCTATTGTTGATTTACTTGAATAAACGTCACTACATTGCTAGGTCTGTCAAAAAAACAGAGTAGTATTTGGAAGATGACAAAGCCAATTGTGACAATATTTTGTTGTTGTTTTAGTTTTTTCTTTGATATTTTAAATTTTGAATCTCGCTCCTAGACGAGGACAAGAAATTCTCATTGAGTTTGTGATTTAACATAACAAATATCTCTAGAAATTCTAATAACAAAGTCCCCTGAAGATTTCCTTAGGCAGGAATGAAATCCGGATAGGGACACGCCTACATCAGATTGATTCACAATTTGTTAAATAAGTTTTGGGACTTTAGCACATTTAATTACTATAAATGAAATTAATGTTTATCCCGATGAAAATAAATTTAAATATATTTTATCGTTTTTTTTTTTTTTGGCATTTGGAGGCATTCTAGACAAGTTTCGATATTGCACTGAGAGAATTATCTGCATGATATTAAAGAATCAATGAAATTGCACTGGAATTATTCTATTGAAACTTTTCATTAAGTGAATGCAAGTTTTTATAAAATTTCATAAAGTTTCATTTAAAAACTGGATTCATAAAAAACATGAAAGTTTTCATTAATTTTTAGAAAATTTTCGTTTATTTTGTGAAGAAAAATTTCATTGATTTTTTTTGTCGAACAAAATTTTTCTTTATGGAAAAATTTTTGTTAAAACCGATTTATTGAGAGGATGAATATCAAATTTAAGGAAAAAGACGAAAGCTGTAAAGCAAACTGAATAGAGTTGTAAAAACCGGTTTCCGAATTATTCGTTAAACCGGGCGGTACAAGGTTTTTCGTCTCAAATTATTCGGCATTTTCGAATATTTTGCAATATGAAAATTTCAGCGAAATATGTATATGTATTTGAAAAATTTGCATGGGTTCTTTTAGTTTTGAACGGTAGCAAGTTTAAAATCATGTGAAGACAAACTTTGCTTTGTTCCGTGTTTTTGCTTTTGTTGTTGATTTTCCGATTTTGAGCTTAGAAACGTTTTCTTCAGATTTTTGCGTTTTAGTTGCTTTTGTAAAGACTTTGTGATTTAAAATATTTTTTACTCATAAAACATTAGTTTTTCTTCTAACTTTAAAAAAAGGAATATTATGAATTTTAAAATAAAATTTGGAAATATTTTGCACAAAACTACGTTGGCCGATTTCGAAATGGTTAATTGTGCAAAAATTGTAAAATAAAATAAAAACTGAGAAAAAATGCGAATTTACTTGTAAATGCATATTTATTAATCAAATTTGATACCCGAATGGTAATATATTTACCATAAAAAACTAAGATAAAATATTTGATTTTTAAAATTTTATGTATAAAAAACTGCGTTAAAACATGCCAATCTTTAATGCAAATTTGCGAAAAATCTGGCACATAATTGAAAAAACTGGGTACGCCATTAAAATAAGCGTGACTGAAATATTTAGGATGAATGGTCGGTACTCATGTTTTCGATTTTAGGGGTAAATCTTTCTATTTAAAAATTATTTTTTTAAAAAAATATCATTGAGGCCCTCGGTGTTATCCAGTGACAATATCCTTATAAAATTACAATTTATATACCGAAATGAAACTGAGACTATCTCTGACAAAGGATACTTATGCCTGCATCTTAATTTTTAATGTCATATAATAAATTAGTACTGTCCGATTGAACAGTTGGGCCAAAAACTATAGTTGGTCGGGTTTTTTGGTATCTAGATGCAATGATGATAACACTGCATCTATTTGTTAAGCCGATTTAATTCGATTTTGTGTATACAATTTAAGGAAAAAACCGAAATTTAGCCGAACTATTTTCGAATTGGCCGAACTTTCGCAGGCCGAACAGTGAATTCATTGCTTAAATATGGACTTTTCTTTAAATTTGACACTCAAAATCGCATCTAATCAACCCAATAAACATTTATCCGTTCACCAAATTTGCCCATAATCCTTTACAATACCGAATAAGGACCAAAGTCATTTTCTGGCCGAACTGTTTGGTCGGACACTATAAATTAGTCACTAATTTTTGCACTTAATTTCAACATATACAAAAGAGAAAATTTTAAAAAAGCGGTTAGAAGACATTTGATTTTGCTCCATAAATTTATTATTTGAGGGCTTTTCTCACAGTTTGATTTTCAAATCTTCGAAATCTATTGTCATTTCTATATTCTTTAGAATTTTTTTTTTAAACAAAATACCAGCTTTCTTTTCCTTACATATTCCTAAGAATGTCAGACTGCATTTACTATATGCTAAAATATTTATTTTAGCCTCAGGAATCAAAAAGAATGCATTTTTGCATTTATATTCAACTTTATACTAACGCTTTTCAAAAATGTATACAAACCGGTTTTTATTAAGGATTATGATTCCAACAGACTATATATTTTGGTTAATTTTATTGTTTGTTTGACACATAAAGCAAAGTTCTTTAAGCTGTATGCTTTGGTTTTTTCGTTTTATAGAGAAAATTTTTTGGAAAATCCACGGATAACAATTTTATTATTTATCATTTCAAATTTATTTATGTTGCCATTGAATCTTACATCAATACAGTATAATCATAAAATATTAGCAAAATGCTAGCAATAACGCGAAAGGAGAAAAATGAATTTTTTTTTTTGTATGCTTTGGTTCTTTCGCAGACTGTATTACAGTAGTGGGGCAAAAATATAGCAATTTAAACAAAATTATAAAATCAAAATTTTATCAACTCGTTATAGTTTCAAAGTTGAATTTCGCAAATATTCTTATGTCACTTTTGTTCAATTTTTTTTAAATATTAATAAAGTTTGCTCATTTTTAATACTTGACTGTCAAGTTAATTGGTAATTACAACAGCATGTGTTTGTTCTATGTAAATATGTTATGGTGTTGGTATAATACACACACACACTAGCTAACAACAAAAAAACTATAAAAATGAATTAACAACAAGAAATAAAGAAATTTGTAGTTAAGCGGATTTTAATAGTCAAAATATGAGTGAGTGTGTGTGGTTTATATGTTTGTGATTATGTATTTGCATTAATGTGTGTAAAACATGTACATGATTATGTATGTAGTTATACATAAGTATGTGTTATTAACTACACTCATAGAAATAAACATTTAAAAACCTATGCATGTTTGTTGTTTTTCTTAAATGCATGTCAATTAAATCTTATATTATAAGCATGCTTATAAGTAAATATTCAAAAGTTAAAAAATTCAAAATGAAATTGGTTGAACAAGACAGTTTAAGAGAAAATGTCTATGACATGCTTGCTCCTAAAAACAAACGAAGTGTTACATCATTTCCTTAAGGAACAAGTACCAAGGAGCACAATATATTCCATATTCAAATGGTTTGAAAATGGAGTGGCATCAACCGGGATAAAAAGAAAGGACGTTCAAAAAGAATTGACCGCAGTTGAGCTTGTTAAATGGAAAAAATCGGCGGCTAATGAAATTGTCAAATAGTAAGTTGACCATACAATTTCGAGTTTCCAAAGAAATAATTCGCAAAAACTTACTCTAAATGAATATGAAACACTACCAGAAGAAGACAGTACCCAAATATAGTAATAAACAATTGACATAAATACCAACAAAATGCACACAACTTTCAAGGGAGGTATCCCAACCCGGACCGGCAGATCTTAATGAATTTAAGCTATGTTGTAGAGAATAAAAATTTTCGGTACCCATGTTCTTTTTAGCTGCCCAATCTCATGTATAGACGTTACTAAGTGGGGTCAAAAATGACCCATTTTACGTTTTTTTTGAGTTTATTTCGTACTATTAAAAGTAAATATAGACAAATTTGGTATCAAATTAAAGAATTTTTGAAGCCACATTCACTGGTGTAATTATGCCCAAATATTTTTCAAATGTGTTTTATAAGTACCATTAAATCTGGCGTTGTATTAAGCTTAAAATAATGAATATCAATGCCAATTTAATTAAATCGAGGGTGCGTCTGCGTTTTTTCCGATATTCGACACTATTCGGTTTTTATGCGACTTTTCCCGAAGAGCCCTTTTCCTCTATATTATAAATAATTCAAAATGTGGCAACTTTGGGTCTACCATATAGGCAATATGGGTATCAATATTTTTGTTTTCTTGAATACTTTAACCATGCGTACAAATAAATCTAGTTTTGATAAACTGAAGACAAGTTTTCATACAAAAATAAATGAAATTTTAATTGGGCAGCTTTTTTATGCTCCCTTACAACATATCCAAAGTTGATTAAATCTGGCGTTGTATTAAGCTTAAAATAATGAATATCAATGCCAATTTAATTAAATCGAGGGTGCGTCTGCGTTTTTCCGATATTCGACACTATTCGGTTTTTATGCGACTTTTCCCGAAGAGCCCTTTTCCTCTATATTATAAATAATTCAAAAATGTGGCAACTTTGGGTCTACCATATAGGCAATATGGGTATCAATATTTTTGTTTTCTTGAATACTTTAACCATGCGTACAAATAAATCTAGTTTTGATAAACTGAAGACAAGTTTTCATACAAAAATAAATGATATTTTAATTGGGCAGCTTTTTATGCTCCCTTACAACATATCCTTACAACATATCTGCAGTTTCGGGTTAGGATACCTCCCTTGTGAGAAAAAACTTCATGAAAAAAATATTCAAATAATTTTGGATAATGAACAAAGGAAGTTGTATTAATTCTGGATTTTACTCTGATGACTCGAAAAAACTCCCTACCAAAATTACTAGTGTGGGCAGCAATTTCGGCAAAAGGTAAATCACAACTTTACATCCAGGATTCAGAAGCTATGACTGTAAACGCGGATGTTTACATTAATAAATGTTTACACTTAGAATGCCACGTAGGTAAAGACCACCGTAAATCCAGTTGAAAACAAATGAAATTTGACTTGAAAAAAGGACGACTTACATTTCAGTAAACTCAACTAACGTTGCCATTTGTTTTTTACTGTTCAAAAAATTAACCACAATTGTATTAAAAATGAAATGAAAATGCTGTAAAAATAAACAAATATTTATTTGTTTTATTTTTTTTAAATAAAAAATTACGATGTAAGCAAGATTATTTAAGTTCAAGATCATTTGTTTTTTCTTAAACAAAAAACTGTGCAATGCTTATTTATTAATTAAAAAATTTCTTCATCCGCTAATTTAATGCAGACTTTATTTACTGACAGGTCCTTACATGTTTCATTTCGAGTACCAATGTTGAAGGGGTAAAAGATTTACCCAAATTATAGTTTTTTAAGGCAAACGAACAACGCTTTACCCATATTGTTTTATTTACTTGACGAGAAGTAAAAAACAAAATTGGGAATCTAATGCTATAGTCAGAAAGTGTTATTTTTTATTTAAAAAATGGGATTAAAAGAAACATTTTTAGTGTTTTTTTAAATGAGTGGTTTTTTAATGATACACAGAAAAACTGATCAACCTAAAATATCTAATTAAAGATTTGATTTGAGTTAAATTTGTTTCTAAACAAATATTTAATTGAATCAATTAATATATTAATTGACTTTTAAATATATAAATACAAATTTTATTTTAGACATAATTCTGAAATTATTTTTTCATTTACTGTATGCTAAATAGAAAAGTTTCTGTATAAAATACCAAATGCATTTGAAGTTTATAAACAAAACAAGCACACAATCAAACACACAAACAGGCGTAGCATTACCAAAAAAACACATATCAACCTATCGGTCACACACTTTTTTGTGAGTATTTTTTTTTGTAGAAATTATTTATCACTTTTTTTTTTTTAATTTTCAATAAAAGTTTTAATTGATATTATCATTGCCGTGATAGGCGCAAAATCAATTAAAATATTAATTGATTCAATAAATTTTTTAATTGAAACTCGTGTTTAGTTCTTCCTTTGTAATCGCTACAAACTTTTAGTTTACAAATACAAATTTAAGTTTTTATAAATTGAAATATTTTGTTTTGTCTTTAATTTAATTAATAGACAATTACTTTTGACAAGCCAGTGAAAAAAAAATTAAGTTATACAATTTATATGTATACATATTGTTCTCGTTCTTTTGCTTTATGTATGAAAAACAGATACAAAATCCTTCCTGGTTGTGTTTTTATATATCTTACAAGAGTCTTACTTCATAGTATAATTTTCCTCGTCTCTCCTATATCTTGACATGCCGCAACATCTTCTTGATTCTGCGTATATCTTTCAATATTTCTGTCATCCATACTATTAACGTGCTTATCAGCACAATTTTTTAGCAAAATAAATTAGTAAAACATCAATCGGGGAGTAAAAATATAATATGTCTTCAAGTGTCTCATTTCAACCGCAAACCGGCTTTAATTCTTAAGTCAGCTTGATCTTGTATGGTTGTAAACCAGGTCCTTATGCAAAATTCGCCATGAAGTGGTCTTGGCGATGCCCAGTTCTTGAGAACGCCGCGGAATCGATTAATTTGGATCGTTTGCTACGTATGCCTTAACGGCAACTATATTTTCGGCACTTCAACCAACCCGTTGTCTGACTGGCACGGCAGCATCACACAATATGTAGACTCAAATGTTTGCACTAAACTTCCCAGCAAAACCACACATTACCAAATCATGGGTAAAGTAATGTATCGCCATAGGGCTTCACGCATTACATTACACCTTACTGAATTTTACAGGCGATGAGCCTAAAAGTGGACTCATTACCTAGTATTGGGTAAATTAACTGGTTACTTATATGGTTACATGGTGGAAAAAAGTAATGTGTCTATAAATACATTTTCATAAAAAAACGCATAAAAATATTTTTTTACAGATATTTTTTTTTTAATTAAAAAAAAACATGCTGGGATTCGAACCTGTGGTCTTTGGTATTAAACAATTAGTTCGGCGAGAACTCTACCAACTGAGCTATCGATACATATTACATTTGATTGCTTAAAAAGTTGAAATGAGTTGTTGTGCTTCGTGTTTTCGTTCGTAATATCAAAAATATACACATTACACTTACAAAAAATCACAAAGTAATGTGTCTATAAATAGATTTTCAAAAATATATATTAATAATTACTTTACGTTTATCATTCAGGGCGAGAATAGCTACCGAAAATTGAAGATAACGCTCTTAAAGTTGCGGTCACCGACTCCGAATACATTTTTATAAATTGCATACGTTGTTCGGTCGTGATGAAATGTTGAGCTTACTGAAAAAAATTAAAGTAACAGTTAGATGATCAGTGAAATAGTGCGTTCACAAATTAAATTCAAAGTTGTCAATTACCTATTGGAAATCCCTTTATTATGATACGAAAAATGGTGGATCAAATTATATCGCATATGATATGTATATATTAAATTACATAATTTTTATACGGAATTGACTATATATAATCATATCTAATTTGATATAGAAAGACCTATTTTTATTCTTTATTATATATTTGTAGCGAGTGTAGTCAGGTTTGACGATTTATCGTCATTTTGATGATTTTTAGTACCAAAAATAACTAAATGACAATTGGACGATTTTTGCTTGCAAAATGACGATTTTTTGACAAAAGTTTAAGATGTCAGCAAAACATAAAAAATCACCAGCTTTATTTGTGGATTTTTATTATTTCATTAAAATAATTATGACCTCTTCGGTCCTGGCGTGCAGCCCGCTGGACGTATTTTATGATATTTGTGAAAAGTTTTACCAAATTATGACCATTTGTGCAGATAGCTGGAAACAATGTTTTTTAAATCGTTAAGCAAGTTTTTAACTATCTGGCATCTACAAAAGCACATGTGGAAAATTTTCTATCAGTTGCATCAGCATTCGGTATTTGCCTACAAGCTCCTAAAAAAGTGAATTTTTTAACGGTTTTAATCTAGTTTTTACCTGTAATTGTTTTCGATTGACTGAATAGACTTCTTTCCCGTATCTTCATAGTAAAGGTAAGCAATTTGATGTAAACTGTGGCCCATAATTAATGAAAATGTATTCTGTCCAGCTGGCTGCACGTTTGTAATAAGTGCTAAAAAAAATGGTAAAAAAAGGACTGACAGAGCAACAGCTGTTTGAGTTATTGATGGAAAGTGATTTGGAAGACTTTTCAGACGATGAAGGCGAAAACGAAATTTTTGATACCATTTTAGAGGACCAAGGGGAAGAGGATGTTGCCCCCGAAGCTGTGGAAGAAGTGCCCGAAATATTAGAGAGCACAATAAGAAATTTAAAATGGGTTTCGAAAAAATTCATTTCTAACTATGTTGACATGAATGATGAAACATGGGAAGTAGGCGAAAGGATAAATTGGACACCTTTTGATTATTTTAACCAGTACTTTGACGATGATTTTTGGACACTTGTATGTCAACAAAGTAATGCCTATGCTTTGCAATGCAATAAAAACTTAAATTCAACTCGTGATGAATACAAACAATTAGTTGGTGCCCATATCGTTGCCGGTTACATGAAACTACCTCGAATTAGGATGTATTATCGACCATCCATAAGGGTTCCAGCCGTGACAAAGCTACCAAGAGATCGCTTATTTAAACTACGGAATCATATGCACTTTGTTGACAACTTGGCAGTTACACACGCCGAAAAAGAGAAAAACAGGCTATGGAAAGTACAACCTGCAATTGATGCAGTTCTTAAAACGTGTCGATCTCTTTCAAAGCCAAAAAAATTGAGCGTGAATGAACAAATGATCCCCTTCACTGGAACAACTCCCCTTCACTGGAACAACTCAACTCAAGGGAAAGCCGAATCCAGTTGGCCTCAAAAACTTTGTTTTGGCTTCCCCGGACGGACTTGTGCTAGATTTTTTTATTTACCAGGGAGCAAAAACTTGGCCCAATGAAAAACCAAATCCGACTTTGGGCATTGGAGGTACGGTGGTGGAAAAACTTACCGAAAATGTGTCTCAGGGAAGCGAAGTGTTTATGGATCGTTATTTCACTTCCAGCAATTTGGTACACTTTCTTTTAGAGAAAAGTATTTACGCCACAGGCACCATACAACAAAATAGATTACCTAAAAATCTGCGATCAAAGCTGTCAACGGACAAAGTCCTTTTTAAAAAAGGAAGAGGTAGTTTCGATGAATTCGTAAGGCAAGACGATAAAATATCTGTAATAAAGTGGATGGATAACAAATCGGTATACTTAGCGACTACCGCGGTCGGATCAGAACCATAGCTGTTAAGTAATGATTACTAATCATAATAATTAGTAATTAGATTATTTTTTTTTTGAAAGGTGAAGTAATGATTATATTACGATTATTTTCAGATTCGCACGATTACTAATTGATTACGATTACAGATAATCCAAAAATAATCAAGATTAATAAAAATTACGAGAAAATAATCAAAAATAATAAAAAGTAATCAAAAATAATTCGACTACTTTCAAAGATTACTTTTAATTGTTTTTAATTATTTTTTTATTTTGCGAAATTATGGCAATACTGTCGCAAATACATTTTTCTTAATTTCTTTTATATGAGTCATTTCATGTCAGACCGTACGATTTTTGCTAAAAATTGACTTTGATGTCTCCGATGTCTTTAAAAATTTTAGTACGTATTCATCATTTATTAAGTGAGGAATCACGACCGGCCCTAAAAAAAGTCTGTGTGAATTCACGAAAAATAATTTTCAAAGAAGAATTTTACACAGAAGCAGAAAAAGTTAGTTTTAAAGTTTTTAAATAAAGCGTACTATGTATTTATAATTTTTACTGTTAGATTTCCGATAAAGACAACTTGTGCTAAGTGTGTTGCATGTCATCGAGTGATAAGAGGGAGCAGTGAAGTGACTTCAAATTTCGTCAAACATTTGCAAGTCAAGCATAGTGAACTTTTTAAAACATATAAAAGTTATAAAACAGGTAGCCGTTTTGGCGGTAGAATGCAATCTGAGTTCGATGGTCAACTGTTACATGCAATTGATTGATTGTTCATTACCCCTTTCCATTCTGGAAAAGAAATCCTTTATAGATCTTTTTCAAAGTACAGGTATGAAGGTGATGTGCAGGCAAACAGCGGTTAAGAAATTGGAAACAAAATATACCATCATGATGTAAAATGTTAAAGAAAGCATGATTTTTTTAAAATATTTTTGTACCACAGGAGATGTTTGGTCTGGAAATCATAGAAGCTTCCTTGGATATACTTGTCATTGGCTTACAGATACTTTCGAATGCAAAGCGGCAGCTTTGGCATGTAGAAGAATGTGTGGAGCACACACCGCCGAAAATATTGCGCAGATGATTACTGAAATCCAGAGACCGAAAATAACAGTTATCCCGAAAACTTTAACTCAAAAACTCTCTATGTTAGAGTCAACGGAGACGTATACTATTATATACCAATCGATTCGTATTGAAGTGCTCTTTCAGAATCTATGATCTTAAGAAAACGATCTCAACTCCACAGTTAAGAGTTATTTTTCAACGAAAAAATAAAAGGTTGGATGAAACTCTTAAGAAGAGGAGTTTTATTTTGAAACTCATTTAAGGAGTTTTATTTTTTCCGTCTAAAAAAAATTCATGTTGTTTATTTTCTTCTTTTTTTATTGACCTTATTTGCTATAATGTGTGTAGTAATTTATTTGTTTAATTTAACGAACATAACTTTTTCTAAACTTTCTGCGGAAAGATTTGACCGCAGGTCGCTCAATATCAATTTAAGAGCAGAGAATGCTCTTTCCACGCTTACGCTATACAATTACGGATAGTGTATTCTTTTAGCCTCCCAGAACTCAAAAAGAGGTTTATCAATCGATAAGGGCCTTGGAGAAAAATTGTCGATTTCATAGAAAGCTTTTTTTTCATCCTCATTATCACTTCCTTCGCATTCTTGAAATAAAGAAATAAACATATAAGAAATAAAACAACAACCACTTAATAATAGGAATCAAACAATAACAAATTAAAAACCCGCATGTTTTCATTTTAATGAAGATTTTTTCAATTGCAATGCAAGTGATTAGATTACACTGCCTAACAAATTGTAATGATCTGGCAAGCGGCAAGCTTTGAGTGTCAATTTATATAAAACGAGTTTTATTCTCTGACGGAAAAAATAAAACTACTCAAATGAGTTCTAAAATAAAACTCCTCAAATGAGTTTTATTTTAGACGGACAAAATGAAACTCCTCAAAAGAGTTTTATTTAATGAAGGCGAAATAAAACTCTCTTCTTAAGAGTTTCATCCGATCTTTTATTTTTACGTTGAAAAATAACTGTTTTGGATGTTTTTTTTTCTTTTTACAAAGGAACTTTTTTGATATTGCTTATAACCGTTACGGTCCCTGCTGAAATCAACACTGCCTTTCGTTTGAACAGCTCAAACATTGTTTTGACCATTACGGACCACGGTTCAAATTTTGTAAAAGCGTTCAGAGATTACGGTGAGGGAAATGACTTTTTCGAAGATGAAATTAATGACGAAATGCCAGTCTTGATAATGAAAGGTTGTTGCCTACACATCAGAGATGTTGCACCCATACTCTGAATTTGCTTGCTTCAACCGATTTCGATAAAATTTTAAAAACTGAGCAGCCACTGTATATCCAGCATAAGATGGTAAGTTGCAGAACAAAACATATTCTTTGGCATTAAAAAATAATCGTTAAAATTCGTCAACATTATTAAAAATCGTCAAAATGAAAAAAAATCGTTAAAATTAGAAAAAATCGTCTAAATTATTAAAAATCGTCAAAATTTGAAAAAATCGTCAAAATTATTAAAATTATTAAAAATCGTCAAAATTTGAAAAATCGTATTCTGAATGTATTTGCTTCTCTTTATTATTTTTTTTCACGTATTTTTCCCTTTTTTGTTGATTCAGGAAGTACTAAAATTGTTATTGATTGTTTTGTTATTGAAGTGAATATACCTATATTTTTTATACAAAAACTATCTAATTTTGTTTTATTTGTTCAGAATTTTTTTACATTGTAAATGCAAATTTTTGAAAATAAAATGTATGTATAAAATGATGTAAATTCAAAATTTTTAAAAGATAATCTAAAATAATCAAAAATAATCCTCGATAGTAGTCGAATTATTTTTTGATTACTTTTGATTATTTTTGATTATTTTCTCGTAATCCTAATTAATCTTGATTATTTTGGGATTATTTGTAATCATAATTAATTAACAATCAGGAATTGTTCAAAAGAGAATTATGTAATCAATATTTAAAATGTAATCTAATTGATTACTAATCGTAATCCAAATTTAACAGCTCTGCTAGTATCCTAATTTTGTTTTATTTGTTCAGAATTTTTTTTACATTGTAAATTCATATTTTTCAAAATAAAATGTTTGTATAAAATGATGTAAATTCAAAATTTTTAAAAAATAATCTAAAATAATCAAGAATAATCCGTGAAAGTAGTCAATTATTTTTTTGATTACTTTTGATTATTTTTGATTATTTTCTCGTAATCCTAATTAATCTTGATTATTTTTGGATTATTTGTAATCATAATTAATTAAAAATCAGGAATTGTTCAAAAGAGAATTATGTAATCAATACCATTATTTTTAAAATGTAATCTAATTGATTACTAATCGTAATCCAAATTTAACAGCTCTGATCAGAACCAATCCAAACAGTTCGACGATGGGATAAGCGCCAAAAAAATACATAGATGTTAATTGCCCAAATGTAGTTAAAAGGTACAATACATCAATGGGAGGTGTTGACCTTGCAGATAGGCTAATATCATACTATCGCATTGCGATTCGCACAAAAAAGTGGCCCGTAAAGGTATTTTGGCACTTGGTTGATTTAGCTTTATCTAATTGCTGGATTACTTACAAAAAGGACAAGCTTGCTTGTGGTGCCAATAGAAAGGAGCTTATGGACTTGCTACATTTTAAGCTTTACGTTGGGGAATGTTTCTCTGCTTGTGCCAGTACAATGAAAGTAACTAGATCCATACGCGACGTTGATGGCAGTTCTAGCGAAGAGCATGAACCTCCCAAGAAAAAGGCTATGTTACCAAATCCACTGCCACCAAGGGATGTCCGACTTTCTGAAAATAGACATCTGCCTGTATGCGGAGTCGAAGATAAAATAAATATATGAGATGCCGCAAAGAGGGCTGCCAACAAAAAACGCGATTCAAGTGCACTTCTTGCAATATATTTCTCTGCATTGCCAAAGAAAGACAATGCTTTTTTGAATTTCATTCTTAAATCATTTTTTCAATTAATATTTTCTAATTTTTTTATTATTTATTATTGATTTGTAATGAATTAATGCATAATTTTTGTTTTACTGCCCAAATAAATTGAACTTTATAAAAATTTATATTAAACTTTATACGTTCCAAATGTCCAGCTGGCTGCACCTGCCATATCTCCATTGTCCTGCACCTGGCAAGAAAAATTTTTACTAATTTTTCTAAATTGAATGCAGCCAGATTTTGAACAAAATAAGCAATTAAAAAATTAAACGAAATAGCAATAATAAAGATTTGTCATTCTCATTTGGCTTCAAATCGCCAATAAATAACCTATGCCAATTAAGTAGTTGTCCAATTTTAATAGGCTCGTAGTCAAAAAACACAGATGAACATTAATGATTCCTTATATAAACATATAAGAATGGTTTATGAATACATATGAATGATGTATGGATATATGTGGATATGTACACTCAAAAAAATAAGTCAGTAGAAAAGTTAGTAAAACGTCTTGTAAATCAGATATACTATTTTTCAGCAAATATTTTGCTAACATTGAAATTGAATTAGATGTCACGGCATGACTAGGAAAATTATACTAAAAAGTTTAACTCTAGTAAGACATATACAAAAATCAAACATGGACGATTTTTGTATCTGTTTTTCAGACATAAAACAAAATTGTGGATTGAAACAATTTAAATTTTGCGTTGTCACCGGCTTGTGAAAGTAATTGTATATTTATTAAATAAAAGACAAAATAAAATATTTTAATTTAATAAAGAAAGATTAAATGTGTATTTGTAAACCAAATGTTTATAGAGATTAATAATCTAGTGTGGTCAAATTGCAAAAAAAAAAAAAAAAAAATATTCAGCAAGTAGACAAACTAAAGCGACAAAGCGACAAAGACACACAGATTTTTATGTTTCGTTTTTCTTATTACCAAAAAAAGGGTTGTACAGTGGACTCGCAGAAACGTGAACATCCAGTAACATAAACGTCCCAGAAACATGAACACTTTTTTTACATTGACTATTCCAAAACGTGAACAAAGTTCAATAGCTCTAAAACGTGAACACATTTTTTATGAAAAATGTTTCTATTTCTTCAATATTTTAGTAATTTGGGTAATTCCCGAATAATAATTTCACCACGTTCTTATAGTAAACACCTTTTCTAACGTGAACAAAAAGCTCATTAAATATTTTCCTGTATCTCCGAATTTAAGAACTTTTTATATAAAAATTGTTTTAAAACGTATAGAATTAAATTTAAATGGAATTAGCAGTTATTTTTATAGTAAATCTATTAGAAATTAAGAGATGTTAAATATCAAAAACGTATTAAAATCAATAATTTGGGTATGCAAAAATTGTCTTAGATTCTGAATTTGGTCTATTTAAAAAAGTCACAGAATTAGAAAGTTTTCTAATACGAAAAATTTCTTAAAGTGTTAATATTTTTCTATAGGCAAGTGTCTGAATATTGAAAAAAATTTTCTAAAAATATATGTTTGAATTTCAGAATTTTTCAGGAGAAAAATATTTAAAATCTTTGCATATTTTATTTTTTTGTTAAATAATCAACATAATGATTGGTTCTGAAGTACTTGGAATAGAATTTATTCTAAGTGGATCAATTCTGTAGTAAAATCAGAAACGCGAACACCCCTTGCAAAAATTAGTTCACGTTTTTGAGAGTTCACTGCATGTATAATATACAATATTCATTGTATATGTTATATTTTGTTATTTTTTTCGTTTTGTTTCTATAATTATCTGCAGCATTTGCGTTCCTTTAAAATATAGAATCTTTTAGACAACCATTGATGTAAGTAGTTGAAACATAATTTTGTTTATGTTATATATAATTATTTCTATTTTTTTATATATTGTAACGAATTGCAAATTATTTTTAAAAGAATCACAAAAATATGTTTTTATGATTTTCAGCAAATAAATTAACTAAAGTATAATTTTTCTACAAATTTTTTGAGTTTATTTCAGTCTACTAATATTCAGCAAAAATTTTATTAATTTTTAGCAAGGGTATTTTAATTTCTAATCCACTGAGTGTTAGAAAAACTTTTGCTGAATCTACTAATTTTGTTGCTAAAAATCAGCTCGCTGATTTTCAGCAAAATATTTTGCTGACATTAGCAACTTTTTTGCAAGCATCCTCCTGACTAAAATTTTGCTGACTCTGCAAAATTTTTTGCTGACTTTACTAACTATTTTTTTGAGTGTATGAAGCATGTGTGTTCAAGTATGGGTTCATTTTTAACAGGATAGTTAAAAGAATTGTAAATATATTATGGATTTAACCACATTAGAGTTATATCTGCATAGCAGAATTCCTTTAATTCATGTTAAAACTTTGAAGCTTTACTGATTTTAAGGACTTTGTACTAATTTTGTTGCTGATTTTAGCAAATTATGTTACTAATTTTTGAACACCGGTTGCTAAATTTAGCAAAAATTTAGCTTTTCACAAAAAAAATTATATTAAATAAATAAAATTCTTTATTACAGAGTTAAAAATAAAATAATGTTCATCTATTAGAAAAAAGTGCAAAGGATTGAAAAACAAAGTGTTATTATTTTACTTTTTAAATTTTTATTCTGTGAAATTCTATTGTATGTACTAAAATGTAGCAAATTTTTTTCTGATTTTAACAAATTAATTTTAAATTTCAGTTTACTGAAATTTTACTAAAATTTAGTTGCGGTTACTAATGTTTCTACTAATTTAATTTTACTACCATTCAGCAGAGATGTGTCACCAAATTTAGCAAAAAATACCGCAAGGCTCAAAATAGTTAAATTTCCCGTAATAACAGCAAAATTTTCAGTAGCCATTACAGATTTTTTTTTAGTGTAGCGTAGACGCTGATATTTTATTTTTAGGTCGGTTAGAAAGTGGTAAAAAATACTAACAACAGTTTAAAACAAAAAAAAGTGGCAACATAAATATTTAAATACAACGTAGATTAGAAGACCATTAAAATAAGCTACGAGGGCGGATCAATAAGTCCGTGACTTTTTGAATAAAACGCATTTTTTTTTTGCAAAAAAAATTGGTTTTCAACATAATCTCCTTTTAGCTCAATACACTTAGTCCAACGTTTCTCCAATTTTTGTATCCCTTCCAAAAAATATGATTTTTTCGAGGTCCATAAAATAGGCATTTCTTGGCATATGGAGTCGTTTTTTTTTGAATCCTCGTGAAATCGGTCCAGTAAGTTGGCATAATATTCGCCGTTTATTGTTTTTCCCTTTTGAAGGTAATCGATGTGGATTACCCCGCGTGCATCCCAAAAAACTGTTGCCATCACCTTATTGGCCACGATTACGTTTATGGTAAATTGAGAGCAAACGCGGCACCCATCTTGCAGACAGCTTTCTTAAACCCAACTTATCATTTAAAAGTGAAACCACACTGCCTGCCATATGAAATGCCTATGGCATCAACAATCTCACTCACTTTTACTCTTCGATCGTGGATTTTTTCGACATTTTCGGGTGTATTGACCTCAATTGGCCGTCCAGAACGTTCAGCGTCATTTATACTTGTGCGACCACAACGAAAGTCAGTAACCCACTTATTTACCATTGAAATCGATGATGCAGAGTCCCCCCATAGTATTTATCAAGCTTTTCCTTGGTTTGATTGACGTTTTTTTTTCGCAAAAAATAATGTTTAATGAGAACCCGAAATTCACCTCTTTTCCATTTTTAAAAAAATCCACGAGGTTGTATGTTTTGAACAGCTGTTTAAAACGCAAATTATTTATTTTTATTTATTTATTTATTTGAATTGCTCCATAAACAAGACTAAAAGTCTTATTTTGCAGTATGGAACTGATGATTGAAAAATTATAAGATCATTAATTAATAACTTAATAACTAATTACAATTTTTATATGGAAAAGAAAAAACAATTTAAATTAAACAAGATGAACAAAACAAAAAAAACTAAATAAAAAATTTAAATAAATTTAAATAATTTAATTTATCAAATAATTATGTTTGATTTTCTTATGCCGAAAACAGTTTAAAAATATTTTCTTTAAATTTTCGTGCGTTTACTTAAAAGTTGAGAGCTGTGGGGTATAGAATTCCAGAGAGATACTGCGAATATGTAGAAATGCCACTCCGAAATTAAACTTTTGTATCTAAATGATCTAAGTCTTTTTCCCCTGCTTATATCTGAAATAACAAGTTTGCTGTACAGATGATCAGGTATGTGGGTATATATTATTTTATGTAAAAAAAACTAAAACTCTAATGTTTAGTAGATTATTTAAAGAAAGGCCATATAGATTAATATAAATTAAATGACGGAACTTGCTCAAAATTTGGTAGTAGTCTATTAACAGGTTGTACTTGATGGGAGCAGTGTTGTATTGCATATAACTACGAGGGAAGTTCGAAAAAGTCACGGACTTATTGATCCGCTCTCGTATCAAAATCGGTTACATCGTTTTGAAAATATATCAATTTAAATATAGACATCTCTGTTAAAAATGAACATATATTTAGTTTCCTTTAATTTTTATTTAATTTTTATTTAAATTTTTTCCAAAAATATATGTCAATTATTTTTAAAATATGAAAACATCTGCCAAATTTCAAAGCTAACAAAAATCGTGATGAAAAAAATCGTCTTTAACCAAACCAGTAAATCATTTTTATAGTTCTTTTTTTTTATTTACATACTCTTTAGAATTCAGTTCAAAATACATGTAATTGTGATTTACGTATACACTCACAATATTTTGTCCGTAAAGACTACTGAATAAACCATTAAATCAACTGAAAATCAGTTAAAAACAGGACTACTTACTTTTCGTTTAAAACAATTGTATTTTTTAGTTTATTTTCAACTGTTGAAAAATTAACTGACAAAATCCATAAAAACAATAGATTGTTTTCGTTTATTTCAATACTCAATATAACATAACAACTTTTTGTTTTGAATAGAAAATTTAACTGAATATTTTAACTATAACGGAAAGTCCGTTTTTTTGTTTATTTGTTTTGTTGAATAACAGACAGAACGTTAAAAAATATATTTCTTTGTTAATTTAACTGTATATTCCATTGAAACAACTTTACCGATTAAACTTTTAAATAACTGTTGATTTTTTTATGGAAAAGTTCTTGTGAGTGTAATAAAGAGTAAAAGTTATCGACAATGTTTATAATAAAACGTCTGTCAGCAAAAGGTTTTGGTATTCAATTAAATTCTGATATTAAAAATGATCTATACTTTAGAGATATTTTCAGATATTTTACAAGTTTTTGTCCAATCTTCTTCTTCTAGTCCATCTAGTATACAATGAATTTCAGCTTCTTCCAAAAAAGGTTTTCCAAAGATGCAAGTTCTAAGTTCTTTTAACGCTGGGCATCTTCCGCAAAAATGTTGCATTGTTTCATGTTCTTGCAGATTACACATTGTACAAACTTCCTGCTTTCATTAGCGTTTTCATTTCCATGGTATCTGTTTGCATTGAGCCTTATCATTCCACTTCTTGCTTTGAACACCCAGGTGATTTTTTCAAGATTATAGTTTTTGCTAATGTATAGTTGCGATTTAAATATTTGTAACTTCTAGTACTATATTCAGCTTGTTGCATTCTTTTATTCCATGTATTAATTTTCATAGAACTTAGAAGATTTGAACTGAAATATTTCCATTGCGTGGTTGCCGGGCCATTGCAAATTAAATTTTAGAACCAACTCTTTTAATTTATTACAAACAATAGTTCTTGTCTAAATAATATTTTTGATAAAAAATTTGGTAAACTGTTTTCATTGTGTTCAAATAAAGCTTTACTAATATATTGGAGATGTAAAGCCATCGTACACACAGAGAAATAAAATGCCAAACGAATTGAAAAGTGTAATTTAATGGTAACAACTTATAAATTCAGTTAGTACAACGATATTTTCATTCGATTTCTGAATATGTTGGGTGTTGCACCTGAAGCTCTGTTGACTTAACCGAATTTTGTTGTGAAAACTAATATTAAGTTGTGTCAACCTACTGAAATTCGTAATAACTGAATATGAGTCATAGTAACCGAATTTCAGTTGGCAAATAGCTTAATTGTTCTCTATGTGTATAAATATGGTTGTCTTCAGCATTAGTTTCTAACATAAGAATATAATTTGGGATATCTGCTGGAAGCCTTAATATTTTTTTGATAAAATAACGTTGAAGTTTATCAATCTCTTCAACGTGTGTAAAACCCCATATCTGTGAGGCATACGATTGGATTGAACGGCATACAGCTAAAAACACCTTCCACTTCATTTCCAAAGTAATACGACTTTTTGACAAAAAGCTTTGCCAAGTTGCATTAATAGCCATTTTTGCCTGTTTATTACGCTTTTCAATATGTTTACCAAACGTCAATTTAGGAGTAAAAATCACGCCCGGATATGTAAATTCAGTGGCAATTTTAACTTCAGAATTGTTAAAGAACCATTTTCCATAATCACTTTTAAAAAAACAATTTTCTTTCTACATATAAAACATTTTTCAAAAAAATTGAAAATTTTTCACAAACATTTTTCATACAGAAAGCTTTTGTTGTTGTTAATAGTGTGTTGCCAGAGAAGTTTATTTTGTGATAATATTTAACAGATAATTTTATTAATATTTTTTTAATACGACTACGAATATTACATTCTGAAACCCCAACTTCTACTTTTTAATCGCTCCATAAATTTTGATTAACTTCATTGTCAAAACTTTGAATAATTTTAAAGTTTTTAAAAAAGCATTTCATGGTACTTACACTCGAACCTTTATTGTATTAAAATTGAACAACTTTTGTTAAGCAAATGAAATATTAAAAAACATTTATCAAAACTTCATGATAAACATTTCAAAATGAAACATACCAGCACGTTTAGAAAACACCTGAGTTAATGAAAAATTCCAAAAATGAATAATGTTTTTGATACATATCGCGGTGAAGGAATGAGTTAACCATGTACTCGTACTTACACCACCACATACTACACATCAGTGGCGTTCCGAGGATTTTTTTCGGTGCTGGGGGGGGGGGGGGGGTCCCAAAATATATTTTGTATAACAAATTGCAGATAGTTTAAAATATCGAAACGTAAAGTTACGCGAAGCTTTTAGAAGTTTTTAATACTGTTAGTAGTAGGTTTGCAGGTTGCCAGTGCTTGCAGGTTGCCATCCTCCTCCCCTATATTTCGGCATTCCAACGGTGTAATGCCCAAAATTCCGAGCGCATAAGCGCAATAACGCAGTGTTTGCTGTATATATAGATTTTAAATATTTTCGCGAAAATTTGAGGTGAATATTTTTGCAGTGTTGATTTTTCATTCACTTAACATGGTCCATGAAAAAATCCAAACATATCATTAATTTCATTTTTTTTATAAATTCTAAAACTTCATCAGAACACAGGTTGCCACCCCAATATTTTCCTCCGGTTCAGACTGATATTAAATATTTTTAAACAAACATTACTAATTAGACCCAAAAGCTGATGAAAACACATATTTAAAATGTTATAAAAAGAATACTTAACCTTTATATAAAGAAAAAAATTTTCGATTTACCTTTGGATTACGCTACTCGACAATGTTTTTACACAAACTTTCCAAAAAAATTGATTTTCATTGAATTACACAGTACAACACATGATTTCGGGACTCAATTCTGATAATTTTTTGTGAAAGTAGTCCCAAGAATAAGAACTTCTGCATCATTTGTTTTTTCAAGTTACATCAAATAAAATTTTAATAATTTTTTGAAGTTAGTAAGTTGAAGTCACGTTTTAGGCTCTTTTTAGTTCTAATTAGGTTTAGGCTCTAATTAGTTTCTGATTGTGTGATATTTACTTTGTCATTTAAATTGTCTTTGAGGCAAAAAAGAGATATTTTCACTAAGTTTTTTTTCTACTTTTTTTGTTATGGCAGCGCGACAAAAGAACAACCGCGCTGTTAAGGATTTTGATTAATTGCACGATGCAATTAAAGCAGATAATTTCAAATTAAAATGCAGGTTTTTAAAAATCAGTTTTTTAGAACAAATCGAAAACCGGATTTCTAAATTCGACCGATTTTTGGACACTCTTTATATTTTTCATTTTTGACACATGAATTAATATAATTTCACACACATAATTTTCTTGCGACAAACAAGTCTTGTAAACAACCGCGTTCTTTGAACTTTTTCAACAAAAAAATTTCATTTTGCATTTCAAAAAAAGCCAATTTGAATTTTTTTATGCTGCAACTTGAAAAAAATTATTTATTTTTCCAATTGCACTAACAGTAGAAAGCCAGTAAAAATGAGTAAAAATTACTAAAAATTAGTTCAATAAGCTAAATATTTGCTCACATCATAGCGAAAATAAATTTGTTACTTTTACAAAACTTTAGTTTTATCTGAGCTAAACTTTTTTCGCAAATTAATGTGCTAATACTATCAGCATATATTAAAGTTTTTCTTTTTTTTCGATAAAAAGAATAGAATAAAATTAGTTAGCATTTCTCTAAAACTACAAAAAAGTAGTTCAAAATTACAACAGTTGCGGGAAAAATTGTTATAATTGGTAGCTTTTTTTTGCTAAGCATTGTTTAAGTAAGAATACACTTATAATACTATGTAGGTAAAGGCCACTGCAAATGTAGTCAAAAACAAATGCAATTTCACTCAAAGAAAGAACGACTTACATTTTAGTAAATTCAACTAACATTCTCATTTGTTTTAGATTTTGTTTTTATGACCAATTTGATAATAATTTAGAATGATTTTTTTTCCGGGCTATAATGGTCAAGCAATATTTTAAAAGATGTGAATAAAACAAATTATTTCATCTCGTCACTCAACGTTTCGTTGGCTTTATTCCAACTTTCTCAAGAGTTTTTGACTTTATTAATTTCTGGCAACAAAACATAACAATATATTAATAAACCTTTTTATATTTGTACATTATTTCAAACTTACGATTTTATCCTTTACATTTGTAAAATATTAGATAAATATTAAAATAAAAACGGGACTTCACGACACAAATTTAAATAATAATCTTTAAAAATATAATCACAATTTATAAATAAATAAAATCACAGTTTACATTAAATTTTAATATCACAGAATTATCAACTTAAATGATCGCGATAGAATATTGCAGCTTCGTTTGGTCTTTGTCTTCTTTTGTATTAAGGGTGCTCGTTATTTTCTGTTGAATTCTTAAGCTTTCTAATGTGTATCTTTTATTTTCGTTCCTCTCCATATCTAATATTTTAACCTCCTTAATGTTTGCTTTGTGGTTGCTATCTTTAATATGTTGTGCTAAAGCTGTTGTCTCTTTTCCTTTTTTAATATCATTTTCATGTTCAGTCATTCTTACGCCTAATTTTCTTTTTGTTGTTCCTATGTAAACTTTGTTACACTGCTCCCTCTCGTTTCCATCGCACTTAATTTCATAAACTACATTATTCATTTTAGTTTGTCAATCTTTGTTTATTATGTGTAAACAGGTGCCTTAATGTAAAATTTGATTTGTGAGCAATACTGATTTTGTCATCGTTAATTATTTTCCTTAGAGTTTTACTCTCCGTTAATTTTGGGATAAATGGTACACTGTAAAAATTTGTGTCCGTTGTTTTCTCCACTTTGTTATTTTGTTTATTAGTCAGTTTATTGTTAATCAAACTGTTCGTTATGTAAGACGGGTAATTGTTTGTGGTAAGAATTTCTTTTATTTTTTTAATGTTTTCCTTTTTAAATCTATCATCACTCAAGTGTAAGGCTTTAGTTATTAAATTATTTGCGGTGTTGATTTTCATTTTATTTGGTTGAGTAGAATGAAAGTTGATAATTCGTCCTGATGCTGTTGGCTTTGTGTGCCAATTTGTGATTAGCTTTCCATTGTCGTTTATTATTTTCATATCTAAATAAGGTAATTCCATTTTTTGTTCTCGTTCTATTGTAAATTTTATTTTGTTATGATATGTGTTCAAAGTGTTCATTATAATTT
This sequence comes from Delia radicum, assembly GCA_021234595.1. Classification (NCBI taxonomy): domain Eukaryota; kingdom Metazoa; phylum Arthropoda; class Insecta; order Diptera; family Anthomyiidae; genus Delia; species Delia radicum. The sequence goes on from CM037855.1 coordinate 94,773,574, forward strand.
CCTCGTCTTTCTTTTTAATAACTGCAAAAAGATCATCTACGTATTTTGATAAAAGTTTTATTTCAACGTTGTGTGTTTTGAGCTTTTCAATTACATTATCTAATAATGTATCCAGAACTATGTCCGCAATAGTTGGGGATAAAGGATTCCCCATAGGCATACCGTAGGTTTGGTGGTAAAATTTACCATCATAAGTGAAGTAGTTGTTATCTACTAGGCAGAATTGTAGAAGTTTAAGAAACTGTGGCCTAGAAACTGTTGTGCAATTCTTGAGAGTTTCCCATTTGTCTAAAATGTTTCTTATTGCTAATTGTATAGGTATATTAGTAAATAATGATACCACGTCAAAAGATACTGTTATTTCGTCTTTCTCTAGAGTTATGTCTTCTATTCTTTCCTTTAATTGAATAGAGTTTTTAATATTATAAACGGGTGATATAAGCTCTTTTAATGTTTTTCCTATATATTTGGCGAGGTTGTAGCATGGTACTTTAAGAGATGAAGAGATAGGTCGAAGAGGCAAATTCTCTTTGTGAATTTTTGGAAGACCGTACAATTCTGGTGCTGCAGCTGCGTGATTTGTCATTTTTAATCTTTCAAATTTATTGATGTGTTTGTTTTTAAAAAGATCTGTGATTATATTGTTATTAATTTTTTGTAGTTTTTCCGTTGGGTCATCTCTTGTTCTCCTATATGTTGTCTTGTCATCCAATAAGTGGATCATTTTTGCCTTGTATTCGTCCCTGTATAATATAACCGTCTTATTTCCTTTGTCTGCGGTTGTTATCATTATTTTACCCCTGTGCTCCTTCAAAAATTTCTTTGTTTCTTCATATATGCTTAAAATGTATTTATCCTTCTCAGTGTTTCTCAATTTCCGTTTGTAGTTTGTAATCCTGTTTGCGATTTTTGATCTTATAATTTCTTTTTCAGTATCATCCTTTAAAGTTTGAACCCACTGTTCGATATCAGCTATAAGTGGAATTGGGCAAAAGTTATCTTTGTGGACTGGTAGTGCAAATTTGTTTCCTAGTGAAAGCATCCATTTTGTTTCCGTACTAAAATTTACTGAAGTATAATTTACAAACCATTCTTCATTAAAATGAAAATTAAATTTTCGAAATTTTTCTTCCTTTAGCTTTATAATTTTTGAAATGTGTGTTTGTTGTGTTTTTAATCTAACATTATTATATTTATTTAGTTGATCACTTTTAAATTTAATAAATTCTGTTTTGTTCAGTGTATTGCTAATTGTTTTTTCTATTTGTTTAATGTCCTTGCTTATTGACTTTGTGTTTATATGGGTCTCCCTAATCTCTACATTTAGATGTTTTAATGTTCAAAAAATGGACCACAATTGTAGTGAAAATGAACCACATGTTAGTAAAAAATAAATAGACATTAAATTTTTTTTTTTTAAATAACAAAAAATTACTGTAAAAAATTAATGTAAAATCATAAAACAGTCATTTGATGTGGTTTGTTTTTTTTTTTTAAATGAACTACCAGGTTAGTATAAAATTTAATTTTTTCTACAAATGACTGAAATTTACATTACAAATAAAGAAACTGTATTCACAACCCAACCAACTACATATTTTTAAGGCAGAAGTTCCCTGAGTGTATAAAGAAAAAACTATTAAATCTACAAAAATGTTGTTATATTAGAGTTAAACTTTAGTTAATCAATGAAAATGATAAAAAATCACAAAAAAATAAAATTTTCACATGCAAATAAAATTCAGACCTTCTAAAATCAGCAGTTTACAATTATTTAGAAAACATTTCTGTTAATTTTAGCAAAATATACTGGTATTCAGCAAAAATTTTTTTGATATTACGTTTTTTGTTTGCTAGTTTTTGTCTACAAATATTTATCCAAAGCTTTTGCTGATTTTAGCAGAGTAAATTGTTAATTCCAATTATTTAAAATTCAACTCAGATATAATTAAAATTTTGCTATTTTAACTGTTTTATTTTTGTTGTTATTATTTTATTAAAAATTAGCAAAAAAAAAAAAATTGGCTCATTAAATAAGTTTTTTCTGCCACGTAATTTTTAACTAAATTTTTATAACTTTTTCTGGTATTTTTAAAGGCTTATTTCTATAATTGTAACACTAGGTAAATTTTGGTATGCTTAATTAAATTTATAACTCATAAAAAGTTATAAATTCATAATACAAAATAAGTCGAAATCATTTAGGGGCGCCCGTACCCTTGGGCCCCCGCCTGGGTACGCCAATGCTACACATACATTCATATGGTTTTAGTTGATGTTATTTTTAATGCGTATTGTATGTGTATTAAATTACACTCACCTACATACACACGAACACACACAGACTCAACATAAAAAAGTGATAACTTTTAACAAAATAACTTTTGTTATTATTCATATCCATGTTGTACGCATAAATTTGTATAGACATACCCAGTGTAAAAACGGTGATGACATGTCATTACTTTTCTCGTTGCCAGTAATGACACCAGCTTACTCTCTGCATTACTTTAATTTTCCCATTATTTTAATACAAAAAATAATGCGTTACCCATAAGTACTTGTTTTTATCATTATTTAAAATATAAAGTAATAATCTAACATTTTTTTGGAAATCTATTTTTAGACTCCCTAGCCTACACTTGGAGTCCTAAATCACAAATAAAAGAGCCTTTAAACCTTCTGAAATTATAGCTAAAGGGTGGTTAAATTGTAAGGGCCGATGTTGAATGTGAACCACACCTAAACGCCAAGTTTTTTCCGAATTTTATTTGACATTTCTCTATTTCAGACTTACTCAATTTGAACCATGGAGAGATACACAATCCAACAACGTGTTAAAGTTATCCAGACTTATTATGAAAATGGGCGTTCAAATCAAAATGCATATCGTGCACTTCGTGATTTTTTTGGTCAATTTGATCGTCCAAATGTGCGTACAATCGCAAAAATCGTGGAAAAATTCGAGCAAACCGGGTCTGTAGAAGATGTGAGAACACCAGTGCATGCTCGTACAGCTCGTACTGCAGAAAATATTGCTGCTGTTCGCGATAGTGTGGCTGAAGAGCCGTCCACCTCAACTCGTCGTCGTGCCCAACAATTGCACATCTCAAGCTCGTCGTTGATGAACATTATGCATAAAGACTTGCATTTACACGCTTACAAGGTGCAATTGGCTCAAGAACTAAAGCCTCTTGACCATTCCAAACGTCGTGAATGGGCAGAATGGTGGCAAGAAATGGCAACAGTGGATGATCAATTTTCGAAGAAAATCATCTTCAGTGATGAGGCACATTTTCACCTCAGTGGATTCGTCAATAAACAGAATTGCCGCATTTGGGCGAATGAGAATCCAAGAGTGATTGTCGAAAAACCAATGCACCCACAAAGAGTGACTGTTTGGTGCGGTTTATGGGCTGGCGGCATCATCGGGCCGTATTTTTTCCAAAATGAGGCCGGTCAGGCAGTTACTGTGAATGGTGTTCGCTATCGTGAGATGATAACGAACTTTTTATGGCCCGAATTGGAAGATATGGATGTGGACGATATGGGATTTCAGCAGGACGGTGACACTTGCCACACAGCTAACGAAACAATGGCTCTTTTGCGCAACAAATTCAATGGCAGTGTTATCTCACGTAATGGCGATGTCAATTGGCCGCCAAGATCATGTGATTTGACAACCGTTGGACTTTTTTCTTTCGGGTTATTTGAAAGAAAAGGTGTACGTCGATAAGCCAGCAACAATTCAAGAGCTAAAGGATGAGATAATTCGGCACATTAACGGCATAGAACCTCCATTATGCCTCAGCGTCATCGAAAATTTGGACCATCGGATGGATTTGTGCCGCCGTGGTCGCGGCGCCCATTTGGCCGATATTTTGTTCCATACATAATTGAGTAATACCAATATATCATAATAAAATAAAATTACAATAATTTCCTAAATAGTTTGTGTTTTATTCAAAATCAACATCGGCCCTTGAAATTTAACCACCCTTTATATGAGGGCGTTTTTCTTTGGCGATGAATGCTCTTTCTGAGCATTATTTTATGACTCCTAAATATGACTATTATTGGAAATCTGAGCCCTTTATGAGTCATTTTGGAGGGTTGCAAAAATTTTAAAATTTTTTAAAATATGCTCATAAATAAGATTGAATTATGTTTAATTTATGTGTTAGAAATATGAGCGCTCCGAAAATTATAATATTTTAGATTCTTATATGAGTCATAATCTCTGAGCACTCAGAAATGTGTTGGGTGGGTCATTATTTTTTCACTTCTATTATTTTTTTCTACTTATCTTTGATTTTTTGTAAGCTGTAAAGTAATGACATTTTGTGCAAGCAAGTCATTTATGTTTTCATCTATCAAGTATAACATGCCGAGATAGCTTAGATGGTAGAGCAGTTGACTGACAACCCGGGTTCAAATCCCGTTTGGGCACATCTTATTAAAAACAAAAAAATTCTATAAAAAAATATTTATTCATTAAATTTAGTTTTTTTTTTAAATTTATTTTTAAACTCATCATTTTTGTCCATACTTGTAAGCATATAGGTAACTACATATTTTTCTATTTTTTGTAAGGTGGTTAGTATTGATATATCATTATTTTGCGCGACATCGCCATATAAACTAATGAGATTTGTAATGACAATTGTAAGTACTTGCCATTACCAAATATGTACTTATATAACCAGTTAATACTTTTCTACACTGGGATACAAATGCATTTATCAACATGAACATTAGGGTCATAACTTTTTGAATTTAAAATTCTTTGAATATCAAATTATTTGTCTCACGAGACCATAAAAAAATATTAAGAATTGACATAGTTCCAACTATTTCGCGATCGTTAAAAACGTTCATGCACCAAACACGAGTTTAAAATTTTTTAAATTTTTCTAATACTATCATTAATATAAAAACAAGAAATCTCACAATTTGGATGGTGGGCACGAAAAACTCGCGATAATATAACGCTATTTCGAGGATTCTTTTAGTAAATTAAATTTTCGTGTATATACCATAACTGTACACTCAGAGTAAAACAGAAATAAGTTTAATCAATTTTCGTCTAATGTAACAATATCATCAATATTTATGAAACATTTCAAAAACAACATGAATTATATTGACCATATGCATTTTTCTACACAAAAATAATGAAATCTTTACTAATACAAAATATCACTTATATATATACTGAAACATTTCATAAATATGATGAAATGGATTTTTATTTTTATGAAATGTATCATAAATACTATGAGTGTATCATATATGAACTTATTTCGTGAACTTATTTCACCAAAATTACCTAAAAAATTATTTTTATGATCAGAACAACAATACCCATATCGTAGTGCGATGAAGAAATTTTGTCAAAAAAGTTATAACCCTAATGAACATGTTTATATTTAATACAGATGATATCAAAGATAGCAAAAATAAACACCTTGTTTAATTTGACAATTTAATATTTAGGATTAAAAAAAATAAAAAAAAATTCAATTCGTATAACCAGGTTTCTGTTTAACACTCCAATGCCCAAACTGTACCCTGTGCACAAAAAGTTTGCTGACAAAACTTTGTTGTAAATGTTTTACTTTTAAGTTTTAAAAAATTAAATCCAAAAGTTTATTTTTCGATCTTTTATCATAAATTATGATGTGAGCAAGATTATTCAAGTTCAAAATAAATTATATTTTTAAGTGTAATAATTAAATATTTTTCTATAAAAATTAAATTTTTTTCTATAAAAATTATAATTTTTTTTTATAAAAAATAAAAAGCAGGTTAAACATTTTATTGTTTGTTATATATATTGGCCATTCCACTATAGATCGGCCAAAAACTGACCATGGACCTTCCGATCTAAATTATATTTTGCAAGCAAAATATATATTTTGCATGCAATGGAGCCACCTAAAAATTTCCGTTTTTATTTTCTTGAAATTCGAAAAAACCATGGTTTTATTCGCAATATTTTTTTTTTTTTTAAATACAAAATATTTAAAAAATGTGTAAGTTGGAACATTCGAAGATTCTGAAATACATATCCGATCATTATCATTTAAAATTGGAATTGTACACTCCGCTACTTTTATACTGCTGATTAATTTTGTTTCCAGCGTCCAAAAGAACTGCTAAAGCACCCATTTATGCGTCTCTGTTTTAAAAACTATACATTTAATTTAATTTTTTTTTGTATTTGAAGAATAAAAGAATCTACTAATTTAATTTTTAGCCATTTAAAGTCCAAAAATCTTAAAAATTAAATGTATAGTTTTAAAAGAGGATCATTTATACGGCGCCTAAACACTACATTTTTTAATTTCATCAAAATAAAAACAAACAACAAATTGTTGTTTTTTCTATTTAAACACGACGCAAGCTTTTTTTTTAACAATTCATTAATAACACGGTGCTACAAAAAAACAAAAAAATTGCAATCACTTTTCAAGTGACCTAGTGTAGGTTGTAAGTCTAGCTGAGTGTATTACAAAACCAGTTTGAGAAGTTTCAATATGCCCTCAAATTTTTAAGAGAACGGTAAAAGAGTATTTAAAGGAGTTCAAACCGATATTTTTTAAGAAAATACAATAATTTAATGAAAATATAATATTCAGATTCTGTTAGTAATTATGATGATGGAGAGCCACAGTTAGAATTAGAAATGGGGACAGGTACTACCAATTCAGATTCCAGCACATCACACGCGATTGATATTTTTTTAGATTCAAGTTAGAAAACTCATATGAACCGAAACACCTTTCATGCCATGTATGCAAGTAGTTTTAGATACACTGAAACATAACTTACCAAAAACTGACCCGGTTAAAAATATTAATATGGGGCTTTATATAGTCATGCATTATTTAATATGAGCGACATACAGTTTCATCAGAGAATCAGTTTCAATCTAATTGTATTTAATTAGATCCTATCTGATAAAACTTTATGTATATCAAATGTAATTGGATCCAAGAAATGGCGCTATAGAATTGTTTTAGATGGTTACAATTTTATTTAAATCTATTAGTTTTAAAATTATATATATAAGTCATATAGAATTGTATCCAAATTTTGATCTGATACGATTGTATCAAATAGAAAATCGGATATAATTGTACCAGTACCAATATTGAATACAATTATTTCTGATTTTAGTCAAATTCTAAACTGATACAAGCAAATAAATTTATTTACAATTTCAACTTATGGTATCGCTTCAAAACTGGGAAACGACAGATGAGTCTTGGTGATGGGAGGGGGGGAGTGGGGAATCTCTATCCAGCATCTAGAAGTAAAACCCGTCAACAACATCACCAATCAACCAGAAACAAACCAACGTCAACACCATCTTCCGCTTCCTTCGCTTCTTCGTCTGCCACCTGCACAACGATTTTTACTCAAGTCCCATTCAGTCTTTCTACGATAGTATTAAGACGTCGAGGTGTCATGAAGCTTCTTCCGCCATTCCAACTACCAACTTTTGCAACATTTCGCTCATTTTCTTCTTCTTCTTTCTTGGTTTGTTTTCTGGTCTACTGACCATATTGTCTAAAGACTTCACAAGCTTTCCGCCTTCAGTCGCTCTCCACAACCAGCTTCGTTTCAATACCGCCACCCATCGAGTATCACGTGTATACCTTGGACATGTATTAGTTCGCATCAATTTACAAGCAGAGGACTTTGTAAGACTTTGTAGCCGAAGCTACTTCCACTTGAGTCCCAAATACTCAGTAGTGATCACCATTTGATTGACGAGGACCACAAATACCCATCTGAAACCACAGATAGGACCGTAGGATCCTCGTCAATCTAGCCATGATCGTTAGCCGCCAAGTGCGTACCTCTATCGTCGTGCTAATAGAGGCCTCGCACTTGTCGTTGGCCAGGTGAAACCGACGTGGAGGTGATCTTAGGCTCTTGTTGCTAGCAAGAAACACAACTTTACACCTACTTGGAAACGACAGTTAAAACTAGAGATATCAGGAATAGTGTATTCGGCATTTAAACAGTTAAAACTAGAGATATCAGGAATAGTGTATTCGGCATTTTACCTAATACACTATTCCTGAATATTCAGCAATTGCCGAATAGTTCTATCATATATTTTCATATAAAAGCACACCGTACTTTAGATATAACTAGACGATACTTTTTTTAGATTTAAAAATCATCTCAAAACAATACAAACAGCGTTTTAAAGACATATTATGTGAATATTTTGATCTTGCCAGTTTTTCAGATAAAAATACATAATTTCAAGCTATTTAATTTTAACCGAATATTCAGCCGAATAGTGCTACTATTCGGTATTGGGCCGAATAATAAGAACATGCCGAATATACCGAATATTCGTGACATCTCTAGTTAAAATAACTGCATTTGGTGTTGAATTACTGCAATTATAGTTATTTTTAACTATTTAAAATCAACGACAAATGTTGTAAAAACAACCGCAAATGAAGTTAAAATGACATTCCCAAAAATGATGTATGTCTGCAAAGAATGCAATATTGTTTTAAAACATCAAAATGTGTGTTTTATTTGAGCCGGCTCATACACTCAAGTCTTCGGCTTATACACTCAAGTCTTCGGCTCATACACTCAAAAGAAAAGCTTCATAATATCTATGAAAACCTTCATTAATATATATATAATGAAAGCTTCATTGTTTTTCGTCCAGTGTTACTGCTCCATAAAAAAAATTTGTTAGTTATGTATTTCGGAATTATACCTGGATCCAATTTAATTGTGATACCAAAGTACACCAAAGTTCCAAAGTAGACTTTAAATTTTGTCCGTTTTGGTTTTTCGAAATATGAGCCATGATCTTAAAAACAAGATTGCTATTTTTTTATGGAATGATGAAGAAGTTGTGAAGAATGTTTCATAAATATTTATAAAAAATTTCATCTAATTTATGAAGTTTCATACATTTTCGTTCAATGAAACTTTTTTCCCTGAGTGTAAAATAACAACCATCATAAGTAACTTAGTAAACGTTTGGGTAAACCAGAATTCAAACGAAAACGAAATTTAAAAATTGATTTTACAGCAGTTTACAGATTTTTAAATGAACTATTGATGTGGGAGTATTTATCTGTCGATGGTAGTAAGTTGACAGCTCGTAATTCTTTTTTTTTCAACTTTTTTTTAAGACATTTGGCACATTAGAAGTCATTTGTTATCATTATATCAAATTTGTAAAATATTGTAAATTTATAGGTGTCAAATTATAACCATCGATATAGTTAATTAGTAAAGGGTGATTTTTTAAGAGCTTTCGGATTGGATTTAAAAAAAAAAAAACATAAAATTACGAGAAATGTATGAAATCTTTATATCAGTCGATGGAACGATCTATATTATTCAATGTTTAAAGATGATTTCATATAAATGCTGACCGCGCCTATGCCTAAAATGGTTCATACGCTGGGTCCAATTTTAGGCATACTCTCTCCAACATACCGGCCGGTATCTCACGAATAAATTCTCCCAGTGCGTCAACCGTTACGGGATTGTTCCTATAGACATGAGCCCCACAAAAAATAGTCTAAAGGCGTTAAATCACACGATCTAGGCGACCAATTGACCGGCTCCAAACGTGAAATAAACTGTTCACCGAAGTCGACTCTCAATTGGGCCATTGTTTCGCCTTGTTGAAACCACATGTCACCTAAGTCCAGCTCTTCCATTTTGGGCAAAAAAAAAAAAATTTTTAATCATCGAACGGTATCGCTCGCCATTCACAGTAACGATCCTGCCTTCGTCGTCTTTGAAAAAATACGGCCCAATGATGCCACCAGCTTATAATTCACACCAAACAGTGCATTTTTTTGGGATGTATTGACAGTTCTTGCAATGCTTCTGGCTGCAAATAAGGCAATTTAGCTTGTTTACGTATCCATTCAACCAGAAATGAGATTCGTCGCTGAAAACAATTTTCCGGTAAAAAGTGCATCTTTATCCAACTTTGCCAGCGCCTATTCACCAAAAGTTAGCCGTTGTGGTAGGTCGTGTGTCTTCAATTCTTGCACCAGGTGTATTTTCCACGTAGTGGAGTAACATCAACAATATTGACGTATTTAGCTGCAATATTTTCCCTCTGCGTATGCATGTTGGTGGTTTAATGTCCAATAATGTTAATATTCAGCGAAATTTAGTCACAAGATTCCGAATAGCCGCCTCAGAAGTTCGCCCAAACTGACCATAAATTGGAAGATGTGCACGATGCACTTTCTTAAGCGAGCATGAATTCTGATAATAAAATTCAATAATCTGCAAGCGTTGTTCGTTTGTAAGTCGATTTACGGTTAAATTATAGACCAAACTGAAAATGTTTAACAGTAAAATGTTACACGAAAACAGCTGAGCTGCCAGTGTTACCAAAAACAAAGTTGCTAAAAAATCACCCTTTATATACTCACGAAAAAAAGTTAAAATGTAATTTGGTTTGTTTTATGTTGATCCCCAAAATATTTCGTGTCTAGCAATAAGATCCCGTGAGCTGGACCGTTTTCAAAAAAGATATTTTTTTAGTTATCTAAGAGTTTAATGCTTTAACTAATGACAAAGTGTACACTATTAGTATCACATGAAAGCTTTTTTAAGGCACGTCAAATGGTATATAAAACATGTCAACGCATGTCCGGACATATCCTTTTCTCAATGATGTTCTTTAAAGAATTTGATTTTTTAAGGGTTTAGTACGGAGATTTTTGTCATTTAAATATCAAATTGACATATTTTAACCCTTAGTCGATTTAAGTAAATACGTGTTTCAGTTTTTTTTTGAAATTCGCACTAATTCTCGTTTTACAAAAAATACAATATAGTTGGAAAACTATATTTTAATCATGTCAATATCGGTATCACAATTTTTCTTTAGGCAAGCACATCATATATATATATATATATTAGAGTTATTCAAAAATAATTTTTTGCTTCTGATCTTTGGATATTATCACTTTTTTAAAGGTTTTTGCATCAATAACAATTATGGCGTACTTTTTTTTTCTAAATTCCATCTCCTTACCCGGCCTCTAGGCGACTGAAAACGCGGATTTTGAGTGACGTTTTTAAAATAACCAAAACTGTTGAAAATTTATAAAATTGCACTTGACTATTCGATTCTACAGGAAAAATCAAGAAGATAGGATTTTTCTTTACGCTTTTCTAATGTACCATGCAGCTATTAGGGTAGTCCAAAAAGTCATTTTTTTTAAAAAATATTTTTTAGATTTTTTTTTTAAACGCTCAATGAATATTTGGCTACCTCTGAGGAAGATGGTACAAAAATTTTTTTTTATCACAACCCGTTAAAAAGTTATTAAGCCCCAAATCATTATTCTTAAATGAAGACACAATAATTTATAGTTTTGTAATTCTTATACAAATTTGATTATTTATTTAAAACAACAATAAATATTAATTCAAATAATTTTTTTCCACCGCAGATAAAGCGAAACCATTTAAATTGTTTTTATTTTTCACTATACACGAATCATTCAGCCTTGAAATTTTACCAACAAGTTGTTCCGTGTAAATACTTGTTGATTGTATATTTTCAGATATTATTATATTTTTAGATTACGGACAGTAAGAAACCGGCATAAAACATCTAAATTAGTACACGACCGCACGTCTAAGTATAAAATGGGTAAATATATCAATATGTAATACATATTATGTATATTAAATTTAGAATATAATAGAAATACCTGGAATTCTTCTGATTCGTTTTTCAGTTAATATTAGCAAATCACTCATTTTAGATAACAATTGGGAAATTAAAAATGTTTGTGATTAAAAATTATATACAATGAAAATTTAAATAAAAGTAAAGGAAATGGCTACTATTGCACGAGTTTTTTTTAATTAAAAATAAAAACAATAAATAAAATTTAAAAATTGCAAAACTAAAAATTATGTTTATTCAGTTAAAAATAAAGATTTATGGTTGAATATCTTTTTAACGGATTGTGATAAAAAAAAAACTGTTTGCACCATCTTCCTCAAATGGAGCCAAACGTTCATTGTGCGTTTAAAAAAAAAATTAAAAAATATTTTTAAAAAAAAATTACTTTTTTGGACTACCCTAATAGCTGTATGGTACAATAGAACAGCGTAAAGAAAAATCCTATCTACTTGATTTTTCCTGTAGAATCGAATAGTCAAGTGCAATTTCTTAAATTTTCAACAGTTTTGGTTATTTTAAAAACGTCACTCAAAATCCGCGTTTTCAGGCGCCTAGAGGCCGGGTAAGGAGATGGAATTTTCCAAAAATAAAAACGCCATTATTTTTATTGATGCAAAAACCTTTAAAAAAGTGATGATATCCCAAAATCAAATTTTTTTGAATAACTCTAATATATATATGGAAATATTTTTGATTTTAGTAAATCTAGTGCATTTTCCTTGGTGCCCCGGAAAAAATTTTGAGAAAAATTTTGAGTTAATGAAATCTGCAAATGTATACGGTTTCTAGTTGATGTAAGTTTAAAACTGTGGCTTAGGAAAAACAATCCAATACACGGCATAACTTGTTTCGCGAACAAAAAAAATATACGTACACTGAGAGAAATATCCTAACTTCAGCAATGTATTTCTTCAAAGCTTTATTGAAAATTGTCACTGGAACTCGTCCATTTAAGCTTTTCGTAGAATCTATGAAACGTAAACCTATGAAAAGTAAATAAAGTAAATCAATTAATAAATTTGAAAACAAAAACTCTTTAGATTATTTGTTAGGACAATATCCTAATAAAGAACTATAGAGTATGGTCTCGAACTTGAATAATTTTCATTTTCATTGCACAATTAAATTTCGAAAAAACATAATTTTTATTTTTAATAAAAATGTTTAAACAAAAACAAGTGTGCAAATAAAAAGGAGGAAAAAAAACAGAAAACGTGTACTGAATATCTATCAAAGGTAGACCTTGCACATAACAAATACGTTTTTGTTTACGGGCTACTTATGGTCAGGTTGTATTTTTGATGTAAATAAAACAATCTATTTCATCTTTTTTCTCAACGTTTTGTCGGGTTTGTTTCCGACTTCCCCAGGAGAATATTTATTAAATAAATTCTGACAAATAGAAATAAATTACAAAATAAATTAGTGTTTTATTCTTAATCCTGGTATCACAGTTAACTCACGTTTATTTTCCTTTCACATCGTTTTGAAAATTTGAAAAATATATAAAAAACTGGACTTTACGACACAAATAATTTAATTATTTTAAAAAATAATCAAAAAAATGTAAATATCACAGAAAAATACCGACGAAACGTTGAGAAAAAAGATGAAATAGATTGTTTTATTTACATCAAAAATACAACCTGACCATAAGTAGCCCGTAAACAAATACATAAATTAATTCAAACTTGGTCATAAATACAAATATTATAAAATAAGTTTTCAATTTATTTTTGATCAATGGTAATAATCTTTAACTTCGAGCTCATATATTAGTTCTTATTTAGTGAGAAAACTAGTTTATATGAATGTTTGATGTTTTGCATAGGATTGTCACTTCTTTCAAAACGTGTTCTGATGATGGGAACCTAAAAAATTCGCGAAATAGATCTATCAACACATTCCTGAAAGTGGTCAATTAATAAATTTGAAAACAAAAACTCTATTGATTATTTGTTAGGACAATATCCTTATTAAGAAATATAGAGTATGGCCTCGAACTTGAATAATTTTCATTTTCATTGTAAATGTTTATAAAATGTTTGTAAAATTAATGAAAATCTCTATAAAACTAATGAATTATTCGGACATTGAAACTTTTTAGAATTTATGAAACAGTTTCATAAATTTTTTTAATATTAAGAAGTTCCTTGAATTAATAATACTCTTCATGAATGCTTTGAAAAATGTATTGGAACTAAGCCAATTAACCGCTTCATATGATTTTTTAAACAGTTTTATAGAAGTCCAAAATTAATGCAAGGCTACATTAAAATAATAAAACACTTTATAAAATAGAATTAAATCTTAAAACTATAGTTCGAAATGTATGAAAATTAATGAAACTATGAAAAACTATGACTATAAAGAAACAAAAAAATAAGTCTTTGAAATAATTTCATAGCTCTAAAGAAAATTTTCATTTAATTTGTGAAGAAATAATCTATAAAATCGAATTAATTGTTTTTATGAAACTATGAAATGTTATGAAAAAAAGTTTATGAAAAGTTTCTTAATATTAGTACAATTTCTTGGATATAATGAGATTCTTCATTGAATGTACAAATTGGTTCATTAATATCATGAAGTATAATTCTTTCAGCGTAGGATTTTATTTTTATATATATTGAGCTAAAATTGTTGCATTTAAAAAAAAATACATTTGTGAAATTTCAAATTCGCAAAAAAATGATTCGCAATAAAAGCACGTGGTGGAATTTTTTTCTTTAAGTCGAATTTTAATCCTTTCATCAACTAGAAACTCAGTCGGCTTGTAGACGGGATTAATTTAAATTATTTTCACACATAGATGATGCACTTGACTAAAAGAACGCATTTGCTTATATCGACTAAAGATTAAAATATGACAATTTGACATTTATATCGCAAAATCACAGTACAAACATTTTTTTTACAGAATATCCCTAAAAAAAGGATATGCCTGGATATGCTTTGTCATATTTTATATACAGAGAAAAAACTAAAAACGGGTTTCAATTAAAAAGTTTATTGAATCAATTAATATTTTAATTGATTTTGCACCTATCACGGCAATGATACTATCAATTAAAACTTTAATTAAAAATTAAGAAGGAAAAAAAGTTATAAATAATTTCTAGGGAAAAAAAATTTTGATACTCACAAAAAAAGTGTGTGAACGATACGTTGGTATGTGTATTTTTGGCACCGCTGAGTCTGTTTGTGTGTGTGCTTGTTTTGTTTGTAAACTTCAAATGTATTTGGTATTTTATACTGAAAATTTAATATTTAATCGTATAGAGTATGAAAAAAAAAATATGATAATTACGTCTAAAATAAAATATGTATTTATATATTTAAAAGTCAATTAAAATATTAATTGATTCAATCAAATATTTGTTTAAAAACAAATTAAATTTTTAATTAGATATTTTAGGTTGATAATTTTTTCTGTGTACAATTGGATGCGCCTTAAAAACTTTTCATATGATACTAATATTGTACACTTGTCTTTAGTTAAAGTACAAAATTCTTCGGAAAAACTAAAATAAATACGTTTTTTTAAAATTTGTCCAGCTCACGGGATCTTTATGTTAGAAGCGAAATATTTTGGAAACCATCATAAAACAAGCCAAGTTATGTTTTGAGCGGAGGACAAAACACCTTTTTGTTTTCCATACAAATTGAGTCGGTCTAATATATCCCAGTAAACATGACAATTTGGAAAAAACAATTATAGTGGAAAACATTATTTTCGTATTACTGAAAGGTGTCTTTCATCGGGAGAAACTGCTACCGCAACTGGACATTCATCCGCGACATATACAAAACAGAATTTTTTTTTTTTGTAATTAAGATGTTACCGCAATATCCTCTTCCTGACATTTTTCCCAAATGTTGCCAGGAATATTTATTACCCAATATTTCAATTAACTTGCTCTTAGGATATAAATGATTGTCCGCACCAAAGTTACCGCTATCGCTGCATTGTTGTTGTATTTTTCTTTCAAATGTGTGTGTGTACGTGTGAGCGCCAGTTGGTTTTTATAACACAAAAATCCCTTTTTGATTTATTGTTGCCATCATTTGAATAAAACGCAGCTGAGCAATCGAAACATATCAAATGCCTAAACTTCACTTTGATTATGTTTGTTTTGGGTGCCCCCACCTCTTCTAACCAGGAATTTATCATCATTAATGTGAATTGATATGGCTGCTTGTTTTTAACGCACTCACTGTTACACTAAAATAAAAATGTCAGTCCAAATTACCAGAAAGCCTATTTATTCAATACAAAAGTTGACGTTTAAAAAAAATCTGTTAAAATTTATAAAACTACTCACCAACATATTGCATATGGTTAAAAAGGTTAATTAAAATCGTATACTAAAAAAAGTTTTACAGTATAATCTACTGAAAATAACAGTTAATACAACTAACTATAAATTCAGTGAAAAAGGTGACAAAGGTAATTGCCATTAAATAACTAACAATGTACAGAAAGATATAATTCGGCCATTTCTTACTTAGTGTTCCAAATACAACGGAATTGGGAACAGGCATAAGCGACATAATATTGAGCTTAAGTTTTGCTTTTGAACCTTCCAAACACGCCGGGCCGGAAATATGACCACCCAAAATAGCTAACTTCTTGTATATAAAATTTTGAGTGCTTGCCACTAATTTTCTTCTAATCCGATTTTCAAAAAATTAACACATTTGCTAGTAGAGACTAACAAAAAAAAAAAAATTTCTTACATGTGTGGCCAATCTCTAATAGCTCCCGAGATAAACCCATTTGAAAATGTGAAATTCCAAATTTGGTCCGACTCAAGTTCAGTTTTTGGTGAATAGCGGGACGAAATCGTGGCCAATTTCTTTTTTTTAAATAGTGGCGATTTAACTAAATAAATTCTTGATTAAATAAAAAAATTAATTCAATATCTTGTTTCACTCAAAAACTACATTCGTTTAAAGTTTAAATTAAAAAAAAAAAAATAATTTTCACGATTTTTCACGAAAAAGCACCAACAGTCTTTTACCATCAGATAAATATTTTCGTTCTGAACATATACAGTGTGCATACTATTCTCAAAGGTCTAAAGTTACCACATTTTTAAGGCAAATATCAACTTTAACCCACTGTTAAAAATTGTACACGCCTCCAATTAGATAGCAGAAGCGGTTGTAGATACTCCAACATATACCTTTTTTATTGGGTAAGTCTCTTCCAAAACCCGCTTCAAATAAATTCGGACAAAAATTTGACATTGTTGACTTAAAGGTCTATTTAAGTCCAAAAAATTTTCGGTTTATGTCTATTATTTATTAAAGAGTGAACATTTACATTTTAACAAAAACCAACATTTTAACATTCTTAATAGGAGAACCCAAGTTTTTGTTCTACCAAGAGTGCTAAATGCGATTCTTTTCAAAAATATAGAAATCTACAGTTGATTTTTTTTCCAACGCTACCAAACATTTATATGATATGTTTATAACTTCTTAACAGGAAATCTTCAAACGTTACCCACTGAAAATATTTGTTATATTTCATTTTTAGACTGTCTTCAATCATGAAAGATATGAAATAAGAAATATTTGCATAAGAAGTAACTTTTGAAGATTTTCTGTTAAGGAGTTATAAACATGCCATATAAGTGTTTGGTATCGATGGAAAGGAAATTAAATGTAGATTACGAAATTTTTAAAAAGAATCTCAAATAGCACTATTGGCTATTGGTAGAACAAACACTTGGGAAATCCTAATAGGAAGTTAAAAATTTCCGTTTTTGTTAAAATGTAAATTTTCACTATTTAATAAAATATTTATTAATAGACCTTATCCAATGATTTTTAGGACTTAAATATACTTTTAAGTAAGCAATCCCACAATTCCTAATATAAAAAAATTATAATGTTTTACATTAACGTTGATATTTGCCTTAAAAATTTGGAAACTTAAGAAGGGGCTATGGGGAAAAGTATACACACAAAAAAATAGTTCAGAAAAATAATCAAAACCCGTTTATTGAAAACAAAAATTAAATTCAATAAACCTTCGTATTTGATTCAACAAATATGTTTATCAATTATGTGATAATTGAAATACATAAATGTTTTTTTGTATTTAATCTTAAATTTCCGAAGGAATCTGAAATATTTTATATATTTTTACAAACTTTTTTTTACGAAATTTCATCTAAAAAATCGTACAGCAAAATATGTACGGTTCGAAATGAAATTTTAAATTTAGAATAAAGTATCAAATTAATTGAGAATTAAAAATCTAATATAACAATATATTAGATTTTGGACTTGAGGTAGAAAAATATTCTAAATAAATATATGAAAATACAAAAAGTCCGAAAAAACTATTTTTAAAATTTTTAAATAAAAATTAAAACACATTTCATTTTATGTAAAACTTTAAAATATTGTTAAAGGTTTTCATATACTACAAATCTTCTAGCTCTTTAAAAATATGTTATTTTATGTTATTTTATAATTACATTTGTAATTTTTTTGCAAAATAAAATTAATTTAAAACCAATAACTTTTTTATTAAAATTTCCAAAAATTCAATAAAACATTTTATTGAATTGACAATTTGTTTATTTGATTATTTAAAAATTTTCAATAAACTTTTTTATCAAATCAATAACTTTTTTTTATCAAAAATAAAATTTAAATCAACAACTTTCGTTATCAAAAATAAAATTTAAATCAACAACTTTTTTTATTGAATATGTGAATTTAGTTTATCAAATATAAAATTTAAATCAACAACTTTGTTTATTGAATATGTGAATTTCGTTGTTGAATTAAAAACGAAATATTTTCAACAAATCACTTACAATTTTCTTTATTGAATATGTGAAAATCGTTGTTGTAGCAAAATCAACAACTTTCTTTATTGAATATGTGAATTTCGTATTCAAATATGAAAATCATTTTTTTGTGTGTACACAAATCAAAATTTTTTTAACACAACTCGCTTTGATAAAAAAAGGACGTTTCAGAATAGTATGCACTTTATATGTTCAGAAAGAAAATATTTGTCTGGATTTCAAGGACTGATGGTGATCAAATTTTGAATTTCACATATCGGAATATCTCGGGAACTATTAGAGATAACCTACACATGTAGTCTCTAGTAGCAGATTACAAATAGGTTAATTTTTTGAAAATCCGATTAGAAACACAAAAAAAAAAATGGTGAGCACTCAAAATTTTATATGCAAAAAGTTCGCTATTTTGGGTGGTCATATTGCAGACCCCAGGGTATCTGGAAGGCTTAAGCTCAAAATTATGTCACTTTTGGCTTTTCCAAATTTTATTAAGTAAGAAATGGCCGAATTATTTCCAAAAATTTTGTGGTATATCCCACTGTGCTATGTCGTAAAAATAACTAACAATTTGAAACAACTGTAAAAATTGTTAAAAACTACTAATTTTCAACAGTTATTTTTTTTGGAATTTTAAGTTTATTTTCTAATAAAAAAAATTACAAATAAAAATTTGTATTTCCTACATTCTACACAGAAAAAACTAAAAGCGGGGTTTAATTAAATAATTTATTGAATAAATTAATATTTTAATTGATTTTGGACCTATCACGGCAATGATAATATTAATTAAAACTTTTATTGAAAATTAAAAAGACAAAAAGCTATAAATAACTATCAACAAATATTTTAATTATTATTTGCAAACTATGAACATATCAATAATAACAAATATAAACGAGAATTTTTAAAAACCCGACATATGGCCGTAATTTCAAGCAATATATACCTACTGGTGCTTAGATACCTACCGTGTACACGAACAAAATCGGGTAGGTATCTAAGCACCGGTAGGTATCTATTGCTTGAAATTACGGGCAATAGTCTTCAATTTTTAAATAACTAACAAACATTAACAAAATTACTAAAAATAACTGCTTTAAACAACTGTTGCAAACATACAGTATTTCTCTTCAGTTTTTTTAATAACTGTAATAATAGTTGTTGTTTATTACTTCATAGAAGAACAAGTGTAATTGCAGCTAAAAACAACAACTACTGATTGCTACACAAACAACTGTCATATAGTAACTGTAGAACTTTTTTGAGTGTATAATTTAAGTCAGTTTTTTAGATATTTTTTTTGAGCTGTCATATTATTGTTAGTGTATTTGTGAGCATAATGAAAGTGTTGTTTTTAAATAGATTTGTGGTTGGAGGAAACCATTTTTCAAAATGGTCAGTTGTATGACTTTTATGTCATGGTAACCTAATTTCCAAAATAGTTTGATAATCTATTAAAGGTTAATTGTTTGACTTATTTTTTTTTATATAAACTTTAACACTTTGATATTACCGTAAAAACAAAAAACTGATAACAGTCTGAAATTAAAGCTGAATATCTATTCATCCTACATTATGTTTAATTTTATCAATAGTTAATATGGATAAATTTGCACATTTGATCAGTAATCAGTAGAAACAACCGAAAAGTCATTTAATTTAACTAAAAATTTTTTATTGCTTCTTAACGTAAAATCATCTAAAATTAAATTGACTATTGTCTATATTTTGGTATAAAAAATTAGTAAAATTTAAGTAGCAAACTTAAATATGGGGTTTTCTCAACAAATTTTAAAAATATTTAAAATATGTACAGTGTCACGCAAAACAAAAGCAACAAATATTTGATTTGAAATATTTCATCTTCGAGGTCGGTTAGAAAAAAGATTTTGATTGTATCTTTTATAAATACTATTGAATAGAGTATATAGGAAGTGGGAAATTTCAAACAAAAATATGGAAGCTCCAAATATAAGGTTGTGCTAAACAAAAGCAACAAAATTAAATATTTTTAGCAATGTTATGAAAATTTAAATTTATGTACCTTTTATAATTATTTTTATTAAAAGATTAATTTTAAATTGCTAATCAACCATTATATGCTATTCAGAATTCAGAATTCACTGGATTGTAATTTGTATGACTTTGAACTAAGTCTTCATACTATTTCTAAGTTTTTAAGCTGGACATCTAAAATTTGTATTATAAAGAGTCGTAATCCGAAAATATCTATTATTTTTAGTTTCAGTTGTTTAAAAAATTTAAAATTTTTAAATAACGGCTTTGTGAAGGTCGGTGTCGATAGCTTTCCTTCAGTTTGAATATATTAACCTGTATATAGTTTAAAAAACATTCTACTCGTATATTTCACTTTGCGGAGTAATCAAAATTGACAAATTTTATTTTATTTCAAAAGTACAGTCTACAGAAATTACATATATATCGTCCATTCATTGAGAAAACTGTAGTGTCTAATATACATCCTAGAGAATACGAGTACAAAACCTAAAGCAATTTTAATGAACCCCGGTAAGATTTTGGCCGATCTTTAATGGAATGGACTATATTTGTTCGGAATTTTTTTAGACATACCATTAAGGGTTAAACACCAAGACAAACTTGTATCAATATGCGCTTTTTTTTACAAACTCCACAAAAATATATACATTTTCAAAATTTAGTAAAAATTTTTATGAAATGACTGAAAGTTAGAGGTATGCGGAATTCATAATGTGCTTTTTATTATACTAGAGAGTACAAAATCGTACAAAATCTGTTTTATTGAATTTTTAAAGTTCATATTAGGATATTCAATCGGTTAACCGTTACTCGATTAATCGATGAATTTTAATCAAACAATTGTTCGAGTAAATTAAACTGGCCAATTTCGAGTACAGAATAACTCGAACAATTTTGGTCGATTAATCGAGTTAATCGAGTAAATCAAGTTGTGTACTCTTTCAGTATATTTTTTATAAAAATTTAAATTGTTTCGTGTTTTTGAAACAGTATTTTTTTTCCTTAAATATAAAGCAATATGTAAGTAAAAGTTATAATTTACATATCGTATTTGTTAAGTAGGGGTAAAACTTTTTACATATCACCACGATATGGGAGAAACAATTTAGAGCAAAAACCTTCCGCACAAAGACCAATGCCAAAAATATAACATTTTTTGTAATTTCTATAAATGTTTTTAAAATATCTTTGCACAATTACAGACATTATTATATTCAATTGATAGTTACTGTAGACATCGAAACTATAAAAAAACTAAGACCAAAAGGTTCGAAATTTAAAAATATATAAATATTCAGCAAAAAAATATCGCAACAATAGCAAAACTATTATAAAGTGTTAAAACTTTTAGCAATATTCGAATTAAACTTAAATTATACGCTTTTCTTGTTACAACTCGGATTGGGCCGTTCACTTTGTTCTTTCATTCCGATCTATATCCAAATTAATCACATAAATTAAAAATAATATATTTTGCAAAAAAAAAAAAAAAAATTCGAACAAAAATCTGTCATCAAAACTTCAACAGATATGATGCGAAATCTGTTTTAACGATCGTGAAAGCATATTACTTTTGATATTTGCAAAAAATTATAAAAGTTATATTCGTCATGTTTTTTCAAAGTCGAAATTTATGAAAAAGAAAGAAAAAAACACTTTAGAAAGTCAAACACCTCAATACTATACTATTTTAGAAATTCTTTTTAATTTGAAATTAATATTATTAACTAACGTTTATTTTAGTTTATTGTGTGCTTTTTATGTATTTTTTTATGTATTTTAAAGAACAAATTAATGATATAGAACTATTGAAATTGTTCGAGTTACTCGAGTAACTCAAAATGGAATTACTCGTTTACTCGAACAAACCCAAACCCGAGTAATTTGAATACCCTAGTTCATATACTTTAAAATTGCAAATACTTAATAGAAAATTATTAAAAATGAGATTAAAATAATTATTTTACAAATTACAATTAAGAAAAATGATTAAACTTTTATTTTCATAAAATTGCAAAACATTTATCATGTTGTTGCGTTTGTTTTGCATAGACTCATATTGGGAGCTAACATATTTTTGTTTGCCTTTTCCCACATATTTATTTTGATCAATAGTTTTATATTCTTCCTACATACTCTATTTAGTAATATAAAATTTCTAATCAAAATCCATTTTCTAACCGACTGGGAAGATGAAATATTTCAAACCAAAGATTAACGTATGATTTGTTAACGTATGATTTGTTTTGCGCGACACTGTATATGTTGATTTGAATTTTTTTCTATTGCACCATTTAGCCGATTATAAAAACATTTCTTAGGAGACGGAAAAAGTACACGGATTCATACGCAATTCCTTTGTAAATTGACAGATGTCTCACATCTATTTAAAATGAATTCAACCTTGTCTGAAATACATAAAAATATCGATTAACATTAATTTGAGTTTTTAAAATGGTTAAAACAGAATAACAAATTGTCTGCCTAATTTCCTTAAGCCGTTTAAAATATGTTATCTAAAGTTTTAAGGATCGCTTTCACAAGTTGATGATATTTTTTATATTACGTTTCTTTTTCTCTAAGCTTTTCTTGCCTTTTTTTAAAACAAAATTAAGAAAATTGATAAGTTTTGTTAAAAAATCTGAGTAAAAAATTTAACCGGTTAAACGAACTATTTTAGCCGGTTATTCGAGTCGAATAATTATTTGAGTTTTATATTATTCGTTTTGACATTAACCGAAATAGAGGCGATTAATCGAGGAATCGGTTAATCGATTAACCGAATTGGTAACACTAAAAAATATCATTTGGAATTAAAAAAATACCAATTGGAAACCAAAAACTATCAAATTGATATTTTTGATATTTTTTTAATTACATTCGATTTTTTTTGAATAAAATTTGATATTTTTTAAATAACATTTGCTATTTTTTGAATTCCATTTGGTGTTTTTTGAATTTTTTGAAATATATTTGAAATTTTTTGAAATATATTTAATATTTTTTGAATAACATTTGGTATTTTTTGAATATCTTTTGATGTTTTTTGAAAAACATTTGTTATTTTTTGAGTTTAAATTGGTAGTATTTAAATTTCATTTGTGTTTTTTCCATTTTTTTGTTTAAATTACATTTGGTATTTTTTGAATTACATTTGGTATTTTTGGAATTACATTTGTTATTTTCTGAATTACAATTGTTATTTTTTGAATTTCAATTTGTATTTTTTGAATTACATTTTTAATTTTTTTGAATAACATATCGTAAATACATACTTTGTATCTGTTACTTGAATTTGTATGTATAGTTTTTAGCGTTGCCAACCGAACTTATATAAAAACAGAGAGTTGAACACAATTAGTAATATAATACCGATTGGTTTTGAAATATTATTCAGATAAGAAATTAGATAAACTGTTATTCAAAAAAATTAAAAAATGATTTAAGCTCATTATTTAGTGCTTGATTAAGCAGTTCCCAGCAAAAACAGACATTACCAAGTAATTAATCGTGTAAGTACAGCACAAAGGGATTTACTAGTTATCAGGCTATTTACTCGCTTGATTACTTTGGATCACGATGACCCAAAATTCATATGTGGTCATTACCCTCTCGTTTACAAAAAAAGTTAGAATAATGAATTACCTCATTGGTTACTCATAGTGAAAGATTATGTAATTAATTTTATATTAGGAATAAGAGGTTACTCACAATGACAAAATAAGTGGATACCAATGAGTTACAAAATAAGTTATCTTTAAGAAATCTTGAAAAAAAAATTAAAAATAACTTTAGCTTGAAAAATTTACATGTAAACATTTTTGAAACAAATTAATACAATATTAGAATCAAAAATATGAAATCGATACTTATGCAAACAATTACCAGTAAGTCATTAGTTTGCAATTACATATAAGTACTTATATAACCTATTATCAGTAAGTAGTTATTTTGCATTTTAAAGTAATTATTACCTATTACAATGACCTATCATTACTTGGTAATCTATAGGGCAATGACCTGTCATTATCATGTTTTTGCTGGGTTACTTCCATTTTTAGTACATTAACTTGTGTGTGTGAATATCCTATAAATTAACATGCAAATTATTGTAAAATAATATAGAATTTTAGCAAAATTGTGGTGGTAACACAATTTTACTAAAATTCAAATTTTTTTAATGGCCTCACTATTGTGTTTAGTATAAAATAATTTCCTAGACTGTGGTTTACAGTTTTAATATCAAAATAACTAGTTGCATGGATATGTATTCATTGCCATCATCATTTAACCTTTAACTTTAGTAGTACACCTGTCAAATAGTTACACACAGAGAAATAAAGTGCCAACCGAATAGAAAAGTGTATTTCAATGGCAACAACTTATAAATTCAGGTAGTAAAACGATATTACCACTAGATTTCTTAATGTTTTTGATGTTGCAATTAAAATTCAGTTGAATTAACCGAACTTTGTTGCGAAAACGTATATTAAAATGTGTCAACCGTCTGAAATTTGAAATAACCGAATTTGAGTCATAGTAACTGAATTTCAGTTGACAAATAGCTAAATTTTTCTCTGTGTGTAGTTTCCATATGCCACAATGAAATCATAACTACCGTTATAACTTCTGATATCCTGCAGCGTTTCCAACGGAAAAGTTGCTTTCGTTTGATTTTGTTAAGCTTCGCATTAAATGCGAATTCCAGCATACATTTGATGTTTTTGTAGAGGTTTTGCATTGAATTCTTTTTTTAAAAGTTGTGGATTGTACCATAGATTGCATAGATTTCAAACTCTTATTTTTCTTTAATCAACAAGCACATTTTTTCATGCACATTCAAATATATTTCTGAATGAGTTTCGTGCACTGACAGCTAATGCCAAAGAGTTTGAGATCTATGTAATGTATGGATTTCACTAATGGAGGATTTATGTACATTTGCTTTCATTTAGTTTCACCAATTCAATGATTTTGAAATAAAAAAAAAAAAATTTTTAAACAAAACAAGTAAAAGCGTTTACTTTGACTTTACCGAACCTTTTAATTTCCTTCACAAAGTTTTTGTAACAAAAGAAAAAAGTTTTAAAGTACACATTAAAATAGTAAAATTCTAATAACAGATTACAGAACAACTTCCCAGTAAAATAGTAAAATCCACATAACAGGTTGTAGAACAACTTATACTGTATTATAATACACTCGCAGAAAAAACATGGCTGGGTCATTTATGACTGCGACAACCATGTTACCATGGTTGTTACAACCATACTCTTATATTTCTCTTAATCATAATATGATAATTAGACTACCATATTATTGTTACCAATTGATCTCACTATTATCATATTATGGTTATGGAAATATTCATAAATTATCATAGGATGATCTCTACATTATTCTCAAAGCATTCTGTTGAAGCTGAATTAAACAGTTATGCATGTTTCTTTAAATAGTATAATAAATAAAAAACTCATTTTAAAATAATTTAAGTAATCAAATTTTCTTTGCGCTGACGAATAAGATTTGTGTTATTACTTAACTTTCTGTTTTTCAGCACAAATCTTATTTTGTCATAAAAACGCATTAAAATATTGTTAAGAATACAATTTCACAATACATTTATAATAAGCATAACATGTTTGTAGAAACAATAACACTAGCACTATAACCATATTATAGTCCTAGTTATCATATTATGATCATGTGAAATAAATTCGTCATCACTTATTATCATATTATGATTATTTCAAACATATTATGATTATATTGTTCTACAGACTTAAAAGCACGTGTAGTTTATTTAAATTTTTTTTTTCATATTTCATAATTTTTTTTTTGTTTACAATTTATTTTGCGTGCGTACAACAAATTTAAATATAAATCACGTTTTACTTAATTTATAACAATTTTATGCATAATAAACAATAACTAAATTAAAGGGATGAGTGCCAATTTAACTTTTGCCTAGGCTTCCATGGTAGACCGGGTTGAGACTACCATTGCAATTAACACCACTGCTTTGTTTTTCTATTTGTATGGCATTTTGTTTAATATTATTCATTAAATCTTAAACAATAATGACACTAAAAGAGCTAACACTCTCATAAAAAACAGACTGAGCATCTTATAGTTGGCGCAACTATAATATTGCTGCAGTTAGAGAGAGGAATATGATAATAAATACTATATTATGATTGTAGACAGGAGAATAATATGATAACCGAAAAAGAAGAGAGATTTTTTCTATAGCATGATTAAAGCCACTATATTATTTGGTGAACTATGATTGAAAAAACAATAATTTAATTGTAACAACAATTTATGGCTATAGGAAATATAGTTTTGTGGCCGCAATCATATGGAAACCATATTTTTTCTCTGCGTGTAGGATAAAATTAATGCTCTACAACCGATTATTTTAGTATGGAGTTCGTCCTATTTGCAATAGGTTATTTATCTTCTATAGGCGAGGTGGTCAACTTTGGTGTCATAGTAATCACCCTGTGTAAGCAGATGGTGTCTCAAATGACATTATTCTAAAACCCTCCTCCCTTATAACTCCTCCAATTATGTGAACTGGGCCAGTAGTATAGAAGTTCTATACTTATTACCACTTGAAAACACACCACTGTGCATGGTGAATATTACGCATTTTATTATTAAGTCTTCAAATTCTGGAAAACTGCAAGCTTTTGTGATATATTTTGAAAAATTCCTAGATTCTAATTGTTTTCTGAGAATTTAACTTTCACTTGCGGACGATATTAAGATACTAATAAAGAAGTGTTGGAATTATAGTTATTTTAATATTTGTCCTAACCTGAGCAGCACAAGTCAAGTTCCTGATTTTTTTTCAGTATTTTGATGATGGTTAAAAAGTTTGTATTTACTCTGTTTTTTTTAAAAGATGAATACTGAAAATATGTTTATACTACACATTGGTAGTTCCAACTACTAATTTTTATATTTTGTTACAGTTGAAAGTTTGGTAATGATCGGTAGCATTAACAAAATTTATTTAAATTTTAATTCAGTATTAATGAAGTATTGCAGCATAAATTTGGTTGCATTACAAAATCATTGATTGTAATAACATTTAAACTGTTTTAGTTAAGAAAATTTTGTAGTCGGTATAAAACTTCTTCTTTAGCAAATGGTTTTTAATATTTTCAACGATTTCCAACTAATTTATTTTCTGTGTGTGCAACTGAATATTGGTTTTCACAATGAAATTCGGTTAATGCAACTGAATTTTAGTTGCAACGCCCAAAATATTCATAAATCGCATTTGAATATGGTTGTAGCCACCAAAATGCACTTTTTAATTCGGTTGGCACTTTATCTTCTTGTGTGTAGGCACACAGTGAGAACAGATTCATTGTGTTACCCGAATTTGTCGACAACCGAATTTTGATAGTAATATCCCAGTAAAAAACGCTGCTTACATGCAAGCAGGTTTGTAAGGGAGTAAAGCCAAAAGAATCCCTTACAAATCTGCTTACATATGCTATAATTTTTATATGGCGAATTCCCACTTGGAAGCATTACTTTTGGGCAAAATAAGCGCGGATTTAAGGGCTTACAATAAGCTGTGATTTCATGGCTTTCAGTAAAATCATATTTCATGTCACATTATTACGATTAAAAGTAATAATATCAACATACATAATTTATCTTACATAAAATTCTACAGATAGTAATTTTTTCTAGTTAAAATTTTTGACACATAATATAATCATTCTATTTTTTTTCCGCTCCACATGCTAGCTCTTCAGAAACAGTTGTTACATACTCGAAAATACCAAACACAATCGGAAATCACTCTGAAAAATTTTACAGATCGTTTATAATCCACGATATGAAACTTTCTGCATTACAACCTGCATCCTTATAAGGGATTAGGGTAAGCTGCTTACAACCTGCATCCTTGTTAGGGAAAACAGTAAGCTCAAACTTTTTGTTTGTTTATTTTTATACGAAAATTATTCGTTTCTTTTGCTGCTTCTTAGAATAATGCAATAGTAAGCACTTACAACAGCGCATTTGTTATATCCTGCTTCTAAAAACAAGAAAATTTTTTACTGAAATGTACTATCACATTTTTCGGTTGGAGCTCCCAATAAAATGTGCTATGAATATCATTTATAGCTACTAAAATAGAATTCTATTCAAACATTTGGTAATTTTTTTCTTAGAAAAAATACAAAAACGCATCTCAGATTTGGATGATCCCATATTAAACACAATATTCAGGTCACTTGGACTTATTTCAGCTTTTCATTTTGGTTTAAATTCTGGAGTTTCCTTTTTTGTAAGTCCCCGGAATATACATTAAATTTCCTTTTTTTTTGTTTATTTTCAAAACATATTTCAAAACGATTTTTATTACATTTTTGTTCTTTTGTTAAATCTTATTTTATTTCGAAATTTTTGCTAACTTTTTTAATTCACATGGTTTTTGAAAGTGGTTAATATGACCATCAATTAGTATTAACTTCGTAAAATGAAAAATCATGTTTGTTGAAACTTGGCTTTTATAACCAATATATACAACAACATCTTGCAAACACAGAAAAAATTATGGGCCAAAAATATCTAATAAAACGATTGTTTGAATATCAATGGCAATTTAAACAAATTTTTTAATTGAAATTATACGTAGTACGTTCTCAAACCCCTATTTTTAAATCCCATGAAACATTATATTTACAAAACACATTAATTTCTTTAATATTTAGATTAATAATTAATTACATTTTTATATAAATAGTTTTATAATTAGTTTTTTAACGACTTACCGGATTTCGTCAGGATATCATCTCAATTCGAAAAAGGGTAAGCGGATTTTATTAAGTTGGTCAAAATTTGTGTGTTTTAATAAAATATGTTTAGGTTGAGGTATGTTCTCGTCTAATTTCGCCGTATTCGTAAATTGTTACTACTTCTATAGCAATACCGTTTTAACTCTAATTCTTAATTTCAATTATATATTGGTAAAACATATAGTTTAAGGACAAATGCGATTTTTTTATCCACGGAACAGTTTTCGTCTTTTTCAGGCAATATTGCTGAAACTTAACGATAAAACGAAAACATATATTTTGATTTTTATACAAGGTGGCGCAAAAATAACCTTCCGATGTTTTTTGGCTGTAATTTAAAAAAAAATGAAAAACTTTGATTCTTCTTGTGGATTATTTTTATTTGGTATTTTAATTTTTTTTACATCAAGTCGAGAATATGATGTCATGTAAATGGCCGCCGCCACAGTTGATTGTCATTTGAGCCCTTTTTACGGCATTTTCCATCACTTTGGCCAAAACTTCCGGCGATAGGTCCTCACATTCTTGACGGATATTGTCTTTAAGAGCTGCAAGAGTCTGAGGCTTGTTGACATAAACCCGCGACTTCAAAAAGCCCCACAAAAAGAAGTCTGGAGCGGTCAAATCAGGCGATCTTGCTGGCCAGTGCAAATCGCCAAAACGGGAGATTAGGCGCCCGGGAAATGCATCCTTCAGCATATCGGTTGTGGCACGTGCAGTGTGTGCCGTTGCACCGTCCTGTTGGAACCACATGTTTTCCAATCCCAATTCATCAAGTTGCGGCAAAAAGAACTCGTTGATCATTGCTCTGTAGCGCCCACCATTCACAGTAACCGTTTGGCCCGCGACGTCTTCGAAGAAAAAAGGTCCAATGACTCCTCCAGCGAAAACAGCACACCATACAGTGACTTTGAGCTTGTGTAATGGCTCTTCGTGGGTTACACGCGGATTTTCAGTGCCCCAGAAGCGTAAATTTTGCTTATTTACGTACCCGCTAAGATGGAAATGGGCCTCATCACTCATGATTATTTTTGATGAAAAATGTCAAATAAATAGGTCAAATAAATAGTCACCAATATTCCGCGTTCTGGAGCAGTGTAGCGTAACATTGTTTATTAACGTGTATTTCGCATGTGTTTACTACACAAATGTCAAAACAGAACTGACATTAGGGGCCAATCGCAAAATTTATAGCATTTTCTGATAGGAGGATTACTTTTGCGCCACCTTGTAGTAAACAGAAGTTCACGCATAGAAAAAAGTTAGTAGAAAAATTAGCAAAGCTGTTAGTAATCCCATTTTGTAAGTTTTCGACTTATATTTAGTTCAAATTCAGATTTTAATAGAATTTACTAAGATTAAGATTTTGTTGAATTAACTTAAGTCTAAAAATATTATTTTAGTAATCGATGCATCAGAGGTCGCTGTAATATGATTTTTGCGTTTCAGTCGTTTTTATATTGTGTCAGTATAAAATAGACAAGTGAAGTGAACACGTCGTATTAGAAAAATAATTAGAAATAGTTGTGCTAAATGATTTTATTATAAACTAATAAAATTATGAAAATATTCAAGTGCTTTTAAAAAAAGTGCAAGAAGGGATTGATTTTTTTTTGCTAATTAATATGGTTTATTTTTATGAAAAAGTTATAAAATAAAAAATAATTGATATAATATTGTTGTTTGAATGAATAAATATTGAAAGCGTTGGAAAACGTAGTGGCTATTTAATTAAATTTTACATTTTTACTTATTTTTGTATCATTTTATTTATTTAGATTACGCTTTAGCTTTGACAGATAACATTTCGATGTACATACAAAATAAAGCAAATAATACAGACTAATTTTTATTCGCCTTTATTAATTCAGCAAAAAAAATCAACCCAAAATGGATACAAATCTGTATTTTATCTTTCTTATAAAAGACAGATACAACTCTCTATTTTATTTATCCTTTAAATACAGAGTTGTATTTCATTAGTTTTATTATTTATAATAAAATTTTCCACGAATAGATGGTTTGCTTAGTTATCTGCATGCCCGTTTTCATGCAATCAACTACAAATTTAACTAGAAGTTAGTAGAATTTACAGTTTTTCTTTCCTGTTTTTATTTTACTAATATTGAGCACAGTGATTCTGCTAGTTTTACTACATTTTTCTACAACATAATTTTTAACTAATTTTTAGTAACTTTTTCTGCAATTTTTACAGACCTATTTCTATGAGTGTATTCGAAGCATTAGCGGGCTAAATTATACGATTCTATATACTTGTTGGGGATTTTTCAATTAACGTGCCATGGAAGTTCAATTATGTGGCGTATGAGTGTTATTAATTTTTACAATAAATAAATAACACTCATACGTACTGTAGGCGTCTTTAAATATTTGCTTGTCCTAAATAATGGTGACAAGTAGCGTGAGTAATTTTTGATAAACGCTCACAAATAAACTCTGTTAATGGCTTACAAAAATGTTTTGTTCACTAACGTGACTAAAAGTTACTCACAATCACTAAAACCTGAAAAATTGTATTTAATAAATGACTTCTAATTATTCTAATATTGCAAACATTTTTTTAAAACTTATAACTGTTTTGAAGAGTGTGATAACTGATCACTTATTGTGTAAAATTTAAGAGATTACTTAATTGATTAAAGAGAAAAATTGTGTTATAATATTTTGTTAGTTATTCATAACTATAAAGAATTACATATAGCTACAGTTTTTCTCTGGAATTTCCTTAACGGGAATTACTTCTCAAATTCTCGGGATTTTGTTTTCGTAATAAACATAATTTATATAAGGTATAAATTCAAAATTGTACACGAGTGTTTGTTTATTTGCCATTTCAGTTGAAATCAAGAAAATTTGAAATAAATTAAAGTTTTCTATTTAAAATGCAGAAAATTTGCAATTGATATTGAAAATTTTCATTTGTAATTAAATTAATTTCTTTTAAATTTTAAACGACAGTGCGAATATTCAAATTGAAATTAGGAATTTCTTAATTTTACTTAAAATTTCAGCAATTTAAATTAGTTAACCACAATTTAATTTTGTAGTTTTTGCCAGTTCTAATGCAAAATTTCAATTATGTTTTTAATTTTTAAATTTCAGAAAAATATGTTAAACTAACTGCTTAGATTTTAAATAAAAAAATTACAAATGAAAATTTAATTTTAATTTTAAAATTTTGCTTAAGGAGAAGCAAAAATATTGTTAGACATTTCAACAAATTCGTTAATGAACCTAATAGTTTTAATAAAATTTTGTTGTCGAATGAAGTTCGATGCAAAGCTTTATAATCATTAAACCCTACGCCGTAGTTTAAATTCTGATTGACACTTTTTAATAAGCGCTGAACATCATTGGAACTCTCTACCCTTTAGTACTCAATTAATAGGCACCGCTTTACAATTTAAATATAAACTTTTCTCGGGCTCTTAAAATTTGTGTATCAATTAAAATGTACTATATTTTAAAATGTTTGTTTTATAGTTTTATTTTTTTAAATATTTGTTATGTTCTATTTTATTTATATTATAATTATATTGTAATATTTAAATTTTATATAATTTAAATTTTACGAAACGATTATGACATTATAACATCACATGCTGTAATTTAAAAGATTTTAATCTTGTTATATGTGATATTTCAATTAAATAAATTAAATAAAAAATAAAAATAAATCGCATTTTGAAATTTATTTTGATCGGTATAAACATTAATTGCATTTATAGTAATTAATTAGATTTCCAAATCAGTTGGAAATCTTCTAGACTTACCATGATTTTACGACTACAATATTAGTTTAATCCCAATTAAATAATTTCAGTTGTATGACAAAAAAAAAATATTATCTTAAAATTTTAAATTACAACTTAATATTAATCATTTGTTCAACAATACTTAGGGTGCCTCATCAATTAAGCCAAATATAAAACATTATAAATCAATTCGAATGTTGCAATAATTAAAAAAAAAAAAGTTAGAACATTATAATCCCTTCACAGAAAAAACTAAAAACGGGTTTCAATTAAAAATTTTATTGAATCAATTAATATTTTAATTGATTTTGCACCTACCACTGAAATGATAGTATTAACTAAAAAAATTTGCAGACAGTTCATTAAAACTCTTTCAACTAAAATAATAATAATATAAATTAAAAGAGTTATTGTTTTTCTTTACAATCTCAATTAAAAAGTTTAGTTAAATTGATTAAAACTTAAATTGAAACTTGAGAAGAAAACAATGGTAGTTTTAATTGAAAACTCATATTTTTTTATTTTTGTTATATGCCCCCTCATTAAATAAAAAAAGAAATGTAGGTTTGTAAATTAAATTGACAGTTTATTTATAATAAAATTAAAGCTTTTTAATATAAAAATGTATTGTAAGGAAACAAATAAAAGTAAAGACAAAATTTTTGTTTTGCTTGTCTTGTCTTGAACTTTTTCTTGTAATTGAATTGCTTTCTTAAAATAAATCACACACAACTTTAAAATGATAGTTTAATGACACTTATACTTATTGAAAATTTAATTATTTACAAAAATAATAGTTTAATTGTAATTTTTCGATAAGGTTTATTTAAATCCACATGTGCACTTTTATTACCACAGATAAAACACGAAACTAAATTAAGTTTTCGTGAGTACACGAATATCTCAGCAAAAAGAGTGTTGCAACTCTAGTGAAATGACTACGATTTGAAATCGGTAAACTATTCAACTTATTAAAAATTGCGATTTTTTTTCTTTTTATTTACAAAATAAATAATATATTGATATAATTAAACCTTTGTTTGATTATTTAATCTAAATAAAATAAAAAAAAATAGTTTGCCAAATTTTTAAAAATTTGTTTACATGTTGTCAACACTGTATGGATATATAAGAAAATTCAATAATTTTTTTAATTGAATCAATTGACCAACCTACATTTCTTTTTTTATTTAATGGAGGGCATATAACAAAAATAAAAAAATACGATTTCTCAATTAAAACTACCATAGTTTTCTTCTCAAGTTTCAATTAAAGTTTTAATCAATTTAACTAAACTTTTTAATTGAGATTGTAAAGAAAAACAATAACTCTTTTAATTAATATTATTATTATTTTAGTTGAAAGAGTTTTAATGAACTGTCTGCAATTTTTTTTAGTTAATACTATCATTTCAGTGGTAGGTGCAAAATCAATTAAAATATTAATTGATTCAATAAAATTTTTAATTGAAACCCGTTTTTAGTTTTTTCTGTGAAGGGATTATAATGTTCTAACTTAATTATTTTTTTTTTAATTATTGCAACATTCGAATTGATTTATAATGTTTTATATTTAGCTTAATTGGTGAGGCACCCTAAGTATTGTTAAACAAATGATTAATATTAAGTTGTAATTTCAAATTTTAAGATTTTCATAATTTATTTTAAGATAATATTTTTTTTTTTGTCATACAACTGAAATTATTTAATTGGGATTAAACTAATATTGTAGTGGTAAAATCATGGTAAGTCTAAAAGATTTCCAACTGATTTGGAAATCTAATTAATTACTATAAATGCAATTAATGTTTATACCGATCAAAATAAATTTCAAAATGCGGTTTATTTTTATTTTTTATTTAATTTATTTAATTAAAATGTCACATATAACAAGATTAAAATCTTTTAAATTACAGCATGTGATGTTATAATGTCATAATCGTTTCGTAAAATTTAAATTATATAAAATTTAAATATTACAATATAATTATAATATAAATAAAATAGAACATAACAAATATTTAAAAAAATAAACTATAAAACAAACATTTTAAAATATAGTACATTATAATTGATACACAAATTTTAAGAGCCCGAGAAAAGTTTATATTTAAATTGTAAAGCGGTGCCTATTAATTGAGTACTAAAGGGTAGAGAGTTTCAATGATGTTCAGCGCTTATTAAAAAGTGCCAATCAGAATTTAAACTACGGCGTAGGGTTTAATGATTATAAAGCTTTGCATCGAACTTCATTCAACCACAAAATTTTATTAAAACTATTAGGTTCATTAACGAATTTGTTAAAATGTCTAACAATATTTTTGCTCCTCCTTAAACAAAATTTTAAAATTAAATTTTCATTTGTAATTTTTTTTTATTTAAAATCTAAGCAGTTAGTTTAATATATTGTTCTGAAATTTAAAAATTAATAACATAAATAAAGTATTGCATTAAAACTGGCAAAAACTACAAAATTAAATTGAATATTCGCACTGTCATTTAAAATTTAAAAGAAATCTTTAATTCATTTAATTACAAATGAAAATTTTCAATATCAATTGCAAATTTTCTGCATTTTAAATAGAAAACTTTAATTTATTTGAAATTTTCTTGATTTCAACTAAAATGGCAAATAAAAATAATAAACTCATTTGTAGATTGAAAACTATAAAAAATTTTATGTTTATCATAGTTTTACCATACTTAGAAGTAATATGCGAATTTTTATGAAAATATCGTATGGGTCAAAGTCATAATTTAACAGGAGATGCTTTTTGTGAAGCTTTTCCATAAAATTAAATAAATTTTTAATTCACTTTGTGTAGAACACTCGTCCAAGAAAATTCTCTGTGTACAATTTTGAATTTATACCTTATATAAATTATGTTTATTACGAAAACAAAATCCCGAGAATTTGAGAAGTAATTCCCGTTAAGGAAATTCCAGAGAAAAACTGTAGCTATATGTAATTATTTATAGTTATGAATAACTAACAAAATATTATAACACAATTTTTCTCTTTAATCAATTAAGTAATCTCTTAAATTTTACACAATAAGTGATCAGTTATCACACTCTTGAAAACAGTTATAAGTTTTTGAAAATTTTTTGTAATATTAGAAAAATTAGAAGTCATTTATTAAATACAATTTTTCAGGTTTTGGTGATTGTGAGTAACTTTTAGTCACGTTAGTGAACAAAACATTTTTGTAAGCCATTAACAGAGTTTATTTGTGAGCGTTTATCAAAAATTACTCACGCTACTTGTCACCATTATTTAGGACAAGCAAATATTTAAAGACGCCTACAGTACGTATGAGTGTTATTTATTTATTGTAAAAATTAATAACACTCATACGCCACAGGATTGAACTTCCATGGCACGTTAATTGAAAAAGCCCCAACAAGTACATATATAGAATAGTATAATTTAGCCCTCTAATGCTTCGAATACACTCATAGAAATAGGTCTGTAAAAATTGCAGAAAAAGTTACTAAAAATTAGTTAAAAATTATGTTGTAGAAAATTGTAGTAAACTTAGCAGAATCACTTTGCTCAATATTAGTAAAATAAAAACAGCAAAGAAAAACTGTAAATTCTACTACCTTCTAGGCAAATTTTTAGTTGATTGCATGAAAACGGGCATGCAGATAACTAAGCACACCGTCTATTCGTGGAAAATTTTATTATAAAATAATAAAACAAATTAAATACATCTCTGTATTTTTTTTGCTGAATTAATAAAGGCGAATAAAAATTCGTCTGTATTATTTGCTTTATTTTGTATGTACATCGAAATGTTATCTGTCAAAGCTAAAGCGTAATCTAAAAAATAAAATGATACAAAAATAAGTAAAAATGTAAAATTTAATTAAATAACCACTACTTTTTCCAACGCTTTCAATATTTATTCATTCAAAGGACAATATTACATCAATTATTTTTTATTTTATTACTCTTTATAAAAATTAGCAAAAAAATCAATCCCTTTTTGCACTTTTTTTAAAAAGCACTTGAATATTTTATAGTTTTATTAGTTTAAATTAAATCCATTTTGCATAACTATTTCTAATTATTTTTCTAATACGACGTGTTTACTTCACTTGTCTATTTTATACTGACACAATATAAAAAATACTGAAACGCAAACATTGTATTGCAGCGACCTCTGCTGCTTTGTGTTTAGTAAATTCAACACGAAAAAAAAAAAAATTGTAAACCATTTGATATTTTGTTAATTCAAAATAGCAATATTTTTAGCTAAATGGTCCGCCAAATAACTTTTTTTTTTGAACTCCTGAACCAATTGGACTTTGTATGGCGTCATACCAAGGTCTTTATGCAAAATTCGTCTCAATGATGTCTCCGAAATGTTCAATTGTTGAGAATGACGGTGAATTGATGTTGATGGCGCTTCCTGCACACTTTCTGCCACAGCATCAATATTCCCGGGTGTACGCACTGTTTTTGGTTTTTCACGCTTTGGTTTATCGATGAGGACGCCAGTTTCTTTCACTTTTTTACAAGATAACGAACATACGGACCATATTCGTTCAGCGGAAGGATAAAACTAATTATCTGTCAAATCAGACATGAGCTAAGTTTTACCATTCACGAAATAAGCACTAGTTGAAAAAAAAAACGTTAGATGGCGGACCCTTTACAATCTGAACTTTAACTAAAAATTAGTTAAAAACTTACAAAATAAGATTACTAACGGCTTTATTAAATTTTCTACTAACTTTGTTTATGTGTAAACTTCTTTTTACTACACACAGAGAAAAGTTTTGCTATTTGCCAACTGAAATTCGGTTACTTTGACTCAAATTCGGTTATTATGAATTTCAGTCCGTTGGTAAAACTGAACATTAGTATTCGCAACAAAGTTCGGTTAATTGAACTGAATTATAGTTGTTAGACCCATCATACTTAGAAATCTAATATAAATATCGTTGTACTAACTGAATTTTTATGTTGCTTAATATACACTTTTCAGTTCGGTTGTCACTTTATTTCTCTGTGTGTATAAAATTAAAAATATATGTTTGGCACAAAATCAAGGTATGGTGGTTTTGACTACCTTTGTTGATATTTCTTTTTATCGTTTAGTTTCGGCACTATTGCCTGAAAAAGTGGAAAACATAACTCAACCTAAACATATTTTAATAAAATTTATCAAATGTTAAAATACACAAATTTTGCCCAACTTTATTAAAATTCGCTTATACTTTTTCGAATTAAGATGATATCATTTAAACGTATTTAAACGTAATTTGTTTTCAAATAAGATGCTTTTGCCTAGTTTTTGTTTATTACTGAAGTCTTCCAGTGAGGTTAAGTATTTTTGGTATTTTTTTTTAATTTGGACTCTAAATTTTTTTTTAAATGTTTTTCTTTAAATTTAAAAAAAATAGAACCAGTAGTTTATTTTTCGATCTTTTATCATTCATTATGATGTGAGCAAGATTATTAAGGTTCAAAATCATTTGTTTTTTGTTAACCAAATGGTTCTGCAGTAGCAAGAGAATATTAGGAAGAGGTGTTTCAGCATGAAAACAATTATTTTCAAAAGGTGACTCATATGCAAAACGCAAGATTTGTCAAACATTTTATATGAGAGCACAGCTTTCCGAGATGAACCCAGAATCAAACTTTAAGTATGATATGTAAAAATACTGAAACAAATCCATGTAACATTTTACGAAAAATACTTTCGTTGTTATTTTCTTCGTAATATATACGATTATTTGAAATTCAGTTTAACCAAGAGTTGACTAATTTTCGAAAATAAGGAAAATCTTTCGTATATTTTTGGTATAGTGGAAGGTGGTGTAATTTGGGACTATTTTTTTCTAGCTCCTTAAATTTAATTGCTTACTGATATCTCAAAAATATTCTAATTTTTGTATTAAAAATACAAAAATGGTTTTCTCCGGTCTTTCTACATTTTCATGTATTACTGCTCTACCTCAAGTCCAAAATCTAATATGATATTGTCGTATTAGATTTTGTTTGCTGCTAGACAATATAATTGTTTCATTGGCATGTCCCAAATCTTCAGTTGTCCGCAATAGAAAACGATAATTGGGTTAACTCAAACCGAGAACCAAAAGTCGTAAGTGAAATCAACATGAAATTTTTGTTATAAAATTTTTGTTAAAACAACAATTATTTTATTCAAATTGATGTGATTTTTTGTAAAACCTGCTCTGTGGCGCCATTACTCGTGTTAGCATGTGAAAGCCATTTACAGAAGTTGTAAAAATTAATAAAATGATGTTAAATGGATTTTGTTAAAAGAATTGTGAATTATTAAATTCTGTGAATTACAGTGGATAGTTAAATGTGTGTTTATTGATTATTTTTAAATAAATTTAAATAATGTTAATGTGTTATGTTAATTGTAAACTTTTATTATTTTATTATTTATTTATCATTACTTTTTTTATATAAGTGATTATCTGTAATAGTGAAGAAAACTATTAATATAAATATGTAATTAGTTAATAATCTAAATATTAAAGAAATTAATGTGGTTTGTAAATGTAATGTTTCATGTGTTTTAAAAATAGGGGTTTGAGAACGTATTACGTATTACGTTATAATTTTTAATTTTATAATGTTTTTAATATACTAACTAAAGACGTCCCAGTTAAGTAGTAAAATTCAATTTACTGGTTGCAGAACAACTTATAGTCTATTAGAACAGGATCTAATTTCTGTTCTGCAACCGAGTTTGTCCTTTTTGCGATTGGTTCTTTACATCCAAACTAGAACAGGTTTCTTTGGAACCGGTTCTAGAACCAATTATAGAACTGGTTCTGGGACAGTGAAGCCTTACATATTGACTCCCAGAAACCTGTTCTAGAACCGGTTCCATGTAACCGGTGGTAAAAGAAGCTGTTCTATAACAGGTTCAATGGTAATCTGTTCTAAAAAATTTTGCTGGGTTATATTATAAAATTTAAATTAAAAGAGATAAAGAAATATAAAATTTAAAATTAATAATATGTATATAGAATAGATTAAATAAAGAGCAGTTTTAAATTGAATAAAGCGCATTGTTAAAACAACAAAATAATTATTTAGTTTGATTAAATAAATTTGTTATAATAACTAATTTCTGTTAATACATTTGACGATACTTTTCAAAATAACAATCAACAAATAGTTAAACGGCCAAAAATAATTAAACGTCAAAAAATACAGTTGCTAATCAATTTGTTAAAATGACGGACAGGTTTTGTTGGTTGTATAGTGATTACCCCCCACTTATCAATTTAACATGGGATTTTGTTGATTTCACCGCTGTTTGTGGTTCAGTGCAACAGACAAAATTAACTCTATGAGAATTTGTCTGCATTAGTGTATAACCTGCCTGATTTGGTAAACCTAATTAAGTCTAGCAATTATTTTTAATTAACTAAAATTTAGCTCATATATAACAAACTTTTTGTAGATTTAACAGATTTTTTTTGCTGTTCTTAATAATACTTAGCAAAAAAATCTGTCAATCCTAATTTTAATCTAATTTTTAGTAGTTTTAGCAAACATTTGAAATAATTTTATTCTATTATTTATATCGCATAAAAAACTTTGATTATTGCTGATTTTAGCAGATATATTTAAAAATTTTATTTAACAAAAATTTAGCTCATATATAACTAAAGTTTTGTAGTTTTAACTGATTATTTTTCATTATTTTTATCTTATTTTTCTTATCTTATTAATATGCAACTTCATTTTGAACAAATTTTTAGCTTAAAGTTTACTGACTTTTTACTGAAGTGCTAATGCTAAAAACAGGCGCGCTTCCAAGTTAATGGAAAATGGGACATTTCCTCCCCCAATACAAAAGTATAAGAAATAATAGCAAATTTTTGTCAAAACACTCTAAATGATAATAGGTTTTTTGTTAAAGTTCTGCCTATTATATAGGCTCTAGCTTTTCTAAAACTTCGGGTTCTGATGAGATCTTTAGCCAGATCGAAATACTAGTATCAACCTAGCTAATATGTTTGATTTGCTTTATTTTTGTAAATATACGGAGGTTGAAAGCTCGTTATAAATTAAAAATAACATAAAAATAATCTCGATGTAAATAAAAACAAAAAACTAATATAACTGTAAAAGATACTGTAGATTTTCTGTTAAATTTTTTTGCAGAATTTTTGTTAGAGTAACAGATTTTTATTTTACCCAAAATTTGTGTAAAATTTACGAATTTTGGGAAATTTTGTATGCTAGTGTAAAATGGCGAGTGAATTTTTTTCCAAATTTTTAATATCGTAAAAAAATAATTAATTTTTATGCGTTTTTCTATTTTTTCAAGTAAAATATTTTGTTAAAAACCGGTTAAACGAAAAAAAATATAAGTTTCTGGAATATTCAAAACTATAAAATATTCGAAACCGTTTCGGTTTTTGAAAAAAAAAAAACACTTCAATTACAGTGAAAAAAGCCTTATAAAACTTATAAGTTTTTTTATTAAAAAAACAAAGGTAAGAACTATTTTTTATTTAACCCTTATGTTTACACCAGGACCTGGTCAGGCCCTTTTTGTTATTTGTCGTGTATTTTTTATACTTCCTTAGAAGCTATAGTAATAATATACCATGATAACCTCAAGAATACATTTTAGAACAGTTTAGTGCACATTTAATTCTTTATTTTTGCTAAGGGGGTGCAAAGTTTAGGGTTTTTAAAACTCTAATCATATCCGTACCACCTGGGTCTGGCCAGACCCGCAACATTTTCTTAATATTTTAACAGGTATTGCAACATTTTCTTCCGAAATTACTTCCAATTTTAAAAACAAAGTTAACGTGGCTTTTCAAAAACATTTTTTTTTTTACTGAAAAAAACTAAGTAGGCTGTGAATTGCAAGAAAAATTTATTTGAACTAAAGGCAGAATTAGTTTGTACGTTCTGTTCTGTTACGAATCAGCTGTTTTGTTTCTGTTCAATTGAAAGCCTGTATGTGTGGTTAGTTTTCACTTTACCGTTCTGTTCTGTTGCGGACAAATTCAACATTAAGTGACAGTCTAAAGTGCGTATGTATTGGTTTGTTGTGAAATCTTTTTCTCAATATTTGAATCAGGGATGATAAAGTTGGTACTATAGTACTTCTTATGGTACTATTTGAACCTCAGATGTGCCATGATACTCCTATGACTCATTTAGTACGATTTACAAATTTTTCTATGTATGAATTTCTTGGAGCCTTTAAAATTCAATAATTATTAATTCGATTTGCAGTCCCATATGAACAATGAATTAATTCGGAACCAAACGCTGTGAATTCAATCACACGATTTCACTGAGTGCGACTAATTACAGATGATTATATTAGAGTTTTATTAATCGATTAAACCAATCATTGAATTCAATCACTAAGGGTTATAATTATTATTACCTAATTTTGATTTTCAAAAAAGTAAATAATAAAAATCTTATAAAAATTAATGAAATTGAATTTGTTTGCTACCAATCACAAGGATTGAATTCGCAAAAAACTGTTAGAAATGTAATTCAATACAGCATTATATAAGGTGGCGCAAAAATAACCTTCCGATGCTTTTTTTTTTATTATGTATTTATTATGTATAGCATTTTCTGATAGGAGGATTACTTTTGCGCCACCTTATATTAATAGCACATTCAAAAAATATTAAAAATTTGCTGAATTTAAGAAAAATCTCAAAATTTAAAAATTTTTTTAAATCAATATCGGCTAATGTTCTTAGTACGAACTGCTCGTTTTTACATAGCTTTATGTACATTTTTCCGAAAACTTTGGCATTGAAAATGAGCTAAATCGGTCCAGCGGTCCAAAAGTAATGAGTGACAATGTTAAAATAACACTAAATTTTCCATACAAATTGGTGTATAATGGACTGTATATTATTAGAGTTCATTGTAGTGTCTGGTGTATAAAATATAACGTCATATTTTTCCACCAGACGCTAAAAGGTGAATAATATTTAAAATTCACCGCAAATTCTTTTTTCTCCACAAAAACTTTTTTTTTCGCCTCAGAAATAGTTTTGTTACCTCAAAAATGTTTTTCACGACACAATTTATTTTTTTACATCCAAAAAAGTTTTTCACCTCAAAATTTTGTTTTCAACTCTTAACATATTTTTTTTAAATATATTTTTGTTGTTTCATTTGCAATTGTTCATTTTGGAGGGTACAAAGATTTGTTTGTTAATTTATATTTAAATTTTTTTTTATACTTGTGATGCCGAAAAAGTACTATTTTTTATGCAGGGTGGTACTATTTTAAAATCGCATTTATCATCCCTGATTTGAATGTTTTTGGTTTGAGTTTCTTTTACTTTTTAAAACAGCTGATTCCTCTCACAGAAAAAGTAATTACAAAATATTACCTACAGAACAGAACGGCAACAGAAAGTAACAACTAATGAGGCCTTAACAATGTGCATGAACTGCAAAGAAAATAATCAATTCATTTGAAATTGTGATTCGAAATAGTGATTGTGTATAGTTTGTGTTTTGTTGATATTTTTTAAAATATGGAAAGAAATAATGAAGGGATAGAGGAAGACTAACATTTTATGAACGGGTTGCTGCTGCCGTCGTCTAGTTTTGTACCGGGTCTGGCTAGACCCTGGTTTTATGAATGTGACAAATCAACTTGGTGTAAACATAAGGGTTAAAACTAACAAGGCTGCACTGCTGATTGATGTGCTGTGATTGCCATACAATTTGGATAAGTTATAGAGCTGACAAAATTAAAAGGCACCTGTTTAGCGGCAAATTTCACGTTTAAGGGTTGAAATTTGGGGTAAAAAATAACCAAATATTCCGTTATTTGAGTGCTTTTATGCCTCTTTTAAAGAAACAATATATAATTTGATATCAAATGGAATACAAATTGGTATTAACCTTTCCATTGGATTACTAAAAATAATTAAAAGTTTTAAAACAAAAAAGTTTCGAGCTACTTTAAAATATATTTTTACACCCTAAATATGCGATTTTGTCTTTTTTTCTTACTTTTGCCTTCTTGATCTTATATCCGAGTTTCAACGAAATCTTTACGATTTGCCCAACTAACAAGTATCAAATTTACAGAAAATTTTACGTTTCGATATTTTAACTTTCTAAAAATTTTTCATACAAAATACTATATGTTAGGTATACCCCGAATCAAAATCCTGGGTACGCCACTGGATATGATTATATATGGTCCATTAAAAAGCCACATGATTAGTATGTGGTGCCATATGAACAATATTTTCTAAGTGCTTATGGATATACATTATACATATATAATAACATAATATAATATATATATAATATATATCGCACACCTAGTTCAAAAGTGACTTAACTCAAAATTTTAGTTTTTCGGGTTTATATGTTTAAAATATGCACAATACACTTGTTTATCTATAAAAAAAATTCAGTGTATTTTGTTCTTGTTAACTGTTGCTTAAAAACAGTTATGTCTCTCTTTATGTTTCAATTGGCATATTGTTGCAAATATTTTTTTTTCGATTTCTGAAAAATGAAAAATTTTGAGTTGTGTCACTTATGAACTGGGTATAATATATACTAATATATAATATACATAAATTTGTGTGGGAATAAAATTCGGATGAAATTGAATCTAATATACATCAACTTGTAC
Source organism: Delia radicum (assembly GCA_021234595.1). Taxonomy (NCBI): domain Eukaryota; kingdom Metazoa; phylum Arthropoda; class Insecta; order Diptera; family Anthomyiidae; genus Delia; species Delia radicum. Next base: position 94,818,408 of record CM037855.1, read on the forward strand.
AAATTTGTATCGAATTCGATTTAATTCGATTTTGAAGCCCTTCATCTTTCACCACCTTTCATTTTTCCACTATCCCCTTTCCAAAGAAAGCAACACATTAATTAATAGGAAGAGTACCTCTTTAAAAAAAAAAAAAAAATTTTGATGTATTTTAGAAACAATTATATGTTCTACATTTTTCAGATAAAATTTTATTTAATCGCATATCCAATTTGTATATAATTTAATATAATTTAATGATGCCCCAAAAACAATTTTTTTACTTGGGTACCCCCAATTTTAAGATTAACTTGGATAATTATAAATATCGATCTATATTTAATGAGATAAGATTTTGTATTTGAGATGTAACTTTTTTTGGTCGGGTAGTTAAACTTAATTAACTGCAAATTAACAGTTTCTTTTACAGACTTTTATTTAAATTTAGAAATTATACATTTTTTTCTTTACTTTTTGTTAAATTGTAGGTATTTCAAAAAAGGCTTATATGGCATTAAAAGTTATTGTTGGCGCTGTTAACGCCGCCATAATTTACAATCATAATAAAAAATCATGTTTTCTTTGCGGTAATTTCCGTTTTGACTTGAAATAAGTGTTAGTTAAAAGTTTCCGTTTCCTGTTCATAAACATTGATTTGTTTTTCATTGCTTTTAACGTACTCGTAAAGGTATAACTAATACAAACATACAAAATGAATGTGTGTATTCTGTGTTACAGAAATATGTTTGTATTTGTGTTAAAGAATGTATTATGTGCGATGCGAGCAAACATTATGAGTTCCTTCATAATTTTTCATTATCCTTTGCATTTTTTTCTGTTATAAATGTAATAAAAATGAATGAATGGCAAAAAACTCAAACTGAACGAACGAATATTTATATGAGTTAAACGCCACACCGAAATAACGTACATACCGAGAAGCTTCAAAAGTTCGAGTATAAAAGCTCAATATGTATTTTTTTTTATAACATAAAGAAAATGAAAAAAATCCTGTTAAATTCTTTACCGGCTGACATTAGCATTATTTGGCTTATGGAAATGATCGCATTTGTCAAATAACAATGGCACCATATTGCGTGCAATTTTGAAGTATTTTTCTTTCCAGCTCATTTTTTTTCTAAAATTTTTTTTTCTTCCCATAACATTGCTTTTCATCTCGCTTTTTTTTTGGTTTATATATTTTTTTCTTGTAATCTGTCACTTAACTCCAGCATAACCAAAGACAAACAAATGAAGGAAAGAATGAATGGATGAACAAAAAACGAGGTTAGTAAAGTAGTAGTAAAGTCATTCCAAAAAATTTCGATTAGATTTTTTTCGTTTTCAGAATGGATGTGTTTGGATTTCATTAATATTCAACGTTGTTATGATATATGTGCTGTATTAAGTTTTGCGAAATTCGGTATAGTTCGCATTCTATAGCATCTCAAAGTTGGAAATTTTTAGCAAAACTCAGAAAAAACCCTTAACTGAAACTGCTCTAACTTTTTAGGTTTTTATCCGATTTTTTCGACTACTATCTCATATGAAAGATTGGATTTTCTACTTTTAGATATTTGTTAGAAAATTATACAGTATTTTTCCAGAAAGTTTGCAAAAACGATATTTTTAGCGAATATATCAAAAATTACATCTTCGATTTTTTTTTTAACAATTTGTGCACACAACAAAACCCATTTCAATTACGAAAACCACCGATTCAGTAACTTTAATTGTTGAAATTTCGCCCACAACGAAAATTGCTAATTCAATTAGAAATTGATAGCTGTTTAATTAAAGTATATTTCAATTAAATAATAACTAATTTGACTAAAAGTGATCAATATCGTATACCTGTTTTTTTATACCAAATATTTTTTAATAGCTTCAATTTTATAACATTGAATTTAAACCGGCATGAAATTCTCATTTAGTTAGCAGATTTATTTATATTTATATGAACAAATTCACACAGAAATTAGTTTTTTTCTTTCTATTGAAGCGTAGGGATTATGGCAAAATAATTTTTGATTTTTTTTTTGCAGAAATTAGCTTTTGTGTAGAAATCAGAGTAGTTTTTTTTTGTTTAAAATAAATTTTAATATATTTTTTGTTTAAAACTAATTTTGAATTTGTAATAAACGAAATTAAGCTTTAATAATTACGTTATCACTTTTATTATTTAACTTCATAAAGTAATAAACATAATAAGAATTAATATCTAATATAATTGAAATGAATTTTAAATATTTATTACTAATACCACTAAACATAAACACTTATAAAAAAACCACTACATAAATATTACAAAAACAACAACAATGTATTGATGTTTGCTTTTGAGCGATAATATAAAAAAATGTCAAGCAAGTTCCGAATTTGAGCAAATATTTAATTGATTCAATTAATTTTTAATTAACAGCTTTTAAAATTTTCAACAAACCGATTTAATTGAAAAAATAAGGACATATTTCTTTCTGTGTGGCTATAGATCTTATTGTCTTGAAGAACATATCCAAAATTCAGAGTTAATTATTAATGGGAAAACTATATTTAGATTTTAGTAAACAGTTCTTAGTAAATATTTGACAAAAAAAAAAGTTATATTTTTAATTTTCTTCAATACATACGAATTTTCATACTTATATGAATTTTACACTATGGAAAAAAAAGTCCATAATGGCGACGGGAAATTTTGCTGTTATTACGGAAAACTTAACTATTTGAGCCTTGCGGTATGTTTTGCTAAATTTAGCGACACATATCTGCTGAACTGTGGTACAATGAAATTAGTAGAAAAAATTAGTAGCCGTTACTAAATTTTAATAAAACTGCTGTAAAATGCAATTTCAACCCCGTTTTGCTAAAATCGACAAAAAATATGACTAAATCTTAAGAAAATAAGTACAATAAAAATAGTAGAAACAATTAGTAACCGATACTCAATATTAATAAAATTTGTTAAACTATTACTTTTAATAATTATTTATTTATAAAACTAAACATTATAAAAATAGACTGAATATCGTTTTAATTTTAATTTAATTTTTCTGGAACATCGCTGTGTTGTCTGTTTCGTTTCATTATATATATTTTTTATTATTAAATTAGCTCGTCGTCGTCTTTACCACTGGGTAAAGACGACACAAACAAAATATATAATACTCAAGTGCGACAGTTGTTTACATACAATTATGTATATCAGGTCCAAATCCGGATATCTGGAATCTGCTAATTTTTGCAGTTTTATTCTGCAAGCTCATTTTTAACTAATTCTTAGTACCTTTTTTGCTAGTCTTACAGGTTAATTTCTATGAGTGTATAATATGAAACTGCTAACCGCATTGAAAATTGTATTTCCTTGGTTATAGCCAATTAATTCGGTTAGTAAATCCATATTCAAATGTGATTTCTAAAAATTTGGGGTGCTTCAACTAAAATTTAGTTCTGTTATCCGAAGTTTGTTGTGAAACCACATATACAGTTGTACCAACCGATTTCTATCGTGGTAGCCGAATGTTGTGTATAGTTATAAATACAAATTTAGCTTAAATTCAACAAAATTTTTTGCAGATTCAGCAGATTTATTTTTGCTATTCTTATCGTTATTTAGAAGTTTCACTGCAACGTTATTTTGAACTAATCTTTAGCAAGTTTAGAAATACTTTTTACTATTTTTTTCTCTTAGTGTAATACATTTAATAATAATAAATATATGGAAAAATTTTGAGTTCGTTTTGTACATTCAAAGAAATCAACATGTAAAAACAAAACAACAGAAAAAGCTACTAAAAGTTAGTTAAAAATTATATTTCAGAAATATTTGCAGAAATTTAAAAACTGCAGACTTTAAAAGGGGATGTTACATTCGCATTAAAAGTCTATGAAAAACATAGATGATACGAATAGTGTATTCGGCACTCTACTGAATGCCGAATATTCGGTTTAAAACGAATACCGAATAATTTCCAACGTTGGCACAATGTTCGTAAACCCATGAAATAGGTGGTCTAAAATTAGATGTTCCAAAATAGAATTTAAAAAAGTTCATTGATAATGTTTTTGGTCCCGCCGGGATTCGAACCCTGACCGCAGATTGGAAGCCGACTGCTCCAACCACTGAGCTATCGAGAAATTTAGTACATGACAGCTTAAAACTTAACTGCATTATAACTGCTGGGTAGCAGTTGGCTGCTCAAATATGCCAACGTTGGAGAAACAAAAACAAAATTATATAAAAAAAAATACTAAAAATGATAAAAAATCACAAAAAAAATGTATGCCAGAAACCGGGCTCGAACTCGGAACCTTCTGACTACACACTTTTTTAAACAAAGCAATATTTTTATAAAATAAATGCTCTAAAAGTGGTTAGACTTTTGAGCCGTTGGTAATTTCTGACTGTGTAGCACTGGGAAAACACTTTTTGTCAACTTTGGCAAAGTGGTCTTAGCCTATTGTATGCCGATGTTTTTTTTTTTTTTTGTACAAAACTAAAATTATTGTAAAACAAATACTCTGTCCAAACGTTGGTATAGCGTCTTAAACAAGTGTGCTGCCAGTAATTTATTTACAATTCCTCGGTTAGCTAGTGGTATGCCAGTGTTTGAGTTTTGTACCACTGGCAGTTTTTGTCTGGGCATGTTTAAAACCAAAATATGAAATGAAAAAAGCTTAAAATCATGAATAATATTTGAGGAAACCTCAAACATACGAGAGTTGAAAAAAAACAACATTTAGTCAACTGCAACCACTAGATCAACGGTTCCCAAATGGGAGTCCGCGAACTACCAGGGGTCCGTAGGAGTATTCCAGGGGGTCCGCGAAAAGTTCCTACAAAATGATTGTTTAAAACAAATTTTTAAAAACCACAATTTTTTTCTAATTATTAAAAAAAATTAACAACAGTGGCTCAACTTGCTAAAAGGTGATGCTAAGTGTCATAGCCTGATATATGGCGCTGGGGTTGATACTCGGTACGACACAAAGTAAAAAGTTTTTCATATAAAGCAATTAAACAATATAAAATGCTTTGATCAATTGGCACATAAAATAACAACTGACGAGACCTTAAATGGGACGAAACTGCGGCAGTCTGGTATATCCCTTGTGTCCGTTAAATTTCTCAATAAAAATGTTTTCTTCTACCTTCTTTTTAAATTTTTTTTAGTTGTTTAAAAAATATAAAAATTTTCCTCACAGACCTCAAGTCTCGAACAGTAAAACTCGTTTAAGAGTTAAAATTCAAATTCATATAAATATGCACTTTTTTATTAAAATCTTAACGAAATTAAACTAGTTGAACAATCATCTGAAATCGATATAAGTAGCAGCCCAATCAGAAAAAAAGAACTGTTTCATAAATTCCATGAACTTTTCATTGTCAGTAGGATTCATTAATTTTATGAAAAGTTGCATAAACATTGACTTTAATGAAACCTGCTTCATTGATTCTAGGAAAAATTTCAATGGACGAGTTCCAGTAACAATATTCATTAAAGCGTAGACTTTTTAGTGGATGCATAATTTTGCAATCATTTTGGCTATTTTTTATGCAAAAAGTATCCTACTTTCGATACTGATAATCAATATTTCTTACAGCTCTTATATTGCAATGGAAATTTTAAAGTACCTACGAAGTGTCAATTGCATTTTTGCTCCAGAATAATTTTGGTCATAATTTTTCGAGAAAAATGTAAAATTTAAAACCAGATCTTCGCAGATTTTTTTATTTATCGCAAAATTGTTCTGATACAACCCAAATACATAATCATGACAAAGATTTTTGGTAATCGCAGTCATGGGTTAACTATTCTTCAGAAAGAAGTGAAATGTACGCACACCGGGTTTTAAGTGGCTTATTCAATCATTTGAAATTATTTACTCTTATTGAGAATGAGTTAAAATTCGGATAAAAACGGAAGATTTATAATGATGACTTATTTTTATGAAAAATCTCAGCATAAAAAAATATGATTTAATATGAAAAAATATTGTGATTTATTTGTCGAGCGAGACCACGGGATCCCGGGAATTTTGTAAATATTTCCCGCCCAAGGATAAAGTGCTGAATTTTGTATTCCCTAGTTAGAGTGTCTCAAAAACTTGATGACTTGGAAGAGTACCAGAGTACCAAAAGTTCAGCATACCAATTATAATTAAAAAAGTATAGTCTGCACTATGGGTCCTGCGTTTTGCGAAATTTATTTTCTTACTAAAATCTAAATATTTTTCGATCCCATTGAGAACAAACTCTGAATTTTGGATATGTTGTACAATACAATATGATCTAAAAGAAGGTCTAGTCTTCCATATGAGATAAAATTTTTAAAAATCGGAGTTTAATTTATTTCTCTCAGTTTTTATAAAAATATCGATCTTTGAGCCAATATTTAACTCGAACTACACCGAATTTTTAAAAACATAGTACATCACATATGTCATAGGAAAGTTGAATATCGAGGTGTTTAGTCACATATCCGAAGATCGTATCGAAATTTTTTGGAATGCCTCACAATCAGTAGTATGTAACTGTTACCGTTTATTCATGTTGTGACACAACATATTTTCCTGCCATTATCCTAACCAAGAATTTATTCTATGTATATTTGGTCGTTGCTGTTGTTTTTGCAGTTGGATACTTTTTTGTTTTATTTTTTTTATCCAGTTGGTTTTATGTGACTTCCCAGCCAGAAATTGGCGACGGTTCAAAAAATTAAGTACTGACAAACTACGGATATTTTGTGAAACCAGTGTTTTGCCGGTACTACCCAAAGTAGTACATTGCCAGTACTGTGTATACTAAATATACATTGTTATTTTAATTTTTCTTAAGACTATATAATTTACCGGTGAATTTAAAGGCGCATTCACACGGGATGTACTAAAAGAGAGATGTAATTTAAAACTCTTTTTGTTTCTTTTACAAGTTTTAGAAACCAAATTTTTAATAGATTATAATTTTTTTTTTAATATATTTAATACATTTGTTAGATATATAATAAATTATGAACATTTATGGCCTACGCCATACAAATTTGGCACGAATTCAATAAAATGTTGTAAAATGTTTTTAACATAAGTTGACTTTAATCACAGTATGCAAAATGTGTCAAAATCGTATAAAAAAAAAACATTTTTCCGTTAAATTAAGTCGATATCGACTTCGCTATAATACCGAAGATGATATAGAGTCGATACACCGAAGATTCAATTTTTATTCGAAATATTGAATATTTTTCGATATAAATAAAATGCGTAAAAACAAAAACGAAAATAAAATAAATAGAGACGGAGGTGATTAGAAACATAAACAAAAATCTAAAAATAGAATATTTGTGTTTGTTAGTGTTGGTCACTTCTGAGTATAATATACAATAACGGAAAAGCTAATACACACAGAGAAAAATTTAGCTATTTGTCAACTGAAATTCGGTTGCTACGACTTAAATTCTACAACTCTAAATTTAAATTTACTGATAACGCCAGTCAACAAAAAAAGTCAGAAACTATTCTAGTCTAGCCTGATTTTAAAATTAATAGTGTTTATAATTTTTACAGAAAAACTTTTTTTTCTTTTTCTTAACCTCAATCTTTCAAAAATAAATTTTGACTTTTCCTTTTATTCGTTTTTGTTACATTGTTTTTAATTTTGTTTTTCTTATAATTTAATTTTGTTTATGTAAACTTCAAACCAAATTTTAGTTTATTACAACACCAGCCACGATTCGAACCAACAAAATTTTGTTTATATGTAAATTGTCTTTCCATTTGAGCCAAATCACACTGATACAAAATGTACCATAAACTGAATTATATTTTTGTTTAAGTTCAAATTTTGTTTGAATTACCCAACAAACATAAAAACTTTATTTCAGCTTTTTTTTTAATTTCATATTTTGACTTCTCAATATAAATCAGGAACATAAAATAACAGTTATTTTTTACAGTTATATTAGCTTTTTGTTTTTATATACATCGAGATTATTTTTATGTTATTTTCAATTTATAACGAGCTTTCAACCTCCGTATATTTACAAAAATAAAGCAAATCAAACATATTAGCTAGGTTGATACTAGTATTTCGATCTGGCTAAAGATCTCATCAGAACCCAAAGTTTTAGAAAAGTTAGAGCCTCCATAATAGGCAGAACTTTAACAAAAAACCTGTGCGCCCCGGTAGGCTAGCTGGTAGCGTGCTGGCTTATCAGTGCGGGGGTCGTGGGTTCGATTCCCACCAGAGGCACTGGTCTGTTTTCGCTACAACGCGCCGAAGGCCATAGTAGCTAGTGCTCGGTTAGGGTAATAGTATATAATTTGTAATTATATGATTATTAATTAATAAAATAAAAAAAAAAAAACAAAAAACCTATTAATAATCAATTTTGCTACATTCTCGTCTTCTTAGTAATCAAGCACGTGGTTAGGGTCTTTTCCTAACAAGCATCATGACGTTACTAAACTTTGAAGAACAAAAATGTTCTATTTCTATAAAACATTTTTAGTGTGTCGTTTTGTAAAAGTAAATTGTTTGCTGGTACATTTGTTTATTTGAATTTTACTTTGTTCTATAAATAAATATGACAACCCTGCCAGGAAACAATCGCTCCAAAATGAGTCAGAATTGGGCTCAAAAAATAATATTAAAATTTAAAATTTTTGTGTGTCAGCGGCTCATCCAAAAAAGCTTTTCTTTTTGATCCAAAAATGACTCTGAAACAATAAAGAAAAAATTTTTAAATGTTCAAAAATCATTAATTTTTTTTTGCAGCCTTTTTTGAATTGTTCACAAAATATTACAATTTAATTACGTTTCTGAGTCCTAAACCTTTTTTTGTATTAAATAATGTCTTTTATGATTATTTTTAGAAGGCTCAGATTTACGTCAAAAAAATAAGTAATTTTTGACTATAAAATTTTGAAATTTCAAAAATATGTATTCTATTTGATTGAATTTTGACTCATAGAATATAAACCCTCAAAACAGTATTCAAATTTTGCTATCTGGGCACTTAAAAAAAGTTTAAATTCAAATTAATTACAACCATTTTTAATATAGGTTTCGGTATAGATGTCTACAACGTTCGATCTTCGCGGTTCAAACCTACATTACAATTTTATATTTTTTAATGCTAAAACTTGCATAAACAAATTACTAAAAGTGAAACTTTAGGATGCACGAAAAAAAAAATCAGAAATTCAAAAACTTGGTTTTGATAAAGTATCGAAATCAATAAATTTTTCGAAAAAAATACTCGTATATATGTGAGAATTTTAAAAATAGTTAAATTAGTTTAAATCGTAATCGACTATTTTTTTGGGCAGAATGATTGAAAAGAGTTCGAACGAAATAGCTGCCTCGAAACATTGCAGAATGGAATGTTTCTAATTTACTAGAGGAAAAGTTGCCAGAAGAGAAAGAAGGCGAAATATTATCAAAAATCAGTCTCTGGTTCACAAATGCGGAAGCTTGAAATGGTGGCAGAAAAGCCCATCTTGATGAAAAATAAAAATCATTAATTTCTAAAATATACTGCATAGTTTTATTTCATAAAATCACTATAGACGTAACCAATAGCATTTTCAATTGTTTTTTCACAAGTTATCAATTTCATTTAAGACTTAACAATTGTATTTTAGAAATTGTTAATTGAATTTCAAAAACCATAAAATGTATTTCAGATTAAATTTTTACAATATCAATTTTATTTCAGTTTTATTTAGAAATAAGCCATTTCATTTCAGAAATGTTAATCGTATTTGAGAAATTGTCAATTGTATTTAATAAATTGTCAAAAGTATTTCAGAAATTAGTTTTTTTATTTCAGACATTGCCAATTGTATTTCAGTTATTATTAATTGTTTATCAGGTATTATCAATTCTATTTCAGAACTAGTAATGACATACTTTTGATAATTTCTTAAATACAACTGATAATTTCGGAAATACAATTGACAATTTCTAAAACACAATCGGTGGTAATTTCTGAAAAAATTTATAATTTTTCAAATTAAAAATGGGAACCTAGAAAATTCACGGAATAGATCTATCAACACATTCCTGTTTGATGTTTGACATGGAATTGTTACCTCTTTCAAAACGTGTTCTGATGATGGGAACCTAGAAAATTCCCGAAATTTATCTATCAACACATTCCTAAATGGCTCAAATAATAAATTTGAAAACATAAAAACTCTATAGATTATTTGTTAGGACAATATCCTAATAAAGAAATATAGAGTATGGCCTCGAACTTGAATAATTTTCATTTTCATTGCACAATTAAAGGTCGAAAGAACATAATTTTTATTTTTAATAAAAATTATATCAAACTTGTATTTTTCAAAGAATATTTTACATAATTTCCGAAAAATAATTAGTAAAATTAAATAAAATTGATATTTTCTGAAATACAATTATTAAATCAGAAATACATTTAATAATTTCTGAAATTCAATTGATAATTTTTGAGAAAATATGATAAATACAATTGAACAGTTCATGCGAATAAGGACGAATAGACCACTTTTTCGCAAACACGTTTTTTTGCATAAATGCATTTTATTAGCAGAGCCCTACAATCCTATGCAGACATTTTGGGGAAATTTTGACTTTTAAGGCTAAAAAAATGACTTTGAAAGTTCAATAATTCGTATATTTTTGTTTAAATTGGAAGTGAAGTAACGCACAATTTTGATTAAATACAACACAAAAACATACAAAAATTTTACTTTCGGTAACAATGTGTTAAAAGAACATTACGAGGAACAAACCACACTTATTATATTGGCAAACAATTTTACCGTTCTTGAGTTATAAGACTTTAAAGTGTGGAAAGCAAAAATGGCGAATATCCATCCTTAACAAAATATTATATAAAAATTATTTAGATGCGAGTTTAAAATTGATATTAGCTAAAATTTGAAATTGTACAAAAAAAAACAATCTTAGCACATACAAACAAATTAACCAGATTTGCGAAAAAAAAATCTTCAGTGTTACCGCGTAATTAAGATCATATAACCACGAATACATGGTCTAAGCATATTTTAAAAGTCTTTTGAATTATTTTATTTCGGAAATCAAATCTTTAAACATATTTTATAGTTACTTTCCTTCGATAAAGGAATATTAAAAAAAAAATTAACAAAATAAATTTTTTTTTGCATGTCCTTGCCATCCTTAAAAAGTGTATCCTTGAAGTCCTTAAAGTGTTACAAACAAATACCAACCATAGTTCGTCAATTTTTGCAAGTCTCATGAAAATGTAGTCAAAATCTGCTGCAAAATAACACATTTTTATTCAAATTTCAATACATTTTTTTGGATATTCGCCCTTTTTCCATTTAAGCAAAAATTTAAGTCCAATTTTTAGCAAGTTCTCTTTCGAATACCTTACCAAAATTTTGTATATAGGCAGATGTGACTTAAATCTTTAAGCTAATACCAAAAAGTTGAAAAAAATATTATTTTTTAACCGTTTCCTGCGTTTTTATTGTCCCCTGTAAAATTCTACAAATGGTCTATTCGTCTTTATTCGCATGAACTGTTCAATTGACAATTTCTGAAATACAATTGATAACAGTCAGTGATTGCACAGAAAATTTCATATAGACGCAATCGAACAAATAAAAACATAACAAATATTACATTATTCAAAAAAAAAAAAAAAACAGGGTCACTGACGAAGGTTCAATACCAGAAACTGCGCAGTCTGATTCAGAAAATTGAAAATTTACAATGTAGTTATGATTTTAAGAAAATACACTCATTCTTCTCTATCACGCCTTTTACAATTAAAATTAAATAAAATTGCATATTAATTATAGTATTAAATGCAATTGTCTGAAAAAGACGTTAAAATTCAAACTCAAATACCCAGGTGAAAATGTTCATATATGATCATATATTGCCATATATGGTTTCATGTATGAGCATATATTGTTCCATATATGGGCATATATGAACATATATGTAATGTATTAGAGCATATATGGGTAAATACATTTAAATGAAAAGTTCATATATGGATATGAATGACACCATATATGATAACATATTGCATATATTGCATATATTGGTTCATATATGCCATATATCTCCATATATGTTTCATATATTATTCCATATATGGTTAATATGTTTTAATTTTTCATCAGATATGACCATATATGAGGATGAAATTTTTTTATTATTCTGCCGGTCTACGAGTTCTTGACAAAAATATATAAATTAATGTTTTATTGATTTATAAAGACGATTGCAGAGAACGAGTTTTGAATTGAAATTTGAGTTGAAAATTGTTCCATCAACTGATATTATCACGCTAAATATACCATTGGTAAAATTTGTTGGCGAACACCTCCTTTCCGGGTGAGGGGTTTAAAGTTGGAATTTTGTTTTGCGATTTTATCCAAAAGTTGTGAATGGGTCGAAAGGTATAATATGTCCCCTTTCATTAACCCATTAAATGCTATCTTAAAATTTTGTATTTTTTCATCTTTTTTATTAAAAATTCGAAACTAAAAAACTAATAAAACCTCCAAGTTTAAGTTTAACCATGTTTATATATTAACAGGGTCGTATTATACCTTAATTGAAAGCTCAATATCTTGTTTATAAATTACTGGCCTCAAAACATACCTATAATACAGATAATTTTTAAAATAAATAAAAAAGACAGGAAAATTTAAAAAAAAATACCAAATGTTAAACTGACTCGTAATGGGTTAATGAATGGGGACATATTACTCTTTGGAAATATATTTAAAACACTTTTCCGATGATGCCTTAATGATGCAGATCATTCCCAACTTTTGTATAAAATCGCAAAGCAAAACTTTAAATTTGAAAAAATTTTGAAAAAAAACTAAAAAAAGTTTTTTTATATACGAGAATATAGGAAAAGTAATAATATATGACAATATATGAACATTCATATATGACCATATATGAACATTCATATATGACCATATATGAACATTCATATATGACCATATATGAACATTCATATATGACCATATATGAACATTCATATATGTCCATATATAAGCATATATGTCCATATACCCTCAAATTTCGGATCCGAACATATATGTATTCATATATGAACTCATATATGTGGCCATATATAATAATATATGAACTTTTTCACCTGTGTAGTTAAAATGTTTATTTAACAGTGCGTTTTATCTTCTTTTAAAGTAATTTTTTTGGTGTTTATAGTATCGCGAAAATACAAAATTTTTAATTTTTAGAGTACTGTACTTTCTGTATTGTCGACGTTTTGCCAACTTCGAAAAGTAGAGTCGTATTACCGTTTAATGGTGTTATCATTCCGAAGATGAAAAAAAACCGTTAATGTAGAAATTTAGTCGTTTTGCCAACGTCGTTTTAAAACGACGTTCTGACGATTGACATTTTCTGACTGGGTTGTTGTAGATAATGTCTCTTGGCATGCTCTTTTATACCACATCAAAATGAAATTGGAACAGTCGAATATGCCAGCACAGTAAGAGGAGTATCATCAACGTTACTTAAGTACAGAGTTAGAAAAATCATGATACATATTATGAACAGTTATGAAGATCAAAATAGCATTTATTATCAGTACAATGTGTTTATTCCTTAATCCTTTAATCTATGAATTTTTATTTGCAATGTCAGTCCTTAATCAAAAATCATAATTTATTTAAAATAAAAAAGAGACTTTACACTATGAAAAAGAATGTACGCCTAAAGTCGAAAACACCAGGGAAAACGGCTGATTTTAAATAGCTAACAAGGGAGGTATACCGATGCGAACCCTCAGATCTTAATTTACTTTGGATATGATATAGAGAAGTAAAATCTAAGTGACACGTGCTTTTTTTTTTGGGCTGCCCAATCTTATGTCTAGTAGTTACTAACTAACTACACAGTGGTGAAGCAGATTTAAATCAAAACTCGATATGTTGTTTTTGAAATGCGCAATTGCACGTTTAGAGGTTACAAGGTGAGGTCAAAATTATTTAACTCTTTGTATGGAAACAAGTCGGACATTTACGAAATTAAAAATAAAACAAAAATGTTGATACCCATATTACCTATGTACGATAGTAACTTAAGTAATATGGGTATGACATATTAATAATTAACGTAGGGTTTTTAACACATGAATGATGCAAATTTTTTAGATTTTAGCTCATTTTTATTTTTTAAAGAACTCAAAAATAATAACCCATTTTCTTTCATTTTCTTGAATTGGGTTAATATTCTTAGAAGAAAATGTATTGTATACTCGTATTGGTAAAAGTATTAAATTTTAAGAATTTATTACACTAAAATTTAAGAAATTTTAAATTGTATGAAAAAACTGAAACCAAATACGAATCTTACATAAATTTAGTTCAAAAATGTTAACTTCTTAAAATTATGTATAATCGAATAAGATTTAATTAAATTTAAATTAATCATATGGGATATTTTGGGATCTATCAGGATCTTAAATTAGGTATTATTGGAACCCTGAAATAAGAATAAATAAATATCGATCTATATCAAATGTATTTGAGACATACATTTTTTTTTGATCGGGAAGTTATAAAATATGGAAATGAGTGATATTGGTTCAAAAAGAGGAAACAAATTAAGGTGTGATCAGCCTTTACAAGGCGGAATAAGTAAATAAATTGTGATAATATCCTCTAATGAGGCATTTGAAACTTTGGTCTAATTTAGATCTCTCAGGAGGCCTAAGAACTAATTTTTAAAGAAAACATTTATTATAAAGAGTCCGCCATCTAACGTTTTTTTCCAACTAGTGCTTATTTCATGAATGGTAACACTTAGCTCATGTCTGATTTGACAGATACTTAGTTTTATCCTTCCGCTGAACGAATATGGTCCGTATGTACGTTATCTTGTGAAAAAAGTGAAAGAAACTGGCATCCTCATCGATAAAAAAAGCGTGAAAAGCCAAAAACAGTGCGTACACCCGAGAATATTGCTGCTGTGGCAGAAAGTGTGCGTGAAGCGCCATCAACATCAATTCACCGTCGTTCTCAACAATTGAACATTTCGGAGACATCATTGAGACGAATTTTGCATAAAGACCTTGGTATGACGCCATACAAAGTCCAATTAGTTCAGGAGTTCAAAAAAAAAAAAGTTATTTGGCGGACCCTTTATAAAAAATTTTCTTTTTTTTGTTTTGAAAGAGAAGCAACACTCAGGAAATTCTTCCTATTAATTAACATGTTGCGTTCTTTAGAAAGGGGATAGTGGAGATATAAAGGTGGTGGAGGATGAAGCGCTTCGAACATGGCAACACTGTAATTGAGCGAGATGATGTCTTAGAACAGTTGTTGCCCACCACTTGATGGCGAATTTAATGAAGCAAATGCTTTATGGCATCAAAAACGAATTTTATTTTTTTAGTTTTTTTTACAAAAATAACCGCACTTAAAACTACTTTTAAAAAGTCTTCTAAGATCTATTAAAATTTATTTCAATTAGCAATACACTGAGAGAATTATCTGCATGATATGAATTTTGCATTATATCTATGAAATGTCACTGAAACTCGTCCATTGAAACTTTTCATTAAATGAATGCAGTTTTTAATAAAATTTAATGAAAAACTTCATATTAATTTTTAAAAATTTAATACGACTCATGAAAAAGAACCTTTTTCTTGAAGTTTAAGAAAATTTTCATTCCCATTGTGAAGAAAACTTCATTAGTTTAGTGAAAAAATGTCACTTACACTCGTCCAAGGAATTGTGTCTGTGTTGAGGAAATAAATATGTAATGTACAAATTAAAAATTTAAAATGCGGATTTGCATAGTTTTTAATTACACAGTATGTATGCGAAAACGACATACAAAACCCCAGGACATGTAAATTTAATTCTGGAGCGTAGAATCTTGTGGTATACTCCGTTTTAATAGGTTAGGTAAAAATAAAAAGATATTTCAATTTAAAGTTAGCATTGACTCACGCGATTTTTTGAGTGTATTTAAATTAAAAAACACTAAAATCTTTTTTGAAATGACTTTATTTACTGTTTATTTACCTAAACTTAAATCTAATAATGATGGCCATTATCACAAATAATCTTGCCAAATTTCGGGCCAAAACCTCATCATTTAGGATTTTTGCAAAAAAATCCCTAAAAATTCCCCATAGCACAATGGAGCGGAAAGTATAAAAATAAAAACTATTGAAGTGTTTCTATTGAAATATGCTAAAATTATGTTCTTCCACTGATTAAACAATGAAATATCGATTTAATTTAGGAAAACTTGTAACTTTTAGAAAAAAACTTTAAAATTTTTAAAAATTTTTCGTCTTTAATTTTTTTCTTTATACAATAAGAGAGTTATCTGCATGATATCAATAAGTTTTTGCATTACATCAATGAATTGTCACTGGAATTCATCCTTTGAAACTTTTTTATTAAATAAATGAAGTTTTTCATAAAATGTGATGAAACAGTTCATGTTGTTTATTAAACATTTCATATGACTAATGAAAAAGGTTCATTAAAAATAGTTTGATTAAAGACTACTGAATATACACATTAAATTAACTGAAAATCAGTTAAAAACATGATTAATTACTTTTCGTTTAAAACAATTGTATTTTTTAGTTTATTTTCAAAAATTTATTGACAAAATCGGTAATAACAATAGATTGTTTTCGTTTATTTCAATACTCAATATAATATAACAACTTTTTTTTTTAAATAGAAAATTTTAACTGAATATTTTAACTATTACCAAAAGTCAGTTTTTTGTTTATTGAATAACAGACAGAATGTTAAAAAATATATATTCTATGGTAATTTAACTTAAAAACAACTTTGCCGATTAAATTTTTAAATAACTGTTGATTTTTTATGGAAACGTTCTTGTGAGTGTATGAAGCTTTTTCATTCACATTGTGCAGCACACTTCCTTAGTTTAGTAAAAAATTTCATTAAAACTTTTCCAAGAAATGCTCTCTGTGTAATCAAACTCATCGCTTCCTTTCAACTTATAGCTTTTTTTTAACTATACATTTTATCACTGCTATTTTTATTATCCTAATTGTATTTAAATGTTAATTTGTGTGTAAGAATGTATTTTTGCATAAGTATGTGTATCAGATGACAGTGTTTGAACAGCCGTCTATTAATATGTGTGAGTGTGTGTACAAGGTCAGGTAGCAATGTGCTCGTTAAAATAATAAAAAAGTATAATGTTTCATCATCATATTAGTCATCGTCATAAATGTAACAGGAACAGAAAAAAATGCATCCCATGTATGTGTATCAAGAGATCTAATGATTATTATATTAAATCTAACAAGTAGAGTCGGTTTGTGGGTTCCCTGAGATTTTAAATTTGGATTATATGATAGAAAGCTGGGAATTAAAAGAGCAAACAATATTAAAGATATTGATCCAAAACTGCGTTTCCAAGATATTCGAAACTTGTTTGCTTAAAATGTGTATTTTTCCAAAAAATACTAACTGATAAGGTAATTTTTGACCCCACTGATAAACGTTCAATGTAAAATTGGACCCATTAAAACGATATTCAAACCACAGTGAACCATACAGCAGAACTTTCTTGCAAGTAACACATTTCATCCATTATATTATTATATGCAATGCAACTAATGCTAATGTAAACCTCATTCAAATCAATGATAAAGTAGTATAAGGTATTGTTTAGGACACAATGTTAAATTGAAAAAAAATGATTCAACTATGTCATCTTTAAGAAAAATGCATTATAAAAATATTATTACTTTTCTTTGTTATTGCCAACTTCCAACAAAAAGCTAATGGGTAAATATTAGAGTATCCCAAATATGGACTATGAAAATTAATATTTTCTATGATTTGATTATGAACATATATTTTCACATATAGACTTGTTTGTATATGATCATCAGAGAAGACAAATATGGTTTTTTTTAAAAAGTTCATATATGTACAAATATGTTCATATATGGACATGTCAATATGGACAAATATAAAAATATATCGCACACCTAATTCAAAAGTCACTCAACTCAAAATTTTAATTTTTTGGGTTTATATGCTTAAACTATGCACACTACACTTGTTTATCTATAAAAAAAATATCAGTGCATTTTGTTGTTGTTAACTGTTTCAAAAAAACAGTTTTGTCTTTCTTTATGTTTCAATTGGTATAAAGTTGCAAATATTTGTTTTTGATTTCTGAAAAATGAAAAATTCTGAGTTGAGTCACTTTTGAACTAGGTGTGCGATATGTTTTTTAAATCGGCATATATGGAGTATATACGATTAAATATGTTTCATATTTCCAAAAGGTGCTCATATATGGACATATATGCTATTTCATATTCGCAAAAGAGGTCCATAAATGGGCAAATATGGAAGTGTATGGAATTCCTTATGTGCAAAAAGGACTCATATATGAACATATAAGAAGTATATGTGACTCAATATACCCGAAGACAAATATACAAACCAATATATTAAACCAATTTTTTTATTAAATTTAAATGGGGAAAAAATACGTTTTACTTATATGATATATTTGTTTAAAGTTGTAAAATTGATGGGAAAGATTTTGAAATATATGAAAATGGTGTATCCAATAAGTTTTATAAACACAGATTGAAAACATCTTCAATTCTTAATCTAATTCATAAGGACTCTAATTCATATTTTTATTTTGCACATACATTCCTAAACTCCACGTTAATTGAAATGCATCAGTAGAGAATTCCTACTATTTACGATACTCTCCCTGTCAGTAAAAGAAGTATTTTAAAATTTCATTAAGCGCTGCTTAAGCATTTTAATACAAAATTTTGTAAAAAAAATTACAAAAAATATATAATGTATGCAAGTATATGGATGACCATATAAAATTATATATGAACATATATGACTATATTTGTCCATATATGAAAATGTAGGTTCATTTTTCTAGTATGCACTAATATGGATGATATATATGATCATATATGAATTTCTTTAACCGGGTTATCTGACATCTAAAATTTGTGTTCGGTTATCTAACATCTAAAATTTGTGTTCTTATATTTTTGAAAAAAAAAACGATTTTTTTTCCAACAAAACTAATATAAAAATATATATGATCATAAATGAATTTCTTTAACCGGGTTATCTGACATCTAAAATTTGTGTTCGGTTATCTAACATCTAAAATTTGTGTTCTTATATTTTTGAAAAAAAAAAACGATTTTTTTTCCAACAAAACTTCGTATAAATCCGCTAGCGTGACATAATTTTGCCTGCCCCCGTCTTATGAATCATCAGCTAATCTCGATCGGAAATTACTTGTGAAACGGTAGTTTTTTTTGTCCTTAAACGTACCTTTGCTAACGATATCGCTTTTTCATAAAATTATGATACATTTTTCGCTTTAGCAACTCCCTGGAATAACGATAGCAAATTCGACCTTGTCCAGCCTGGTATCGATATCGAAAAAATGATATAATAATTCATGACAATAGTAATATTTCTAATTTATATTTAAAAAATACCTAGAAATAACGAACCACTAGATATTTCACTATATCGAGTATTTATTTAAAATTTTATATAAAAAACAAAATCTTTAAACAATTTTACAATGAACACATTTTGGTTATTACGAGTGTATGCACATAAAATAAAGGTGTTGTTCAGAATCATAAACATGAAAAAATATGTGTAAACTCAAAAACAAATCCCAAAAAGTCCCTAAAATCTCGAAAAAACCCCAGAATTTAAAAAAAAATCCCGGAATTCGGGATTTCCCGTTTGTCTTCCCAACTGGGTACAGCTGATCATATATGACCCCTTAAAATGACGATTTGTTGATTTTCATTCATCACATCCCCCCAGTTTTAAAGCAAATAGTTCCAAATGAAATAAATAGATTTTTTTTTTTTTGGAAAACGTTAACCAGTGCCACAAGACGACCGAAAATTACCCATTTTGGAGTAAAATTTCCCAAAAATCCCAAAATTTTTAAGTGAACAAATGAAGTAAAAAGTAAATTTGGGAATTTTTAATAATATTAATACGCATTTTTTACAATTTTCGGTCGTCTTGCGGCACGGGTTAAAATTTTCCAAAACAAAAAAAATAGATTTCTTTCATTTGGAACCATTTGTAATAAAACTGGGGAGTATAATGACAAATCTATTTCTAAGGGACACCATAATGGTCCCATTTTCACCTAAGTATAATAAAATAAACATTTTTGTCTTAAGCGTCCCACAGATGGCCCATATATTGGCACAACTTTTCCAAATGTAGTGAATCAAAATATTTTTGATGTATAGTGTAAGGGAATGTTCCCCAATGTGGCCTTTTATCTAAAGTGTTTTATAGAATAATTTTCGTTAATATAGAAAAGTGAAAAACAATCAATTTTAAATAATTTTTCAAGTCAGATTTTTGCAAACGGTAAGATTTTTATTCACAATTTTCATAAAAAAATATTAAATTAAAAAAAAATGTGAAAAAGTAAATTGTCATAAAGTTCGCTAAAGTGGTCGTTTGATATATTTTCATATTTTTTCCTACATTTTAGTATTTTTTAAATGGTTTACGCATTATTTGATCTGTTCTTGTCTATTTTGGACAATTATACAACATGTTACACAACAAAATTGTTTGTTTAGCATATGTTAACCTCTTAAGAAGCTTTAAACGATAAATAAAACGTTTCAATGAAATTTTTTTTCATTTTGAATTGTCAGGTTTGAGATATAATTAAAATGTTACTATTTCAACTAGAAAACACAAATTTTTAATAAATGTAAGAAAATATGAAAAAAATCTTGTGGGGATCAGCTCTAGAGGGAGTGCCGCAATTTCGACCTAAGCGACTAGTTCATCTTCAGCCTCATTCTAATCCACCACCCCTAAGAAACTCAAGGTTTGATCAGGTATATATATCAACCAACTACAGAAAATCTGTGATTGATTACCTTAACAAGATGAGTTACTTTCGTCAATTCAAAATGGGCGTTGTGGTGTAATGGTTAGCGCGTTGGACTGTTACACAGATGGTCCCGGGTTCGATTCCCGGTGACGACGACAACAACAATTTAGAAAAATAATATGTATAAGTTTTCTATTGCTTATATGTATCGCTGCGCCCACATTCGGTGTTCCCATAGCACTTAACCCCACCGAAGTAAAATAATGAATCAGGGCTATGAAACAAAAAGCTTCAATAAATTCGCCAACTCTACATCAGGTGGCGAGCAACAACTGTTCTAAGACTTATCTACTCGCGCAATTACAGTGTTGCCATGTTTGAAGCCCTTCATCTTTTACCACCTTTCATCTCTCCTCTATCCCCTTTCCAAAGAAAGCAACACATTAATTAATAGGAAGAATTTCCTGAGTGTTGCTTCTCTTTAAAAAAAAAAAATGCAATTATTAGAGATCAACAAGACATCCCAAATTCTCAAAAAAATAGTTTTAATTTAAATATAAATTTTCGTTGATTTTAATGCATTTTCCAACAATTTTATACACACAGAGAAATAACGTGCCAACCGAAATAAAAAGTGTATATTAATGGTTATAACTTATTAACTCATTTAACGATGTTCATTATTATTTCTGTATATTTTGCACTAGAAAAGTGCAAAAGTTCATTTGAGCATAATTATGTCAATATTTAAATTAAATTATGGAAATATACATGAGCAAGCATGCTTCATACATGTCCACATACATCCATTCATGATTCATATGTGTTCATAAATGATTCATGTGGGTGCATTAACGAAAACTGAGGTAATATTTACATATATAATCATACATGCCCATACATTTTCATATATGTTCATATGTGTGCATTAACGAAATTTGAGGTAATATTTACATATATAACACAGGCAACAATTTTGAAAAAATTTTAGGGGCTTTGAAAACCACTATACAATTTTGATGTATTGTGGTCCCAGTAGTACAAATATGGTTCAATTTTGAAATTCTATGGAGAGGTTTTTTTTAAAAAAATTTTTAATTAAAATTATAAATTTTTTTAGACGTGTCTCCACATAATTAATGATAACTAAAAAAAATTAGTCCGATATTATTCAAATAAATTTAGAAAAACTGAAATTTACATAGCCTTTAATCCGTTAATATATTGCGTTTCAATCGGCTCAGTAGTTTTGGAGTTATAATAAAAAATTGAGGGAAAAAATATTTTTTTTACGTGAAAATAGCAAATTTTTTTGGTTAAAAAAAATCATAAAAAATCGAAAACGGCAAAAATCGTTCAGATTTATTGCTTTATCGCAAAGCCACATGTAATAGGAACAAAATGAGATATCGATCATAAAAATCGATTGATTTTTTCGAATTTATTCACAATTAAATGAATTCGCTCATTTTCACCAAATTTTAGTTTTTTGTCTGATATACATAAAATTGAGTAGTTAATGTTCTTCTTTCGATTGATTGAATTTTGAAAACATTTTCCCCATGCTATGTACAAATTTTCACATCAAAAATGCATTACATAGTAACATTCGTGTATTTTTTGGCAAAACCCTACCTAGAATATACTGATTCTATTCTTCGGAAAGACATTTGTGTTGGATGAGCTTAAATGTAAATAAATAAATAAATTAAATAGTAGAAAATTTATATTTTATTATTCACATTTATTATAATAAATAAAACAAGAAAATAAATAAATAAATATGTATTATAAACTACAAACTCTGAAATTTTCTTTTAGTCGATTTTCTACTATTGTTGAATAACGAAGTGTTACTCTGAATACTCCAGCAAAAATCAGCCATCATGTGTGCATCCCAGCGACCCTGGTATCGTTCCTCCATTGTCCGGATATCTTGGTGGAATCGTTCGCCCTGTTCTTCACTCAAGTCTCCTAGATTTTCAGGAAAACGATCTAAGTGACTGTGCAGGTAGTGTACTTTGATGCTCATGTTGCATCCAAGATTCTGGAAGTGAGTTAACATCTCTTCAACGTGCGCAACGTAATCATCACCCTTGTTATTTCCTAAGAAATTTTGAATAACCCATACAAACGAATCCCATGCATTCTTCTCAATTTCTGACATTGAACTGCCAAATTCAGTATCGTTCACCAATTTGCGAATTTGTGGGCCATCAAATATGCCTGCTTTCAGCTTTTCCATACTTAGATTGGGAAACTTCCTTGAAATATACTGGAAACATTCACTATCTTTGTTAAGTGCTTTAACATATTGTTTCATCAGACCAAGTTTAATGTGAAGAGGGGGTAATATGATGCGATCTCGGGGCACTAGAGCCACATTTATAACATTTGGCGTACCTGGAACTAGTGTTTCCCTAGAAGGCCATTGTTTTCTCTTCCAATGTTCTGTTTTAGCTCTGCTGTCCCATAAACATATAAAACAAGGATATTTTGTAAAGCCGCTTTGTTGGCCTAAGAGGAAATTTACCATCTTAAGATCAACACAAATTACCCACTTATGTTCATCATACTTTATCTTCTTCATGACCAATGCAATTACAGAGTATTCTTCTTTTACTTTGGTTGAATGTGCGATCGGCAAGGAGTGAAATTTATTTCCATTATGCAAAAGGACACACTTCAAGCTGCGTTTTGATGAGTCGATAAATAAACGCCATTCGTTTGAATCATATCTCTGTAAGCCCATGGCAGTCATCAAACCAGAAATATCTGTGCAGTACACAAAGTCATCCTCTTCAGCAAAATAATGAAGTAAGTCTTTTTCTCGAGTACGGTAATACGAAACTTTAGTTTCTTTAGTTATGAGACCTGTTTCTTTCATCCGGGACGCAAGTAATTCAGAAGATCTTTTCGACAATCCAAGGTCTCTAATTACATCATTAAGCTGATCTTGATTCCATGGTCTCGGCGAGAAATGTTTGTGTGGGATGAACTCGTCATTTTCAGCTGTAGATGGTAGTGCTGGATCTGACATATCTGATTGGTAAGACATACTTGAGGTTGAGTGTCCTGGTGAAGATGAAAGCACATGACTACAGCTTGCACCCCGATCTTGAGCATATTCTATTTCTTGTGAATGTAGAACTGCAAGTGTAAACCCATCAGCAGACCTCGTGGGGTAAGACCATCGCATATGTTTTCCAAAACCGCTTTTTGTACTTAAACAAAAATAACACTCGGATGCGTGGTTCGCTGTTTCTCTCCATAGCATAGGCTTCAAAATTTCCAAGTGTCGTCTGTAAAATGAAAAAAAAAATTGAAATCAGGAATATGAAGAATTCAAATTTTAATTAAGAAATATTGTAATTATAAAATATTCCAAATCTATTAATTTATACTTACTTTACGTTAGAAGACTTCATAGATAAATTCAATCGACATGGAATGCATTTTTTCCCGGTGATATATTGGCCGCACACATAACAAAATAAATCTGGATCGTTTTTACATAAAAATGTTCTGGCTTTCTGGCTCATTTTTATTAATATTTGAAAATTGTTTTTAACTTCTAAGCTGTATGACTCTAATTTTTGTGTAGGTATTAAATGATGTTTGCGTTATCGCAAACACTTCTTGAATGAAATAAAAAGGGTCAAGGAGATCTTATAAATACTGATACTATAATTTGGGATAACCCTTTGTGTGGATACAGTTTGTGTGTGCTGCAAGTTTTTTACTATTCCCAAGAATCCTAAAAAACATTAAGGACTTTTATGAAAAAAAAAAAATCATCCGTTACAGGTAGCTAACGGAAAATAAGAGCACTTCTACTATCCTACCGCAATCGTAAAAATTAAACAATCTTTTGTTTATTACTTATTTTTTTTTAATTATTAGAATCATAAAAATGTCATAGAGGTTTTTCCCAAAGGGGTTTTGCCAAAATGCGTGTCGTAAAATGCACCTGAGTTTTTATTTCTGCATTTTCATTATATAGTAGGTACAATTTTCTACAGTGCTTGTAAATATGCGATACCTTCAATTAATTGTAAATAAAAATGTAAAGCATGCATCGATTTTTTTGATCCATATCTAGTTTAATTCGCATGATATGTAGCTTTACTACAAAAAAATAAAAAGTAATATTTTTTGCAGTTTTCGATTTTTTCCAGATTTTTGTTTTTCAAATTTTTTTTTTTTTTTAGCATTTTTTTTTTTTTTTGCTAACAATTTGTTTCATAACTTTGAAACTATTGATCGCATTAAAAAAATTTGTACAGTTCTTTAAAGATATTGTAAACCTTAATTTTTGTAAATTTAATTTGACAAAATCGGACTAGTTGTTTTTGAGTTATGACAACATAAGTGGAGAAATGGCTCAAAATATTGTCAATTTTAAAAAAAAATTTTTTTAAAAAAAAATTATCCATAGAATTGAAAAATTTTACCATTTTTGTACTTAGGCAGCCATGATGCATCAAATCTATATAGTGGTTAGTCAAGCCTTTTTTTGCTGTTGACCTGTGTAATCATAGATGCCCATACATTTCCATACATGGTCATATGAGTACATTAACGAAAATTTAGATAACATATGAACTCCTATGAGCATATATGAATCCTATATGATGGTATATGGACACGTATGACCTCGAACGACTTTATATATGAGCATACATGGTCATAAATCGAAGCATGTATTTTGATTTTTAACCGGGTAGTAAAATTTTTATGCTCTTCAATTTTATACACATATTATTGAAGAAATATTTGTTTTTACTTTCAATTTTCATTAATTTTTGTTTCTTTAATATTTTTTTTATTTTTTTCATTAATTTGTTGTAGCAAAGTGTGTTCAAATAGCTATATATTGAAAAATTTAGGAAAATCGGATAACCTAACTCATGGCGAACTGCTAATAAATTTGCTGATATATGAAAAATAAATTAAAATTAATTTTAAAAAATATATTTTGTTATATATCATTTATAATTTCGGGCATAATTACGATCAACTGAAAACACGTTGTTTTATAATATCCCTGCGGGAAATGAACTTTGTGTGTATGAACCTGTCCTAGTTCCGGCTCTGTTATATGAAAGTGACCGGTACTTTTAACATGGGCTTGTCATAGGAGGTGACAATTGTTACCTGTGGAGCACTGTGTGACGTGGCGAATAACTTGACCAAGGTAACCTATCACCGTACCGACTGAAATGAATATGCTACGGGACAAGTTAGAAGTAGGTAGTGTTAAAGTAGGACCATTTGAGGATTAATGTGATATGCAACAGAACTAGTGGGAAAAAATGTATCACGTGACTGGTGTAGGTGTACGTATCGTAGAACTGGAGAACATTTTTTAAAGGAAAATTAGTCAAAAAATCATATTCTGGTGATATATTTCTAGGTTTTTAGTAGCAATATTTTATGTGTAAAATCGCCATTCACTCGAAAAATCGCCAGTTGGCATTTTGTAAATTAACTTGCCAAACGAGTTTTAAGATCGCGACGTTTGGCGAGATATCGCCATATCCGACTAACTTGGTCACTGTCTAAACAGTTCCGTATTCAGTTCTTTTAAAGCAGTGGAGTGTTACGTTTTCATTTCTACTGTCATATAGTCGTTACAGATACAATTTCTTCAGTGTTATGTCCGCTTTGTAGCAGTCAGGGGAATCCTTTGGCACTTATTGCCATGTTTTTATCCACTGCTAACGGTTTTGAACCAGTTCAATGACCACTAGCAGCTTCAACTGCAACGACCCTAGTTGCTTCAGTACACTTTGATGTTATGTTACTTTTTCTTCAGTTATATGATATATTTGGTACCAACCAGTGAATGTTTTGTCACCATAACTATAGTCACGTGATTGGTCATTTCACCCAAATTAACACTTTTTAGTACACCACAATTTTGGTTTCACCAGTTTCGTGACGTGTTCCCCAATCATATATCACAGAATTACCACTTTGGATCAATCGACCCTTCGTTTCCCGCAGGGATTCACTGCAAAAACAAAAAATTCTAAGATAATTAAAGAAAAAAATCTAGAACCACCATTTTTTTTGTTAAAATCGAATCGTTTAATCTCGAAAACCATTAGTCCGATTTCAAAAATTTAAGAATATTCGTGTTCAGCATGCCAAAATTAATAAAAAAAATTATGTATCGTGGTTGCATGGCGCTACGGGTTAAAGTATTACGATTTTAGTCAAACTTTTTAATTTTTAGACCTAGTGCTAAAATTATCTCAACAATAAATTACAATTTTTCGAAACAAGTTTTTCTGCATACAAAAAAAAATGCCGCTCTAAAGTCCACATTAGATACATTGCTATAAGATTCACGCTTTGTGTTTCATCCAATTTGTTTCTTAATCTTATCCATTTAACTATTTGTAAAATATTGTTCGCTATCTGTATATTCACGACACAAAAACCACAATATTCCTTAGCCAAGTGTATTTAAGCTGAAACTACCTTTTCAAAATGAAATAGGTAGTATAACAAAAGGACGTTACATTTTCATTTTGAACGGTGAATAGAAAGTTAGTTCATGTGTTTGTGTGTATGGGATTCAAGCCATACAAGGCCTGTTTAAATATTAATAAAAAATACTGTTAAAATTGTTATAATAAGGGTTATACAAAATGAAAAGCAACAGTATCGAATACACCATAACTGTTGTATATATTTCTAAAATTACTGTGATACGATTAGAAATTTATGTGGCGATAATAGAGAAATTTTTAATAATATTAATAGGACATCAAGTTCACAAGATCGTCACAGAGATAACACATTCATAATGACAACATACGTTTTTAATCAACTGAATAGTTTGGTTTCAGCAGCCGCCTTATTTTTTTTGTCAAAATTATATTTATTTCTAGGTTAAGTGAAATATTATGTTCCAACCGAAATTCTGTAGGTGGTAATATCCTCAGGATTTCAAAAATTATTTTTTTTTAGGATCTGTGTTACGTAGCGCCCTCTACACCCGGTTACAAATTTTGCGCTATTTTCGATAACACTTACAAATACATCGAAAATACAACAAAATAAATTTTTTTGATAAAATCGCAAAATGGAAGAACTTTACTCAGCGAATCCACTAAACTGCCTATCACATATGAAAAAAACGCAGAAAAACTTTATTCAGCGAAGCCACTAAACTGC
The DNA here is from genome assembly GCA_021234595.1 of Delia radicum. Taxonomy (NCBI): domain Eukaryota; kingdom Metazoa; phylum Arthropoda; class Insecta; order Diptera; family Anthomyiidae; genus Delia; species Delia radicum. Next base: position 94,846,498 of record CM037855.1, read on the forward strand.
CTATCACATATATGTATGTATTTATGTATGTTCTTTATTTAAAATATTAGGATATTATACAAATAAAGAAATTAAATAACAATGACATATAAGTCGTCTGTTATATTAAATGAAAAACATTAAATAATAAATAAGTATAAACATGTTTTAAAATATATATAGTTGTAGTAGATATTATCAAAATATATATAGTTGTAGTAGATTTTAGTATACAATTACACAAATTCCTTAATTATTATTTTTCTATACTTTAAAGCATTCTCGACATAGTTATAAATCTTATTCCACCCATTGGGTATTTTACCATTCAAAATGTTTATAAGTTCAATTTCATTGAGGTATGGTTTTTCAAAGTATCTGTATCGGAATTCCCTAAGTATGGGGCATTTTGCCATGAAGTGTTGTAAATTTTCGTCTTCTCTAGTATTACATAGTGTGCACGATTTATTTTCAGTTGTACCAAATTTATTTGCGTTTAATGGTAGTAAATCTGATCTTGTTTTAAAGATTATTGCAAGTTTCCGTTGGTTTTTTATGGTATCGATATAATTTACCGGCAGGTTATGGTCCAAGTGTTTATAAAAACGCAATTCACTGTTTAAAGCTTGTTGTTTCATATTTTCAAGGGTTTTGGATTTTAAGTTTTGTAGCAATATGGTTCCTTTTTGAGCCCATTCTTGAGCTGAAACATCTTCAAATTCAAAACTTATACCCAATTCCCTGCCCATTTCGTTTATTTCTTTTGCCCAAAATAAATTATTTTGTAACATAATGATAGACAATTTATGTGGTAATCGGTTTTGTCTATATTGAAATAACGTTTTGTATATGTAATTCATATGCAACTCAAGCGTGTAAAAATAGCTACATTCTGCTTTTGTTTCAAGTGCCAATGCATAGTTTGGTGTAAATTCTGGTAATTTTAAAACTCTTTTCAAGAAGTACCGTTGAAGTTTATCAACATCATCATACAAACAATAACCCCAGACTTGAGCAGCGTATGCTTGTATTGAACGACATACAGCTTGGAATAGTTTCCATTTGACTTTTAGGTTTATATTTGGTTTATTTATAAAGCTGTTCCACGTCGCATTAATGCTATTTTTAGCTGAAATGTTTCTTTTTTCAACATGTTTTTTAAAACTCAATTTTGTTGTCAGAATTACACCCAGATAATTATATTCGTTAACTATTCTTACTTGTTGATTTTTGTACATAATTTTTTCTCTCGCTGCAAGTCTGCCAGATGTCCTGAATACCATCATTTCTGACTTTATCATGTTTACTTCCATGTTTCATTGATCACAGTAGCTTTCTAAGTTTTTTACCATATTTTGCATAACTTTTATATCGTCGGCTAGCAAAACAATGTCATCTGCATAAAGAAGCAAACGCACATTTACATTGTTCAACATTAAACCACCCCCTAAATGATCATGAAGATCATTTAGGTAAAGTGTAAAAAGTAGTGGTGACAGTAAGCAACCTTGTTTAACTCCAGTATACGTCTCAAAGTATTCTGATAAATCCTTACCAGTCCACACGGCCGACTTGGTATCATTATAAATATTTTCTATTAGATTAACAACTTTTGTTGACATACCAATCTGATGTAATTTATATATAAGAGGCTTTCTAGGCTTTCTTTAAAGAAAAGAAGAAAATATATGCTTTTTTCGTCGATTTTAAGGCAGCCTTCGATACTTTATCGACGAAAAAAGCATATATTTTCTTCTTTTCTTTAAACTTTGCATGAACTATGGCCGATAAATTGTAAATATTGTCTACAGTTGAATAATTTGGTCTGAACCCCGCTTGAAATTCATTTAAGATACTATTTTGTTCAATCCAATTTGTGAGCCTGGAGTTTATGATTCCCCTATCACATATAAGAAAACCCCTAAGTCCGGCCAAAGGCCGTTCACGCAGAAAAGCTTTTCTCAGTGAAGCCACTAAACTGTCTATCATATAGGAGAAATCTGTCTATCATATAGGGAAACGTTTATTCTTCTTCTTAACCTCATCCTTTCTAAATTAAATTTGTCAAATGCATATTAATTAAAAATTAATTGCGACTTTCTATATGACGTTAAAATAACACTGTACTTAAATATATTATAAAATTTGCCTTGTAGCGATGTCTCAACATAAACGCAAAGTTGTCTACTCTGAACGTGAAGACCATACGTCAATCTGGTAACGTTGTGAAATAGAGATGGAGGAGATTAGAGAAATAAACAAAAATTCTAAAAATAGAATATTTGTGCTTGTTAGTGTTGGTCACTTCTGAGTATCATATACAATAACAGAAAAGCTAATAGGATAGAAAACTGTAATTTAACTTCATTACATTCGAGGCCATACTTGGGTGTGATCGCTAAACGGTCATGGCTTGGTATTGTTACGTTTGTAATGTAAGAAGAAGCGCAGGTTTGATTCTTACAGTTAGCAGGTTGTTTAAAAATGTATCATATAGAGACAATCTGACAATTGTAAGACACAAATAATAATACAATTTAAATGGAAACAAATTAGAGCTGTATTTTCTAGCTCATAGTTCATTTCGTTCATTTGCATTTTTTGAACTAGTTCGTTCTTTTAGTTCATATGCTTGTTCTAAAATTTCTTTTCATTTATTCATATTGTTATATTTGTCAATTGTTTGTTTAACAAATCTGCACAGTATAAGCTAAAATCTCAAATGAACGTTTCAAATTGAACTAGTTCATTTTTAAGCGTTCATTTGGGATTTTCTCTCATGTTCTTAGAATTTGTTAAACAAGCCATTGATCAATAGCAGACTTGGGCGACGTCAATTACATTTCACAATCATTCACATGTGAAATTTTTCTATATCATTAATAATTTTAGACCTACGCTCACACTTCTGAGCTTAAACGCTTCTTTGGAAAATTTGTAAAATTTGTAATACCAAACATGGGAATTATTAACAGCATCTGGGTATTTAATTACAGGGCAATTACACTCAATTACATGTAATAAGACGTTAAAAATTAATTGGCCTGTAATTACAATTATAATTAATGACACAAATATTGGTATTATGTCCCATGTCTGGTGAAGCGTTTAAGCCCAAAAGTGTGACCGTAGGACTAATCTTATTAATGATATTGAAAATATTCACAAATAAATGATTTTAAAATGTAATTGACGTCGCTCAAGTCTGACCAGTACAACAATATAAATAATTGAAAAAAAATTGTCGAACAAACTTATGAGCTAAAAGAACAAACTAGTTCAGTAAATGCAAATGAGCGAAATGAACTAGAATGCCAAACTCTTACAAAAAATATAAAAATACACTCAAAAAATGTTTTTCATTTATTATAACTTAAAAATAAAAATGCGATGATCTTGCCGGTTTAATGATATATATCTGGATTTAGGGTTAAGGTTACGGAAATTTTGTTTGCTAAATATAAATGAAAGTCCTTACAATTTTTTGATGCCTTTTAGATTGTAGTATTAAGCTCATTGAAGTATTTTATGTGATGTACGTTATGGCGGAATTGATACAGCGCTTTAGTTGTCACAAAGCGAAATTAGTTGGGATAAAAATGAATGAATGGGATAAAAATGAATGAATGAAAAAAATTTTACTTTTTTGTACTTTATCAATTTAGCTCGTAGCACAGTGGTACTTTTGAAGGAGTTGACGTATTTCAATGCGGGTTTTTTTTTTTTGGTGAAAAACTTAAGTCTTTATCTTTAATTTAAGATATATGTAGATCGCAAAAATCGAGTAGTAAAGTAATTATATATTTAGGGTTAAACTTATATAATATATGTTTTTGATAAATATTAGTACAATACTCACATTTTTGACAATAATGGAATGTTAAATTATCTTAAAAGAAGACAATGTAAAACATTATCGTTTTTCTAGATTTTTCATTCATACACTCAAAAAAAAAAAAAAAAACGAAAATAAGTTAGTTAAAAATTAGTAAATTTTTTTTTGCTCAAAATTTATTTTTTAAATGACAAAAATATAAGTTTTTTTAAATATACATATAGCAGACTTTTTTTTAGTCTTTTAGATTTTATATTACTAAGTTGCAGCAAAAAGTTTATTTGTTTTCAGTTAGTTTAATATTCATAGCTAATCTCAAATAAGGGTTAGCAAACAAGGACTGATTTTTTAAGAGCTTTCGAATTTGATTAAAAAAAAAACACATAAAATTTAGAGAAATGTATGAAATCTTAATTTGAGTCGATGGAACGATCTATATAATTCAATGTTTAAATATGATTTCATGTAAATGTTCACCGCGGCTACTTCTCAAATGGTTCATACGCTGGATCCAATTTTGGCATACTCTCTCCAACATATCGGCCGGTATCTCACGAATAAATTCTTCAATATTGGCTTGCGGGCTTGGTCCTATAGACACGATCCTTAACATAGCCCCACAAAAAATAGTGTAAAGGCGTTAAATCGCACAATCTAGGCGACCAATTGACCGGCCCCAAACATAAAATAAACTGTTCACCGAACTCGCCTCTCAATTGGGCCATTGTTTCGCGTGATGTGTGGCATGTAGCACCATCTTGTTGAAACCACATGTCACCCAAGTCCAGCTCTTTCATTTTGGGCAAAAAAAAAATTATGTAATCATGGCACGGTAGCGCTCACTATTCGCAGTAACGCCAAAAACAAAGTAGCTTGGTTGGTTGTCACCCCTTATTTGATGAATTTACCAATTTTTTTCTAACAATTAGCTCATTGATTTTTTCAAACAGCTTTTGCTGATATTAGCAACTTTTCTGCATTCACTCTTCTAATTAAAAAATTTCTGATGCTGCAAGTATTTTTGCTAATTTTTTTATGTATACACTCAAAAAAAAAGTTTGTAGTCAGCAAAAAATTTTGCTGAGTCAGCAAAATTTTAGTCAGGAGGGTGCTAGCAAAAAAATTGCTAATGTCAGCAAAATCTTTTGCTGAAAATCAGCGAGCTGATTTTTAGCAACAAAATTAGTAGATTCAGCAAAAGTTTTGCTAACACTTAGTAGATTAGAAATAAAAAAGCCTTGGTAAAAATTAATAAATTTTTTGCTGAATTTTAGTAGACTGAAAAAAACGCGTAATTTAGTTAATATATTTGCTGAAAATCGTAAAACATATTTTTGTGATTCTTTTAAAAATAATTTACTATAATAACGAAATATAAAAATTTTCATTTTCCCACATTGACGACATGAATTAATTTAATATCTGAAAATATAAAGAAATAAATATATATAACACAACAAAAAGATATGTTATAATTATAGAAACGAAAAGAAAAAATAAACAAAAACAAACGAAACGAAAAAAACAACCCTTTTTTTTGCAATAAGAAAAAGGAACCATACAAATCTACCTAAGATGTGTGTCTTTGTCTTTCGCTTTACTCTGTCTACATGTCTGTATATGTTTGTTTGTTTGCAATTTGACCACACTAGATTATTAATCTATTAACATTTATTATAGAAATACATATTAAATTTAAATATTTTCTTTTGTCTTTTATTTTATTAATAGACAATTATTTTCACAAGCCGGTGACAACGCAAAATTTAAGTTGTTTTAATCCTCAATTTTGTTTTATGTATGAAAAAGAGATACAAAAGTCTTCCATGGTTGATTTTTTTATATGTCTTATTAGAGTTGTACTTTTTAGTACCATTTCCTCTTCTCTACTGCGTCTTGACATCTGCTTCATTCTGCGTATTTCTTTCATTCTGGTTGTCGTCCACACTATTAATGTGCTTATCAGTACAAATTTTTTTAGCAAAATTAATTAGTAAAACATTAGTATATTAGTAAAGCATTAGTATAAAACAGTTAAGTGCTGAATAAGTATAAAAAAATTTTAGCTGAAAACACGATTTTAGCAAAAAAATTTGCTAAAAAATGGTATACCTGATTTACAAGACGTTTTACTAACTTTTGTACTAACTTATTTTTTTGAGTGTACTAGAGTGTCCCGATAAACAACAAACAAACAAATTAATTTTTTATAAAAAATATTAGTTAACATTTTTTAAAAGTAAAGTTTCAAATTGATTTTAGTTTAATATTTGAAGATAGGCAGCAATATGAGTGTTTACAGTATTGCATGTAGATCCTTAGTGATAAGATTTGCATACGCGACAACAGCTAATGCATGATACAGAAAATGTGGGAGGTGGGGTTGTTTGCAAATGGTTCCTCAAGGGTTGGGGTGAAGTTGTAAAAATCCATCAAAATACCCACAACAGCGTCCCTAGAGCTGTAATATGTAAGAACGACCCCCAATAATTTTTCTGAACAGACCTACTCCCAATCTCCACTTCATAAGGGGGTTCCCATACAAAAGTAAAATTTTTATAAAATTTGCTCCAACCGCTCTAACTATCCCAAGGGTGTCCCTCGAAAAACCAAATGTATGAACTAACCCCAATATTTTTCCAAAACCAATATTTTCTCATAATTTTTTCATTTAAACAGATTTTCTCAGATTTCAAAGTTTTCTCAGATTTTTTTTCAAGGTTGTATCAGATTTTTTTTTTCAAGGTTGTATTAATGGTACAGTGATTATTTAAGGGTTAGTCTAAATGTAAAACCGCTTCGAAAATGTATAAGATGGACAATAAACCCCAAATGTAACTTTTGAAACTTTTGAAAATCATTGATAATAAAGTTTCTTAAAAAAATTGAAAATAACTTAAAAAATTTTGAACTTTTATCGAAAAAAATGATCTAGCTGCTCCGTGCGCAAACTTGCGCAAAAGTATTTAGTACGCACTCTTAGAGGAGAATATAACGTTTCTGGTACTATAAAATTTGTTTTGAAAACTTTTAAAGCAAATTAGTTATACTCCAACACAGCAGAACATTTAAGTTAAAAACATACTCTAATCTAAAAATTATGAAAAAACTACTGACAATAAGAGTCCGTTAGTGGGTTCACGTATATTATAAAGAATCTAAAATTACGGGACCCTTATTTTATTAGCTGTCCAATCACACACTTAGGGAATAAAAAGTTACGTCATTTTCTGTTTTTTTGTATTTTTTGGATAATTTTTCCAAAAAAACTTTATATAAATTTGGTAGCAAATGAAAAGTATTTGAAATACGCATCACTCGCATAAAGTAGCATGTCCGAGAATGCTCAACTGTTCGTGGTATTTAAAAAACACCTAACTTTTTGGTGGGATTTGTACTAGGAAGTATAGTCGATTCAGGTCCAAACTCACATATAAAGGGTGTCCCAAGAAGAACGCAATTTTTAAATCTGGCAACATTCGAAGTGTCGTTGTTTGACATTTGAACAATTGTTATTGTTTGCTAGTAGAAGGTACGAGGTTAGTAAAAATGGAGCGCTACACGAATGAACAACGCATTCTCATTGTGTTAATTGGGTATTGGAGAGACAACATGAAAATGCTGATTTTGCCGATAAAATCATCTTCAGTGACGAGGCCCATTTTCATCTTGATGGCTTCGTCAATAGGCAGAATTGTCGCATTTGGGGTGAGGAAAATCCTCGAGTGATTCACGAGAAGCAAATGCATCCAACGTGTCACTGTGTGGTGTGGTTTTTGGGCTGAAAGAATCATTGGATTTTTTTTTTATGAAAATGAGGCAGGTCAAGCGCAAACAGTCAATGGTGTTCGGTATCGTGAAATGATAACCAGTTTTTTCTTGCCTAGAATTGAAGAAATTAATGTGGAGGGCATGTGGTTCCAACAAGACGGCGCGACATGTCATACAGCCAGAGAAACAATTCAATTGCTGCATCAGTCATTTCCCGGTCGTGTTATTTCGCGTTTTGGAGATCAGAATTGGCCGCCTAGATCGTGCGATTTAACACCATTAGATTTTTTTCTTTGGGGTTTTTTGAAGTCGATGGTTTACGCGAATAAGCCGACGATGACTCAAGCCTTAAAAGAGGAAATTGGACGCTGCATTAATGAAATACCGCAGCATTCATGCAAAACGGTCATTGAAAATTTAATTAAAAGATCGCGTGCATGCCAGCAAAGCTGCGGCGGCCATCTGCACGATATATTGTTCCATACATAACCTCATTCTGTCTACTTTACGATATAATAAAGTTTCACGATTTTTTTTAAATATCTGTGTTTTATTTAAAATTTAAAAATTGCGCTCTTCTTGGGACACCCTTTATTATTCTCCATTAAGTTTTAGTGGACCGGTATTTCTTCTCTTTTTTCCCGAAACAACTCTACGGCCAAAACATAGGCAATATGTTGATACAAATAGTATAACTTTACAAAAACACAGAAAAAAGGTTATTTTGGATCACCCTGTTCACAGTGAATTAGTAAGAATTTTGCCGATTTTACATAGTTTTCTAACAATTTTATATGCTGAGAGTTTTCTAAATTAGTTTGGAAAATTGTTTTATAGCTCTTGCATATTAGTTGCCACAAAGAAAATAATATATAGCTAAAAAAATTCGCAAAAAGTTTGCCTTTATGCTGATTTTGTATTAGTATTTGAAATATTCCACTTAATTTTTTTTTAAATCACTCAAAAACCAGATGCAGGGTCACATTAGCGAACATTCCCTTAATATTTTGTTCGACTTACAACTTGAGACATTTTAGATAATCAAATGATGACAATTCAAATTTAATGGACACCTTAATATGCACTAAATATTGACCAGTGTTATGCCTAAACCACTGTGAAAACGTTATCCCCATCAGCATGTGAACAAGATAAAAAAATACGACAAGGATAGTTAAATTAAATCACTAAAAAAAATCCTTTTGACGTCAAAAATTCTGTGATTTTCATTTGGTTTTAATATAAAAAAAAAATAATTCAACACAAAGTTGTTTTATTATATTCTGTGGCTCTTTTTTTTAAAAAGATTTTAAATTTAATTATAAAATATTTTGTTAAACTGAGAAAGTGCAAAAAAATAAATGGTTTTAAAAGAATTACTTCCCAAGTAAAAAAATTAGAATATATTAATTTATATATAAATTATATATGCGATCAGATCAAATTGTATCGAATTAGATCAAATTCGATGTAATTAAATACAATTTTGGACAACTAGACGTATATTAGATACAATTTCATCCGAGTTTTGTTCCCGTACAAATTTTTGAGTTTTATATAAAATTGTATTGAATTAGATATAATTCGATATTATTAGGATAAAGTTGATATAAACAGTTCTTAGTTTTTCTCAACAATTATATCAAACTATATCTAATGTCATAAACTAATATATATAACAAATATTATTTTACAGTTTTTTTACGTTGTGAAAAATATTCCGGAGGGTGAAAAATCGGAGCATTTTTATCTAAATCGAGGCTTTTTCTGTTAATATAGCTCAAACGCCTGATGCCAAAGTGTGATTCTGAGAGTAGACTTGGATTCACAGTTTTTTATACCCTTAGAAAAGTATGGTTTAGTGCTAGTGTCAAGCAGTGATTATTCCAAAAAGATGTTAGAATCACTTAATGCAAAAAACATATCTTTTGCATACACACAGAGAAAAATTGAGCTATTTGCCAACTGAAATTAAGGTACTACGACTCAAATTCAGTTACTAATTTCAGACGGTTGGCACAACATAAGTTTTCACAAAAAGTTCGGTTAATTTAACTAAATTTTAGTTGGAACACCCAAAATATTAAGAAATCTAATGTAATTATCTTTGTACTAACTGAATTTATATGCTGTTACCATTACTATACACTTTTAGTTGCGGTTGACACTTTATTTCTCTGTGTTTACATACATTTTGTACCGAAATACGCAAATCTTCGAAACGTCCCAAAAGCAAGTCCAGTTGAGGACTTTTGGGGTCCTATATGCCAACAAGTGTATTGAAATGGTTGGGAAACCAAATGCACAAAAGCATTCAAAAGAAAATTAAAAGCAGTGTAAAAACACGCCAACACGCGGTCTTCGTAGTGTATTTTAAAATGTTTTTACAAAGAACAGTTTAAAAGTTTGGCTATGCTGAGCATATTATGGGGAAAACATTTATAAATTTTCAATAGATTAATTCGGGTCCATTACAGTATCATTTGGTTTGAAAGAAGTAATTTTATTTATTAATTGTTTTAAATTTTGGATGTAGTGGACCAAAATTACTATTTGGAAATTTTATAAATATATTTTCAAAAATATGCTCAGCATTACCTAACTTGATACCAATTTTTGATACGTAAAATTGTACATTTTCGGGACACCCTAATGTGAATAAAAACTTAAAAAGACTTGTGCCATACCTTTTTGAAAACCACAAAAAGTAGTCCCTAATAAAAAAAAGTTAGGTATGCGGTCATATCAATTTCTAAATGACACTATATGTGATCTCATTAAATTTCATCCGAAATATGGGCCCTTATAATTGTATCTATTGGTATGGTTTTTGATTAATTAGATAAATGTCCAGTACAAATTTATCAGAATTATGTCCCGATAGAGTTGTATTGAATTGTATCAGTTTTCATCTAAACTGATACAAATAGATGTACTTATATAGAAACCAGATATGTTTGTATCCGGATTTTTATCTGATATAATTGTATATGATTATATGTAATTTGAATTATTTAAATATAATTAGATTCAAGTTTTAGTCTGGTAAAATTGAACAAAATGTTATGATTATTTGAAAATATACACAATTTCATACAAATGTGCGCTCATACCATCACATCCGTTCCGCATAAACCTTTTATAAGTTTTAATACACATTATTGTGTCCCGAAAGTGAGAAATTTTATCCAATAGTTCTCAAACGATTCGTATCTTCCGGCTGATTATGGGAAATATAAAACAAATAAAAAACTCTAGAATACTTACAAAATTGGTCTTTAAAGTTGGGTAAGCATATTTTTGGAAATATATTTATAAAATATCCATAGAGTATTACATCGTTCAATTTAAAACAAGTGATACATAAAATTACTTGTTTAAAACTAAAAGACGCTGTGGTGTACCAAATTTAATATATTCAAATTGTATAAATGTTTCTCTAGTTTGTCCAAAATTATAAAAAATACATAAGGAGGCGCGGGTAGCAATTATAAGTACTTTCAAAAAAATGTTTGGTTTTTATCCATAAACAGCTCATTAATAGCTATTGTGTTTGTATGTAACGGAATTCACAATTTTTTTAAATTCGGGACAGATTAACATATAGCCATTAGACTTGCGACAATATAGAATTTTATATATAAAATATATTCCTTTTTTATATGGAACGATATATCTTTAAATATAACTATGAATACGTCAAGATATCGTTTAATTCAAAATGAAATACATTTTTTTTGAACATTACACTATATTTTGTTGTCTATAATTTTGATTTGTGTTTTATCTAATTTTACATGTGTTCGTACATAATTAGATTACCCATAAACAATTGTGTATGTCATATACGATTATATATTGCTCGATAAATAAGAAGATGAAGTTATATGTGGTGTGATATTAAAAAATAAAGGAGGAAACACTTAATATATAAACATACATAAACATATGCATTTACATATAATAGCATGCAGTAACATATATATTTGTACAAAATAATGCATGATTATATGTAAATGTCTTTACTCGGGATATGTTTCTTAATAGTAATCCTCCTATCAGAAAATGCTATAAATTTTGCGATTGGCCCCTAATGTCAGTTCTGTTTTGACATTTGTGTAGTAAACACATGTGAAATACACGTTAATAAACAATGTTACGCTACACTGCTCCAGAACACGGAATATTGGTGACTATTTATTTCACCAAAAATAATCATCAAAAATAATCATGAGTGATGAGGCCCGCGTGTAACCCACGAAGAGACATTAAACCTGCTCACAGTCACTGTATGGTGTGCTGTTTTCGTTGGAGGAGTCATTGGACATTTTTTCTTCGAAGACGTCGCGGGCCAAACGGTTACTGTGAATGGTGAGCGCTACAGAGCAATGATCAACGAGTTCTTTTTGCCGCAACTTGATGAATTGGGATTGGAAAACATGTGGTTCCAACAGGACGGTGCAACGGCACACACTGCACGTGCCACAACCGATATGCTGAAGGATGCATTTCACGGGCGCCTAATCTCCCGTTTTGGCGATTTGCACTGGCCAGCAAGATCGCCTGATTTTACCGCTCCAGACTTCTTTTTGTGGGGCTTTTTGAAGTCGCGGGTTTATGTCAACAAGCCTCAGACTCTTGCAGCTCTTAAAGACAATATCCGTCAAGAATGTGAGGACCTATCGCCGGAAGTTTTGGCCAAAGTGATGGAAAATGCCATAAAAAGGGCTCAAATGACAATCAACTGTGGCGGCGGCCATTTACATGACATCATATTCTCGACTTGATGTAAAAAAAATTAAAATACCAAATAAAAATAAATTACAGCTAAAAAACATCGGAAGGTTATTTTTGCGCCACCTTGTACAAGTGCAATTTTACCAGACTAAAACTCGGATATAATTTACATAAAATCATATAGAACTATATCAGGTCAAAAGCCGGACACAATAGTATCTGGTTTTATATAATTATATCTATTTGTATCAGCTTAGATATAAAGTAATAATATTATATAAAAAACTGATACAATTGTACTGGGAATTTAGGTGGTGAAAGATTAAGGGCTTCAAACATGGCAACACTGTAATTGCGCGAGTTGATAAGTCTTAGAACAGTTGTTGCACGCCACCTGATGTAGAGTTGGCGAATTTATTGAAGCTTTTTGTTTCATAGCCCTGATTCAATATTTTACTTCGGTGGGATTAAGTGCTATGGGAACACAGAAGGTGGGCTTATCGATACATATAAGTGATAGAAAACTCATACATATTATTTTTCTAAATTGATGTCGTCACCGGGAATCGAACCCGGGACCATATGTATAACAGTCCAACGCGCTAACCATTACACCACAACGCCCATGATTGGGCCCATATTTCGGATGAAATATAGCGTCACATCATCGGATGAAATATAGCGTCACATCACATATAGCGTCAAATCATATATTCAGTAGACTTAACCGAATTTTTTAAAAGATCTTACTTATCTTCTATCAGCTTTTCATTTTAGTTCAAATTCTAATATCCTTTTTTTTTTAAATCCCATGAATATATATTAAATTTCCTTTTTGTTTTGTTTATCTTCAAAACATATTTAAAAAAGATACCGTTAAAGCTTTCAATAGCTTTAAATTTATTTCGATTTTGTTTCTAACTTTCTTGTTTAACATGGTTTTTGAAAATGGTTAATATGACCAGCAATTAGTACAAACTTCGTAGCAGAAAATTAAAAAACAATGATTGTCGCAACTTGACTTTTACAACCATTATATATTTCAAGGGCTTATTGTAAAAACTTGATAAACCACATTTTCGGTTTAGTTTGTTTTAGCCATTTAAATGTTAAATAAATCCAAAAATATGATTACTGCAGAACGTTTATACTCTAGGTACTTGTAATAAGTGTTTAAGAAAGACTTCTATTTAATATTAGTCAATGGATGTCTAGAAAACAGCGAAAAGACATAAAAGAATATATGTGACTTATCAAGTTTTTACAATACGCCCTTCAATTGCAACATCTGGCAAAGGGATTATAATGTACTAATTTAATTTTTTTTTTAATTATTGCAACATTCGAATTAATGTATAACATTGTATTTTTGGCATAATTGGTGAGGAACCCAAATTATTGTTGAACAAATGATCATTATTAAGTTACAATTTAAAATTTTAAGACACAAAGGAAAATGTTTTTGCCATACAATTGAAATTATTTAATTGGGATTAAACTAATATTATTGTGGCAAAATCATGGTAAATCTAATAAATTTTCAGCTTATTTGTTTTCTGTGTGTAGATGACTAAATAAATTTATACATTTATGCCTAGTATTTAAAATGTAGATTAAATTTGTTTGTTAGTTAAGCGCTAGTTAAACCTTGAATTTTGTTTTTCAGATGTGATTTATAAAGGTTTAACCCAGCCTGGTTGACCAGTTAAACTGAAGTATAAATTAGTCAACAAAAAACAGCTATTAGCCAATAATTTGTTTAGATGATGCCGCACTGGAACGTTGCTACAAAGAAAATATAAAACGGTACCACAATTTTATGACTATTCCAATTGGAATTGTCACACTCAATGTGGCCTCATCATGTAAGTTGATATTAGGTTAGGTTAATAAGGGTTATGTGCCCAAGGGCACATCTTCACTCGGAGACCAATACGGTCCATTGTGAATCCCTTCAGTGAAAAGGTAAGAACAAATAGGAATATACAGACAGATAGATTGACAGATAGATAGAAAGAACAATTCAGAAAAAACGGATAGAAACTCCCCAGAACAAGTTCCTATCGTCTCCTTACTAGAAACAGCCGTCCTATTTCCCTGACAAATCTCAGCAAATCTACTGGATTGCATCCAGTTCCTCAACGTCCTCGCACAACCTGCAAAAGTCCGGTATGTCCCTGTCCCATCTGCTTGTGAAAGCCCTGACAGAACAATGACCGGCCAGGAACCCCGTAAGGGTCTTGAAACCATCCCTGTCCAGTCCCAAAAGAAATTTGGTTGCCCCTGCGTCCAATGCGGGCCATAACGCCCTAGACACCCTGCAATCCATTCTGTCCCTCCATGACAGTTTCGCGGAATCTCTTCCGTATCACCTCAAAGTAGAAACATAAGGGGGCTTTACCCCCCGTCCCTTACCTACAAGTCCAGATTCGAACCCTCCCTCGCAAGTTCGTCCACTATCTCATTGCCATCCACCTTGCAGTGTCCAACACAGCCTCACAGTGAATGCCTCCATGAGCTCCCTTAGAGCACACCTACATCGTGCGACCAGGCGCGAACGCACCGTGTAATTTGTCAGTGCTCTGAGCTTAATTTGGATATTTCTTAAACTAGAACTGAAAAACAGTATGATGAGTTAAATTCAGTTTAATTTTGTTTCAAGATTAACTTAACATTAACATTAAAAAAAACTTGGCCTTAATTGTATACAATTATATCCGAATATATGTATATATATAATCTTTTTACTTGGGTTATTACACTTTTGGCGTTTCTTTTGTGTTAATGTAACAAAAAAAAAAATAAAACATTTTAACTCTTTTTTAAGTTAAATTTAGTTATATTAAGCTTGAAGGCATTTTAGGTTTATTTTTGATAAATCTAATATTTAAAATAAAAAAAAAAATTGCAACAGCTACCTAAAATGTCATTTATTTTATGTATGTTTGAAAAGGAAACTGTCACTTTAGTTAGAAACTGTTTAAATGTTTTTTCGTAAACGTGCTACTCTCTATTACATGTAAATGTCATGCGGTACATTTAGGATGAGAATTTAAACTTTTGCAATTTTTTTTTTTTTTTTTTTTGTATAAACCTAAAACATTTTTACCTTCTTCATCAATTGGTATGCAAAATAGTTTTTTGTCAAAGTTTGTTAAAGTTGAAAAAGAAAAAGAACTTTAAAGTTTACAATTACTCTTTTGAAGAAAATTTTTTTGTATTGATTTTGTCTATGATCAGATTTTTAAATGAATTAACTGATAGTTTTAAATATTCATAGTAATACTTTAAATATAAAACTTATAAAATGCGTTGCATAATTATACTCTCAATATTTTTTTCGTAAAGACTAATGAATATACCCTGCGGGCAATGGACCAGGCACTGGTATGGTCATGTGACTAGAACTTTGTGTGTATGAACCTGTCCTAGTTTCGGTTCTGTTATATGAAAGTGACTGGTACTTTTAACATGGGCTTGTCATAGGAGGTGACAATTTGCTACCTGTAGAGCACTGTGTGACGTATCGAATAAATTGATCAAGGTAACCTATCACCATACAGACTGAAATGAATATACTACGAGACAAGTTAGAAGTAGGTAGTGTCAAAGTATGGCCATTTTAGGATTTATGTGATATGCAACACAACAGTGGCGAAAAAAATTATCACGTGACTGGTATATGTGTACGTATCTTAGAACTTGAGAACAATTTTTGAAGGAAAAGTAGTCACATATTAAGCGCAATGTGTTCTTTAATATGAGTAGTTTGACTGAAATAGTTTTGAGACGTACCACTGCACTGGTCTAAGGGGTACATGTCGCCGGGCATGCGAAAAGTAATTAGGAAGCTATTTAGCACGAGTTGCTAAATAGCCCGTCCGGAACCAATCACTGCACTTTTCCGAAACAGTGTGTCTTACCCCCTGTTCAAAAAAACCTTAAAAATTCAAAACAAAAATCAATTTTATAATTAGCTTATTTTGTCTATACCCAACAAAAAACTAAGTTTAAGATCGCGACGTTTGGCGAGAAATCGCCATATCTGGAAACCCTGGTCACAGTTCTGTGTTCAGTTCTTTTAAACCAGTGGAGTGTTATGTCTCATTTCTACCCAGCAAAAATAAATCAAAGTAGTTCAAAAAAAAAACAACATTTTCATCACATACAAAGTAGCGACTACTGCCAACTTTTCTGATCTAATGCTGGTATTTTATATGAATGCGTCATTTATCAATAATTTGAATCTCCAAGTTTTTGATAAAAATTACAATTTGGTTCTTGGGTTCATTTAATTCATTCCTTTCAATCGCAAAATTTCTGCAAGTGGTTGCTGTTACTTCTTGGAAAAAATTCTTCGTGTAGGTAACAATATTTTGTTAATTTAAATTAAACATGGCAAAAAATTTCTATACACAATTATTACGTGCTTTTAATTTCAAATTGTGATGTTTTTAGTAGAAATAAGCAATAAATATCTGAATAATTTATTGTTAATTATTTTGAAATATTTTTAAAGCGATGGAGCAGTTTTAAAGGGTTTATAACTCTTAACATTTAAAGCACTTCTTTAGATCCATATTTTCACTTATTAAAAATATGTGACTTACCATCACATTCTTAACACTAATTAAGTTGTATGCAAAAGAGCATCAAAAACTACAATCTTTCATGACCTTACACATACTACTGTTAATAAAATGAAGTTTGAGCAAATTGGACTACTACCGTCCAATGACAACCCCATGTTAAAATCATGCGTGTTCCACCTCAATTTGCACTACATCTGAATCAGTATATGTGATGTTTTTACTACATCTGTTTCCGCTCTTTTTTTGCTGGGTACTGTCACATAGTCGGTACAGATAAAATTTCTTCAGTATTATGTCTGCTGTCCCAGCAAAAAATAGTGCTTCCAAAAAGAGCTTGTGGAAGGCCTTCTTTGAACCCGAAGCGCTTGCTGAAGGCCTTCCAGAAGGCATGATTTTTGTTCGCGATGTCCCACTTGGTAGGTCTCTTTTAAGCAGGTGAGAAGCGCTTCTATCATGTGATTTAAGAATCACTTGATAGAAGCGCTTCCGGAAGAGCTTCCAGAAGAGCTTCCCGAAGCGCTTCCAGAAGAGCTTCGAGAAGCAATTCTTCCTTCAGGGAAGCACAATATAATGCCTTCCAGAATTGCTTCATAGAAGGCCTTCTTTACTGCTTCATTGCATGCCTTTTTCACTTCTTCTTTTCATGCCTTCTGTACTGCTTCAAAAGAATGCCTTCAGGGAAACACAATATAATGCCTTTCAGAAGTGCTTCATAGAAAGCCTTCTATACTGCTTCATTGTATTCCTTCTTCACTGTTTCTTTTCGTGCCTTCTTTACTGCCTCAAAAGAATGCCTTCAGGGAAGCACAATATAATGCCTTCCAGAATTGCTTCATTGCATGCATGACGGCGAAGCGCTTCTTTGGAAGCACTGAAAAGAAGTTACTGCTCACTAAATCGAAATTATTTTTTGCTGGGTTGTAGCAGTCAAGTGACTGAATCCTTTGGCACTCATTGCCATGTTTTCATCCACCTCTAATGGTTTTGAACCAGTTCAATGACCAGTAATAACTTCAACTGCAACGGCCCTAGTTGCTTCAGTACACTTTGATATTATGTTACTTTTTCTTCAGTTTCTTGATATATCTGGTAGCAACCAGTGAATGTTTTGTCACCATAACTATAGTCACGTGATTGGTCATTTCACCAAAATTAACACTTTTTGGTGCACCACAATTTTGGTTGCACCAGTTTCGTGATGGCCCCCAAATCATATATCACAGATTTGTCACTTTGGATCAATCGACCCTTCGTTTTCCGCAGGGTACACATTAAATTAACTGAAAATCAGTTAAAAACAGGACTAATTATTTTTGTTTAAAACAATTGTATTTTTTAGTTTACTTTTAGCTGTTGAAAAATTAATTGACAAAATCGATAAAAACAATAGTCTCTTTTCGTTTATTTCAATACTCAATATAATATAACAAGTGTTTGTTTTAAATAGAACATTTTAACTGAATATTTTAACTATTACCGAAAATCCGTTTATTTGTTTATTTTGTTTATTGAATAACAGACAAAAAGTTAAAAGATATATTTCTTTAATAATTTAACTGTATATTTCATTGAAGCAACTTTACCGATTAAATTTTTAAATAACTCTTGATTTTTTTATGGAAAAGTTCGTCTGAGTGTACAAATACTTTAATGATTTAATGAATTGATTTTATGATATATTCGCAAATGCTATTTTTTTCTTTAAATATTACACACACAGAACAGATTCGTTGTGGCAATCGAATTTGTGGACAACCGAATTTTGGTAGCCACGTGTACTATCACATTACTTGGTTGTAGTTACCGACATTTGCAGTTAGACCAACTACTAACTATACTAGTATAACGGATGAAAGTTGATGTAATTGAATCACTATGTTACCACCCAATTGAATTTAGTAGATCCGATCGATTTTTTTTTTATAAATTAAATAAAAAACACTGTTTCTATTAGTGTTTAATTTTTTTTATGAACTAACTAATAGAATAAAAACAAAAGAGAAGGATGCTACTAAAGTGAAGAAACATATTGTATTATATTTAAATTATAAACCTAAAATAATTATAAAAAAAACAGAAATCTCCTAAGACTCTGAAAATTATTTCCACAGAAAAACCCTCATGTTCAGAGAACTGTTACGAGGGGGGGGGGGGGATCAATAAGTCCGTGTCTTTTCGAACTTCCCTCGTAGTTATATGAAATGCAACACTGCTCTCATCAAGTACCAGTTGTTAATAGACTACTGTCAAATTTTGAGCAAGTTCCGTCATTTGGATTTTTTTAAAAATGGAAAAAAGTGAATATCGACTGCTCATTAACCCTTTGTAGCCCATGAACTTAAAAATTAAAAATTTTTTTGGTACGGGAAAGGTTAAGGTAAATAAAAAAAACGTATTACTTAGAAATTAAAAAATATTCTTTATTTATTATTTATTTGTCATTTTAGGGATTGTGACATTACTGTTACATAACATAGAAATATAAATTTTTCATGTAAAAATGTAAAAATATGCATTGTATACAATAAATAAAAAATATTATTCATTTACCTACAGGTTTTCAAAAAAAAAACAACCCAATTTTTTGCACTTTTTGTATTTATTTTATAAAATTTTAAATTTTCAAACTTGTCCCTATTCGTATTATGCAAATACAAATACAAAATGACGGAAGTCAAAAAAGTTACGCCATCTATGGTATTTTTTTGGTACTAATTTGATCAGTGGTATGTCACAGTAGGGTCACACAAATTTGAGCGAGCTAAATAAATTCAGTATGTATTATTTCGAGATTTTTTGGTTTGTTACAGTAATGTTACATGAGGCTATAAAGGGTTAAACATTATTTTTTGCGAAAAAACCGTCAAGCAAACCAAGGAAAAGCTTGATAAATACTTTTGGGACTCTGCACCATCGATTTCAATTGTAAAAAATTGTTTACTGACTTTCGTTGTGTTCGCACAAGTACGAATGACGCTGAACGTTATGGACGGCCAAAAATGTCGAAAAAATCCATGATATGGTGTTGGACGATGGAGAATAAAAGTGCGTTAGATTGTTGATTACCTTCGAAAGCGAAAAAACAATAAACGGCGAATATTATGCCAACTTATTGGACCGATTTAACGAGGATTTTACAAAAACGACCTCATATGGGCAAGAAAAAAGTTCTTTTTCATCAAGATAATGCACGGGTGCACACGTGTGCAGTCTCAATGACAAAATTCCATTCCTCATAAGCCATATTCTCCGGATTTAGCCCCCAGTGACTATTTCCTATTTCCAAACCTAAAGAAGTGACTAGGTGGAAAGAGCTTTAGCTCCAACGATGAAATTATTGATCAAACAAATGAATATTTGATGGTTCTCGAAAAATCCAATTTTTTGGAGGGGATACAAAAATTGGAGAAACGTTGGACTAAATGTATTGAGCTAAAAGGAGATTATGTTGAAAAATAAATTTTTATATGCAAAAAAAACTGTGTTTCATTCAAAAAGTCACGGAATTATTGATCCGCCCTCGTAGTTCTTTTTCTAGGAAAATCCACAAATATATAATTGCTTTCTGTTGGTATTTCAGACTTCTTCTTAACGAAGGATTCTCCGATTCTAAGCGGGTTATCTGCATTGAATATATACCGAAATATAAGTGGTTTTTTAATACGAGAGCCTTAGTGAATTTAAAATTTTAAAAGTACTTTATTACAATTTTTTATCTCCATGTTTTCCATTATAATAATTTCAGCAACACCATTCCTTGCAATGAAATCATTTTGAGTGTTCTGTTTCTTAAAGTTTCAAACAATTGTTGAAAATTATTGTAACGAGTACATAAATATGTATATTTGGTTATTATTATTTGCTGCTTATCATTTCGAAATTTAAAATATAAATAGAATACCTTTCTGAAGCATACATTGTTGTCTGTTGAATGTTGTTATTTTGTTTTTTTTTTGTGGATTATACATTTTTAAAATATTTACTTTTTAAAAATTTTTTTTTTGTTATTATTATGTTATGATAATTTTTTATTTTATTTTATGACATTTAAAAAAAAAGCTAATTATTTGGTTGCAAGAATCGTTTTTTTTAAGTTTCGGTACCAATTTTGGTACTATTTTTGTGTTTTTAACCAAATTTATAATATAAATGACCACCTAATGGTGAAAATTACTAAATAGTTGGTTATTTTTTTTTTTTTCAAATTAAAGCTAATTCTGAAGACAATATTTTTATACGTATAATCAACAAATATGTTCAAGTGATAAAAAGGTATTTTTAAATCAGCTGTAACCATTACGAATAAATAAGAAAGTATTTAATTTTAAATAAAGTTTGAGTAACAATTATTTTAGGCATATGTACTATTTTTTTGTTGCAATCACTGTCGCTTTATAAAAATTATGGTTAAGTTGTTGAAATTATATATAGAAAGTACAAGTTATCGAATTAAAATCAAAATGAAAGATTTTTAATTTTACTAAATGAATTTCAACTAATATTTTTCCTGTGTGTAAGAATGAAAAATTTGCATCTAACTCGTCCGACATTTTAAGAATTTTTAACTTTGAGCGTTAATAAGTACGAGACAATCATTTCAAATACATTGAAATTTCGCAAAAAGGCTGTCCATTTAATCGTTAAAGAATATCTGCCAGCCTATTTTTTTTGCAGTTCAAAATTAAAGAAATTATTGCAAAATTTAGTCAGTTTCATCACTATCAAAGTTTTTTTTTTTTTTTTAAATTCCATATAGTATTTTACACGCAAGAGTACACTCAGGGAACTTCTGCTTTAAAAATATGTAGTTGTTTGGGTTGTAATTCAGTTTCATTATTTTTAATGTAAATGTAAGTCATTTGTAGAACAAATAAAATTTTTAACTAACATTGTAGTTCATTTAAAAAAACAACTCACATCAAATGACTGTTTTATGATTTTACATTCATTTTTTACAGTTGTTATTTGTTATTTAAAACAATAAAAAAAAAATTTTGGTTTATTTTTTACTACCATGTGGTTCATTTTTACTACAATGTTAGTCATTTTTTGAACATTAAAAAACAAATGACAATGTTAGTTGAATTTAATGAAATGTAAGTCGTCCTTTTTTTTAATGAAATTTCATTTGTTTTTGACTGCAATTGCTGTCGTCTTTACCAACATAATTTCCTAAGTGTATAATTAATATTAATATCAATATTAATCATACGCCATGTATGACAATTAAAGCGGAACATAAATTACAAACAATTTTGTGTTAGTCATTAATTTTCATACATGGCGTATGATTAATATTGATATTAATATTACCTCATTTATACTACAGGGTCATAGGGAAATAGACAAAAATAGAAAGAGTTGTCGTATTTCCATAAAAATTGGTATTCTGGTTTATTTTGGCAAAATTAGAAAAAAAACATAAGTTTCGAGAAAATCGGGGAAAGGACACGCACACCTGCAGTACATCCAGAATTATGAATTTTTAATAAAAGTTACAATTCTCATTAATATGTAGTGAAAATTGGCACTTGTTCTAGGAATAAAGTAGGCATTGTTTGTGCCAATTTATATTTTGATCGCAGCAAGGACTCGTATAGCTGTAACAAATCCGTTTAGGTAAAAAGGCTATAAATCCTTTGAAAAACATCTGATTGTTACATATTTATTAAATGATGTTGTTAAAAATGTAAAATATTTTTTTTTTTTTACAAAATAGTTGCAAGGATAGGCACCATTTCCGTATATCCTTAATTATGTTAGTTTTGAATAAAAAATATCCTTATAGTATTTCAAAAATTGTTTATTGTCATCAGTTTTATGTGTACCAATTTCCATTTAAATCGCAGCAAGGACTCGTATTGCTGTCATATATCTTGTTTTCTTAAAAGGCTACAAATCTTGTTTATTTTGTCAGATTTATAAAAAAAATTATAAATTAATTGTAAGGTGTTTTTTAAATTCCATGTATCTGGAATTTTGTAAATTTTAAATGAAAGCTGTAATTCTCCTTGCAATGTTTCGAAAATTGGTTATTATTCTTGAAATGTAATCAGCAGCTCAAGTTTTTTTTTTGCACGAAAAAAATTAAAAATGGGAAGTTAAATAGAACGAAAAATCATCAGAAATGGCGCAACAACTGGCAAGATAGCTAAACAAAATGTTTAAAAAATAAATAGAAAAATATTAAAGTTTTGTTCAATTTTCCTTTATTAAATTTTGATTGCAACAAAGTACAATCATGTGCTATTTCAAGTTATCAAAAATAAGCGATCTGCTATTGTCACATAAAACAGTTGAGTTTATTGAAAAATTCGCGTTCCACATCTGTAAAAGTAACTGTAGTGTATTTGAAAGCATGTAATTCCGAAGGGAATAAGTTTTCAATGTATGAATCCTTTCCATTCTTATTAAACATTTTGTTTTTATTTAAATCAAAGTTTGTAGGTAACTATTTTGATTGAAAACTTTATTGCATTTTTCAATAATTTCTTCGTTGTTGGCGTTTTCCGTAACGCAATCTATAACATCTAAACTTTCCTTCATATGGAGTCTTTTTGTTCTCAATCTAGTGATGCCAAATCAGTTTTTTTTCAGGTTTTTGAAAAATCAATTTTGCAGTACGAATAGACTCTGCACTATCGGCACTGAGCATATTTAATACGTCACAAATTTCATTGAAACTATCACCAGCATGCAGCTTTAAGCCAAGTTCCCCATCGGGTTACGAATGGTACTGTTGGCGAGATGGAGCCTAAAAAGATATATTTACTAGATAACACAACACTTAAATAATAACCTTACCTTAGGAAATACTTCTTTACAATTTGAAATAAGTGAATTGACAACTTCA
The DNA here is from genome assembly GCA_021234595.1 of Delia radicum. NCBI lineage: Eukaryota > Metazoa > Arthropoda > Insecta > Diptera > Anthomyiidae > Delia > Delia radicum. The sequence continues at coordinate 94,870,265 of CM037855.1, forward strand.
AAGTTTAAACATATAAATCTTTCTACTCTACAATTTGGCAATTTTAAGGTAAAAAAGGCATTTTCAGAGAAACAAATCTAAAAAATATTGCAAGGCTGTAGAAATTGGTATTTTATGGCAAGTGACAGAAAAAATGGCATTCTTCGCAAATAATTGAAAAAATGGCAAATACTGCAGTTTATGGCAAATGCAAAAAAAAACTTGCTCTAGTAATTAGTTATATTTGTGCGAGTTTCGCACAGCTTGTCTTTTAGTAAAGAAAAAAATATAATTTTAATTTTTAAGTATTTAAAATAACGAATTCAGTTAACAACTTAAGGCTGAAATTCCTTTAGTCAAATTCGAAAAAAATTTGGCATTGAGTTTGATTTACAGCTTTTGTCTTTTTCCTAAAATTTGACATTCATACTTAGTCGCAATAAATCAGTTCAACAAATATTTTTCCACACAGAGAACATTTTTTTGGGCGATCTCAGCAAATCAATAAAAGTTATTTCACAAAATAAACGAACATTTTCTTAAAATTAATGAAAAGTTTATATTTTTTTTTTAAGAAAACAGTTTTTCAATGAAACTTTTTCATTAAGTGTAAAAAAACTTAAATAAATTAAATTATATTTCTTTAAATAATTTAATGAAAATTTGCATTAACTTAACGAAAAGTTTCAACAGACGAATTATAATGCATTTTCATTGATTTAATTTTTTTTAATATCATACAGATACTTCTTTCAGTTCAAAATCGAAACTTGTCTATAATGCCTCCAAATGAAAAAAAAAAATTAAATATATATTTTGGCCAAACTGCGCAACCGGATACTACATTGAGAGAATTATCTGTTTTATTATTATTTTTACATAGAAGCTTCTGGAACTCGTACATTGAAGCTTTTAATTTAGTTAAAAGTTAAATTTATGAAAATTATCATATCATTAATTAATAGTTTCATTTACTTAATAAAGAAGTTTCATTAAAAAACTGAGTTTATAAAATGTAATAAGTTTTTAATTAGTTTTAATAAATTTTTCTTGTAAAAGCTTATGAAAATTATCATTTCATTAATTAATAGTTTCATTCACTTAACGAAGAAGTTTCATTAAAAAACTGGTTTCAAAAAAAGTAAAAAGTTTTTCGTTAATTTTAAGAAATTTTTCGTGCATTTCATAACGAAAAGTTACATTATTTTATTTTTACATTTTCGTCCATTAAAGTTTTCTCTGTGTAGAATTTATTATCAACAATCATACTTATTAGGTTGATGCATGGCCTAAGCAACTAGGTCATCATCAGCCTCATTCTAATCCACCACCCACAAGAAACTCGAGGTTTGATCAGGTAAATATATCAACCAATCCCAGAAAAAAGTACAAAGTGCATTCAAAAATTGAATTTGCAATGGAAATCCGCTTTCAGAAAGAAGAGTTTATAACTAGATTACAGATCGTAGAAGTAGATAACTGTAGCTTTCAGAAACTTTTTAAATTTTTGAAACAGTCCATCCACTATCAACTTTGTATTTCCAAAGTTCACAACTTTTTTAATTTGTTTAAGATTTAAAAATTAAAAACGTGAAAAAATCTCGAGTTTCGGAAATTTAAAAATTCTAATAGCGTGATTGTCTTTATAACTCCATAGAATCTTTCTGTTTAAGAAATTTTAAGAAAATCTAAAGAGCCACAAATATGGCCGAGGATATTTGTGGCGATTTTTCATGGAAATCAATTAATATTTTCAAAGTTAATTTAAAAACCTGAAAAAATAAAACAATCAAGATGAAAGAGCAACCTTTTACAAAAATGTGTTAATTGGTAAGATATTAAAATCACAGCAAATTCAGACCACCTGGCAATCAAATTATGGATGTGAAATGCATAAATGAGGCTTAAAAAATCACTTTGATTTTCTTCGTTTTTCGTAAAAGCTCCATTACTTCCTGAATATGTATGGCACATTTTAGCGGTATATACCAAACTGCGTGCAATTTCAATGTTTTTTGGTAGTGTCCGACCGAAGACCTCGAAGACATTTTGATGTTAAAAAAATATATTTGAATGCCTCGCTCGAACACGGGTATAACATCCAAAAGCCAAAGTGTTCGGGAGCAACGATCAAAAAATAGAGTTTTAATAATTTTTTTTTGTACTCAATATAGGCAACGTGTATCAGTGTACAAAATTTCATTTAAAATTATTTAGCAGAAGACTCATTTCATATAAAACCATCAAAAATATCACTATTTTTCAACCCCATTTAATTTTCAATAATCAAACTTGGTATGTAAGGTAAGTGTCATATAACGGTTGTGGAAATATCGCGTTTTAAAATAAGAAAAAATAAAATCGAAAATTTAACAAAAGTAGTCGAACTTAATCGTCCATATCATTTTTATAATTAAAGCTACGTGATTCATCTATACCTCATTTTTAAGCCACTGTTGGCGTGCTTTACAAAAAAAATTCCCGAAATAGATCTATCAACACATTCCTAAAAGGGTCAAATAATAAATTTGAAAACAAAAAACTCTATAGTAGTAGTAGTAGTAATAATTCTTTATTTGATAATGTTTCTTTTTTCAAAATTACATTATAAAATCTTAAGAATATACGGCTGTGACTATGTCGTTAGCCGGTAAAAGAGAGTTTAACTCTATAATTTTTTTTTTTTTTTTTTATATTTCAGTGTAGTATTATTTTTAATAATTATATTCAAGTATTAGCGTTTTACGATAAGCCAAAGCATTGATAATATAGTTTACAAGACTCTTCCAGCCCCCTTCACCATCTAAAATTCGTATCAGTTCTACTTCTGATATTGTAGTTTTGTGAAACCAATATAATCTAAAAGTTTTCAGTATTGGGCATCTTCCTATGAAGTGTTGAATATTTCCAATCTCTTTTAAGTTACAAAGAGAGCAATTTTTAGCTAATCTTCTCGAGAAATGTGAACCATTTAGTTTAATAAGATCACATCTAGCTTTAAATATCCACATAATAGTCATTGGGTTATTGTTTGCATTAAAATAGAAATGTGCCACTCTTGGATTTACTGTACTATAAAAAGAATCAGTTTGACCAGCTCTATCCAGTCGTTCTTGAAAATATTTTATTTTTAAGCAATTATTAAGAGCCGTTTGTTTTTCATCCCATACTTCAGCAATAATATTTGGTGACCATTGTATGTTGAATTCTTGTCCGATATCATTTAATTTTCTCACCCATGATGCATTATGTTCTAAACACAACAAACTTAGTTGATTGGGAAGACGGATTTCTGAGTTTTGAAAAAGGGTACGTTTAATATACCGCATATGTAGGTTAAGTGTGAAGAGATGACCCTCCTCCTTTCGCGACTCGAGCATAAGGGCATAAGTTGGTGTAAACTTAGGAAGTTTAAGAATTCTTTTTATAAAATACTTGTGCAAAATATCCACTTCTTTAAAATGGGAATGGCCCCATACTTGTGCCCCATACGACTGAATTGACCTGCACACAGCATTAAAAAGGTGAGTTTTGCTTTCGAAAGATATTCTTGCTTAAAAAGGTACTCCAAGTTGAATTGATACAGCTTTTAGCAGATGAGTTTCTTTTCTGCACATGTTTGGTAAACACGCATTGCGGGGTTATAACCATACCAAGATAACAATAATCAGAAACTATCTCTATTTCTCTGCCATTATATTTCCATTTTTCATTTCCGGCCAGACGACCACCATTTCTGAAGACCATAATCTTTGATTTTAAAAGATTAACCTCAAGATTCCATAAACCACAGTAAGTTTCTAGATTATCTATCATCTTCTGTAACGTTTTGACTTCATCCGATATAAAAAACTCTATAGATTACACAAGGGAACAAAATTGAACTTTTTTTGTGTTGATTTGAAATTTATAGCAAATTTTTACTAATTTGAGGTCGCTGATTTCAAATCTGCACTTGGTTTTTCTCTATCAGCTCGACTTTTCGAGATATACCTTTATGTTCAAAATTAAGGCACTTCCGCTACATATATTGGAATAACTTGAAAACGGTTCACCATATTAAATTAAAAAAAAAACCGAAACTCGCAAACAATATTCTCTTTAAGCCGTGCTTACATTGTTTTTAAATTTTCCAAGTAGTTTTAGAGATATCGTTCAAGTTTTGAAAAAAAAATTAAAATTTTTAAAAAAAAAAAAATTTTTTTGTTCTTTAAAAATTCCTAAAAAATAAAAATGTTACAAAAATCACAGTTTTGGTCTACAAACAGTTAGTTAAATATATTTCGAATGAAATGAGCTTTATTTTATTGCAATCGGTGCACAACTTTTGATTTTGTTCACGATTTTCTGAATTGATATAAATCGCGATTTCCATACAAAAATAACATTTTCTAATGTGTAAGTATTTGTATGTAATAAGTTAGTTTTTTATGATTCTAAGAATTAAAAAAATTAAGTAATAAAAAAAGATTATTTAATTTTTATGGTTGCGGAGCAAACTCATAACGCCTATAAATTTTATTGTTCCTTTATGACACCTAGTCAGTTCACAGTCAATTAAAGAGAAAAAAGAAAAGTGCACTTGTTTTTATTGATGTGTGGTTTACCGTTGGTAACGGATGATTTTTTAAAGAAATTCCCCTTAACACATGTGTTCATTCATAAGTGACTGTCAATAAAATTGTGGATATAATTTTTTCTAGGTACTTCAGTAAAAAACTACGAAGTATTTATTTCATTCAACCAATTTTTCTCATTCAACAAGTGTTTACGAAAGCGAAAAGTATAACGACAAAAAATATTAAAAAATTTTAACCTAGAACATTTCATCACTGAACACAAAAAACTTTTGATCTTTATCCCTTGTTTTATTTATTGAAAACTGTGTTACTTTGAAATATGTCAAAATTGGGCTATGACTACGTCAAGAAACACCTGTAAAATCAATCCCAACTATTTTTGTAACATATGTTGCGAATACACGTTTATAAAAAATAGAAAAAGTGTGTCAGATTTTATTAAAAAAATTTATTTTGACTACTTCGGATTTACCATGGAAACCCGTGACAAGTACTGGATTCCTAATACTGTATGTAAAAACTGTGTAGAGTATTTAAGGTTATGGGCAAGCAAGCAACGGACCCAGTTCAAGTATAAAACACCAATGATCTGGCGGGAACCTTCGAATCATTCTGATGATTGTTATTTTTGCGCTGTCAACATAACAGGCATTAATAAAACAAACCGGTCTAAATGGATTTATCCTAACGTGTTGTCTATTACCCAACCAGTCCTGTACTCTAGTGAGGATTCAGAACCACAACCATCTACATCTACACACAATTTTCACGACTTACGACAAAATGTTCCTTCACCAATTTCTGAATGTCGATCAGATGACTTCCATTTAGATATTTCTTCTGAACGCGATCAATCTAATCAGGAGGAGCTTAGTGATTTAGTAAGAGACCTTGGACTCTCTAAAAAAGCATCTGAAATTCTTGCTTCTCGATTAAAGCAAAAAAATCTGTTAACCCAAGGAACAACAATTTCATACTACCGTAACAGAGCATATGATGGCGGACTATTGCTGGAGCATTAAAAATAATCCCTCTAAACAACATTATTTTAGAAAATCTTATAAAAGAAAATTTTTCGATGAGTTGTAATTACATTGTAATATTTGTGTATTAAAATTTTTTATTTTTCTTTAAAATTCTCTTTTTGTGTTAAATTAAAAAGTATAGCTGATAGAAATGAACAAAATCAAAAGTTGTTATTTTTGTATGGAAATCGCGATTTATATCAATTCAGTAAATCGTGAACAAAATCAAAAGTTGTGCACCGATTGCAATGAAATAAAGCTCATTTCATTCGAAATATATTTAACTAACTGTTTCTAGACCAAAACTGTGATTTTTGTCCTATTTTTATTTTTTAGGAATTTTTAAAGAACAAAAATTTTTTTTTTTTTTTTAAATTTAAATTTTTTTTTCAAAACTTGAACGATATCTCTAAAACTAATTGGAAAATTTAAAAACAATGTAAGCACGGCTTAAAGAGAATATTGTTTGCGAGTTTCGGTTTTTTTTTTTTAATTTAATATGGTGAACCGTTTTCAAGTTATTCCAATATATGTAGCGGAAGTGCCTTAATTTTGAACATAACGGTATATCTTGAAAAGTCGAGCTGATAGAAAAAAACCAAGTGCAGATTTGGATTCAGCGTCCCAAATAACCTTAAAAACAATATACAGTTCTTAATCAACAGAACCATTGTTCCCTTGTGTTATTTGTTAGGACAATATCCTAATTAAGAAATATAGAGTATGGCCCCGAACTTGAATAATTTTCATTTTCATTGCACAATTAAAGGTAGAAAAAAACATAATTTTTATTAATAAATTATAAATAATAAAAATTATATCAAACTTGTATTAATTTGTAACCCTTAAACGTGAGATTGTGCAGTTACAAAAAAGTACGTGTCTCTTTATTTGCTAATTTATAACATATTCAAAGTTCATTATAGTCTGCGAGTTCGGCTCCTTCCTTGTAAGTAAGTTTTTGTTCTTCGTTCATGTTTTCGAACCACTTTATGTAAATTAGTAAACGTTAGATTGTATACAAAAAATAAAACATGCATCCATTAATATTTTGCTGTTTACCCCACTAACAAATTTCGGTAAAATTTTTGCGATACAATGGGACACTTTCATTTACCGCTAAAACAAAGTCTCACGGTTCTTCAGTCTATTGCCACCTAAATAGTATGTTACATTTAATTCATTAGTTTGCCATGTTCAAGAATAAAAATATCTTAAAAATAATAGTTAAATAATGTGTTATTTATATATGAATACACTGCGTTGCAAAACTATAATTACACGTTTATTTCACTTTAACCGGCATGACTGTAAAATTAATAATATTTTAAAAAAAAAAAAAAAAAAAAACAATTCATTTATCTTTTATTTTACTATTAAAAAAGAAATAACAAAATAAATTAGTGTTTCATAACTATAAATATTTATTATGATTTAAATTTAAATATTTATTATAAATGGCCAAATCAACCCTGCCCTCGAAACAAAAAATGTCCCAAACCATTAACGATCTCTCGAAACCATCTGTACCATCAAGATTAAACTTTTTATCATCAGAAAAAATCAGCTTTAAAAGAAATGTATGTTTCAAAAGTCCTACTAAAAACAGCGATTATTGATTTAAATTTCTCCAGTTGGTTTCTAAATTCCTTTTAGAAAATTCAAGTCCAGCAGTTTTAGCTTTTGACGAGCAATTCTCTGGAAATCCTTTAAGAGCCTACTTATGGGTGATTATCTGATTGAGACTCTGCATTAAGTTGCTGGTATAGATCATTATTTTACGCCAGTCCCGACCAGAAAACTTTTTTTTCGGGCCGCCTGTTTTTTTTTTTACCATAATCACTCGGATTATTTGCAAAATTTGTGACAACCACATGTGAACGGTTTATTTGTCTAACAATTTCCTGAGCATTTAGCCACTTTTCAAATAGGCTGAAATTTTCCCATTTTAAAAATCATTTAGATATGAATCATATGGCATTTTATTGCAAAATTTAGTAAAATTTCATAATAAACAAAAATAATTCTTTAATTTTTCTATATTTGCTACTCTTCTTTGTTTACCGTTATATGTAATTATAGTTTTGAAACACTAACAATTTGTTTTTTTTTTTTTTTTTTTTAAATTGATAATCATATAATTACAAATTATATACTATTACCCTAACTGAGCACTAGCTACTATGGCCTTCGGCGCGTTGTAGCGAAAACAGACCAGTGTCTCTTGTCTGAATCGAACCCACGACCCCCCACTGATAAGCCAGCACGCTACCAACTAGCCTACCGGGGCTCACAACAAAATGTTATAACATAATATTTCTCTAAAATCAATTAAGTAATCTCTTAAATTTTACACACTAAGTGATCAGTTATCACACTATTAAAAGCAGTTCTATAAAATAGCAACACTCATTTGCAATTCCAGTTATGCAACACAGTGTATATACCCTTTTTCTGTGTTCATACTTTATATGTTAAGATTTCACGATTAAAAGACCTTTTGGCAAATTAAAATATCAATAATAAAGGGTCCGCCAAATAACTTTTTTTTTTTGAAAATGCTATAAAAAAAACTACTGAATATTTTCTCAAATTTCTTTTTATATTTGAAAGTACAATTCCGGTTAATAATGGAAAATAATTTCATTCAAATGGCTGCCTCGGCTTGCCATGCAGTAGCCTACACGATCGGTCCAATTTTTAAGCACATTATCGACTGTGTGCAGCTGTATTTCCTCCTCTTCAATTTTTGTGAACAAAAATTCGTTCAACATGGCCCGATAACGATCGCCATTGACTATAACGGCCACTCCTTGCTCATTTTCGAAGAAAAATGGCCCAATTATGCCTCTGGACCAAAATCCGCACCAAACAGTGACTCGTTTTGGGTGTATCGGCACACATTCTGCAACATTACCATGATTTTCAAAGTAATGTCGCAATATTTCCCAGCGTTGTTCAAGCGTATACACAAGCATATTCGTTCAGAGGAAGGATAAAACTAATTATCTGTCAAATCAGACATGAGCTAAGTGTTACCATTCACGAAATAAGCACTAGTTGAAAAAAAAGATAGATGGCGGACCCTTTATAATTTTGGGATGTTCTTAATATATTACGTAGCAAAAATATTAAAATTTTATTAAGTTAACATTAGTTTCACTGAAAACTAATGTTGTAGTGTTATGGTTAGCGCTTGCACCGTTAGACAGATGGTCCCGGGTTCGAATCCCGGTGACGAAAACAACAATTTAGAAAAATAATATATGTATCGCAACGCTTGCCTTCGGTGTTCCCATAGCACTTAAACCCACCGAAGTAAAATAATGAATCAGGGCTATAAATTACAAAAACATCAATAAGTTCGCCAACTCTCCATCAGCTGACGAGCAACAACTGTTCTAAGACTTATAATATCGATTGATAAGAGTGTTGCCATGTTTGAAGCCCTTCAAATTTCCCCTCCTTTCACATCTCTACTATCCCCTTTCCAAAGAAGCAACACATTAATTAATAGAAAGAATTTCATGAGTGTGGCTTTTCTTAACAAAAAAAAAACATGTCTATCCTTTAAATTCAGGTTCGAGGCCATACTCTATATTTTAGGATATTGTCCTAACAAATAGTCTATAGAGTTTTTAATATCCTAATAAAGAACTATAGAGTATGGCATCAAACTTTAATAATTTTCATTTTCATTGCTCAATTAATGGTCGAAACAACATAATTTTTATTTTTCATAAAAATTATATCAAACTTGTATAAATTTATTTATTTACCAAAAATCATCTTTCAATGTCACAGAAAAAGACAAAATTTAGCAAAATTATTTGCATAGGTATGCGTATTAATGCTGATAAACCATATTATGCGAAGAAACGCCTTTTCCAAAAAATGTCGCTTATACCCTTATTCGAGCGAGGCATTCATTTGTTTAGCCGTTTTAATTCGATTGTGAATAAAAATTTAAGAAAAAAGCCAAAGTTTAGCTATAAAGTGAAATAATCGGCAACTGAAACATTTCGATTAGGCCAATTATTAAATTATTTGCTTCACTATTTAAATTTCACACTCAGGAATAAAAAGCGTAATAAACGCTTTTCCATTTTTCAAATTTGTGCATAAGGCTTTAAAATACCAAATACCGACAATAAGCTTTTTATGGCGGAAGTTTTCGGTTGGCCACTAGTTTCTTTCTAAGTATTCGATATGTAAAGGGCCCCACAATTGCTGGACAAAAAACTGCGAAAAAGTTAAAATCGAAAAAATTTGGTTTCAAAAAATTAACACAATATGCAGTTTTAAGTATTGGTGGCACAGCATCAGTACACATAGCGTGAAGTCCTTCAAATGTAGTGAGTTTATATTTTACGATTTGCAATCTTAAGTTGTAAACTGCAAATAATATACCCCAACAACAAAAAAAAATTCAGTCTAACTCGTCCGACATTTTGAGAATTTTTTAACTTTGAGACAATCATTTAAATTACATTGAAATTTCGAAAAGAGGCTTTCCATTTAATCGTTAAAGTATATCTGCCAGCCTTATTTTACAGTTCAAAATTAATGAAATTTTTGCAAAATTTAGTCAGTTTCATCAATATCAAATTTTTTTTAAAAAAATTCCATATAGCATTTTACGCTCAAGAGTATAATTAATATTAATATCAATATTAATCATACGCCATGTATGTCAATTAAAGCGGAACATAAATTACAAACAATTTTGTGTTAGTTATTAATTTGCATACATGGCGTATATTGATATTAATATTACCTCATTTGTACTACAGGGTCATAGTGCTTTGTCACAATATAGGGAATGGACAAAAATAGAAGAATACAAAAAAAAAAAAACTAAAATCATGAAAGTCGGTTAACATATTTTTTTGATATTTTAACAAACTTTGGCAATTTTTAAAATTGTATCCAAAAATAAGCGATACTTCAAAACCTATTAATAAAAACCATAATACTTTTCTGTCCAAGTTTCTTTATTTTTGAAAACATAGGTAACTCACATTGAGATATAATTCCTTTGGATTTATATAACGATTTATATAACGATATATGGATGTATATAAGAGAGGTTGCCAAAACCACTATTACTTGACTAAGGTTAACTGGACATCTGGAAACCAGAAAAGTTCGTCATATAGATCTTGGACTACACTTAGAAGGAAATGTAAGAACGGACTATGTAATCTCCCACAGCGTAACGGATGAACGTTTTAATGCTGTAATTCCATCTCTAGATGATTGGTTAGCAGGGGATGTTTAACTGGGTTTAACTTATTCACTGAGCGATCCAAAACACATTTTGGTAAGGGCTGTGGTTTTCACTGTAAGGAGCTGAACATCGATGGATTCTATGGCCTAGGAGATGAATGCAGTGTTTTTCAAGCCAAAATCTATGCAATATATAAAGCTGATATAGAGATTTCAATGATGCCGCTTTATAAAAGCGATATAGAATTTTTTATTGAACTGAGGAACTTAGCCGCTGTCACAAAGATCTAAAGGTTCACAGCGAGTAGCATAGGATTACACTATGCTGGGTACCTGGACACAAGGATATATTAGGAAATAAAATAGCGGATGAACTTGCTAAGAATGGCGCAAGCCTCCATATTGACTTCAATCCTCCACTATCTCTCCTCTATGAACAGATAAGACAGGGTACTAGAACAATTTGGTTACCAAGATGGGCATCTTCGGATAGGAGTATGCAGACAAAATCATTGTGGGACGAAAAATTTATAAAGTGTAGTAATATTCTTCTGGACATGGATAGAACTCCGAATGTTAATAAACCTTATTACGGGTCACACCACCTTAGGTAAGCATATGGTTTGTAAAAAAACGACGATACATGCAGATGGTGCAGGGAGGCAGTGGAAGACAGCTATTACTTTTTGTGTGAATGCCCTGCATTTTCGTTTAAACGATTATATATTATATATTCGCGGACTTATATCAGGACTTCAAATTGTAATGCATGATTGGTGCATTGTTTTGGAGGAGGAAGAAGGACAACGGGAATGAAACTTTTTGCGTCTCTATGGACGCTGGCATCCCTTTTAACCTAATCTAACCTAACCTAACCTAACCTAACCTAACCTAACCTAACCTAACCTAACCTAACCTAACCTAACCTAACCTAACCTAACCTAACCTAACCTAACCTAACCTAACCTAACCTAACCTAACCTAACCTAACCTAACCTAACCTAACCTAACCTAACCTAACCTAACCTAACCTAACCTAACCTAACCTAACCTAACCTAACCTAACCTACGAAATTTACAGATATTATCGTTAGCCGCACAAGTGGATTACTAACATATGACTGAAATGAGACATTGAAAAAGAGCCTTCCGAAAGAAGCAAATTTAAAAATTTCTTGAGAAAAATCGATACTAAACTTTTTTTTTTGTATTATAAAAATAAAATATAATATAATATAAAAATCGGTTAACATATTTTATTTTAATATGTAATAGTATCAAACGTTGATAATTTTTTTTTATAATTTTAAGCTTGATTCACACGCTATACACCCCTGTCCACCTATTTCCAGTATTATAGATACTATTTCCCAGTATTATAGATACGAAATTAAATTTTCGGAAGAGAATTTACACTAATTTTACAATTCTTATCACCAATAGGAGAAAATAGTAGATATCGATGGGCATAAATGGATAGAGTGTTAAATGCCCCTTATCCGAAAATAAGGTATATTTCAAAATTTATTAATTATTTCTGATAATTTATCAAACTTCTGTACACTCAGGCAAACAAGTTAGTAGAAATATCTGTAAAAGGATTTCAATTTGACTTTACTATTTTTTTTTTACTAATTTTTATTACAATATATTTTTTAGTAACAATTTTGCTATTCTAATTTTACATATTATTGAATTTTTTACTGATTTTTGTTGCTGATTTCAGCAAAACATTTTAATAATTCTTCAAAACCTTCAGTACTTAGCACAAAATTTTGTTAATTTCAATAAATTTTTTATTTAAGATAATTTTATTAGGAGTAATTAAAACTTATACAGACTTACAAAACAAATTGGCCTAAGCCTATAAACATAAAACCTAAATACATTCATAGAAAAAAGTCCCATCATATTTTTAGAAATTTGACAAATTTTTTATACAAATTGAAGGCAAACATTTTATAGATAATTTTTTTTTTTCGGTGGGGTTAAGTGCTATGGGAACACCGGGTGAGCGCAGCGATACATATAAGTGATAGAAAACTCATACATATTATTTTTCTAAATTGATGTTGTCGTCACCGGGAATCGAACCCGGGACCATCTGTGTAACAATCCAACGCGCTAACCATTACACTACAACGAAAACCTGAATAATCTTTGTGAGAATAATTTTATTCAAGTTAACTCAACTTTATTTATTATTGTATTCAATTATTCAATTCTAAATATTAATAAATGGGAACATAAAATCAATATTAATAAGATTGAACCAAAATATATTTTTTTATTTAGCATATAGCATTCAAAAAATTTATATTAGATGCATTAACTTAAAAAATCAATTTTTTAATTTACCTAAACAAAATCTGCACCATTGAAAAGGTCTCTTAATATCAATTGAAATTCCGAATTTTCGTTTAAATTTAAAAATCATTGATTGGATTTTTGATTTTCAATTTGATATATATCATTTGTTAGTGGGTTTCATTGGAAACTGAAAAACTATCAGGTCCTCAATAGAATATCAGAATTTTCTGAATTACAAATAGTATTTTTTCTTTTAATAACAATAATATTTTATGAATTTTAATTAATATTTTCTGAATATTATTTGATGTGTTATATTAAATGGAGTTTTTATAACATATCTAAATTTAAATTAACTGACGAATATTATGTTCTTCTCTTTTCCATGCAATTCATTATTTTCATTGAAAAGTTATCACTCTCACAAAATCTGTAAATACTCCAACACATTATGAATATATATTTTAAAGAGGAAAATAATAATTGTGTATATGTAAAGGGTCCGCCAGCTAAAGTTTTTTTTTTCAACTAGTGCTTATTTCGTGAATGGTAACACTTAGCTCATGTCTGATTTGACAGATAATTAGTTTTATCCTTCCGCTGAACGAATATGGTCCGTATGTTCGTTATCTTGTGAAAAAAGTGAAAGAAACTGGCATCCTCATCGATAAACCAAAGCGTGAAAAGCAAAAAACAGTGCGTACACCCGAGAATATCGCTGCTGTGGCAGAAAGTGTGCGTGAAGCGCCATCAACATCAATTCACCGTCGTTCTCAACAATTGAACATTTCGGAGACATCATAGAGACGAATTTTGCATAAAGACATTTGTATGACGCCATACAAAGTCCAATTGGTTCAGAAGTTCAAAAAAAAAAGTTATTTGGCGGACCCTTTATGTATTTAACAAGAACGAATGTGTTTTCTGTGCATTTCTATAATAAATGTAGATGGTGGTTGGTTTTTTCAATGTTGCATCGTTGCATCTGTTTTTTTTTTTACATAAAAACAACAACAAGCGCTTGATACTGAATTTGCAAACAAGAACATGGTCACTGTTTTATAGAACGTGGAATTATTAACAAGAAAAATTGAACGTGTAATTATAAACAAGATAAAATTTGGCAGCTTGAAATTATTATCAAAATAAGGTAGGTTTAATAATATAAAATATATTTATGTGATATATTATATAATTACATATTGTTTTCTCTTTTCTTTCAGCTCTTTAATATTTTCTGCATTTCATGAATAAAGAAACAATGAAACGAAACAAACGATAACACATGTATCATACACACAGACAGCAATGTTCCAGAAAAATTAAAATGATATTTAGTGTATTTTTATATTGTTCCACAAATGTGTTGAAATACCTACAAGAATAAAATTAATTGATAAAGATTTATAATTTATTTATGTTTAGTAAAAAAAAAAAAAAATAATTGGTAAAAGTGATAGTTGCTAAAATTTAATAGCGTTTACTAATTTTTCTACTAACTTCATTATACTGATTTCATTAAAATTAAGAACTTATTTTACTGATTTTAGCAAATCGGTTTTGAATTGCATTTTACAACAATTTTACTAAAATTTAGTAGTTTCTACTAATTATTTCTAATAATTTCATTGTACTACAGTTTATCATACATATTTTGCTTAATAAAGCAAAAAATTCTGTAAGGCTCAAATTAGTTAAATTTCTCGAAATAACAGCAAAATGTACCATAGACATTACAGACATTTTTCCTTAGTAAAATTTTTAAAATTTTATCCAAAAATAAGGTATACTTAAAAACTTATAAATAAAAAAAAAACATAATGCTTTTCTGACCACGTTTCGTTTATACTGTAAACATACATAACTCTTAGCATATTAATATATTATCAAACTTTGGTAATTTTTTTGAATTTTATCCGAAAATAAGGTATATTTAACGACTTGTTAATAAAATACATAATAAATTTCTGCCCAAGTTTAATTTTATGTAAAAAAATGGATAATTCTAAACACTTTGATGAACCATTCCGATAAAAACTACGAAATGTACAGATATTTTCGTTAGTCGCACAAGTCAAGATTACAAACACTTAAATGAAATAAGGAATTGAAAAAAAAAATATTGTAAAATTGCTAGAGAAAAATCGGTACTAAACTATTTTTTTTGTATTATAACGCAAAAAAAAAATATGAAAATCGGTCAACATACTTTGATCAAACTTGCATTATTTCTATAATTTTATCCGAAAATAAAAAAGATAACATTTTTCTGCAAAAGCTTGCTTTTTTTTGTCTGAAAACGCAGATGATTCTGAAAACTTTAATGAAAAAATTACACCATTCTGATAAAAACTGAGAATGTTACAAACATTTTATTTAGTTCACAAAACTAGAGATTACAAAAATATGACTTTCGGCACTTTCAAGAATAAAATGCTTTTAAAGTTTATATAAAGAATGGAGCAAAATTAATTATTAATAGGAAACAGTTTTGTTAATCCAACCGAATTTTTGTGGTTCACGTACTACTCTTATCACTATTATTAAATTTAATTTTATTTTTTATTTTATTAATTAATAATCATATAATTACAAATTATATACTATTACCCTAACCGAGCTCTAGCTACTATGACCTTCGGAGCGTTGTAGCAAAAACAGACCAGTACCTCTGGTGGGAATCGAACCCACGACCCCCGCACTGATAAGCCAGCACGCTACCAACTAGCCTACCGGCGCGTACAATTAAATTTTAATACTATTCTAACAACCGACATTTATTTACAAATTTCGAATTTTTATTGTAACAATTGAATATTTTATGTTTATGGACAAAAATTTATTTATTTTATTAATAAAAAAATTATATGCCTCGAACTGGGATCGAACCGGTGATCTCCCGTTTTCAGGCAATTACTTTACCTCTAGCCTAAACCCAATTTAAATATGTTTTTTTTTTAATTTCAACCTTGAACATTTTTTAGTTTTAAATTTAAATATTTGTCTAAAAATAGATTTGTATTTACAATAGAAATTTGGTTGCTAATCTCAATATTTTATTAGAATTACCAAAACTAAAAATTGATATTATTTAAAAATTATTTGATTAATAAAAATTCTTCTCCGCGAACTGTGTTCGAACCGGCGACCTTCTGCTTGTCAGGCAATTACTTTACCCTAAATCCAATTTGAAATTGTATTTTCCAATTTCAGCTTTGAATAACAACTTATAAATTCAGTCAGTTCGACGATATGTACATTAGATATCTGAAAATTTTTGATTTTGCAACTAAAGTTTAGTTGAATTAACTGAACTTTGTTGTGAAAACTAATGTTAAGTTGTGCCAACCGTCTGAAATTCGAAAAAAGCGAATTTAAGCCGTAGTAACCGAATTTCAGTTGGCAAATAACAAAATTTTTTTCTCTGTGTATGTACAACAGAAATTGAGTTGCTAATCTTAATATTTTATTAGAGTTACCAAAACTATTAAAAAACTTTATATTATTTTAAAATCGGTAGTGAAAACTTATATTTCAGATATAGTAATTGTTTTTTTGCAGGCGAAACTAATATTCGATTTTGACTGCAAATATTTTATTCAAGATATAAAATCTCCGAAAAATGGTTGGTTGTTGGTATTAAAGGTAATGTAGAAGATAATAATTTTTCAATATTGATAAGGAAAACCAATAGTTTGAATGATGTGACTGTGTTTTGGTTAATTTTTACAATATAGTTCAAATATTCCGATGATGAATTTTAAGTACTTACAATTAAAATTAATGAATAATGATTAAATTTTGTTGGTTACAATGGAATTCCAGCCAATTTATTCTCTGTGTGTAAAACTTTTGATGAGATCTTTAGCCAGATCGAAATACTAGTATCAACCTAGGTAATATGTTTGATTTGCTTTATATTAGTAAATAAACGGAGGTTGGAAGCTCGTTATAAATTAAAACATTCAGTTATATTTTTGCGTTCTCCTAACTAATAAACAAATATACAAAAAAAAAAAAATAATTAAAAATCTTAAAATATATTAACATATTTATTTAAAATATTCCATTAAACTTATAATTTTGTTAAGCATCCAACAAAAAAAGGTAGAGGATGTATGTACTACAAACTTTTATTCAAAGTGGAATTTTTTGTTGTTGTTGTAAACATTTTCAAATATTAAAAACAAACAAAAAATCAGAACCCTAACATTAAAAATAAAATTTTTGCAATTATTTTAGTACAACATAAAAAACTAACTTTTTATTATTACAAAATACATTAAAAATTTAGTAACACCTTGTGACGACAGAATGAGCTATATAACAAAGTATCCTTTTTATAAGATTAAATTATTTTAGTACACTTAGAATAGTATGTAAGTAAAGACGACTGCAAATGTAGTTAAAAACAAATGAAATTTCACTTAAAGAAAGGATGAATTACATTTCAGTAAATTCAACTAACATTGTCAGTTGTTTTTTAATGTTCAAAAAATGAGCCACAATTGTAGTAAAAATGAACTACAAATGTAGTAAAAAAAATATATATATATTTATATTAAAAAAAACTACTGTATAAAATGAATATAAAATCATAATACAGTATTTTGATGTGGTTTGTTTTTTAAATGAACTACAAGATTAGTAAAAAATTTTATTTGTTCTACAAATGACTGACATTTACATTAAAAATAAAGAAACTGTATTACAACCCAAACAACTACATATTTTTAAAGCAGAAGTTCCCTGAGTGTACATATCATAAAAAATCAATTTCTTTAAAAACAGAAACACAAATTTTTATTATGACTTTTGTCCATGTGGCAAAGCACGCCTGCGCTCTACAAAATTAATAACTTTTCTGTTTATTAGTATTAAATTAAAAAAATGTAAGTTAATGGTTACAACATATAAATTCAGTCAGTAAAATTATATTTACATTAGATTTCAGAGTTTGGGTGTTACAACTAAAATTAAGTTGAATTAACCGAACTTTTTTGATAAAACCAATGAAATATTTTGCCAACCGACTAAATTTCGATATAACCAAATGTGAGTTGTAGTAACCGAATTTTTGTTAGTAAAAAGCAACATTTTTCTTGGTGTGTATGGGGTTATCTTAAACAGCGAGTGTATGTGGACAGTCCTTAAACTATGAACCTTCTAAAGCACAACATTGAATCTGAGATTGAGGCAATTAAGTCTGATAATGCGTTCTGTAACGCAAAACGCCCATTTAAGAGCCATTGATGAAATTGGTATTCATTTATTTAATATTATTTTTCATACAAGTTTGATATAATTTTTATTAAATATATAAATTATGTTTTTTCGACCTTTAATTGTGCAATGAAAATCAAAATTAGTCAGGTTTGAGGCCATTCTCTATATTTCTTTATTAGGATATAGAGTTTTCGTTTTCAAATTTATTAATTGACCACTTTCAGTAATGTATTGATAGATCTCTTTCGGGAATTTTCAAGGTTCTCATCATCAGAACACGTTCTGAAAGAAGTGACAATCCCATGCAAAACATCAAACATTCATATAACCTAGTTATCCCACTAAATGAGAACTAATATATGAGCTCGAACTTAAAGATTATCACCATTCGAGCTCATATATTAAAGGGTGATTTTTTAGCAACTTTCTTTTTGGCAGCTCAGCTGTTTTCTTGAAACATGTTACTGGTAGACATGTTCAGTTTGGTCTAGAATTAAACCATGAATCGACTTAGAAACGAACAACGCTTGCAGATTATTGAATTTTATTACCAAAATTCATGCTCGGGTAAGAAAGTGTAAATTGTGCGAATTGTGTTCAACGACGAAGCTCATTTCTGGATGAATGGATACGCTAACAAGTAAAATTGCCGTATTTGGTGTGAATGGCAGCATTGCAAGAACTGCCAATGCATTCCTAAAAATGCACTGTTTGGTGTCTATTATGGGCTGGTGGCATCATTGGACCGTACTTTTTCAAAGACGACGAAGGCAGGAACGATACTGTAAATTTCAAGCGCTAACGTGCGATGATTACAAATTGGTTTTGCCCAAAATGAAAGAGCTGGACTTGGGTGACATATGATTTTAAGAAGACGGTGCCACATGAACCACAGCACGCGAAACAATGTTCCAATTGAGAGGCGAGTTCGGTGAACAGCTTAGTTCCCGTTTGGGGCAGGTCAATTGGTCGCCTAGATCGTGCTATTTAACGCCTTTAGAATATTTTTTGTGGGGCTCATGTCTATAGGGACAAGCCCGCAACGGTTGAAAAACTGGAAGCCAATATTGAAGAATTTATTCGTGAGATACCGGCCGATATGTGGGAGAGAGTATGCCAAAATTGGACATTGTGTATGAACCATTTGAGGCGTAGCCGTGATCAACATTTACAAGAAATCATCTTTAAACAAATAAAGATTTCATAAATTTCTCTAAATTTTATGTGTTTTTTTTAACCAAATCCGAAAGCCGTTCAAAAATCATTCAGTGGGATAACTAGGTTATATGAATGTTTGATGTTTGAATGGGATTGTCACTTCTTTCTTTCATCAGATGAGAACCAAGAAAATTCCCGAAATAGATCTATTAACACACTCCTGAAAGTGGTCAATTAATAAATTTGAAAACGAAAACTCTATAGATTATTTGTTAGGACAATATCCTAATAAAGAAATATAGAGTATGGCCTCGAACTTGAATAATTTGCATTATTTTTCATATAATTAAAATTTAAATCATGCATAGTTAAGATTATATTTAAAATAAAAAAATAATGGTAAATAAAAAATTATTAATTTTTTTTTAACTTTTGGCCCACCCTCTGCAACCAAAAACTGGTAGTTTTTGAAAACATTTAGTTTATGATAAAATATTTCTATGCAATTTGACAAGCAGTAGCAGTTTTAAAAAAATACTAATGTTTTTTGTTGTAGTATAAATGAAAATTTTAAAACTTTTTTTGAAATTATTTGTTATTGCATAAAATATGTGGAACTTATTTTAAATATGAGTAACTAAACTCAACCATTTGTCCCACCATTCAACTGCAGCTGTCAAAAAAACGTTTTTCTTTTCCTCTATCACGATTTTTGATATTTATACAAATTTTGTATGCGCTGATTTACATGCCCTCTCATCATCTTCTTACATGACAAACTAATTTGCGTAAAGTTTAAAAGAAAAACTTTTATTTGACTTGGCTTTATTTTAGTTTATTCCACCAGATCTTCGTCATTTTTCTGCAGAAGCAGCAACAGTTTACAAAGTTGAGCAAATACACTCACACAAACATACTTTCACATATTTTTAAGATTGGGTGGTCTAAAGAGTTCGGTTGGTTTCCTGTAGCATCACTACCCAGCAAACCATATAGATTTTGTTTTGTAAAACTTTTTAACTTCTTGTACTTTTCTTTCGATGATGCCCTTCGGCTTTACCATGAACTTTAAAATAAATTTAAAGTGCAATTTACCCTTAAATAAACGACTACTACAAATGCTATGACGAGGATGATGAAGACAATAATGATGATAATGATGATGATGATGTACATCATTTACTCCATTCATCCATCCAACCATCCATTCAATTGTATCTACGTACTATGTTAGATATTAAAGTGGCTTTAAGGCATCAGGTGGCAAGAAAACTAAATGCAGATTTTTATTGATTCTTTGTTTCGTACTTAATTGTTGTTTCAAGGAAAGAGAGAGAGAGAGAGAAAGATAAAGTCAGCTTCAGGGACTGAAGTAGTAAATTTATACAAACAGGAAAGAAATCTATTAAATCTTAAGTTTTTGTTCTTTTGTAAGTTGTTTATTTCTTTCCATGTACCTTAGTGTTGCTTAAAAACATTTAAAACTCAAGTGTTAGTGTTAAAGTATGTATACATGCAAATTTTACTAGAGAGATTAATTTGCATCATTCATTTAAAGGAATTAATTGACCAAAAAAGATAAAAAAAAAAATTATGCTTCATAAAGTAAACGATGTATTTTTTTTTATCAAAATTTTATACATTTAGTTTCGTGTAGTTACCATAAAAACTCTTAAATAAAAAATATAAAAATGTGCAGCGCTAGGTAATAGCGCCCAAAACCTCACTACTACACTCACACAAAAAAATTTTAATCATATTGATAAAATTGTTTAAAAATCGTTTGTCATCAATTATGAATTGTGAAAACTTCATAAATATGATGAAGTGTATTTCACTACTACACTCACAAAAAAAACTTTAATCATATTAATGAAATTGTTTCACAAATCGTTTGTGATCAATTATGAATTATGAAAACTTCACAAACACATTGTCGTGTGCGGTTTTTCGAAGTACACTCAGGCAAAAAAGTTATTAGAAAATTCTGTGAAAGGTTTTCAATTCCACTTTACTATTTTTTTTTGCTAATTTTCAATACAATATACATTTTTAGTAGTAATTTTTGCTATTCTTATTTCACAAATTCCTGAACTTTTTACAAATTTTTGTTGGTGATTCCAGCAAAATATTTATTTAAGAAAATTTTGTTCCGAATAATTAAAACCAATACTTACAAAACAAAGACGCCTATAAAAATAAAGCACCAAGGGAAAAAAGTTGCATCATATTGATGAAAATGTTTTTGAATGAAGTATTCATAAATACAACAAAAGTTTTATAGATCATTTCATAAAAACGTTTCATATGAATAAAGGGACATGGAGGTGATGCTACGAGTCATATCCTGATGTGTGGCTGTGGGTTTGAAACTTACTACGACACATAGTAAAAAGATTTTTATATAGAGCAATTTAACAATATAAAATACTTTGTTCAATTGACACATAAATTAACCACTGACGAGCCCTGAGCATTTCTGAAGTAACGGTAAATTTGAACATAAATGATTTTTTATGGGAAACATTAAATTTTTTAACTGCTTAATCATAAAGTGTAGAATGTATTCGTAATTTTAAAAATTTATTCATTTGTTTTAAAATTCGTTAAGTATTATTTTTTTCAAGTTTGACTTAATTTTTATTAAAAATAAAAATTGTGTTTTATTTCGATCTTCAATTGTGCAATAAAAATGAAAATTATTCAAGTTCGAGGCCATACTCTATGTTTTTTTATTAGGATATTGTCCTAACAAATAATTTATAGAGTTCTTGCTTTCAAATTTATTAATTGACCACTTTAATGAATGTGTTGATAGATCTATTTCGGGAATTTTCTAGGTTCCCATCACCAGAACACGTTTTGAAAGAAGTAACAATCCCATACAAAACATCAAGCATTCATATGAACTAGTTTTCTCACTAAATGAGAACTAATATATGAGCTCGAAGTTAAAGATTATCACCATTGATCAAAAAATAAACTGAAAACTTGTTTGTTGTGTACAAGGTCTAAATTTTGTACATATTTAACACACGTTTTTTGTTTTTTTCCCCTTTTTGTTTGTACACTTGTTTTGTTTAAAAACGAACTTCAATAACTTTCATTTTCATTGCGCAATTAAAGGTTGAAAAAAACATAATATTTATTTTTAATGAACATTATATCAAACTTGTATACAAGACAAAGTACGGGCTTGTTTACTACTCCCCCCGTACATTTGTACAAAACAACAATTATTTTTCTAAAATATACTTTTGACCTAGATAATAAAAATCGTAATGTTTTTCGCGATCAAAATCAAAATTTTGAAATACATTTATTTGGAACGGCTCTTAATAATTTTTGTGTGTGGATAGATTTATTTGCTATACAGCAGCTAACGGAGTATTAAAAGCAGTTTAAGCAGAATTTTGTTTTCTTTAAATATATCGTATACTCCACGACGAAATGAGAGAAACCATATAATGAGACTTTTTTTTTTTAATTTTTATGTTCTGTCGTTTACTATAGAATGTTGTATAGATATATTGCTTTACAGTTTTCAAACATTTAGATAAGTCGCGATTTATTCAAAGTTTTATTTAAAATTTTATTTGTTTTTAACCAAACAGTTAATTAGTCAATAAATAAACTTTGAAATTTATCTCTCAAAATATAGGTATCATATATCAAAATTTATTTTAAAAATGTGTCGATAGTCATAAGATGAAATCTTCTAAATAATTTTTTTTTGCTAGTAAGAGTTTCGTATAACTTGTACCATAAATTGTTAAAAATTTGTCACTAGAAAGGTGTCCACGTATGCCCACAGATATAATCTGTGTTAAGTGTTTGTTATTCAAAACACACTGTTGTTGAAAACGGTTTTTGTAATGAGAAAGACTAACGTTTGAGTAATAATACCCCTGCAAAAAACATTGCTTCAACTCATTACCGGGCTATTTACTCGAAACTTTCCTTTTGTTTATAGTGCCCTAAAGGTAATGGATACATATTATTTTGTGTATTTTTGTCAGCGAGAGTGTTATGGGTACCCATTATTTTGCTCCTTTTTGTAGGCGATATGGTAATGGGTAGCTACTTACTTTTGAGTTATCACGAACAGATGTAATATTGCTAGTAAATAGTGTGGTAATGAGTTGTAACGCTACTTTGTTAGGTTATTTTTATTTATTTTTTACACTCAACCTGTTATAAAATGCACGGGTAGGAAAAAAAGAAATACCTTCTCGTTTTTGGGTATTATAGTGTATATATTCTTTTATAAATTTTATATTGATGTTGGCCATGTACAGGCGCGGATCCAAAAAAAGTTGTTGGGTAAGGAAATTAGAGTATTTTACATTAACATTTTTAATCTTTTTTACATTTTGGTATTAAAAGTTTTTATTTTGGGGGTGGAAATTTAACTTTTTCCCTTCCCCTGGATCCGCGACTGATATATAGCTGTTGCCAATGTTTTTTTTTTTTTTTTGTTTTGGCGTTATTCATTGCAATGTCGTTGACAGCTGACAAAAAATTTTGACCTCAAAGGATATATTTTATACGTGTTTGTATGTAAACAAACTTAAATTGTATTTATTAGGATGTCCCTTTGTATTAAAGGAATAAATAAAATGTTATTTCGTTTATTCCTTTAATATACTCAAAATTATTCTGAAATGTGATTCTGACTTCAGCAGATATCATTAACCCACTTCAGCCTGTAATCAAAAGTGACTCACAAAGTCCACTCGTTTTTAAAATGAAATATAAAGGGGTTTGCATTTAAATTTTCACTGTTTTTATACGGCGAACGTAAACAATTTTCCACACTTTGAGGCAAAATATTTCTTTGTCTGACATGAATAACCTTTTGTATATGTGTTAGCAGATATTTAAGCATGTTAAATATATCCGCGTTAATCATTTATCTTTTCGAACAAACGTTGCTGATAAGCAGATTAAAAGTGTGGACGATAATCAGATTGAAAGATACTCGCTGAATCAAGTAGATGTCGAGATATATAAAGATGCGAGGAAAAAAAAAAACTCTTATAAGACATATAAAAAAATAAATCACGGAAGACTTTTGAAACTGTTTTTCATACATAAAAAGAAAGAACGCCAACAATATGTATCGTGTATACTGAAAAAAATAAGTTAGTAGAAAAGTAGGTAAAACGTCTTGTAAATCAAGTATACTATTTCTCAAATTTTTGATGAAATTATGTTTTCAGCTATACTTTTAGTTATACTTATTCAGCACTTAACTGATTTAAACTAATGTTTTACTAATATTTTACTAATGTTTTACTAATTTATTTTGCTAAAAAAAAATTGTACTGATAAGCGCATTAATAGTGTGAAGGACAACCATGTTGAAAGATATACGCAGAAACAAGTAGATGTAGCGGCATGTCAAGATGTAGGAGAGACCCTTGTAAGACATATAAAAAAATCAACAATGGAAGATTTTATAATTAGTTTTTTAAAACAAAAGGACGATAACAATGTGAATACATATGTGGACTAAAAAAATTTAATTTTGTATTGTCACCGGCTTGTCAAAGTAATTATCTATTTATTAAATTAAAGACAAAATAAAATATTAAAATTTAATAAACATTAAGTGTGTATTTCTAAACTATATCTTTATAGTGTGGACAAATTGAAAACAATAATACGTTCAGAGAGACAGACTAAAGCGAAAGGCAAGGACACTCATCTTAGTTAATTTTATATTTTTCCTTTTCTTATTGCAAAAAAGGGTTGTATAGTTAGACAACCATTGATGTAACTACACTCAAAAAAAAAAGTTAGTAAAGTCAGCAAAATAATTTGCTGATTCAGCAAAATTATAGTCTGGATGGTGCATGCAAAATAATGCTAATATCAGCAAAATGTTAGCAACAAAATTAGTAGATTCAGCAAAAGTTGTGCTAACACTTAGTGGATTAGAAATTAAAAAAACATTGCTGAAAATAATAAAATTTTTGCTGAATATTAGTAGACTGAAAAAAACTCAAAACATTTTTAGAAAAATTATACTTTAAATAATTTATTTTCTGAAATTCATAAAACATATTTTTCTGATTCTTTTAAAAATAATTTACAATACATTACAAAATATAAATATGTCCATACTCCCACATTGACGACATGTATTAATGTAATATCTAAAAAAATAGTAATAATTATATAGAACATAAACAAAATTATCTCTCAACTACTTACATCAATGGTTGTCTAAATGATGCTATCTTTTATAGAAACAAAACGAAAAAGTAAGAAAATATATTAAGTACAACTTTTTTTGCAATAAGAAAATGGGTACATAAAAATCTAAATAACGCACAACCAGTTCAAAAGTGACTTAACTCAAAATTTTAATTTTATGGTTTTATATGTTTAAACTTTGCACCAGGCACGTAGCTAGGAATTTGTTTCGGGGGGGGCTTTTCGATTTTTTTATTTTGATTATATTTTTTTTTTGCACACTAGAGTAACAGCTTTTTTTTTTTTTTTTTGTTTGCTAAATGTTTTTTTTGCTAAATTTTTACCTACACGTAATGGGCAATCATGTATAAAGTGCATTTCCTTAAAATGCATTTTTTCATTTTTTACTTATTGTGTTCATTATTTTGCGAATTTTGATGTCTATATCGCGAAACAACGCTTTAATCTGTTTGATCACAATCCGCGAAACACGTCAAATTTGAAAACGTTTGTGTTATTTAAGTTGGATATGCATCGTTATTGTCTAATTACGTTAAATTTTTAGCTAAATATTAAAGTTTAGTTTAATTAAATAAAAAAAGGAAAACCTTTTGAAAACCGCGAAAAATAAAATTGCGTTACTTTATATTTTTATGTGCTAATATACGTCTAGGGTAGCTAAAACTTAATAAATGTAAAAAAAAAGTAAAAAACTTTCAACTTCTAATAACCCGATTAAAATTAATATGATGCTTTATATGATCATACGAAATTTAATATGAGTCTTAATACAGTTTTATCCAAGAAATGGGCATAATAATTAAATAACATCCGAATAATGACGCGATACGATTTAATACGATTTTATATAACGGTTTAATTTTTTATCTGAACTGATACTGATATATACAAAATAAGCTATACTTGTATCCGGTTTTTGATTTTAAAACGTTATGAAAATCCGAAATATCTATTAATCCTTTTAGACTTTAGCCACTTGCAACAGGTTTACAACTTTATAATTTGTAACAAATTCCATAGAATTTGGAAATTTTATTATATTCAAAAATAAAAAATAATATAATGAAAATGAAGATTTTGTGGAATTTATTAACTTACACCATTGAATAACAAACACGAAAAAAACGTTGAAACTAAACTTAGAGTTTTAGATTGAAAAAAATCTTAGACTAAATTAAGAACTCATAATGTTACAAATGAAACAAATTCTTTATTTAGGGTTAAGAACCAGAAAGAAATCAATTCAAAAGACATAAATTCGGGTAAATTTTGTGTATAAAATTATACACAAAATGATGCAATTAATTGTACTATTGTATTGATGTAATACATATTTACATCCAAAATATGATTGACAAATTTTCTAGTGTGACTCTGCATGGGGTAATATACAATTTTATCTAAAATAAAATTGTGTTTTTTAAAATATGATATAATATCAAAATATATATTATTTTGCAATGTCTAGGTATATAAATATAACGTAATTATTAATTGGATTAGTTTTAGCGTATTTTAAATGCAATATACAATTATACGCAACTATATATGACATCATATTAAATTTGTTCAACGAAATTAATTTTATATACGAATTGATATAATAATGTCCAGTTAAATGCACTGGCAGACAAAACCTTATAAGTGCATATAAATAAATGTATTATTTTATGCAAACATTTTAACTCGGGAAATTAAAGATTTATAACCGTCCAAAAAACAAATTAAAAGCAAATATCCTATATAATTTGCCTGACACTTATAAGGAAGCTTTTCCGATGGGTTCCCTTTGAAATTAATGAAATTCGGATAGGTGATAAAGCATCAAAAATATATGAAAAACGTATCTATTTTTAAAATTGGTGGTGAAATTTAACACATCTTTGTATGAAAATATGTTTAAAGTTTAGGAAATTTAGACTTATTTAAAAACAGCGTTAAAATGCTCGAGAAAACACACATTTTAAAAACCATTTTGACACTATATAGTGGACCCCCGGCTGCCACTTATTTGAATTATTTTAACAAATTATTCACAATTTTTTCCCCTTTTTCATATATCCGACTTCATGTCTTGTGTTAAAAAAATAGTAAATTTTACAAGCAAGCGTGATTGTTGTCTGAAAGAAATAATATTTAAACTAAATTATATATTTCGAATTCACTTTGATTTATATTTTGGACAATTTCAAACGCTTTTCAATTTGTCTTTAATCAATTTTTTAAATAAAAACCCTTTAAAATGTCTAAAAAAATCAAAGTTTGAGGCTTAAATTTGTTTAAAAAAATTAAAAAAATATGGTCTCTGTGTGTGGAATACGAGTCGCTTTAATGGATTTTGAGATATCGTAATATATATCGTAAAAAAATACTGAAAACTTTGTTACCAGATGCGTGCGTAGCAAACCAAATTTAAATAAAAAGATTGCACTGTAAGTAAAGTAACGACTTTTACGGCACAAGTAAACTTAATTTTGAGTCTTAGTGGTATCTCCATTTTAAAAGATTATGTCAAAATACACAGAAAAAATCATTGTCAAAAAAATTTCAATTAAACCTTTGTTCGATTTCAAACTTACTTTCAATTAACTGTTTAATTGAAAATGAATTTGGTATAAAATTTTTTTTCGGTTTAAATAACGTATAATAACAACATTGAACCAAATGAAAAAATTTTAAAAAGTTGCCAAAATTAAAAAAAAAAAATTAAAGTTGAAAATTCGCGTTTCTTTAATTTTGGTGATTTTTTTAAAATTTTTTTTCGAATTTTGGTGTTTATTTTGGGTGTTTTTAAATTTCTGCAATTTTAAGGATTGTTTTTTTAAATTTTTGCAATTTTTTTTAAATTTTGCGATTTTTTCAAATGGTCTCGATTTTTTTAAATTTTGGCGATTTTTTTACAATTTTGGTTATTTTTTTAAAATTTTGTAATTTTTCCCAATAGTAAACAATATTCAATTAAATTTTTAATAGATGTGAATAAAACTATATATAATTGAAAGTAGTATTAATTAAATAGATACAAATTCTCTTAGTTGTTACTACAACTGCATCAACACGACCGAATTCAGTTAAACTTTTGCTGAATCAACAAATATTTTAATTAAAACTCAATTTTAGTTTTTCTGTGTAGACATATTTAATTTTTAGTTTGCATTGTCTCAAACAATTATTTGTCTATATTTTAAGTCAAAGACTTCGAAATCTCTTATGAAATGATTTTATTTATTGCTTTTTGTCTAAAATCAAATCTAACAATGATAGCCGCCCATTTGCAGGCGATGTTTTCTAACGAAATTTTAAGATTCGAATCATATAAAACTATTTCCTATTTGATCCAAGTCAAAAATAAATATTTTCATATTAAATTTATTAATAACATTATTACTTTCTAACGAATTGTAGTAAGTTTTTAAATTTGTCAAATCATTTCGGGGGGGGGGGGCTCTAGCCCCCAAGCCCCCCCCCCCTAGCTACGTGCCTGCTTTGCACAATATACTTGTTTATCTATGAGCAATTCCATATGAAAACGATCAAAATTGGCAAATTTTTGGACGACCCCTCTCCGATTTTAAAATAAATAGTCTCAATCGATTGCCCAGCAAAAAATAATGTACCTACATATTTTTTTTTTTTTATAGTGACTGGTTTAGTGGTGGTGTGCACCACTGTCATGTGACAAAATTGAAGAATTCTTCATAAGGGACCTCATTGAAAGTTGTTTTAAAAAAAACTACTAAAGAGCAATTCCATATGACATGTGACAAAATTGAAGAATTCTTCATAAGGGACCTCATTGAAACTACTAAAGCGATCGCAACGAGTGATAGCTCGTTGGAAAAGTATTGAATCAGGCTTTAATTGAAAAATAAAATTTTCCTAATTTTTCTTGTTAAATAATTAAAAATAATTCAATTATAAAAAATATAAAAACAATGAGAACAAGGTGGTCTCTTAAATGCTCTTCTCCTGTCCAAACAAGGAGTCGGGCCCATTTTTTTATTGCTGATTCTTAAAGCAAAAATTATGAGGAATCCAAAAAAAATAAAATTAGCCGGAAATTTATTAGCTTCTGTGGAAAATCGGAAAATTTAATTTTCATGGGAAAATTTAATTTTCATGGGAAAAAAGGTAAATTTCTGAGAAAAATTAGGAAAATTTTATTTTTCAATTAAAGCCTGATTCAATACCTTTCCAACGAGCTATCACTCGTTGCGATCGCTTTAGTAGTTTTTTTTTAAACAACTTTCAATGAGGTCCCTTATGAAGAATTCTTCAATTTTGTCACATGACAGTGGTGCACACCACCACTAAACCAGTCACTATAAAAAAAAAAATTTTTGCTGGGCAATCGATTGAGACTATTTTTAAAATCGGAGAGGGGTCGTCCAAAAGGTGATCGCTTTCATATGGAATTGCTCCTATATAAAAAAAATTTCAGTGTATTTTGTTGTTTTTAACTGTTGCTAAAAAACAGTTAGGTCTTTCTTTATGGGTATAAAGTTGCGAATATTTTTTTTCGATTTCTGAAAAATTAAAAATTTTGAGTTGAGTCACTTTTGAACCAGGTGTGCGACATGTTGTATATTTGTTTAAAAATTTGACCACACTTGATTATTAACCTCTATAAACATTTAGGTTACAAATACAAATTTAATTTTATTAAAATTTGATATTTTATTTTGACTTTTATTTAACTAATAGACAATTACTTTCACAAGTCGGTTACAACGCAAAATTTAAGTTGTTTCAATCCACAAATTTGTTTTATGTATGAAAAACAGATACAAAAATTTTCCATGGTTGATTTTTTATATGTCTTACTAGAGTTGTACTTTTTAGTATACTTTTCCTACATCTTGACATCAGGTCACTAATTTTCAGCAAGAGATTTTTTTACAAGCCCCCTCCGGACTAAAGTTTTTTTTGCTGACTTTACTAACTTTTTTTCGAGTGTATATTTGAACTTAAATAGAAAACCGCGATTAGTTTGGAAAACCCGCATTTTTTACCGGTTTATTGATATTTAGTTGATTTCAAGGTTACTTATTTACAGTTAATCATATTAAATTCTTTTAAATTCGCAAAACTAAAATTTTTTTTAAAGGTGCTTCATGAGGTTATTAAAATTTTGTTTGCTCCATAAAATTTAGTCTTTAAAATTTGTAAACGCCTTTTCGATTTTAGTATTAAGCTCAGTAAAATCTTATTTTTTTTTGGCGGAATTGATATAGCGATTTAGTTATCACAAAGCGAAATGTGTTTGGAAAAGCTGCCGCTGTACCCGCTAGGAATGAAAATTCTTAAACTTTTTTGCACTTTATCAATTTAGTACGTCGTGAACATTCACTCTAATTACCTAAATATGTTCTAAAGCCCTGTTTTTTTACAAGAAAAATGCAAGAAAATATTTAAATTTATAAAATTTGTTCTTTTAAAAATTTTAAAATGCTCTTTTAAATTGAAGTTGCTGTTTACTAAAAAATTCAGTTGACGCAATACGTTTGCTAATTTCAAACATAATTGTGAATGTCAGACGCAAAAAACATATATTTTCAAAAAAAATTACACCAATTCCTTATAAGTTTGTGATGTTCGTATCCCGTTATTGATGAGCTGATATCAATTGGGTATAACTCAAACTATATAAAAATTACACCATATTTCAAATACTTTTCTCAAAACTCAATTTTATTAAACGGCGCAAAAACTCTATGGAGAAAACAGCGAAAGTTTAAAAATCGGAAAATTTTGGTTTCACTTGTAAATCACCTTAAAACTTTTCACCAAGCAGCGATATGGAAATTAATTTTTAGTGAATGTTTCTCCCAAGTCTAGTGATTTCATTTTATAATGGTTAGGATTTGAAAGTTAAAAACTATGATCAAAAAAAACGAAATTAAGGAAAAAACTCTTGTTAGTTTCAAGTATTTTTTTTTTCATATTTTAGCTTTTAATTGGTCATCAATTCTTTTAATGAAGACGTTTCAAAGTGAAATTTGTATGTCATATCTTTCATAAGTATAGTCAACCAAACCCTGTCCATCGTTTCTCTCAATTTATAAAATCCTTAGAAATAAGAGTCATCTAAAGTCAGTTTCAACAGGTGTCGAATATTTTAGAAGTAGCTCATATCAAATGTCCCCCTAAAGTGGACCATTATGAAAATTTTATTTTATTTACTAGATTTGTTTATGGTATCAATTAGTTTTATTAAAATTGTTAATAAAATTACAAAAATTCGCCTTGGAAAATTTTTAAACCTATTGGTTATTCACGATTTCGTTTATTTGAATCGATACAATAAATCCAAGTAAAACGTGTGTTTTCAAGTCGAAACGTTTTTAAAATAGTGATAGAGGAAATTAAACTCAATGACAGTTGACAGTTTTGATATGTTCATGCAGCAAGACGTAAAACACAATGGTCCACTTTAGGCAACATTCTCTTATTGAATGAATAAATTATGTGGAATTTTTAATAAAAATACACATTTTCACAAATGTGTCAATTTCGGCCAAAGTTCAGCTATTGGTAAAGTTTTCCAAAAAAAAAGATTCATTTTATTTGGAACAATTTGCAATATATCTTTAGGGGTGGGAGGTGTTTTTTTTTGTATTGACAAACCCATTTTTAAGGCCACCCTAGTACTATAAATGTATATAAATTTATGTATTTATATGTACCCAGTATAGAAAAGCATTACCATATAAGTGTTTATATAAGTACATATTTGGTAATGGCAAGTACTTACAATTGTCATTACAAATCTCATTACTTTTGTATGGGGATGACGCGCAAAATAATGACATATCATTACTAAACACCTTACAAAAAATATAAAAAGAATATTACCTATATTCTTAACGGTATGTACAAAAATAATGAATCTAAAAATAAATTTT
Source organism: Delia radicum (assembly GCA_021234595.1). NCBI lineage: Eukaryota > Metazoa > Arthropoda > Insecta > Diptera > Anthomyiidae > Delia > Delia radicum. Next base: position 94,902,899 of record CM037855.1, read on the forward strand.
AAAAAACTGAATTTAATAAAAAAATAGTTTTTTATTGAAACATTTTTTTTTATTAAAATATTCCCACATAGGATTTGAACCCGGGCCTCCAGGTTGTCAGTCAACCGTTCCACCAACTGAGCTATCTCGACATGTTATATTTGATAGATAAAAACATAAATGACTTGCTTGCAGAAAATGTCATTAATTTACGGCTTAAAAATATCAAAAGTAAGAAGTTATATATGTGCTTACTAGATGTGAAAAAATAATACGTCTAAAAATAGATTTTAAAAAAATTTTAAAATCATTACATTGTATTCAAAACAATGATACAAATGAGTACTTATGGGTAACGCATTATTCGCTGCATTGAAATAATGGGACAATTAACTAGTTAGTAGTATGTACTTGCTATTTCCATTTAAGTAAGGCAGATAGTAAGCTAGTGTCATTACTAGGTACTGAGGAAAGTAATGTCATTACCGTTTCTACACTGGGTAAGTATATGTGGGTGAATTTGAAAATTCTTAATAGCTCGTTATAAAGATTTAGGACTTTTTGGTAAATGAAGTATTGTTTTAATGTCTGGTTAGTTTTTGTATAAAATGTTAAAGATTTACAAAGCAACATTTGTAAATACAACAATCATAAATAAATACATTAGTATAAGAAAATAGGGAGATCTCATGTAATCGCGTATATTACTCGTAAACGTTATTAAGCTGGTATATTAACGAGTTTTATACATAACATGTATACGAGTTTATATGAAAACGCTTTAATATTCTTAAATATGTTAACATAAATTTATTTATGTACACTATGCTCAAACAGTATAACTAAATTAAATAAATTCGGTGTTCCCATAGCACTTAATCCCACCGATGTAAAATAATGAATGATGGCTATGAAACAAAATGCTACAATAATTTCGCCAACTCTCCATCAGGTGGCAAGCAACAACTATTCTAAGACTTATCATATCGCGCAATTACAGTGTTGCCATGTTTGAAGATCATCATCTTTCCCCACCTTTCATCTCTGCTCTAGCCCCTTTTCAAAGAAAGCAACACATTAATAAGTAGCAAGAATTTCCTGAGTGTTTCTTCTCTAAAAAAAAAGTGTGTTGTTGTTTTGAAAATTTTCCAAAATTCTTCATATATTTTGTACATATTCCATATTTTCTGTTAGAATTTTCTTAGCATTTTGTGGCATTTAAACAATTAAATAAACGTCTACATCACATGTTTTCATTTTACCAAATACAAATGTTCCAACATAATTCATTGTCAGCCGGTGCCAAACCATTACGTTTATTACAATAGTTATATTATTGTATTTTTGGTATTTTGTTTTAATATTTTGGATACTTATTTAAATAAATCTTAAAGGAAAATTTTCGAAAATTCAGTTTGCAAATGGAATTGAGAAGGATTTTTTGTTTTTCTTAGCTTGTTTTGTGTCCATGTTAAACAAGTATTATTTTGGAAATTTTCTTTTATAAATTATTAAATTCTGGATATTTTTTTTTCCATGGGAAGTTGTTATATATTTATTTATAAATAAAAAAAAAAAAAAATTAAAGATTTTTTCCATACAAAAGTATCTTATAAGGATTTATTATTCTAAGTTTGTATATTTATGGGATTTAGTGAAAAACAAAAATTGGATTTTAAATTAAATTTATAATAATACGAAATACATATTATATAGTTATTCTCTAAATTTTTTAATAACACATTTAGTATGCTCTAATTTGCAATTTCATTTATTGATTTATCGCTTCTCGTTCCAAAGTTACAGCCAAAATTGTCAACTAATATATTTTTTTATGAAAAACAAAAAAGCGCTTAACAGGTTAAAAAATTTGTTTCTAATATTTTTTTTTCTAAAATGCTGTGTTTTTTTTTTTGTATTTATGGTAACTCATCAATAAAAAAAATTTAAGTATAAAACTACGCCTTCCTTGAATTAATCGCCTTTCTGGGTATCATGGAACCCACTGTGCGTTTTATAAAAAATTGTAGTATTTTGTGGACAATAAAAAAATTACCACTACACTTTACCCCGGTTAATATGACCTCGCTTATAATGAATTAATTTAGTTAGTTCCTTGGAGTTTTTCTTAACCGGATTTTATTTTATCTCGATTTTGAACAGGAAATTATTACAATTTTATAAATGGTTAATTTTCTTCCTTTGTAAAACTAAATCTTATAAAACGCTTGTTGTGAGTTCAATACAAATTGGGTAGAAGTTTTTTTTTTCTAAATTTCTTACTTAAACGAGTTTTAAAAAATTGATGTTTGAAATATAATTGAACTAGCTCCAGATCGATTCCTCATGGACGAGTTTTAAAAGACATTTATTTTATATCCTTAACAAAAAGTATCAAAAAAAGTATAATTATCTTTAATTTGAGATACATTTCGTTTTATACCACAAGTTTTAAATTTTTTATAGCAGAAGATTAAAGAAATGTGAATTTTGCTGATTTTGACGATTTTTTAAAAACATAAAGGAAATGACTTTTAAAAATCGGCCAGGAGGAATCAATGTAAAATTTAGTCAGTTAAATTTTATCAAATTCGTTAAAAACTATGGGCTGTAGGCAAATTTGCTTAAAAAAAGTCAAATATTCTTCTCTATGCACGTATTGGTAGAGTTTGGGTATGGAGCTATCATTTTGGGTATGGAGCGACCATTTTATCATTAGGCAATTCTCACATTTTTATAAAGTCGTGAGCAAAGTTTCACCTTCATATCTCCACTGGATGTATTTTTGGCCACCAACTCCATACAAGTCAGACCAGAGTGTAATGGGGTTATTACAGATTACGCTAAAACTTTTATACAAATCACCTAGTTGATCGTAATTGTTAAAAGAATATAAATTTATATATTATTATTAAAAAAATATATTTTTTTTATTGGAAAACTACGTTTAGTTCAAAAGTTTATTCGTGCACTAGTTATTTCGAGTGCAAGAATTAAACTAATTTTTTTGTATATCGGTAAAAACCAAAAGCAGTTCGAATCTCCACGCAGAGTCTTCCAATTATGAATTTAATCTGCATGAAAAATGAGAAAAACTAATTAATTTAAACGCTGCTTACATGCAAGCAGGTTTTTAAGGGAGTAAGCCAAACCTTACAAACCTGCTTGCATATGCCATGATTTTTATATGGCGAATTCACACTTGGAAGCATAACTTTTGGGCAAAGTAAGCGCGGATTTCAGCGCTTATAAAAAGCTGTGATTTCATGAGTTTCAGTAAAATCATATTTCATGTCTACATTATTACGATTAAAAGTAATTTTATGATATATAAAAGTAATTATATGAATATAATTTATTTCACATAAAATTCTACAGATATTAATTTTTTGTTGTTAAAATTTTAGACATATAACCAGAAACAGTTAAATGACTAATTATTTTTTATTACTTACTCGAAAACAACAAACACAATCGGAAATCACTCTTGAAAATCGGTACAGATCGTTTATATTCCACGATATGAAACTTTCTGCATTACAATCTGCATCCTTATAACGGATTAGGGTAAGCTGCTTACAACCTGCATCCTTGTTAGGGAAAACAGTAAGCTCAAAATTTTTTTTGTTTATTTTTATACGTAAATTATTCGTTTCTTTTGCTGCTTCTCAGTAGTATGTAATAGTAAGCACTTACATCAGCGCATTTGTTTTATCCTGCTTCTAAAAACACGAAAAATTTTTACTGGGTATATAGTCACATGTAGTTTGATATGATTATATACAATAATATATATTAACAATGTATATTTATATATTATATTAATTTATATAACGACTAGCTGAAGTGCCCGGTGTTTCCCGGGTCAACTGTGATTTTAGAATGCAGAAAGAATTTTAAGCTAGGAAATAGACGACTTAATTTTGTGTTGTCAGTTAGGATTTTAATGTTAAACTTGAAATTAAAGATTCCATTTGAAATTTATGAAATAGGGTTACAAAATTAAAAATTATTTTATCTTTAAAGATGTTGAATACAAAGTTATGCTTTCATTAGCAATTCACGACTATAAATCAATGTGCTTATCAATAAAGATGTCTCATATTGATTTTAGTGCATGATTTCGATGGCTATGGTTTCCTTAAAGAATTTTTTTTTGTTTTTTTTAATTGACTTGTTATTGCCAAAAACGGTAAGGGAAAATAAAATTTAAAAAAAAATGAAATCATAAAGACATTGCGTAAGATTCAGTAAGTGCGGGGGAAAAAAATTCTTAAAAACGAAATCATTTTTCGTAAAATGTTTTGATTGGATTTAATACTTTCAAATTAAAAAATAAGCTTTATTAAAAATAGTGGAATTTTTTTATTTTGACGTTTTTTTTTTATCAAAAGTTGGTATTGAAGTGGGCTATGGTAATGAAACTTTTACTGAGGCCTTCCTCGGGAAACGGTGAATATATGTGATAAGTAATTTCAAAGAAATCCGTTAAAACTTTCGTAGAAGTTTGTATTCAAAAAAAAAACGAAGAAGTTGAAAAAAGTGAAAAAAATTTAAATTTTACATTTTTCGTCAAAAGTAGGAGTAGAAGTTGGCGTGGTCGATGAAAGATATACTACGATCTAAGCTGAGGTCCGAGGATTATTCGTGCCAAATTTGATCAAAATCCGAAAATCCAAAATTGCAAATTAGTATAGAGAACAAACAAAAAGAATATGAGTTTTATATATATAGATATATATTTACGTATCATACTTATTTTTACGAAAATTTCTAATATATCGCTATTTATAATATATTATGTTACATATGAGTCGATTTTTTTTATAGCTTTATATTTACAGCTTTATATATACTTTAATGTATAATAATATATAGGTATATATGATACAATAAAATCAAACAAATCAAAAAAAGGGAAATGGGTAAATTTGTGTATAATATAACTCTTAGTGAGTAAATTCAAACACAAAATGTGTGAATATATTTTGTTCACACTTTTATACACATACACATTTTACACACATTCAATGTAATAATGGCCATAATGTGTTTATAATTAAACATTTTGTGTCTGAAATTCTTCGTTTTTTGATTTATTAAAATTTTACGCACAAATTTTGTAAATGTACTATTTTTAATAGTAATAAAAACATTGTCATTTACAAATTAGAAAAAAAAAATAATATGAAAAAATAGATCGAATACAAAAAAAAAAACGTACACATAAATTGATTTTATAATCGAACTGAATAAATTTTTTTTCGAGATGTAACTTTGACTTGATCAATTATTTGTGTTACTGACAATATTCCTTTTATCTACCAATTAGGTTAATGGAAGCAATTTTAATAACGGCGACAGAATTTTGGAATTCCTGTCTATGATAAAAATACATCATGAAGTTCTTCTTATATTGGCTATGATATATCAATAAATATTAAGTTCTGTCTAATATATGTGCAAAAATCAGCTTTTAGAGCCTGAAGCCTTCATTTGGAACAACTTCCTTAGAATCAGAGGCTTTTTGTATGAAAACATACATTTGAATTTATTGCGTTTATCTTAGCATTTTATATAAGGAGAAGTGATAAGAATCGGAGGCTTCCCTAGAGTCGTTTCTATTTGCCGAATACCATAGAAACTAAAGCTATTTCTTTAGGAAAAATTTCTTAAAATCTTGATTTTTTTCTTTATGATTTACATTTATGTATAAAGATTCCTAAATCCATTTTTAAATAAGAAATCATTATAAACAAAACGCATGTAAGTTTATTTTTTCAAATAAAAAAAACATTATTTTTAACATATCGGTGGTATAATTATGCATTTTTGTGGATTTTTACGTATTTAAAAATGCATTTTCAGACATTTTGTTGGCATATTTACGCATTAAACATGTTTTTTTTACTCACGAATTTGGTAATTCTACATATAAATTTCAAAATTTCATTTAAAACTTTTACGCATTTGAAGTGTAATATTAAACATTTTGTGTGCACTTTCTTACACGTAATGTATGCACAAAGAGTAAATTTACCCAACTTATAGTAGGAGTACAGTTTCCTACTATAAGTAACTGGAGCGTATTTGAAAGCATGTAATTCCGAAGGGGAGAAGTTTTCCATGTATGAATCCTTTTCATTCTTATTAAAAAATATATTTTTTTTCTTTCAGTCAAAGTTTGTATGCCACTAATTTGATTGAAAACTTTATTAAATTTTTCAATAATTTCTTCGTTGTTGGCATATTTAATCGTTTCCTTAACGCAATCTATAGCAGCTAAACTTTCCTTTATAGAGCGTCCTTTGTTTCCAATTTGGTGATAATTAAACAAAGACATTCGAAAATAATTTCTATATAAGCAGATTTTATTCCAAGTTTTTGAAATATCAAATTTGCATTTCGTATAGACTCTGCATCATCGTATTTAATACGTCACAAATTTCATTGAAATTATCGCAAAAATATATTGCAGCTTTAATGCAAGTTACGCATGCTGCAAGTGGTTTACTTAAATTCTGATATATTGATTGTAACAAATTTTGTCGAGATGGAACCTAAAAAGATATCAAAATTATAAACTGTATAAAACAGCACTTAAATTAAGAAATAATGCTTTACAATTTGCAATAAGTGAATTGACATCTTCAAAATTTAATCATATAAAGTTTTCTACTCTACAATCTGGCAATTTTAAGGTAAACTGGGTAAAAGGGGGCATTTTTAGAGGGTACAAATTTAAAAAACATTGCAAGGCAGTTGAAAATGGCTTTTTATGGAAAGGTGGAGCAAAAATCTCATTTTTGGAAAATAAGTTAAACAATGGTAAATGCTGCAGTTTATGACAACTGCCAAAATAAAGAACTTGCCCTAATAATTATATATAAACATATGTGATAGAAATTAACAAAAAAAAAATCTATCACTTTTATATATAAATATCAGATAAGACAAAGAAATCAAAATTTAATGTATTTACAAATAAATATTGCAAATAAAAGCAAAAGTAAAAACTTAAAAAAGCTGCACTTAAGACAAAGTTCAAAGTTAATAGATTAAATAATATTTATGAGTAAATCAAACATTTAAAATCGTAAGAAAGCAATTATATTCCCAAAATCTTTAGAATCTGGAGAAAATTCCAAAAAAAGTAAAAAAAAAAACAGTAAAGAAAAGTAAAGAAAAGAAAAGAAGAGAAAAGAAAAGAAAAGAAAAGAAGAGAAAAGAAAAGAAAAAGAAAAGAAAAAGAAAAGAAAAGAAAAGAAAAGAAAAGAAAAGAAAAGAAAAGAAAAGAAAAGAAAAGAAAGAAAAGAAAAGAAAAGAAAAGAAAAAGAAAAGAAAAGAAAAGAAAAGAAAAGAAAAGAAAAGAAAAGAAAAGAAAAGAAAAGAAAAGAAAAGAAAAGAAAAGAAAAGAAAAGAAAGAAAGAAAGAAAAGAATAAATAAATAAACTTCAAAATTTTGGTCAAAATACAAAAATTTTTTTTTTTTTATTTTTTCAAATTTAATAAAAAATTTATTTGTATTATATTTTGTCATAGCTACTCACATTTAAAATATAATTTTTTATGACAACGATAATGTATTTTAATTTGTTAAAAAAAAAATAATAAAATTTTTGAGTATTTCACAAAACCGCAAAGTTCAAGTACTGAAACATGTTAGTTAGCAAAATTGCCAAATATTAAATAAAAATTATTTGGTTGCACTGTATATAAGATGAGGAGTTAAGATGTAAATTATTGTAAGTTTTCCCTTTCCCACAATATTTCAGTTTCCTTGGTGTTCGCATAACACGTACCTCCCACAGAAGTAAAACAACATAACTTGGCTATGAACTAAACAGCTTCAACGAGTTCGTCAAATCTCCATCAGATGGCGCTCACTGTTTGAAGCCATTACCTTTTTTGCCCACCTTTCATCTCTCCTCTATCCCCTTTTTAAAGAAAGCAACACATCAATAAAATATTCTTGTTTCTCTTAAAAAAAGCAGATTAGAGCCTCTGGTAGGAATCGAATCTATTTCCGCACTTAAAATATTATCAACTGCAACCAGCAAATGTGTATTTTTTAATATGAAGTAGTTTCTTTACCTTATAAAATATGTACTTAACTCAGCATTTGTAGGTTAACTTTGTCTTAATATCAACCGATTCACAAAATTTGCATATCCCACTGATAAGTGAACCAATAATCTATGCAAAGTTTGGTTTGATAAGGACCAAAATTTCGGATATTCTACTGAGAAACTGTTTACTTTTAGCAAACAGTGTTAAATACCAACAAATTATCAAACTTATTAATCTCTTTTAATATATAAGCTGCATTGATTATTTTTCTGAATTCATGATAAACACAATTGATTGATTTGTACATTAACTATATTACTTTTTATTGAACCAAAAAAGTGCCACAAGATAAAACAATTTAGTACACTCAAAATAGTTTATAGTTTAAATTATCTAAAAATATAATTTAAAAAAATGATAATTCACTTAAAATCCGGTCAACTTAATTTTCATTTAAATCAAATGTTTCTGGTTATTTATTTTTAAATATTTTTAAAATCCGTAAGAACAAATGAATAGTAAGTAAAAAATAAGTGTCCAAATTTTAACTTCAGATCAATAAAAAATCTGTAAATGGTAGTGAATTATTTTGAACAAATGTGTGAAAAAGTTGAAATAAATATTTATTTAAAAAATAAATGCATGTTCCCTTATTTTGAACTTAATTGAAAATTTTTTTTAATAAACTACAAACGGTAACGTACATAATATTCTGAGTGCAGAATAGTTTAACTATTTTTACTAAAATAGTTCTAACAAATATTGTTCTGATAAAATACAAAATAGAAAAAATTTTCCCGTAAATAAATATTCAAAATTACATATAAAAATGGGTCCGAAAATCAAATTTTTTAAACTCTGAAATTTTTACCACCAAAACGTTCCATTTTTATTTACAAAAAATTCTTTGTGTATTTTACAATTATTATTTTTAAACCGGTTTTGGGTATTTTTAAATTTAAAACCGGTTTGAATAACCGGGGGTTTCGGTTTTTTTTTTTGATATCGCTTTGTTTTTTGATATCTGAAATTTGTTGTATAAACTAGAAAAAAAAAATAATTAAAAACTAAAATGTTGAAACTTAAAACTAAAAATAGATAGCGATAGTGTTTGAACTTTCGCCCAAACTTATTTTGAACGACTTTAAAGTAGTTAAAGTATATTTGAAGAACATTGATCAACACGCCCAACGATGTGGATTAAATTTGGAAATAAGAAATTAAAAAATAAATTGTACATAAAAATCACATAAAAAAAAATGAACGATTCAATCTCTTTCGTCGAATTTGGTGGTTGTCATGTTGGAAACCTTCTTTGTAAGACAAATCTTGTAAATTCTTCACAGTTATTACACAAGGCAACAATTTTGAAAAAATTTTAGGGGCTTTGAAAACCACTATACAATTTTGATGTATTGTGGTCCCAGTAGACAAATATGGTTCAATTTTGAAATTCTATGGAGAGGTTTTTTTTTTAAAAATTTTTAAGTAAAATTATAAAATTTTTTAGACGTTTCTCCACATAATTAATGATAACTAAAAAAAAATTAGTCCGATATTATTCAAATAAATTTAGAAAAACTGAAATTTACATAGCCTTTAATCCGTTAATATATTGCGTTTCAATCGGCTCAGTAGTTTCGGAGTTATAATAAAAAATTGAGGGAAAAAATATTTTTTTTACGTGAAAATAGCAAATTTTTTTGTTTTAAAAAAATCATAAAAAATCGAAAACGGCAAAAATCGCTCAGATTTATTGCTTTATCGCAAAGCCACTTGTAATAGGAACAAAATGAGATATCGATCATAAAAATCGATTGATTTTTTTCGAATTTATTCACAATTAAGTGAATTCGCTCATTTTCACCAAATTTTAGTTTTTTGTCTGATATACATAAAATTGAGTAGTTAATGTTCTTCTTTCGATTGATTGAATTTTGAAAACATTTTCCCCATGCTATGTACAAATTTTCACATCAAAAATGCATTACATAGTAACATTCGTGTATTTTTTGGCAAAACCCTACCTAGAATATACTGATTCTATTCTTCGGAAAGACATTTGTGTTGGATGAGCTTAAATGTAAATAAATAAATAAATTAAATAGTAGAAAATTTATATTTTATTATTCACATTTATTATAATAAATAATACAAGAAAATAAATAAATAAATATGTATTATAAACTACAAACTCTGAAATTTTCTTTTAGTCGATTTTCTACTATTGTTGAATAACGAAGTGTTACTCTGAATACTCCAGCAAAAATCAGCCATCATGTGTGCATCCCAGCGACCCTGGTATCGTTCCTCCATTGTCCGGATATCTTGGTGGAATCGTTCGCCCTGTTCTTCACTCAAGTCTCCTAGATTTTCAGGAAAACGATCTAAGTGACTGTGCAGGTAGTGTACTTTGATGCTCATGTTGCATCCAAGATTCTGGAAGTGAGTTAACATCTCTTCAACGTGCGCAACGTAATCATCGCCCTTAACTTAAACAAAAATAACACTCGGATGCGTGGTTCGCTGTTTCTCTCCATAGCATAGGCTTCAAAATTTCCAAGTGTCGTCTGTAAAATGAAAAAAAAAATTGAAATCAGTAATATGAAGAATTCAAATTTTAATTAAGAAATATTGTAATTATAAAATATTCCAAATCTATTAATTTATACTTACTTTACGTTAGAAGACTTCATAGATAAATTCAATCGACATGGAATGCATATAGTACTCGGTGTCCAATGCTGGTTCAAATTGTGCGGATAGATATTATAGCAATCTTGATATGACTTTTGCAATGAAGTTAAGAAGCACTTCCGTTTTTTCCCGGTGATATATTGGCCGCACACATAACAAAATAAATCTGGATCGTTTTTACATAAAAATGTTCTGGCTTTCTGGCTCATTTTTATTAATATTTGAAAATTGTTTTTAACTTCTAAGCTGTATGACTCTAATTTTTGTGTAGGTATTAAATGATGTTTGCGTTATCGCAAACACTTCTTGAATGAAATAAAAAGGGTCAAGGAGATCTTATAAATACTGATACTATAATTTGGGATAACCCTTTGTGTGGATACAGTTTGTGTGTGCTGCAAATTTTTTATTATTCCCAAGAATCCTAAAAAACATTAAGGACTTTTATGAAAAAAAAAAAATCATCCGTTACAGGTAGCTAACGGAAAATAAGAGCACTTCAGCGTACACGCACATTTATGAGCGTTTTATTACTATCCTACCGCAATCGTAAAAATTAAACAATCTTTTGTTTATTACTTATTTTTTTTTTTAATTATTAGAATCATAAAAATGTCATAGAGGTTTTTCCCAAAGGGGTTTTGCCAAAATGCGTGTCGTAAAATGCACCTGAGTTTTTATGTTCTGCATTTTCATTATATAGTAGGTACAATTTTCTACAGTGCTTGTAAATATGCGATACCTTCAATTAATTGTAAATAAAAATGTAAAGCATGCATCGATTTTTATGATCCATATCTAGTTTAATTCGCATGATATGTAGCTTTACTACAAAAAAATAAAAAGTAATATTTTTTGCAGTTTTCGATTTTTTCCAGATTTTTGTTTTTAAAATTTTTTTTTTTTTTTAGCATTTTTTTTTTTTTTTGCTAACAATTTGTTTCATAACTTTGAAACTATTGATCGCATTAAAAAAATTTGTACACGTTCTTTAAAGATATTGTAAACCTTAATTTTTGTAAATTTAATTTGACAAAATCGGACTAGTTGTTTTTGAGTTATGACAACATAAGTGGAGAAATGTCTCAAAATATTGTCAATTTTACTTAAAAAATTTTTAAAAAAAAAATTATCCATAGAATTGAAAAATTTTACCATTTTTGTACTTAGGCAGCCATGATGCATCAAATCTATATAGTGGTTAGTCAAGCCTTTTTTTGCTGTTGACCTGTGTTATCAGAGAAGGAAAAAAAAATTTTTTTTTAAATTCAAAGTTAATAGAAAATTTAATATTTTATGAATGAAAACACATATTAAGCCAGAAAATATTTAGAAATGAATTAGAATTAGAATAAAAAAAAAAAACAGAAAAAGGAAGAAAAGAACAAAGGAGCAAAGCAAATTTGTCTTCTCAGAATTTTGTACTTGCAAGAATTTAAAATTGAAGGAGCAGTTGCAAATAATTTCTAAAAATGCTTATTTCTCTGAAATTTTAAGCTCTCTGAAATTTTAAGCTACGAAAATGCCGAGTTATTCGAGACGAAAAAACGGGTTTAAAAATAACTCGAAACCCTCCATTTTCCAAAAACCGAAAAAATAGAAAAACTCCGTTAATCGAATAATTCGGAAACTGATTTTAACAACTCTATTTCCTCGTTTATTTTTCCTTCTTTTCATTTTTTTTCTTTTTTTTGATTTTCCAGAGGGTGGGGAAATTTCCGTATTAATAATGTAGTGCGTACAAATTGAAAAAATAATATACGTTCAGGTAAACAGGCTAAAGCGGAAGACAAAGACACACATCTTAGATAATTTTTTATGTGTCCTTTGTCTTATTGAAAAAAAAGGTTGTATATGTCATATTTTGTTATTCTTTAGTTTCATTTCTAGAATTATCTAAGGCATTTGCCTACCTTTAAAAGATGCCAACATTTAGACAACCATTGATGTAAGTAGTTGAAAGATAATTTTGTTTATATTATATATAATTATTTCTATATATTTTCAGATACGAGGGCGGATCAATAAGTCTGTGACTTTTTGAATGAAACACAGTTTTTATGTCAAAAAAAAAAGAAAATTAATTTTTCAACATAATCTCTTTTTAGCTCAAAAAACTTGGTCCAACGTTTCTCCAATTTTTGTATCCCTTCAAAAAAAAAATGATTTTTCGAGGTCCATAAAATAGGCATTTGTTTGATCAATAATTTCATCGTTGGAGTTTAATCTCTTTCCACCGAGCTATTTCTTTAGGTTTGGAAATAGGAAATAGTCACTGGGGGCTAAATCAGGAGAATATGGCGGATGAGGTACCAATTCGTAGCCCAATTCATGGAATTTTGCCATTGAGACTCGTGCATTATCTTGATGAAAAAGAACTTTTTTCTTGGCCATATGGTCGTTTGTATTTTAGTCCTCGTTAAATCGGTCCAATAAGTTGGCACAATATTCGCCGTTCATTGTTTTTTTTTTTCCTTGTGAAGGTAATCGATGTGGATTATCCCACGTGCATCCAAAAAAAACCTGTTGCCATCACCTTATTGGCCGGCAAACTTACCTTGGCCTTCTTCGGAGTCGGTTCACCCGGAGAAAAACATTGTTAAGACTGCTGCTTGGTCTCAGGAGTGTTGTAATTTTAAAATCGAAACCACACTGCCATATGAAATGCCTGTGGCATCAACAATCTCACGCACTTTTACTCTTCGATTGGCCAATACCATATCGTGGATTTTTTCAATATTTTCGGGTGTATTGACCTCAATTGGCCGTCCAGAACGTTAAGCGTCATTTGTACTTGGGCGACCACAACGAAAGTCAGTAAACCACTTTTTTTACCATTGAAATCGATGATGCAGAGTCCCCATAGTATTTATCAAGCTTTTCCTTGGTTTAATTGACGGTTTTTTTTCGCAAAAAATAATGTTTAATGAGAACTCAAAATTCACTTTTTTCCATTTTTAAAAAAATCCACGAGGTTATATGTTTTGAACAGCTGTTAAACGCAAAGTAAATGACGGAACTTGCTCAAAATTTGACAGTAGTCTACTAACAGGTGGTACTTGATTGGAGCAGTGTTACATTTCATATAACTACGAGGGAAGTTCGAAAAGTCACGGACTTTTTGATCCGGACTTCATGTAGTCAATGTGGGAGTAGGAACATTTTTGTATTTTGTAACATATTGTAAGTTATTTTTAAAAGAATCACAACATTTTTTTTTAGGATTTTCAGCAAATTAATTAACTAGAATATAATTTTTCTACAAATTTTTTGAATTTTTTTCTGTCTATTAATATTCATTTTTTGATTTTTTCATTCATTTCATTTTTTTAGTCCACTAAGTGTTAGCAAAACTTTTGTTGAATCAGCTCGCTGATTTTCAGCACAAGATTTTGTTGAAATTATACATTTTTTTGCAAGCACCCTCCTGACTAAAATTTTGCTGTTTTGCTGACTTTACTAAATTTTTTTTGAATGTAAGCACCTGATATATCATTATTAGTAATGCATATAGTAATGAGATGACGTTATCAATATTTTGCAGGGATGCCGAGATAGCTCAGATGATAGAGTGCTTGACTGACAACCTGAAGTCCTGGTTCGAATCCCGTGTGCACACATGTTACTATAAACAAATTTCCAATAAAAAAATTGTTTTTTTTTTATTAAATTTAGTTTGTTTGAAAATTTATTTTTATACTCATTATTATTTTTGTTCATATCAGTAACTATATATATTTTTTTTTTTTGTATGGTGTTTAGTAATGATATGTCGTTATTTTGCGCGTCATCCCCATATGAAACTAATGAGATTTGTAATGAAAATTGTAAGTACTTGCCTGTATCGGCTGATAGCCACGTATAAATCAGTTTTGTAGTTGCAACCGAATTTTTGTGGTTCCACGTACTATCATTATTATTAAATTTTAATACTATTGTAAGAACCGACATTTCGAATTTTTATTGTAACAATTGAATATTTTATGTTTACGGACAAATATTTATTTTATTAATAAAACAATTATATGCCACGAACTGGGCTCGAACCGGCGATCTCCCGTTTGTCAGGAAATTACTTTACCTCTAGCCTAAACCCAATTTTAATATGTTTTTAAATTTCAACCTTGAATATTTTCTTGTTTCAAATTTAAATATTTGTCTAAAAATATATTTGTATGTAGAATAGAAATTCGGTTGCTAATCTCAATATTTAATTACAGTTACCAAAACTATAAAAAAATTTTTATTATTTTAAAATCATTTTATTAATAAAAAATTCTTCTCCGCGAACTGGGATCGAACCCGCAACCTCCTGATTGCCAGACAATTACTTTACCTCTAGCCTAAACCCAATTTGAATTTTTCAATTTCTACCTGGAATATTTTTTTTATTTCAAGTTTAAATATGAATGTGTAAAAATAGATTTGTATGTACAACCGAAATTGCGTTGCTAATCTTAATATTTTGTTAGAGTTACCAAAACTATTAAAAAACCTTATATTATTTTAAAATCGGTAGCGAAAACTTATATTTCAGATGCAGTAATTGTTTTTTGCAGGCGAAACTAATATTCGATTTTAACCGCAAATATTTTATTCATGTTATCTCCGAAAAATGGTTGGTGTTAAAGGTATTGTAGAAGATAATATTTTTTCAATATTAATTAGGAAAACCAATAGTTTGAATGATGTGACTGTGTTTTGCTTAATTTTATATATTTTTTGTTTACAATATAGTTTAATTATTCTGATGATGAATTTTAAGTACTAACAATTAAAATTGTTGAATAATGATTTAATTTTGTTGATTACAATGGAATTCCAACCAATTTATTTTCTGTGTATAGTAATGCTTTTCTGCACTGGGTTACTAAAAACGTTAATATGAGAAATAATAAAGATATATATAAAAGAAATTTTTTAGTAGGCCTCCCACATGACTTTTACTAAAACAATAATTTGTACTTTGCTACCTCTACCTCTACCTACCTACTTCTTTTATAATTTTTGTAGCTTATTTGTAGTACAACAATACATTAAACCAAATCCAATTAAATGGTATGACAAAGGTAACAATTGGAGCAAGAACAAAAACTTAAAATTTGTTGTTCTTAGTTCCAGAACAATATGAAGAAGAATATAAATAGCTTCAATAAAGAAAACACAAAAGAAGTCCTTAACAAAAAGCTTAAAAAAAACAAAATACAAAAAATTGTAAAAATAAATTTTACACTTAATAAAGCCTTGAAGTGCAATCAAAGTCATGACATACGGCCAAGAAAACAATAAATTTTTATTAGCCATGCAACATTGCTGACAATCCGTATGAGTTGTAGTGGAAGTGGAATCAGTATTCGTAGTCTTTATAGTGACCAAATATGTAGACGTATATTAAAATAGATGATATGAACTTGTATGAGTCCCAGCGATAAATTGTTGCTTGAGTTTTCCAACTAAAATACTACACTGAAAAAAATCCATGCTACATTTTACTAAAAAAACTTTCGTAGTTATTTTTTTTTCCCAATATATACGAATATTTCGTAATATATACGAATATTATACGAAATTCAATTTAGGCTAGAATTGACTAATTTTTCAAAAATAATGAAAATCGTTCGTATTGTTTGGTATACTAAAAACGATATTTTTTATTTTCTGAATTGAGCAATATTTATTTTTTTTTATTTTTTAGATCCAATACATACACTCATAACAATACAAAACATTTCGTAAAATATACAAATTTTCGTTTGTTTTACAAAAAGTTTGGTTATTTTGACATTTTTTCGTAATTTTACGCATAGATTGTTATAAGTGTACCGAATAAACATATTTGAAATTATTTTTTAAACTAAAGCACAGTGTGCACTAAGGTGGGTCGAAAAAAAGTTGATTCAGTCACCCCCCCTATGATTAAAAACAAGTTAAAGACGATTCTAAAAATTTTTTTTGTACCACGCCCCTACATACCCCCTTTTTATTTTTTGTGCACTGCGTCGCCATTTGAAGTCCGATCGTGACATAATGCATATCGTTGTTCATGGCTTGACAAGAGTTACATTTCTCTCTTTTGTGATTTTTGACTCCGATGTCAAATTCTAGTTGAGATTTCTGATTTCCGGTCAAAAAGGACGGTATATAGGGGCGTGGAAAAAAAAATATTTCTAGAATCGTCTTCAACTTGTCTTTAATTTTAATTTCTAAATCTAAAACTGTAATCTTTGAGATCAATTTGTTTTATCTGTTCCTGTACTATAATTATAAGATTCAATCTTGTTGTGCAGGACTTAAATACTAATAAAATAAAATAAAATAGTCCTAGGGGGTGACTGGCTCAAATTTTTTTTTTCTTGTATGTGGACCGACCCACCCTAGTGTGCAATACAGCCAAAAATTTGTAGTATTTTAAAACTTCTGTTCAATTTTTTCAACATTTCTAAAGTATTTGATAAGTAAATAAAAAAAAGTTTTCAGAAACTGCTATTGGTTAGTTACCAAAGTTGGTTGGTGACCATAGAGTTTAGAAAACAAAGAGATTGCAATACTCTTAGTTGCAGAGAAAAATATATAACATGTGTCTGCAAACAGGAAATTGAATATTCTTTAGTGACTTTAAATTGATAAATTAATTTTTTTTAATGTCGATGCTTATATGTAGTATTTGCTTAACATATTTGTTATGGTTTGAGTAAAATTTATTTAAATTTAGCTTTAGTTTTCCTTAAAACTGGCCAGTTTGCTATTTGCAAGCACAAGGTGTTAACAGCAGGTGAGCGTATGGCATAGCCATTGCTTTTACAACTTTATCTCTTAAGGGGCTTACTAGCTGTAGTTTTTATTTTTAAAATTTTTGTGTTCTTATTTCAATAGTTTGAACCTTTTTCTATATACTACACTCAAAAAAAAAGTTTGTAAAGTCAGCAAAAACTTTTGCTGAGTCAGCAAAATTTTATTCAGGAGGATGCCTGCAAAAAAGTTGCTAATGTCAGCAAAATCATTTGCTGAAAATCAGCGAGCTGATTTTTAGCAACAAAATTTGTAGATTCAGCAAAAGTTTTGCTAACACTTAGTAGATTAGAAATAAAAAAGCGTTGGTAAAAATTAATAAATTTTTTGCTGAATTTTAGTATACTGAAAAAACGCAAGAAATTTGTAGAAAAATTGTAATTTAGTTAATTTATTTGCTGAAAATCATAAAACATATTTTTGTGATTGTTTTAAAAATAATTTACTATAATAACGAAATATAACAATTTTCATTTTCCCACATTGACGACATGAATTAATTTAATATCTGAAAATATATAGAAATAAATATATATAACATAACAAAAATTGTCTTTCAATTACTTACATCAATGGTTGTCTAAATGATGCTATAGTTAAAATGACGCTTCTGCCGAAGATAATTATAGAAACGAAACGAAAAAATAAACAAAAACAAACCAAACGAAAAAAACAACCCTTTTTTGCAATAAGAAAAAGGAACCATAAAAATCTACCTAAGATGTGTGTCATTGTCTTTCGCTTTACTCTGTCTACATTTCTGTATATGGTTGTTTGCAATTTGACCACACTATTATTAATCTATAAGTTATATATAATATAAAAGTTTAAATAAATAAATATTTTATTTTGTCTCTTATTTAATTAATAGACAATTATTTTCACAAGCCGGTGACAATGCAAAATTTAAGTTGTTTTAATCCTCAATTTTGTTTTATGTATGAAAAAGAGATACAAAAACTTCCATTGTTGATTTTTTTATATGTCTTATTAGAGTTGTACTTTTTAGTATCATTTTCCTCTTCTCTACTACATCTTGACATGCCGCGCCATCTACTTCATTCTGCGGATATCTTTCAATCTGGTTGCCGTCCACACTATTAATGTGCTTATCAGCACAATTTTTTTTTAGCAAAATTAATTAGTAAAACAGTAGTATATTAGTAAAGCATTAGTATAAAACAGTTAAGTGCTGAATAAGTATAACAAAAATTTTAGCTGAAAACACGATTTTAGCAAAAAATTTTGCTAAAAAATAGTATACCTGATTTACAAGACGTTTTACTAACTTTTCTACTAACTTATTTTTTTGAGTGTATGCAAACTCCTTCTACTATATTTTACATGAGCAATATTTACTTTAAATGCATTTTTCTCAAAACAAGATATTGAAAATCGGGTGCCACTGTGAAGCCTTAATGGGCGGACCGATTTCCAATCCGTTTGTTGTGTTTTGTAGAGTTCTAAAAAATGAAGTCCCCAACAGAGAGAAATTTTTTAATTTTTGTTTAATATTTTTTTGTAAAATAAAAAAAACAACGATTTTTTGGATTGTTTTTTTTTTTAATTTTTGAGTTTACCGTCTTATATAATGCAAATCAAAAATTTTTGATTTAGGGACAAAGAATTTATTCGTGTGTGAAACAAAATTATAATTTTAAATCTTAAAACTGCATTATGTGCTCATATCCCTTAAATTTTATATTTCTTGCTTTAATAAAAAGTTAGCTTAATAGAGTACTTGTATGAAATATTTTTAACAAAAAAAAAATGCCTTTAAATAAAATTACCCTGCCAACAAACAAATATGTTATTAAAATTTCAAATTTTTGTATGAAAGTGGTTCATCCAAAAAAAGCAGCTTTTTTGATTCAAAAATTCCACAAAAAAGATTCTAAAAGAATTTCTATAGACTCAGAAATTAATCTTTTTTGGAGCCTTTTTTTGAATTGTTTACAAAATATTGAAAATCAATTACATTTATGCGTCAATTCTAAAAAATTTGTTTAATTTAATAATTTTCTTTAATTTATGCGTCTTTTATGACTCTTTTTAGAAGAGCGAAATTTTTGACAAAAAAATCTTTAAATTTCAAAAAATATGTGTTTTATTATATTGATTTGTGACTCATAGAACTCTTAAAAAAATTATCCATTTTTTGCTGGATGGGATAATATAATAATATATTGAATTATATAAGTCCTTGACTTTTTGAATGAAACACAGTTTTTTTGTAAAAAAAAAAAAATATTTTTCAACATAATCTCCTTTTAGATCAATACTCTTAGTTCATCGTTTCTTCAATTTTTGTATCCTTTCCAAAAAATAATATTTTTTGAGGTCCTTTATGTAGGCATTTGTTTGATCAATAATTTCATCGTTGGAGCTAAATCTCTTTCCACCAAGCCATTTCTTTAGGTTTGGAAGTAGCAAATAGTCACTAGGGGCTAAATCCGGAGAATATGGCGGATGAGGTACTAATTCGTAGCCCAATTAATGGAATTTTGACATTGAGACTGCACACGTGTGGACGAGTGCCATATGAAAAAGAACTTCTTCTTGGTCATATGGGTTCTATTTTTTTTAACACCCTCGTTAAATCGGTCCAATAAGTGGGCATAATATTCGCCGTTTTCTGTTTTTCCCTTTTGAAGGTAGTCGATGTGGATTATCCCGCGTGCATCCCAAAAAACTATTGCCACCACCTTATTGGCCGACAAACTTACCTTGGCTTTCTTCGGAGCCGGTTCACCCGGAGAAACCCATTGTTTAGACTGCTGCTTGGTCTCTGGAGTGTTGTAATGGATCCATGTTTCACCCACAGTTACAAAACGCTGCACAAACTCATTCGAATTGCGGTTAAACAACTCCAAACAATCCTTTGAAGTTATCACACGATTACGTTTATTTTCAATTGAGAGCAAACGCGGCACCCATCTTGCAGACAGCTTTCTTAAACCCAACTGATCATTTAAAATCGAAACCACACTGCCATATGAAAGGCCTATGGCATCAACAATCTCACGCACTTTTACTCTTCGATCGGCCAACACCATATCGTGGATTTTTTCGACATTTTCGGGTGTATTGACCTCAATTAGCCGTCCAGAACGTTCAGCGTCATTTGTACTTGTGCGACCACAATGAAAGTCAGTAAACCACTTTTTACCATTGAAATCGATGGTACAGAGTCCCCATAGTATTTATCAAGCTTTTCCTTGGTTTTCGCAAAAATTCACTTGTTTCTATGTTTAAACAAATCCACGAGGTTGTATGTTTTGAACAGCTGTTAAACGCAAAGTAAATGACGGAGCTTGTTTAAAATTCGACAGTAGTATATTAACAGGTGGTACTTGATGGGAGCAGTGTTGTATTTCATATAACTACGAGTGAAGTTCGAAAAGTCACGGACGTATTGATCCGCCCTCGTATAACCACATATATAAGGTGGCGCAAAAATAACCTTCCGATGTTTTTTTTTTATTATGTATTTATTATGTATTGCATTTTCTGATAGGAGGATTACTTTTGCGCCACCTTCTACAAATTTTTCAAACAATACAAAGCCATATACAATTATATATAAATATTTATGCTTAAACATACATTTTATATGACTATATAAATATTTATATTGAAACATTGTAAAATTGTATCTGAAGATGTATAAGCTTTTTTATAAGTGACGTGCGTTTGAAGACACGTTGGTAAAAAAATGGGTTAAACAAACATTTGATAGAAAAATGTAAAATTTATAAAAGTTTTCACAAAACAAACGAAAATTTGTTAATTTTACGACTGTGTTTATAGTTTTGACAATAATTTTGTATTTTTATACATGGATTAATATGAGTGTAGTTTTAATGCTTCGCTGGGTTTCTTTTTCAAATTTATTTTTTTTTTTATGGAAAATTTTGATAATATCCATCTGCATGTGTTTGTATATATGCTCTCTTTACTTGTTTGCAAATGCTCGTGATGTGTTGGTGAACACAGACCAGAAGACACTTTGTCTGGATGACAAAAACAACAATAGATGTGTCACATTGACACACAACTTGTGTACACCACACCACACCGTAAGTGTTGGCTAAAATATGAAAACAAAAAATGAAAAAATATTGTAACTTGTCTCATAAATTGAGTGATTTCCTCTAGTAAATAGTTGTTTTCTATACACATCTACTTAATACAGGCTGGACCATAAGTTGGTTGATATTCTGGGATATCGTCTACATATACAAGAATTGTAATTGGTTGGTTTGGAAGACAGCTTATGTCCTCGTGAGCATTAAGTCGATTCATAGCGACTCCGTTTTGAGATATATTACCCACAAGGAGCTAAAATCCGGAGAACTAGATAGATAGATAGCGGATAAGATCATCTAATCCTACATCAGATATTTTTTACAGTTCGTTCAGTATACGATGGCCCAAAGTCCAATGTAGAATACGCTGTGCCTGGCAATCACAATGGAGTTGTCGACGTAATGTTTCCTTCTCATCTGTTAACCCACAGCAATGACATTGTTAATCGCACTCCCGTGTGATTCTACCACCATGCCTAACTATCGATCGCATATTTGAAAAAAAAAAAAAATATTTTTATTTTATTTATTAAATAAAACGTCTTGACATATACTGGTACTGGTGACAGTACACACCATGCGAGCAAAAAAACGAGTGCTTGATGGTTCCGTTTTGAAATGCCAAACCATTCGGAGGGAACTGATGTCCAAGGTGCTAAACTCAACTTAATCAAATCACCCAGTCCAATCCATGTTATCCGAGCTGATTAGTCCAGCATAAGCTTTACGAAAGTCCTGTGCCTTTCCCATATGCCCGTTCATTCCCATAGAACTATCTACGTGTTGGGAAAGACGACCTCGTTTTGACAGAAGCTCTTAATAACTACCACTGTCACATTATTTGCTGGAGGGAAACATTAAATGACCGTTCGAAGTCCATTCTCATAATATAGCAGTCAGAAGATGTCGTGCCAATGATTCAAAAGTAGCGTATTTTCGTAGGGTTTTGTTCCAATATGCAAATTAATAAGAATAGTGAGAAGCATAGTGTTAAGCGCCTTTGAAGTGTAGCAGCAACGCTACAACATACCGAAAACTGCACCTAATATACCACTTATCCACCACACAAGCGATCTATAGACATTAGAAGTATTGTAGTCGTGTACATCCATCTTTGGGCTCAATCCACAACTAGAACTAAACATCTTTCCACAAGTATACAAATCCATAATACATTTTTTCACCCTGTAATCGATGATACACAGAAACAACTAAAATCGAGTTTTGATTAAAATATTTGTTGATTCAATTTAAATTTAATTCAATTCGGTCCTTTTAAAGAAATTGTAGTATCAATTAAAACAATTTCTAACTATATGATTGATTTTTTTTTTAATTATGGTTTTAATCATATCTATTAAAAATTTAATAAAATAATGTTTTTGATTTCAGAAAATATTTTAATAGATATATGGAAAATAAACAAAAGTTTTGAACCACTTTTTTTTCAAGTACACTATGCCTATATTTCGGGAGGCTTTTTAATTTAAATGTTTTAACTTCAGATTCGTTTGTGCAAAAGCCTTTCTTTATCAATGTAAAATTTGAATTTCCGTTTAATTTCGGACTAACCCCGAAAAATCGATTATATTATAGCGTCCTCTAAATATTGACCAATTGGGACGAAATTTGGACTGGTCACAATTGGAACAGGGCTAGCCATTAATTAAGATTTCTTAAGGCAAGCTCTCAGATTTTAACAGAAGTAAGAACTTTATATTTTGTTGTTGCTGTGCAATCTCATGTTTAGGGAGGGGATAATTTTTTACTCCACTTTTTTTACACCTAAATATGAGATTGGACAGCGATTAATATCTAGAAGTTCCCCTTGGGATACCTTCCTAATAGTTCCGATAAAAAAATTAAGTTTTTCATCGAAATAATTCAAATATTAAGAAAGATTTTAATTTAAAAAATGCATCTTAATTTTGTGTTCACACTGTATGAGTTATTGTTATTATTGCCATTTGTACATATAGTACGAACATATAGTTTGTTCATTGTTTTCAATGATTCTATTATCTTATGGAACAATACACTTTGAACTAATTTTTTCAAAAATTGTTTTTTGATTGTTCTTAAGGAAACACTATGCAATCATAAAAAATTACCCAAATAAATTCAACAATATTTCGTAGATTAGCTAAAAACTTAGAAACAAAATATCACAATCATATCACCAGAAAAAGTGTCGATGACACATAAAATGAAAGACATACATTTGTCATTTGTTTTTGATTACAAATTATTTTTATATCTGAGGCGAATGTTTAAATTAAAAAAAACAAAAAACTAAGGAATAGTAGAGACAACGAAGGAAAAACCCAGTAGAAAATGGTTGAACAAGTTACGAAAAATACTAGTTTTCAGACTAGTAAAAACAAACTAGTTCTCAAACAGTAATTTTGAACCAGTTGTGTACTAGTGTAAAATGCTTACTACATTTCTTTTTAAAAACATAATCTGAGTTTACAAATAAACATTTACATTTTTGATTGTAAATTGAGTTGAGGTGCAAATCAACTGTTACTGTACTTGTGGCAAAAATTCAGTGCTAGGGATGTCAATCGGGATTGATATTTATAAATCCCGGGTTTTTTTTTCGCGATTTCGAGATTGTTTGAAATTCCAGGGTTTTCGGAATTTTCGGCTTTCTGGTATTTGTATATGTTAACAAAAAAAAAAAAAATCGGTAACAACAACATAGTCATTCAGGCACGT
Organism: Delia radicum; assembly: GCA_021234595.1. Lineage (NCBI taxonomy): Eukaryota > Metazoa > Arthropoda > Insecta > Diptera > Anthomyiidae > Delia > Delia radicum. Next base: position 94,927,243 of record CM037855.1, read on the forward strand.
AGCTAAGGGGGTATTAAAAACTTAATACAATTCATTAGAAATTAACAATGTTATTGATAAATTAAATATATAAATATTTATTTTTGACTTAGATCAAATAGGAAATGCCTGTTAGTTCAGTATTATATGGTTCGAATATCCAAATTTCATTACAAAACATCGCCTGCCAATGGGCGGTCATCATAGTAAGAATTGATTTTCGACAAAAAAAAAAAGCAATAAATAAAGTCATTTCATAAGAAATTTCGATGTCTTTGCCTAAATTGCTTGAGCCAATGCGAACTAAAAATTAAATACGTCTACATAAAAAAAAACTAAAACTGAGTTTCAATTAAAATGTTTGTTGATTAAGTTAAAAGTTTAATTGAATTGAATTCGGACCTATTGATTAAATTGTAGTAACAATTAAAATAATTTGTACACACAGAGAAATAAAGTGCCAACCGAATTTAAAAGAGTATATTAATAGTAACAACTTAAAAATTCTGAATATTTTGGGTGCTGGATATTTTCTGAATATTTTGGGTGCTGGAACTGAAATCTAGTTGAATTAACCGAACTTTGTTGTGAAAACTAATGTAAAGTTGTGCCAACCATCTGAAATTCGTAATAACTGAATTTGAGTCGTAGTAACCGAATTTCAGTTGGCAAATAGCTAAATCTTTCTCTGTGTGTAACTATTTAATTGATATTATTTTCAATTAATTATAGATTCATATTTAATAAAAATTTAATTGAATATTGAATTTTATTTCAAACAAATTTTTAGTAGATACTATTGAAACATTAATTAAAATGTAAAAAAAAAATTGTCAAACATTTGGGGGAAAAATGGATTAAACTAAAAACAAAAAGCCAAAATTACAAAATTTAAAAAAAATCAACAAAATTGTAAAAAAATCGCCAAAATTTAATAAAATGAAAAATGTGTGTTTTCGCGAGTATTTTAACGTTATTTTTAAATAAATCTAAATAACCTTAACTTTAAACATATTTTCATACAACGATGTGTTTCACCGCCTCTTTTAAACCCCAAAACATGGGATTGGGCCGCTGAAAAATACGGTTATCATATTTTTTTGCGCCTTTATCACCAATCCGAATTTTATTAAGTGGACCCATCGGAAAAGCTTCCTTGTAAGTGTCAGGCAATTTATATAGGATATTTGCCTTTGAATTTGTCTGCAAAATCTGAAACTTTTGAGTTCACGAAGTTTTTTTGGACGGTTATAAGTCTTTAATTTCCCGAGTTAAAACGTTTGCATAAAATAATACATTATTTTATACTAGCTGAAGTGCCCGATGTTTCCCGAGTCAACTGTGATTTTTGAATGCATTGAAGTTAGGAAATAGACGACTTAATTCTATTTTGTTTTGCAGAATCAGTTAAACATGAAATTGAAGATTCCATTTGAAATTTATGAAATAAGGTTACAAAATTAAAGATTATTTTATCTTTAAAGATGTTAAATACAAAATGACGCTTTTAGTAGCAATTCACGACTATAAATCAATGCCTATCAATAAAGATGTCTCATCATATCCTTAAAGAAATTTTTTTTTGTTGTTTTTTAATGGACTTGTTATTGCCAAAAACGGCAAGGGAAAATACAATTTTAAAAAAATTAAATCATAAAGACATTACGAAAAAATCAGTACGGTATTATACGGGGAAATAACTCTTAAAAACGAAATGGATTTTCCTAAAATGTTTTGATTGGATTTAATGCTTTCAAATTAAAAAAATAAGCTTTATTAAAAATAGTGTAATTTTTTGATTTTGACGTTTTTGAACAAAAGTCGGTATTGAAGTGGGCTATGGTAACGAAACTTTTACTGAGGCCCTCCTCGGGTAACGTAGAATATATATGATGAGTAATTTCAAAGAAATCTGTTAAAACTTTCGTAGAAGTTTGTATTGGAAAAAAAAAAACAAAAGGTGAAAAAAATTTTAACTTTACATTTTTTTCAAAAGTAGGCGTTGAAGTGGGCGTGGTCGATGAAAACTATACTACGATCTAAGTTGAGGTCCGAGGATAATTCATGCCAAATTTGAGGAAAATCCATTGAGAATTGCAAATTTGTATAGAGAACAAACTACAAGAAAATGAGTTTTATATATATAGATACACATATAAGTTTTTGTCTGCCAGTGTATTTAACCCGATATAATTATATAAATGCATATATAAAATTAATTTCGTCGAAAAATTTTAATATGATGTCTTATATAGTTGTGTCTTATCGCATCTCGCTTAATATATAATTTTATATTGCATTTAGAATACGCTAAAACTAATTGAATTAATAATGGCGTTATATATACCTAGACATTGCAAAATACAAAATAATATATATTTATATATTATATCATATTTAAAAAAAGAAATATTTACTTGTCATAAAAACTTAATAACTTTTGATTTAATTAATATAAAACTATACAAAATTATGGTTTTATTTGGAATACATGCCACAATTAATGGGCAATACAAAAAACAATTATTTATCATGTAGATTTTAAGAACAATTTGTGTAAACCTTCTTATAATTTTTCTCAATTTCGAGTTTTTGGTGTATAGTTCAATCCAATAATAAGATGACGATGACAATAAAGTTCTAAACCAATTGGTACAGTAGTGACAAAGAATTAGTTCAGAATTAACTCCGCGAATGTCACATTAGTACCAGTTTTGCCATCCATTTTTCGTCTTTCAATTGTAGTTTTCAAACTAGTTCTCAACAAGTTCCAAATCGGAAGTTTGAAATTAGTTGACCTACATTCTACGGTTGTATGTATGATGGAGAGGCGATAGAGCTCGTACTAGTTGCCTTGTTCAAGTAAACTAGTAAAAGAATGGTTCTGTACTAGTATTTTTTACTACTGGGAACTTATTGCTGAAAAATGTTTTCTATATGAGATATTTTCAATAATTATTTGACACGAATATAAATTATACACTCAAAGAAAATATGTTATTTAGAGAATGGAGAACATTTTTTTTATTCTTAAATTTACAAAAATACAATACTTTTTATCCACTTTAATTTAGTGAATTTTTAATAATAACAAATAAACAAAATTTAGCTTCTGAATACAAATTTATTTCCAATTTTATTTTTTAATTAAAATGGTATAAATTGTTATTTTTCATATAAAAATTAAAAAAACTAAAAGTTACAAAAAATTTAAAAATTGGTTTTTCCATTGTTGGCGAACATTCGAAAAGTTTTTTATTTGTATTTAAGAAAAGGTCTATAAAAATGTAAGATTTTTTTATTTATTATACACTGATAATAATCCATGCATAAAAATACGAAACTATTGTTACAATAACAAGACCGTTCTTAAAATAACAAGTTTTTGTTAGTTTTACGAAAGTTTTGGTTATTTCAAAATGTTTTCTTATTTATCCGCATGGATTTCTATCAGTGTATCAATAATTATATCCAGTTCACATGAATAGACAATGTTTTTGTGGAGGGCCGCTTGCCATCACTAGAAAAAATATTAAAATGCTAAATAACAAATTCTCTGAGTGTAAACTATGGTCATGTGCGAATGTAATATATATGAGCTACATACAACATTTTCGACACCTGCTGAAACTGATTTTAGATGCCTCTTATTTCTCAAGGTTTTTTTAATTAAGAGGAACACCCAGAGAAAAGATTGAAAAGTTTCATGAATTTTCTTCCAATGTAACAATTTCATTGATATTTCATTGAAATATTTCATAAACGGCAAGAATTATAATGACTATATCATGGCCTCTATGCACTTATTTTAACTCAAAAATTATGAAATCCTCACTAATACAATCTATCCTTCATATACACTGCGTTGCAAAACTATAATTACACATTAATTTGACTAAATTGCGTTAAAAAGTAGAATTGTTTAACCGGCATAAATGTAAAACCAATGGACAATTAATTAATATTACAGATTACAGATTACCTTTGAAACTATTCTAGAATAACTTATTTCACAACCGGTTACATGGCACCCGTTCTAGAACAGGTTCCTGGGAGCCGAAATATAAGGTGTTACTGTCCCAGAACCAGTTCTATAACTGGTTCTAGAACCGGTTCTAAAGCAACCTGTTCTAGTTTGGAAGTAAAGAACCTATTGCAAATAGAACAAACCCCATATAAGAAGAACCAGTTGCAGAACAGAAATTAGAACCTGTTATAAGACAGTATAAGCTGTCCTGCAACCAGTTATTTGAATTTTACAATTTTACTGGGTATAAATACAGTTAATATATCAAAATTTAGAAAAATTTAAAAAAATATTTTAAAGCAGAAATTTTAATAAGGCGTGAGGTCTCCTTTTTTTTTGAATAAACTCGAAAATTTGATCAGACTTACTTCTTTTAGATGAAAAATTACGGTTTTCGGCGTAAACTCGACGCGTTAATCTCCCCAAATATTCTCAATGGGGCTTTGATCTGGAGAACATGAGGACCATTCCAATGCTCTTATATTTTATGATGCTAGCCATTCCATCGTCTGATGACTTGCATGTACTGTGGTATTGTCTTCTTAGAAAAATAATTCTTTTTCGTTGCTATTTTCAATAAATGGCAAACATTTTTCTTCTAGTTAATACTGTAACGTACTCAGAAGAATTCAATCTGCTGCTTTGAAATGTCATATCAACCATACCATTGAAACAAAAAGCATCCCAAACCATTAAGGATCCGTCTCCGAAATTTCTTTTTGAGAAATAACATGGTTCCTTAAGTAGGTCTCTCCAATAGCTGTTAAAACCATTTGAACCATCAATATTGAACTTTTTTCATCAGAAAAAATCGGCTTTAAAATGAATTTATGTTTAAACAGTCCTACCAACAGCAGCGATTATTGAATTATCTTTCTCCAGTTGGTTTATAAATTCCTTTTAGCGAATTCAAGTCGAGCAGTTTTGTGGCGGGGTAATAACATTGGTACAGACATCAGTACAGACATGAGTAATTCTCTGGGAATCCTTGAAGAGTCTACTTATGGTTAATTTGGACACATTTATTTTACACTCATCGATTATCTGATTGATACTATTCATTGTGTTGCTGGCACAGTTCATTATTTTACGCCAATTCCAATAATAAAGCTTTTTTGTCGGGCCGCCAGTTTTATTTTTACCATAAGCACTTGCACTATTTGCAAATTTGTGACAACTACAGGTGAACGGTTTATTTGTCTAACAATTTCCGAGCATTAAGCCACTTTTTAAATAGGTTGCAATTTGCTCGTTTTGAAAATCACTTAGATATAAACCACACAACACTTTAATGCAAATTTATTAAAATTGCATAAAAATCAAAAATAATTCTTTAATATTTCTTTATTTGCTATTCTTCTTTATTTACCGTTATATGTATTTATAGTTATGAAATACTAACATCAAATTATTACACAATTCTTCTCTTAAATTAATTAAGTAAACTCTTAAGTTTTACACATTAAGGGATGTTTTATCACACTCTTAAAGCAGTGATAAATTTTAAGAAATGTTTGTATTATTCGACAAAATATCAAATAATTTTGTGAAATGTCCATACTTGTTGGCCAAATCTAATGCGAACTATGTGAGAAAAATGATTTTGTTTTGACTTTTTTCAAAATTTCTCCAGAAGTATCAGGAGTTAAAGATATTTGAAAGACCTTTCCAATGAATTTAATTCAACTCCAATGGAATTCCCAGTTCTGAAGTTATTAAAGTTTGAATTTGGAAAATTTTGAATTGTTTACATTTAAGGTTATCAGTAAGGGTCCCTTAAACTAATAATTTCTTTCCCTTATATTTTTTTTTAGAACGCCAGAACTCTTGAGTATTGATTTGTATTGTAATCCTGAAAACAGAGCAAAAGAAAAAAAAAAATTAAAAAAAAACGTTAGCCTTCAAAGTATGGCAACGTCAAGAGGCTTGTTAAGAAAATACCCTAGCCACGGGTTCGATTAATAAGAAGACAAAAATGGAGCAATATTGATGATTAATAGGTTTCTTGTTAAAGCTCTGCCTATTCTGGAGGCTCTAGATTTTCTAATATTTTGCGCTCTGAAATCTTGAGGAAATTTCATTCATTTAAGTACCCATACATATATGTTTCTACGCATACCGGTTTTTAGTTTCTGGGTGGCCCCAAGGGCCCCAACCCAAAAACCGAATATAGAGGAGGCTCTAGCTTTTCTAAAACTTCGGGTTCTGATGAGATCTTTAGCCAGATCGAAATACCAGTATCAACCCAGCTAATATATTTGATTTGCTTTATTTTTGTAAACATACCTAGGCATACATTTTCATTAGCTCTTTTTTTTCAAATAATCCATTTTATCGACCCCGTACCCCTATCAATTTGGAAAATTTTCAAAAATCTTTCGAATATTGGTTGTCAACGCTTAAAACGGGTGAATTTCACCCAAGTAGAAGCGAAAAAAGTATCGAGTTTCGTTCTATTATCTTGTTTACATCACAATATACAAAATATATATTAATTATTTCGCTACACTCATACAAATAAGTTTGTAAAAATAACAGAAAAAACTACTGAAACTTAGCTATAAATGACGTTTCAGAAAAAGCTGCTAAAATTTGCTGATTTTTTTTTGGCTAAATATTAATTAAATAAGTACAATAAAAGTAAAACTGCTAACTTTGCAACATTTAGTTATATTCGAGGTGAATTTTGATTGAAAATAGCAATTTACTCTGCTAAAATTAGCAAAAGCTCTTACTAAATATTTGTAGACTTAAAACAGCAAACAAAAAACTGTAATACCAACAACATGTTTGCTATGCTTTCCTTAAATTTAGTGGAATGCTAATAACAGTATATTTTGCTGAAATAAGCAGAAAGTTTTGCTAAAAAACTGTAGTTTGCTGATTTTAAAAGGGCAGCTTTTTGGCGGCGTATTTTTTTCGCAATTTAAAAAGAGAATATGCCGCCAAAAAGTCGTGGACCATTTTTTTTTTTTCTTTCTTTAGTCCTATTTTCATCAATACATGATCTAGAAACTAAATCCGCCATCATATTAGAGTTGCCACAAAATTGCATTTATATATATTCAAGAGCACCGTGTAAAATGCATCTAATTTGCAAAAATCTAAATTATTTACATACAAAGATGATGTACTTGGTAAAAGAAAAAATTTTGATACCCATATTGCCCTATTTAAAACGAATAGTTACCACCCCATTTCATTTTTGTCAAAACGCGAACTAGCACGAATTTCAAAAAAAGCTGAGACCCGTATTTAATTAAATCGACTAAAGATTAAAATTTGGCATTTTTATTACAAACAACCCCGAACAAAAATTTCAAAAACCATTTTTTTTTGCAGAATATTATGAAAAAAAAAGACATGGATGATCGTCTTTGGACAAATTGTATATACAGTTGGACGAGCCTTAAGAAAACCTTTCTTATGATACCCATATTGTATATGTTGATAAGGAAACAGATTCTCAAATTAACAAAACATGCAAAAATAGACCCATTTTTAAAATGGTCGAGCTCACGAGAGGTCAAAGCTGGAGCCGAAATATTTTAAATGTCATCTTAAAAAAGTCCAAGGTTCATTTTTAGGAGGGTACATCGAGCACTTTTTTTGGGTGAGTCGCTCTAATATACATGTGTCAGTGTCCTATAGGAAATTGAATGAATATCTCTATGTTCCTTGAAACTTGAAGGATTGGACCATGTTCTACCAAACGTTTGATCGCATATGTCCAATAGCGCTCAAGAAAATATGTACCAAAAGTCATGAAAAAATATTCATATTTCTTAACTTTGGGGTCAGCCTACACTCAGGGAAAACTTTCATCATATTGATAATACTGTTTCGTAAATCGTTTGTCATCAGTAATTCATCATATTTATGAAGATTTCATAAACATGATGAAGAGTTTCAAAAAAATTTAGGACAAAAGTTTCATAGAACTTCATCTTTTCATAAAAAAGTTTCATAACTGAAATATTATTTTCAATATAAACTTTTTAAAACTCAAAAACTGCAAGAAATTATTTAAAATTCTGGAACATCAATTAATTCTTAATGAAGTTTTTTTAATATAATATAAAATTTCGAAATTTTAATTAATGTTCTTTAAATAGAAATTTTTAAACATTGTACAAAAATTTATGAAAAGTGTTCATAATATTTACGAAACGTTTCATAATATTTATGAATTATTTCATAAAAATTTATAAAACTTTCATAAACGTTTTGTAAATTGAAATATGAAATGTTAAATAACTTTTGTGTGGCATTTCATAAAAAACTAACTTCTTCATTATGTTTACACTAAAAAAAGTTGGTAAATGCAGTAACATTTTTGCTGGGAGGATCCTTGCAGAAAAATTGCTAATATAAGAAAAAATTTTATAAATTAAGCTGAATTTACTATTTTTTTTTGCTGATATTAGCAAATTTTATGTATGTATGTTTTTTTTTTTTTTTTTTGAAGCGGATCACAGATGGTTAATATAATTGATTTACATTTCTTCGCACACACATTTCAATGATTTGAAAAACAATAAACTAAATAAAAGTGTATTAATATTTTCTATTCTATAGGAAATTTGAAAAATTTGGCGCATTTTTATATAAAACTACTCTTATAGGGATTATTTGTTATTTTGAAATAATTTATGTTCTTTTTTATTTAATTTTTTTATTTTTGAAGCACAAATAAAAAATTAAAAAAAACTAAATTTGAATACAGCCCACAGACTATTCAATAATAGCCTTGTTTTGTTCCTCACACTTAACATCGAAACGAAAAATAACGATTTTCAGCACTTTTAATGTTTCTGACCTTTTGCCTTTGAGTGTATGAAGAATTTCATAAATATAACAAGCCTGTCATCAATTTGCCCTTTTACGAAACAGCTTCATCATATTAAAGAAGTGTTACATTGGAGGAGAAGATTTTTTTGTAAATATGCTGCAGCTTTTTTCCTGAGAGTATACGGCTCTTAGACCATATTGGTCCAATAGGTTGGGACATATATCAACCCTTCGTCGGCAAAGGGTTAAAAGTATTTAATATGATTTATTACGGTTTTTTTGTAAGTTCAAATAAAAGACAATATATTTTTTGGTTTTTTGGAAATGTGATAAATACAAAGAGATCCATAAATTGATGTAGCTTTAATTAAATCTTTTGCTTGGAGTTTGTAATTTTAATATTTTAAAATTGCTTGAAATATAAACGATTAACGCAAATAGATTTAACATGCTTAAACAGAGGCTAACATATACACATATCGTATCGTATACATACATATCACATATCATATCGTATAAAAAAAATTTTAAGTGTTTTACCTCAATGTCTCGAAAGTTTTTGAAATTCGTTATATATATAGTGTTGGTCATCAAATTAGCCATCCAGCTAACATAATTTTTGTTAAAGTTAATTCTCAATTTAAAATCTTTTGAAAAAAAATTATATTGGTAAAATATATATAATAGACCAGAGGTTCCCACCAACTTTTGCCTCACATAAAACCTTGACGCACTTCTTCTGGTTTGCGGACCCCCAAATGTTCATGTATTTAAAAAAATTCAAAATAAAGAAACAAACAAAAGTATATTAAAAAAAAAAAAAAAAACATTATAAAAACCTAACTAATGTAGTAAAACTCAATTCAGATGCACTCCGAAGAATCAAACAAAATAATTCGTTACAAAATTTTGAAATTCTTTTACTTTGTTTTTTATTGTCCACAAAATATTAAAAATTTTTTTAAATTTTTTTTAATATAGTGAAATTATTTCATTTGATTTCATTAGTGTCCAAACGAAGACTTCGGCCAAAAGTAGATATTTGCTTTGATTTTTGGTTATTGATGACAATGTGGACAAATTTTGTTATCGAAATCATATTTGGTAAGCCGTTTTAATTCGATTTTCTGTAAAAAAAATTAAGGAAAAAGACGAAGTTTAGCTATAAAGATTAGTGTTTTTTTTTTTTTTTGGTTTTTGTTTTTGATTTTGGGATATCATAACTTTTTAGAAGGTTTTTGCGCCAATAAAAATAATGTCGTTTTTATTTTTGAAAAATTCCAACTCCTTCAATTCCCTCTCGGCGGCTAAAATCGCGAATTTTGGGTACATTACTTTGTAGAACAAAGACCTCTAAATATATTTGAAATCTGACTTCACGAGTGTTGCCTCTCTTTAAAAAAAAAAAATACACATTTAAAGAAGATTCTTACTTGAGAAAAATGGTATACTATACTTACATATTTCTATTACTACCCGTTAAAAAGTTATTATTCCTTAAACTTTTATTTTTAAATACCCACTTTTATTTTCTTTTGTTTCAAAATTTTTACTACAAAGTCTTTTTTTTTTGTATTAAAACAATTATAAACTAAGTAACACTTTTAAAAATTGTTTTTAATAAATAAAATTTACTTTGCAATAAAAATTACAAAACAAAAAAATTTTGTTGTTACTTGCAAACAAATTTAAGTAATAAAAATAAGTATAGTATACCATTTTTCTCAGGAAAGAATCCTCTTTAATTGTGTATATTAAAAAAAATATTTAAAGAATAAAAAAATCGATTTTTTCCGACCACTCTAATGGCTATCAGGTGCATTGTAAGCGCAACTGCTTATATGCCTAATTTTTCATGTAGAATCGATTCGTGAAGTCAGATTTTAAATATTTTTTTATTTTATTTTATTAATTAATAATCATATAATTACAAATTATATACTATTACCCTAACCGATCACTAGCTACTATGGCCTTCGGCGCGTTGTAGCGAAAACAGACCAGTGCCTCTGGTGGGAATCGAACCCACGACCCCGCACTGATAAGCTAGCACGCTACCAACTAGCCTACCGGGGCTCACAGATTTTAAATATATTTAGCGGTTTTTGTTCTACAAAAGAAGGTACCCAAAATTCGAGATTTTAGCCGCCGAGAGGGAATTGAAGGAGTTGGAATTTTTCAAAAATAAAAACGCCATTATTTTTATTGACGCAAAAACCTTCTAAAAAGTAATGATATCCCAATATCTAAAAATAAAAAAACACTCTAATAAAGATAAATAAGGGGATGCCGAAGTTTTTCCGATTTGGCCGAATGATCGGCGGCCGAACATAGGCCGCCTAAATGTAAAGAATATACTTATTTTAACTAAATCCATCCAGGTTTAATATTAAATAATAAAAATACTTTTAAAGTTACCCAGTGTAGAAAAACATTATAATACAAGTGGTTATATAAGAACATATTTTGTAATGGCAAGTACTTGCAATTGTCATTACAAATATCATTACTGTTATATGAACAAAAATATGTGGTTACCCATATGTTTACTAGTATGGACAGAAATAATGATTCTTAACATAAATTTTCAAAAAAAAACAAAATTTAATAAAAAAAATTTATTTTTATTGAAAATTTTTTTAATCAGCATCTGAGTTATCTCAACATGTTATACGTTATACATAAAAACATAAATGGACAAAATGCTATTACTTTCCAGTTTACAAAAAGCAAAAATAAGTATCCGAGTAAAAATAATATTTCATAATCTTATATAATTAGATCCGGTTTCGTAACATTAAATATAGTTATTTATTACATTATTTTTTTTTATATTTATTTATTGAGTAATTAATATAAATATTTACAATAATTTAATATCTTAAATTTAAGAGATCAATTAATATAAATTTTTCTACTTAAATATTTGCAAACCGAATCTATAAATCAAGTTATCAAATAAATTATTTTAGTTTGGGAAAAATTTTTAGGAAAAAACCCTGTGAGATAAGAAAAGGTTGTTATGAGGTAAAAGAGTTAGATAAATATTTTGTCAACATAGTTCATTAACATGTGGATAGCTAGAGTATCTACATCGACTTGAAAAATTTTGATATAATGTTTGAAGCTTTTCATTAACATATTTTATGTTGGACATAGAATGTAGCGTTGATGTCGAAAAGAAAAAAGGCAAGTTATTCATCATTTTAAGAATTTTATTTTGGCTTATTTGCAGCTTTTTTAAATGGCATTTAGATGACGTATACCAGACAGGAGCGGCATAGAACAATATTGGATGGAATATACTTTTAAGTATTAAAAGTTTATTTTCTATACACAAATTAGATTTTCTGTTAATCAGAGGATACAGTATTTTTGTTGTTGTATTAATTTTGTGAATAGTATAGCTTATGTGTTCGTTGAAAAGTATAGTCAAGTATAACACCAATATACTTCACTTTATCTTCCCATGGAATATAAACATCGTTAATTTTAACAGAGGTTTGTGGTAAAAAACAGTTTTTCCTTTTCCTAGTAAAATACATATATTGATTGAGTTTTAGTAGGATTTATCATAATCTTCCATTTATTAAAATAGTCTACTACAAGATTTACTGATGATTCTTAATTCCTAATAATATCTACTCCTAAAGTATCCGAACTAAGGATAGCTGTATTATCAGTATTACATTATGTATAGTAAAATACAATTTTAATTGCCCCTGTAATTTTTCGTAAAGCGTCATATTTAATTGTAACTTATTATACACACTGATAATACATTATTATACACACTGATATCACGGTGCTACAATGAAAAAAAACTTGGAAAACGACCTAGCGTGGGTTATAGGTCTTGTTGAGTACATTACAAATTGTGTCAAAAAATTTCAGAAACACCCTCAAATTCAGAAGTTATTCTAAAAAACCGTTTCAAGTGATGTTCGTCAACTTATCGACCTGTTACTCAGTCAGTTTTTGTCCGATTTACATTTTTTTAACGGGTTTGGAAAGAAAACTGATTAGGCTTTAAAATGACGTGCATTTCTTATACATTTGTAAGTTATAAGTATTGTTTTTGTTAAGAATATCTACAAAAAAAAAACGAAAATTATAAACTTTTTTGATTTTAGTAGCTTTTCATTGCTTATTTTAATATGAAAGCTTATAAAAATTTATACCAACGTATAAAGAAAATTTAGTTCTTAACAAAACATGGTTTTAATTTTTCATATTGGATGAAAATTGTAAAAGTTATTCAACTTTTCATTAACACCTGTTTTAAGCATTTTCTCCCCCAGCGCAAACCATATGAATAAAAAAAAAAAAAATTAAACAAGCGTTTTTGTAAGTCAAGTGGTTTACCAGAAGAAAAGTCTGCAATCTTAACATTTTACTTTAGAAAAAGTTTAGTAACTTTTGCAAATAGAAACCGATTTTAACAAATAATATCTCGTTTTTTTCTATATAAAATTGTCTTTAAAATACAGTGCAAAAAAAGATAGGTTTTCATAAAAAAAATTAAAATAACTCTTGTTGAATTTGAAAAATTTGGAAAAAAAAAATAAAAAAAAGAGAAACTTTTGCTAAACACTTACCTAATGTCTTGGAATATATATTTAATGAATACATTTCATGAAAGCCTAATTTTTTGTCTTTCCAAAACTGTTTAAAATTTTGAAATCGGTCAAAAAATGTGTGAGCTAGAGGTACTAAAGTGCTCCGACCTACCCTAAAACAGTTTTTTGAAAATATCTCAAAATTTTGAGGGTGTTTCAAAATTTTTGAAAACGGTTTTTGTATGTCCTCACCTAGGCCTACAACCCCCCCTAGGTCGGTTTTCAAGTTCTGACAAAAAGTTTTTTTTTGTAGCAGTGTGTAATTATTATACACACTGATAATAATCCATGCGTAAAATTACGAAAAAATGTCAAAATAACCAAATTTTTTGTAAAATAAACGAAAATTTGTTCATTTTACGACAGTATTTGTAATTTTGACAATAATTTCGTATTTTTATGCATGGATTATTATGAGTGCAGGCAATATATAATTGGATTGGCAGAATTAAATGAAAATATGGGATTAAACAAATCAATGTATTGCCTGCCCCATGCCAAAATATATGATTTTTTTAACTTGTGGAAAAGTGAAGTTTTTGTTTTGAAATTCATTACATTCCTAAGGGCAATGAGGAGTCAATTGCCCTAAAAGGTTAAAGTAGGACATGTTAAAGTAGGACATATGGAACTAGTATAATTTGACATTGATGTGAGTTAAATGAGCTTTACTACGGAGATTTCTTTAAATTTGACTCTCAAAATGTCATCTAATAAGACTAATATACATTTTTTCGTTTGAAGAGGTTACGCGAATAAGGGTGTAGTACATACCATTAAGTAAATTGTTCAGAAAATGAGAAAAACTTAATAAATGGTAAAACACTTGATATTTTTAAATATTTTATTTAACATAATATATTTTTGCAAAATTTTGTATAAAAAAACTAAGTTGAAAATGCAAAAAATTTAACTTGAAAATTAGCAAAATATAGGAAAACTGTATACAAACCAATTAATTTTTGAAAGCATGTTGCAAAAATTATGATTTGCTATACGATTTCGATGAAAACTGGACCGTACTACTAGAACAACATTATTTTAGCATGATTGCTTCGGGCTGTAACGGTCAGTCAATATTTGAAAGAAGCGAATAAAACAAATTATTTTATCTCGGTACTCAACATTTCGTTGGTTTTATTCCAATTTTTTCAAGAGTTTTTGACTTTATTAATTTCTGACAGCTAAACATAATTTTTTAATAAAAAGTTTTAAATCTTTTCAATATTTTAAACTTATGATTTTCTCTTATACACTTGCAAGATATTTAATATATAAAATTAAAACCGGGACTTTACGACACAAATTTTAATAATAATATTTAATAATTATTATTTGTTTATTAATTAATAATCATATAATTACAAATTATATACTATTACCCTAACCGAGCACTAGCTACTATGGCCTTCGGAGCGTTGTAGCGAAAACAGACCAGTACCTCTGGTGGGAATCGAACCCACGACCCCCGCACAGATAAGCCAGCACGCTAGCAACTAACCTACCGGGGCGCACTAATCTTTAATAAACAATTGCAGTATATAAATAAACAAAATCAGAGTTTAAATTAAAATTTAATATCCCCGAACTTATTAACTAAAATGATCACGATGGAATATTCTAGCTTCGTTTGGTCTTTGTATTTTATCTATAATAAGTTAAAAAAGTTTGAAGGACATCAAGGACATTTTTTTTTAAGAAATGGAAGGAAAAAATGTAAACGTATCAGTATTTAGAAGATTTTATTAGTCAGTAATGTTATTTAAACAAATAAAATGAATGCCATAAAGTAACGCTTTACTCATAATTCTCGTTTAACTATTTGACGATCACATACAAGTATAGTGCCCAGAAGTTTTTATAATATATTTTAGAGATGTTTTTATTTTGGTTGGTATACTAGGGTGTCAACTTTCGATTTTATACTGTCACTCCCCCCAGAAGTATTCGGCTTATTATCAAAATACACTACGCAAAAAAATATGGTGATCGCTTAAGGGGAAATGGTGCCTCAAACGCCTTGAAAATAGGGAAATATATCAAATTTGACCATTAGATGAAATTTTTTTTTTTTTTGTTATTCAATTTTTTACTAAGTTCGATGACAAATATTCACAAAAAAAAGTATTAGCTTTCCAGGACCGTTAACCTATTTTAACTTACGATACAAAAAAGGGCAGTTATTTGTGGGGGAACCCTAAAGCAAATTTTTACATATTTGAAAATTTTATTAAAGACAATTTCTAAAAATTAAAATCGCTCTCCACTTGTTTTTTATATATATCGTAAAGATAAAAAATGAGAAATATTATAAATATCCGTTTGCTAGTTTTTTTTATAGCGATTTGAATTTAGCGGATTTCAAGGAAATTTAATTTTTGACTGTATTTTCTTTAATTTTGAACCTATAACTACATTTTAAACAAAATTGACGAAATTGGCTTTGCAAATAATTTAATTCGATTTTAAATTTTAGTAAGTAAATACTTTTTACAGTTCAGCTTTAACCCATGTGAACCCGGGTCAATTATGTCCCACTTTGGAAATAATTTTTCGAAATTGAATAAAACAAAATTTTTTTTTCATCTAATGGTCAAATTTGATATATTTCCCTATTTTCAAGGCGTTTGAGGCACCTTTTCCCCTTAAGCGATCACAATAATTGCATAGTGTATTTTGATATAAACACGAATAAACCGATCTCTAACATGATTTTTTTTTTACCCATACAACTTTGGAGCAACCTATTGTATACGCTTTTTTTTTTTTTTAATTTAACCAATACTCAGGGGATGCCCCCTACTCATGCAGTGCATTGTATTGATCAGGAAAATAGGGTATGGGAGGGAGGAAAGAGGGAGTAGTGTTTGTGGATATTTGATTTAAATTTTTCTAAATTGTAAGTAACAGGGAAGACTTCTGCGGGAAGTTTGTTCCACATACGAATCGTTCGACTAAAAAACGAATTTTCTCTGTAATGTGTTGTGCGAAACACAGGACAATCAACTACAAACGGATGTGCTCTACTAGATAAGCGAGTATTACGAATAAAAACTCGGGCTCGTGGAATAAGTTCACTTATCTCAGATGAGCATCTCCCATGGTAATATCGATAGAAAAGTGTCACACAACCCACATTCCGACGATGCTCCAATGAATCAATAGAGTTGTATACACTACTGTCATTGATAAGTATCACCGCCCTCCCCTGAACACGGTCCTGAAGCTTCAGAATAGACAATGTAGCCCCTGCCCATATATGAGAGTTGTATTCTAATTGTGTTCATATTGTATTACAATTGTATTTTCAAAATTGTGCAAAAAAATATAAAATATAAAAAAAAATAAAAATAATAATACTACCAAAAATTTCACTTTTAAGTAACTTTTTTTTTTAGATACAAACGCAAAAATATGGCAAACATTTTAAAATAGTATGTGTAAATATACTAGTTTTATGATATTATGTAAAACACGCGATTCCCAAAACATGGTCTGTATACCCTAGTTCGCCTCCACTCTTCGTATCTTAAATTTGTTCAAAATGCTTTGAAACACCGACTACCAACAAAAAGCATTTTCTGACCGAATTTTCGGTCGGACACTAGCTTTCATAAATATATAGTTTTTGTGTTCGGATTCAAATATATTTAAATTCAAAGAAATTTTAAGAAAATTTACCAAATTTTGGGAATTTTGTATTAAAAGTGGAAAATTATAGAAAAATTTGTTTGTGGTACTGTCAAAAACCGGTCATCTTGACTGAGAATTTTTTTTAGAAAAACTCTTTTTAAGAACTGCTTTCATACTCAACAAAACCACACATTACCAAATAATGGGTAAAGTAATGTGTTGCCATAGGGCTTCACGCATTACATTACACCTTACTTCACTGATGAATTTTACAGGCGATGAGCCTTAAAGTAATGGGTGGACTCATTACCTTGTAGAGGGTAAAGCAACTGGCTACTTATATGGTTACATGGCGGGAAAAAGTAATGTGTCTATAAATAGATGCATAAATTTTTTTTTTTACATATATTTTTTTTTAATTAAATAAATAACTTTTTTTTTATTAAATAAATAATGTGGTCATGCTGGGACTCGAACCTGGGGTCTCTGGTATTTAACAATTAGTTAGGCGAGAACTCTACCAACTGATACATATAATATTTTATTGCTTAAATTGTGAATGAGTTGTTTTGCTTCGTGTTTTCGTTCGTGATATCAAAAATATACGCCTTACCCTCATGCTTACAAAAAATCACAAAGTAATGTGTCTATAAATAGATTTTGAAAAATATATATTAATAATTACTTTACGTTTGTAATTTATGCATTATGCAATTGATGATCGGTAAGTCATTATTTTAAGTTTTGAAGTAATGTAAAATGTAATGAGGTATCATTACAAGGTAATTCATGAGTGTTCAATTATCGGTAACTCATTACTTCTTATTGGAAAATAAGGATACAAGTAAGGAGTACACATTACAAGGTAATGCATTACTTTATCGCACCCATTACCAAAGCTTTGCTGGGTACAACATTTTTAATATTTAGAAATAAGATTTTAGACTATTTTAGATACTTATCAAATATGGTGGACAATTATCTAAAAAACCTCGGAAATTTAGGCGACACACAGTGGTTCCAAACACAAAAAACATGGTAATAAATATAGATCTTTTAAACTACTGGTCCAATCGGGAAATGGTGTTCCCAAAAATTGAAAAGCGGGAGCTAACCTTTAAGGAAAATGTTTCTGTGGTCACCCTGTTTTAACACAGGGTGTGCTACAGGGTGTCAAAGTTGACCATCTCGAGTATGAAAGAGCTTTAAAGGGGTATAACTTCTATAACCATGCATCGATTTTAGTGTTTTTTGGACTTTTTTAAATCTAGGTTACGAGACAAAGCAAAAACATGCTTCATGTACCATAGTAACTCTTACAGTTAAAAAAATATTTCACTTTGAATTTCAAAATCTTCATTTTTCGCCTTGACTTTTTTAATAGTTTTGCCAATAGATTATTCATTTTTCAAAGAAAATGCTCAAAATTTTTTCAAGTCATTCTAATGACCTTTCTTAAACTCCTAAAGAAAACTTTTTTGAATTATCTTAAGCCGTTTCGCAGTGATACTATTTTAAACTCAAAAATTAAAAGTGTGTTCTGAAAAATGGGGTTTTTTGGTCAGATAAGGGGTAACTTCACACACCTTTATATATATTTTGCTGATATTTTTTGGATTAGTTTTTTACATAGTTTGATAGAGTAGACTTCAAAAATGCTTAATGGTATAGTTTAAAGCATTTTTGGATATGCACCCTACGTCCAGCATTGGTCGAAAATGATGAATTTTTGAACGGAATTCTATGTTTATGACCGTGATAAAAAAAAGTCACGCCACTTAGACACGATTTGAAATTTTTATACTGTAAAGAGATTTATTCTAATGAGTTTGCCACTTCATTTGCCGCCGCCCGCTCAAAAACGTAGCCTGGAGAGCAAATTTTGTGGAAAAAGTCATTTTTTCAAAAGCCTTTTTTTGATTTATAAAAAAAGCGTACTTATATTATCAATTTCAGCAAGATTTTATTTTATTTTTAATAAAACGTAAATAATTGTCCTACATTCCAAAAATCTTTTCGATATTGCTTATGGTTATTTTTACATAAAACATCAAAGTTCAATGTAGTATATCTAACTATAATTAATTGTACATTTATTGGCTTTTGCTTTCGGTAATGTTAAAAAATTTAAATAATTTCAGAAATTTTTTTACATATTATTAAATTAGACTTAGTTATCAATTCAACGATGCATAAATCGTTTATCTAGTGTAATAAATGAATTCAAACTATTGCGCTTAAATCAGGCATTTCAGGTCAAATTGCAGTATTTAACAAATTTATATATTCAGGTATACAGAGCGTGTTGCATTATATTTCTCTAAAAGGGTTACGGGTTTTTTTATTTTTTTAATACTATTTCAAAAACCTAATAAGATATAAATGCAGGTAGAAAATGCGTTTTATGATGTAACATTTGCATAACATATTGTTTTAATGGGCTAATATAATGCGTTTTTTTTTATTTTACCTATTTCAGTTTTTTGTTTTTACAAATCCAGTACCTGCTCGATTTTTTGTTTATAAAAAAACAAATATTTGTAATATATAAGCGTAGTAATTTTAAAAGGAGGTTATTTGAGTTAAGCAGTCATGGAGGTTACAATAAAATATAGCTCCCTTTGTAAAGTAATTTGGGATACTCTTGCCAATACTGATATACGATCGGAAAAAATAGGAAAACTGATTGATACCATTGTCTACTCGTATGGCTTAAATATAAAGCCAGATGAAATTGAAAATTTTTACAAAATTTATGAAAAAAGGATTAAAGATTCCGATTATTCTATACAAAAATTTATGAAGAAGAGTCAAGATTGGCTTAATAAGGAGATGTCAGTAGTTATTGAACAGAAAAAAAGGGGCCGCCCTAAAAAAGATTATGAAGAGGTCCAGATTAGGACTAAGAAGGTAAAACAGGAAGAAATGATTAACACACACTCCGCTAATGAAATAAAGGATTCTTTTAAAGCAGCTTTGACACGTATACAGCCTAAAGAAACAGGGAAAATTGTCGACGTCCTACCAACTGCGTCTCCTAAGCGTTTGAAGCGCATGATACAAAGTATTCCAACACCAAAATCATCAACTTCCTTTACCAGTGAAGATGCATTAGCTCTTTTTCTAAATTTGGGGTTAACGAGAAATAAATATGGTATTTTAAGAAAAGCTCTCATTGAAAAAGGATATGATATTTTTCCTAGCAGTAAAGCAATAAAAGAAACAAAAGAAAATATTTTAAAACCAATAACATCCCCAGTGCATGCCTCTATTGAAGGCGCAAAAGTTGAACTATCACAGTTAATTGACAATACTGTTTCTAGAATTATGTCCACATTTAGCAGCAAAGATATTGAAAGATGCAAGCAATCTGATGTCGTGTTAATGTTCAAATGGGGCTGTGATGGCACATCTGGGTTTTCCGAATACAAACAACCATCTGGAAGCAGCAAAGAAAAAAGTTTTTCATCAATTTTTATGGCTTCTTTTGTGCCGTTAAGAATGCGGTTGTATAATAAATTACCTTCAACCTCGTCTGCAAATGATATATGGACGAATTTAACCCCTGGATCTAAATTTTTATGTCGTCCAATACGATTTGAATATGTAAAAGAAGACATGATTTCAACACAAAGTTTAGTAGATTCAATAGAAAGGGAAATTTCGAGCTTGTCTCCACTTTACGTGGAAATATCTGGACAAGTTATTAAAGTTTCATTTCAACCACAACTTACAATGATTGATGGAAAAGTTGCAAATGCAATTACAGACACAACATCTACTTGGAAATGTAATATATGTGGAAAATTAAGTTCACAGTTTCATGAAGATAGTGATACAATTTCTATGAACGAAAACGCTCTGAGGTTTGGGATATCGCCACTTCATGCCAGAATAAGATTTATGGAATATTGTTTACACCTCGCATACGATCTCAAATACCGCCTTATTCCAGGAAACCTAAGCCTTTCCGTAAACAAAAACACTGATCTACACAACATGAGAAAAGAAGAGAAGAAAAGAATTCAAGATGAATTTAAATTAAGACTTGGATTAATCATTGATACGCCCCTTCAGGGGTTTGGAAGTTCCAATGACGGAAATACAGCAAGGCGTTTTTTCGAAGATCCAGAAACTACCTCCTCAATTACGGGTCTCGATAAAAACCTACTAAAACGTTTTAAAGTTATATTAGCAGTCATTAACAGTAAAAAACCTATTAATGTGGCTAAATTTAAACTCTTTGCCAATGAAACAAAAGACATTATACTCACCATGTACTCTTGGAGGCCAATGACACCAACAGTACATAAAGTATTAGCTCATGCCAAAGAAATAATAGAAAACAGTATGTTGCCTTTAGGCGAACTGACTGAAGAAGCCCAGGAGGCCAGAAATAGAGACGTCAAACATTTTAGGCTTTTTAACACACGTAAGTGCTCCAGAATAGCTCAAAATTCCGATTTGATGGAATTTTTATTAATATCATCGGATCCAGTACTTTACTCCATAAGAACAAAATGGTTACCAAAAATAAGCATAGACATTGAAAAGGAAGATTCTGAATCTATGCATATAAACGACCTTTTAACTTTTGATACTTCAGACTACTTTGTAGAAAATGTGTAGTCCTTAGGAATATATTCATATTTTTAGCACAATTACTACTGTACCAGTTAAATTTAATAAAACCTTATCTTTAGAACAAAAAAAAAACATTATTTTGTCTTTCAAATAAATGAATATATGGTAGTTATTTACCTGTTTTATATTAGCCCATTAAAACAATATGTTATGCAAATGTTACATCATAAAACGCATTTTCTACCTGCATTTATATCTTATTAGGTTTTTGAAATAGTATTAAAAAAATAAAAAAACCCGTAACCCTTTTAGAGAAATATAATGCAACACGCTCTGTATACCTGAATATATAAATTTGTTAAATACTGCAATTTGACCTGAAATGCCTGATTTAAGCGCAATAGTTTGAATTCATTTATTACACTAGATAAACGATTTATGCATCGTTGAATTGATAACTAAGTCTAATTTAATAATATGTAAAAAAATTTCTGAAATTATTTAAATTTTTTAACATTACCGAAAGCAAAAGCCAATAAATGTACAATTAATTATAGTTAGATATACTACATTGAACTTTGATGTTTTATGTAAAAATAACCATAAGCAATATCGAAAAGATTTTTGGAATGTAGGACAATTATTTACGTTTTATTAAAAATAAAATAAAATCTTGCTGAAATTGATAATATAAGTACGCTTTTTTTATAAATCAAAAAAAGGCTTTTGAAAAAATGACTTTTTCCACAAAATTTGCTCTCCAGGCTACGTTTTTGAGCGGGCGGCGGCAAATGAAGTGGCAAACTCATTAGAATAAATCTCTTTACAGTATAAAAATTTCAAATCGTGTCTAAGTGGCGTGACTTTTTTTTATCACGGTCATAAACATAGAATTCCGTTCAAAAATTCATCATTTTCGACCAATGCTGGACGTAGGGTGCATATCCAAAAATGCTTTAAACTATACCATTAAGCATTTTTGAAGTCTACTCTATCAAACTATGTAAAAAACTAATCCAAAAAATATCAGCAAAATATATATAAAGGTGTGTGAAGTTACCCCTTATCTGACCAAAAAACCCCATTTTTCAGAACACACTTTTAATTTTTGAGTTTAAAATAGTATCACTGCGAAACGGCTTAAGATAATTCAAAAAAGTTTTCTTTAGGAGTTTAAGAAAGGTCATTAGAATGACTTGAAAAAATTTTGAGCATTTTCTTTGAAAAATGAATAATCTATTGGCAAAACTATTAAAAAAGTCAAGGCGAAAAATGAAGATTTTGAAATTCAAAGTGAAATATTTTTTTAACTGTAAGAGTTACTATGGTACATGAAGCATGTTTTTGCTTTGTCTCGTAACCTAGATTTAAAAAAGTCCAAAAAACACTAAAATCGATGCATGGTTATAGAAGTTATACCCCTTTAAAGCTCTTTCATACTCGAGATGGTCAACTTTGACACCCTGTAGCACACCCTGTGTTAAAACAGGGTGACCACAGAAACATTTTCCTTAAAGGTTAGCTCCCGCTTTTCAATTTTTGGGAACACCATTTCCCGATTGGACCAGTAGTTTAAAAGATCTATATTTATTACCATGTTTTTTGTGTTTGGAACCACTGTGCGACAATGAATTTATCTAAACAATAGAATACAAAAACAATAAATAAATAAATAAATAAATAAATAAAATTGTATTGAAATATAAAAATAATTTTTGTTTTAAATTTGTTTTAAACATTCTTTTTGTCTCATTTGTCTTCGCGGATCCAGTAGAATAGTCATACTTATGGACCTCCATTTGGGAACTGTTCTAATAGACAATGTTGCCGATGTTTCTGTTAAATGCCATCATTTTTTTTACCTTGACTTTTAACGCTTTGACGACCACATGCAAGTATGCTTGCTCAAGCGTTTATGGCACTTATAATTGTCAAGGTAAAATAAAAAGCAAATATGTCCGAATTTAATTTGTAAGTCAGGGATGGGGCAACAAAAATGTGCATGGGGTAAATCTCAATGTGGTCCCACTTACCCGTTAGGAGTCCTCAAAGTTGCTAGAAAAAATTGTTCTTTTTTTAAATGGAAAAATTAACAATTTGTGACATGCGAAATGAGGAGCAAGTCATGTAGTATAATCAGTTAGTACATTATATTCAATATTATAAAATAATAAAAACGCATTTCATTTTGATGTATCAAGTTTGAGATCATAATTAAATGTTACTATTACAAATACTAAACACTTATTGTTAATTATAACAAGAGAAGATGAAAAAATGTTGTGGGTATAAGTGCTAGAGGGATTAAAATATTAAAAACTCTTTTTAAAAAATAATATTATTACAAAGAAAATTTAATGGTGGGTGGGCTCATTTGAAGACACCACTGTATATATGAAAATATACTACATCAATTCAAGTAAAAAAGTTTTCGTTTTATTTTGGAGGTGTTCTATCTATAAATATGTATATTAGGGTTATAACTTTTGATTTCATACACAAATCAATTTTTAACGATCCTAAATATAAAGTCCATTCGAAAAATATTAAGAAATATAATATCACTTTTTAGCGGTTTTTGAAAAAGATATCGCTCAAACCTTTTTGAAGGTCAACATATTTTTTTGTATAATTAATCTAAAAATCAATGTTTCACGACAATCTTAAAATAAGTAAACTCTAACGAAGTGTATCGATCTCTAAGCAGAAGTTTAGACAAACGCTATTAAGTTTAATGGGTCTCGTCTATTTGGTAAAGAAAAGTTCATAAATTAATTTCGCGCCATAAAAAGCATTAAAAAAATGTATGAAATAATTTAAGTACGAGTAATTTCTCTTCATGAGGGAGTTGTTTTTTTAAAAACGTCCCAAAAATGCGATTTTTTGATATAAATATGATTTTGGTAAAAAAATGTATTCCCCTAATATATATGTACACTAATGTACTACATATAAATTCTTTATAAATATTTTCTGCATATTAATATGAGTGTTTGTAAACGTGTTGTTCTTTTAATTATTTGGCCTATAGAATCTTTCCGTATTTAAAATAATTTTATGGTTATGTATGCATATAAAAAAAAAATAAAATTGTTTTTAACATGTTTCATTTTTTATTTGCACAATTTATTGCGACTTCCATTTAATGCGAAATAAATGTCTTATTATTACCATTTGAGGTTTTTGTTCTTTCAGTTCAACACAAATACGATTTAAGCTCAAAGAAAATAAAATATATCGATACTAGAGATTGGCACGTGAGTGAATTTTATGTCACACTCACTCTCGTTCACGAGAGAAAAATTCCACGTAAGTAAATTCAGATTTTAGTCACACTCACGCGTTATTCACATGTATCACTCAAATTCATGAATCACTCAAATTCATGCAAATTAATTTAAATTGTGAATACGTTACTAAAAATGGCTCCAAATAATAAGGGCATTCATGTCAGAAATTTTGGTCTTGGTAAAAATGAAAAGAGTAAAATTGTTCAAAAACATAGCAAATACCACAAATGTTGTAAAATTTTCAGGTTCAAAGCGATTGTGAAATTGTCAGGATAAAAAGCACTGAAAACATATGTTTTGTGTAATATTTTATAGCATTGAACACATTGACAATTTATCCCAATAGTGCTCAAAAATTCAACTCTAAATAAAAAAAAATTCAATATCAACACACAGAGAAATAAAGTGCCAACCGAATTGAAAAGTGTATATTAATGGTAACAACTTATAAATTCAGTTAGTACAACGATATTTATATTAGATTTCAAAATATTATGGGTCTATAATAGATTTAAGTTTTACCAACCGACAGTTTTACCAACCGACGGAAATTCGTAATAACCGAATTTGAGTCGGAGGAAACGAATTTCAGTTGGCAAACAGCAAAACTTTTCTCTGGGTGAAATGTTAATAAAATTAAAAATACATCCAAAAGGTGGATCAATGCTGAAGTACTCTAATAATTCTTCACATTTTGTCTGATAATCAAGATTTTGAGGAATGATAAGATATGACTTTTCATGGAAAACTAATATTGAATTGTGTATGCTTCAGCTTAAATCTATTATAAACGTTTTTCTGAACAAACAAAGAAGACCGTATGTGGTGTTATCTTAAAATTTGATTCAGAAATGCAGTCAAATTGAGATCTAACACAGCTGCTTGCATTCTCGCAATCATAATAGCATAATTGCTCAGCAATAGTGTAATATCGCAAGTTTTCCATTTTTGCAAGAGAAAAATTTCTGACATAAATACCCTCAATATTCGTATATTATATAATTTTGCAATTTACTCAGAATTTAAAAAACCCAAAATTATTTAATCGGCGAAAATATTTGTAAAAGTAAAAAACTATTTTTTTGTTGTTAAATTCTACTCACGCAAACTCACTCACGCAAACATTTCACTCACTCACACTCCGTAACGTAGAATTTTTTCGTACTCACTCACCATTACGAGAGTAAATTTAAGTTTCGCTCACACTTACACGTGATTTACGAGAATCACACAAAATTCTGCTCACGTGACCATCTCTAATCGCAATTTCAGCAAAATATTTTACAAATTTTTCAAAAACGTGTGCTAAAAATTTGTATTTAAAAACATTTTCTTCGGAATAATTAAAACCTATGCAGTCGAAGCCCGGTATAACGAATGATATATTGTCAGGCCCATTCGTTATATCGAAATATTCGTTATATTGCAATATTTTTTTATATTAAATCGACTGCACATTTTAGTATTTCTTAAAACATTGAATTGATTGAAAATTAAAAATAAAACAGAAATTGTGGGTACACTCCTAAATTAAAAGGGTCTTAAAAAAAAAACAAAATATTTTCTTATTGCGATTTTTTCTATTTCTTTTACTAACTGTTCTTTATAACCACACGTTATGCCTTTGGTATCACTCTACCGCTGAATTGCTACAATGACAAGATGGCAAGGCCATGCCTTAAGAAGTTAGATACCTTATGTACACGAATAAATGACTAATACCGTTTTTCACACGCTTCACAGTGGGATATATCACAAAATTTTTGGAAAGAATTCTACTATTTCTTACTTACGTAATATCGAGCTTAAATTTTGATCTTGAAAATTCTAGACCCAAGCGTTTTTTCACCAAAAAGCACCAGCAGTCTTTTAACTCCAGATATTTTCTTTCTGAGCATATAAAGTGCTTATATTATTCTGAAAGGTATTTTTATATAAATGCGAGGTTTGTTAAACAAATTTTTGATTTGTATATAATTTTCCCCACAGCCGTTTCTAATTTTGAATGAATGGGACATCGCGTGGGTTTATGAATGGGTTCACATGGATCACATGGGTTTATGAATGGAACATCGCGAAAAAAATAGTGCTTTCTGGAATTGTTTCGGAAGCGCTGGGCAATTAAGTAATGCCTTCAAGAATTGCTTCTGGGTAAGCCCTATTTTTTCTGGGTATATTAAATAATTTGTTTTCTTTCAGTCCTTATTTTCATACAAATCATGGCATCAATGAAGAAAAACTAAACAAACAATTAAACATGCAATCTTCACAGACGGATAAGAATGATCAAGAAAAATAAAATAAAAAGTGAGATATGAAAACATTATTAAAATTGTGTACTTTATCCGAGAATGAATTTAAATGAAGAATATTAATAATTTGTATTTATTTAATAAACAATTGTTAAAAGTGATAGTTACAAACATTTTACTAAAATTTAGTAGCGCTTACTAATTTTTTCTACTTATTACGTAGTATTAATATTATTAAAATTTAGTATTATTTTGTGCTGATTTCAGCAAAATGGGTTTGAACTACAGTTCACAAATTTTGTAGCGGGTACTAATTTTTATTACTGATAATAAAAACATTAAATTACTTAAGATTTTAGCTAAATCAACCAAATTTTTAAGCTGAATCAATGAAAAACTTCTGCTAAAACGGTGTTTCCGGATTTGACCAGATACCGGGTCAAACCAAATGGGTATCTGGTCAATCAAATTTTGGGTAAATTTCTTTTTTTTATCAAAAATTGTCCTAGCTTTAACTTTAATTTGTATGTTTAAAACATAAATTACATTTAAAACATATTTTGTTTTTACATTTTTTTTTAAGACTTCCAGAGTAACTCAAGTAGGCTAAACGTTCCAACCTATGGGGTAAATTCGCCAAATTGATGTTGCACATTTGCCAGCTATAAATATAACGGTTCTGGTGGAAAACATATATTTTATTTTAAATAATCATAAAAATATCATAATAGCTATAATTTCAGCAATAAAATTTGAAAAAAGTTTATTTCCTTTGAATTTGTTGAAAGAAAATTACGTCTGACCCGTGCAACACATATAAATGTTACAAATTTTTGCTGACGAAACTTACCGTATGTGCCCCATGATCAGCTGCATATATTATTTTATATATTATTTAAATTTTTTGTTAATAAATAAAGGGTCCGCCAAATAACTTTTTTTTTTTGAAAATGCTATAAAAAAAAACTACTGAATATTTTCTCAAATTTCTTTTTTTATTTGAAAGTACAATCCTTCCGGTTAATAATGGAAAATAATTTCATTCAAATGGCTGTCTCGGCGTCATACCAAGGTCTTTATACAAAACTCGTCTCAATGATTTCTCCGAAATGTTCAATTGTTGAGAACGACGGTGAATTGATGTTGATGGCGCTTCACGCACACTTTCTGCCACAGCAGCAATATTCTCGGGTGTACGCACTGTTTTTGCTTTTCACGCTTTGGTTTATCGATGAGGATGCCAGTTTCTTTCACTTTTTTCACAAGATAACGAACATTCGTTCAGCGGAAGGATAAAACTAATTATCTGTCAAATCAGACATGAGCTAAGTGTTACCATTCACGAAATAAGCACTAGTTGAAAAAAAAACATTAGATGGCGGACCCTTTACTAAAAAAATAGTGTTAATATTATAAATTACAGTTATATTAGTTTTTTGTTTTTATATACATCGAGATTATTTTTATGTTATTTTCTATTTATAACGAGCTTTCAACCTCCGTATAAGAAGACAAGAATGCAGCAAAATTGATTATTAATAGGTTTTTTTGTTAAAGTTCTGCCTATTATGGAGGCTCTAACTTTTCTAAAACTTCGGGTTCTGATGAGATCTTTAGCCAGATCGAAATACTAGTATCAACCTAGCTAATATGTTTGATTTGCTTTATTTTTGTAAATATACGGAGGTTGAAAGCTCGTTATAAATTAATATCAACGCTTTGACACCTTCAAGGGTATTTTGTTTTAATATACGAAATAAAAATGTTATCCCAAATATATTAAACTGTATTTTATTTTTTTGGAAATCAAAAAAAAAAAAAAAACACGAAAACATTTCTATCCTCGACCACGTGTGGGGGGAGGCATTTGTGCCCCAATATCGAAACCTCCCCTTCTACGATACTTCGCAGGTACAGAGGAACGGCTTTTAATACATTTAGCTCTATCTCGCTTAGTTTTCGAGATATATGATTATAAAATATATATAAGAAAATAACGACATCTACAAGTGAGACTGATAGCGGAGACTCAACAAGATAATGGTTTGAAAATAATCGTGGTTTAAATTAGCTGTCAAAATTTGTAAATTTGAGAGTCACGAATTACAAAATTTGTAGATCGTAAAATAAGTGTAAATTAGTTTGTCCTTGATGTAAAATGATATAGCTAATTAAGTTTTTCCTTGATGTAAAATGATATAGCTAATAACTAACTTTAGCTAAATAACTGGTTTAAACGAGAACAGCAGAAAAAATTAGCTCAACTAAATTGGAACCCGTTTAACAGACTTTGGAACTAACTTTTGTTTGTGCGTGTAGCTAACTCACAATAAAAAAGCTGACTGATTCTATGGAATGTGGAATATAAAATTTCAATTGACATCAAATTTTTTAAATAAATAAAATTCTTTTTTAGTTTTGGTTACATCTTGCATCTGTGCTTTGTAGCAAAATTTTCATGCCTCCATTTAGTAGCGGAAGCAGTAGTAGATACTTCAACAGATACCTAATTTATTTGATAATACCCTTTCAAGTCCTCTTAAAACGTGGACATGGAAGCAAAAAATGTAGGCCTCTACTTACAAATATGTTTTAGTTTTTATTTTATGACGAATTTAAATAATTATTTAGAATTTTCTTTTAACGGGCTATTTATTGTCAGCTATTACTATATTATTTTTTCAAAAATCGGATAAGAAAAAAAAAAAATGGCGAACACTCAAAAATTTTGATGCGAAAAGTGTCCTACTTTTAAGGGTCATACTGTCGCCCCAGGGGGTCTCTGAAGTTTAACGTCAAATCTCAATATTACCTGACTTAAGACGTTGAAAATTTCATTGCAATCGGATCACTGACAAGGAGAGCCTCTCGATGGGTTCTCTCCGATCTTAATGAAAATCTGTCATGTGATATAGGAGAAAAAATAGAGAACAATTAAGTTTTAAAAGGAGGGGTCAAAGTTATTGCTTTTTTGTATGGAAAAATATCTGAAATTAATGAAATTCTGATTTATTCAAGTACTCGGAAAAGCAAAAAATTTGATACTCATATTGCCTATATAGGAACTTAAGGCTCCATTAGTCTTGCCGTTCCGTGACGTTTCTGTAACGTGATGTTCCGGATGGCTGTTTTGTGTGGTTAGTCTGTTCCGTAACAATATAGCAGCTTTGACTAAACGACTATAGTAATTGTTTGAGTAGTTGTAATATTATTATCATAATGTGTCACAAAACCTTTTTTTATGTTATTTTGTACAATTTAGCTTATAAAACTAAAAAAAAATGTTTTTGTATTGGTTGTTTAGATTTTTTTTATGTGAGAGCAATCAGCTGTTTTTTACTGTCACTTAACGTAGTAGTGAAAATTCTGTTTTTAACAGGTTCGTCCGGCACGCAACGTTACATTTCAGACAAACTAACCACACATACTCATTTTCATACATCAAAAACAAATCAGCTGATTCGTCACGAAACGTAACGTACAAACTAATTCAGCCTTTAGAGTTGCCATTTATTTTATATATGCGAGAGCAGAATTCCAATTGGTTCCCGAGATGTGGTAGTGAGAAGAATTGCATGTTCTTCGGAGTAATTAAGTTTTGCCCAAAATATACATGAGGCCATAGAATTCGAACAGTAGCTGAACTAACAAAGCCCAAATGGGATTATGTTGGTTTCAAGGGGTTTGGTTGGTTGGGTTTGCTATTATTTTATTTTTAATAAAAATTATATCAAACTTGCAATTTTAAAAAATTCTCAAAAATTGTAAAAATTCCATAGATAAAATTGTGTATGAAGGCTTGATAGATATTTACATTAACAACAAATAAGAATTATAATTAAAAAAAATCGTAACCCATTAAGTACACAAAAGCGTCAATGTTTGAATTTAAGTTGCAAATATCGCCACTGGAGGGTGCAACAGAAATGATTATTGAGACACAATTATATGTTTCTACAAAATTTCGTCAAAAAATTCATAGGGCATCGACAAGCTGTATAAAATGGGTTAATAAATATTTTCAATATTAAAGAATAAACCAAAGAAATTTTGTTAATAAATAAAACGATCATTACACGGGAGAAAATAATGAACAACAAAAGAAAAGGAAAAAAATTAATTTTCAACGTAAATTCGCTATAAGCGTTAACACGGCAGGTTAAAATATTTTCATTTTCATTCGAAAAACGCTCGCGAGTGGACGTCTAAAAAAAGAAAACAAAATACAAATAAAATACAAAAACATTATTTTAATTAAGACATTTCAACAATAAAGTTGCCAGACTATTAAAAAAAAATTTAATTAATTCATAAGTGGATAACAAAACGCACTAAAACAGAGAACAAAATTTTCCGTTACGTTGGAAATTTTTCAACCAAAAAAAAAAAAAAAAAAACATTAACGTAAATGAGAGTAGAATTTTCAGTTAGCTGAACGGAAACGACAAGAAAAACTTACGTGACGTGTGTTATCACTACGACAATCAGTTGGTGTATGTGTGTAACGAAGACAAGGTGTTTTTATTCAAATTTTATTTTGTCTAATATACAATTTTCAATTTTGATTATATATAAAAACAACGAAAGTGAAAATATTTTAATTAATATTAATTAATTTTAAATAATATTTTTGAAAAAAAAAAAATCAAGTGCATAATTAGTTTTAATTACATTTCTAAATAAATCCAATTAATTTAATTACATTTTAAAGTGTTTGGGGTTTTTAACAAAAATATTGAAACGCATTTTTAATGCGTTTCAATTTTAATAAACAATTTAAATATAAATACAAGGATTTAAAGGATTTTACCACCAGCTGTCAATTAAAGTAAGTTTTTTCTTTTCAATTAAACTAAAATTAAAACTTTAAGATAAACAACCATGTGTTGCCTTCAAAATTATAGTTTTAATAAAATTTTCAAATTATGAAGTGATTATGTAAAAAATTCTTTTTTTTTCGAAAACACATTCACACTCACAGTCATTTTCCCTGTCTGCTCTTCACACACACACTTTAAAAATAAAATTATGATTTTAATTGATTCTTATTAACAACAAAATGAATTATCATGAGTATTAATATATTAGAAAATTTTAAAATTTTATTTTATACTTTCATCTTTTTTGCTCTTGTAGTGGGGGGATTTATAGATTTTCTTTTGTTGTTTTTTATTTTGTTAAATATTTTTAATACTTTTTCTGTAGTACTCATTCACTTTTATCATCATGTGGGGAAAATAGGTGGAGTGGAGAAGTAATCTTTAAAAAACAACACTTTTTCGGTTGTATGCTAATTTTGAAAAACTGACAATGTACCCAAGAACGTGAAATAATTGTTCGTTAAGAAGTTTTTACGTTGGGTTCATTTTCCATTTTGCAATTTGTACTGATTGACAATACATCCCAATTTATTTATTTTATAATTTTTCTATAGAACATTTCAAAGCCACAGATCTATATGAAAAAGCAACAAATCTCGCAACGTTAAGAGAAAATATTCGATAAATAACACCGAATTTAGTACTAAACGTTTTTAAAATGTTATTAAAAATGCAATGATATGCCCAAAATTGCTTTTTTTGGGTGATCACTTAATAAAAATTTAAAATCGAACAATGAGGGCAATTCTGGTGACAATTTCAATGTAAATGTTTTTTAATGGATTGAATTCTTTAGTCCCCAACGTAGCCAGGGTTTCAAATTTTTGATTCGCATAAAAATTGTACGATTTAAACCCAAGAATGGTTAAGACACCCAAAAAAAAAATTGTTGTTTTGGTACCTTATTAATGCCTGACCCCCTTTTCCATTGTCCAATTTGATGAAATTTCACACATTCAATATTTAAGGTTTTATAAGTTATTTGGTAATTTTTTCTTTTGGATTTTCCATACTTGGAACTTTAGAATTATTACTTTCTTCATATTTAAAAAAAAAAATATATATTTTTTTATAATCTTCCACGCAAAACCCTTAATTTTTAACATCATTTTAACATCGTACACAGAAAAAACTAAAAACGGGTTTCAATTAAAAAATGTATTCAATTAATTAATATTTTAATTAATTTTGCACCTATCACGGCAATGATACTATCAATTAAACCTTTTATTACAGTTAAGAAGGAAGAAACAGTTATAAATAACTTCTACAAAAAAATAAATATGATACTCACAAAAAAAGTGTGTGATCTATACGTTGGTATGTGTGTTTTTTGCAATGCTGAGTCTGTTTGTGTGTGTGCTTGTTTTGTTTGTTAACTTCAAATGTATTTGGTATTTTATACTGAAAATTTTCTATTTATGCATACAGTGTATGAAAAAATAATATGATAATTGCGTCTTAAATAAAATATGTATTTATAGATTTAAAAGTCAAATAAAATATTAATTGATTCAATTAAATATTTATTTAGAAGCAAATTAAATTAAATTAAATTCAAATCAAATCTTTAATTAGATATTTTAGGTTGATAATTTTTTCTGTGTAGTGTACTGAATCAACTAGGGCTATTGCAGTTGAAGTTGTTACTGGTCATTGAACGTTAGCAGTTGATGAAAACATGGCAATTAGTAGCTAAGGATTCAGTGCCCTTGACTGCTACAAAGCGGATATAACACTGAAGGAATTTTGTCTGTACCGACTTTGTATAGAAAAAAATAAACTTATTTGACAATTTATTTTTGTTGCGTCCTTTTGAAGATTTTGGAATAGGTGATACGACACACTGCTTTGGGAAAGTTCAGTTATTGGTTCCGAATGTGCTATTTAGCAACCTACACATAATATGACACTCGGTGACCCCGAGTGCAGTGGTACGTCACAAAACTATACCATTCAATTCGAATTAGTTAGATGACAAGCAAAATATTCTGTTAAATTACACACAGAGAAAAAAAGGGCCAACAGAATTGAAAAGTGAATTTTGTTGGTAGCAGCCAATAAATTCTGTACATACAACTGAATTCAAATTAGAATTATAAATATTTTTGGTGTTACAACTTATATTCAGTTGTATTAACCGAACTTTGTTGCGAACACCAAAATATTCTATTAAACAAATCGATTTCAATTGTGGTTACCGAAGTTGAGTCGTAGTAACCGAATTTCTGTTGTCAAATGGCAAAATTTTTGTCTGTGTATAATTATAGTTATAAAAAGCCTAAAAATTGATTTTTTAAAATCATAGAAATGCAAATTTTAAATGTATTTCCTACAAGTATTATTTTTAGTACATTTTCTTAAATCAAAAGTACCAAAAAATGTGCAAAAATTTTTCACAGTTTTAAGTTGATTTGAGTACCCAATCCTGTATGTTTCTACGCATACCGGTTTTTGGGGTCGGTGCCAATAGAATTAACTACGTAAGCGCCATCTATCGAATATACAAAGAATATATCATAGATATGGCATCACTTACAACATATGGGAAAACAGTGGACATTAGAGTGAGGTAAGTTTCTAAAAATAGAACTGTTGTGTTGTTGGAGTTGCACTTCTGAGATTATGTATGCAAGAACAAAAAACACCGTGTATTGAATAAAACTAGTTTTAATCACAACAAAACTCCACCTGACGATAACTCAGAGGGCTAAAGCGCTCTGTCTAACGTGTATTGCGAGTGCATGTGGCATTAGAAATCAGTTTATCTATACCACGGTCAGTGATTGCACAGAAAATTTCATATAGACGCAATCGAACAAAAAAAAAAACATAATAAATATTACATTATTTAAAAAAACAGGGTCACTGACGAAGGTTCAATATCAGAAACTGCGCAGTCTGATTCAGAAAAAATTTAAAATTTGCAATGTAGTTATGATTTTTAGAAAATACACTCATTCTTCTCTACCACGCCTTTCACAAAAAAATTTCTTGTTTAATTCCAGATGTGGTTATATTTTTATTTTTTTTATTTTTTTTAGGAATACCCCATTAAATGCAGTTTTGCCAAATTTTTTATTAAAATGAGTTTGAAATCTAACAAAAGTTTAATTGAAATTTTATTCACAATAATTTTTGCTGTGTTCGCTGTGAAAAAGTAGTTAAGTCATACCAATTTCCCTGCTAAGCAAAGCTACACTGAGAGATTTAACTTCGTGTTATTAATACACATTTTTACGATATCGATTAAGTTTTGTTAAAGTTGGTTTAATGAAACTTATCATGAATTTAGTAAAACGGAAAAATTAAACATTTTATGCACTTATATGTATATATATTATTGGAAAAGTTTAAAACACTATACGAAAGTTAGATTTCATTGTTAAATAGGCCGAAAATTCTCTCCGTGTATATAATACAGCAAAAATAAGCAGCATTTCATAGAGCAAAGTTATTTTTAGCGAATTTCTATTTGAGAAAATGTTTATATATTAGTTTTCATGTTCGCTTATTTTTTAACATGCGACATTTTCAACATAAAATACATTTTCAATTCGAATTCTTCATTCATTTAATATTATCGTTTCAATATTTGATTTTTTCGAATGACTAAGATCACTTTAAATATCATTAGTGATTTTTTATTCTGTATTATATTCTATTCTATTAAAGAAAATTAATTTGAACAAAAATAATGATTTTCACTTTTATTTTGAATTTATAAATTGTATTACTTTTTATTTGAGATTTTTTTTTTGTTTATATTTTGTTAATTTTACAATTTCTTTTCATTTAAATACTCGTATATATACTATGAAGTATGCGTATTTTTTTAGTTTTCATTTCGATTTTCTTTTAACCCATTTTTTACCAAGCATAGATTCCGAGCAATTATTTTTTTTCGAAAATTTGTAGAAAGATTGGTTGGTTTCCCAGTAAACATTTTCAGTAAATTGTAGATTGAGGATTTGTACGTACTTAAATGGTTAATATTTTTAACCGTTTTTCTATTAACAAAAATTTTCTTATGCACTAAACGTTCTATAAGTATCACCTACCTGATTAAATTTTTTAAAAAACAACACTTTTATAGAATTTTCAGATACTTAAAGCTTTTAAGGAATCAATTTTCGTTTAACTTTTTTTAAAAAGAAACTTAAAGCCTTCATGAATCAATTTTTCAGACGTTTATAGGGGGGTGACAATTAAAGCCTACCGACATTTAAAACAGGTTAACTTTTAGTGTATGAGTTATTCTGTATGAAATCACCAAATCGGCAAAGCTGGCATATCTTAGATTTTACTCAAACTAACTGGAAATGATAATTAGGGTCTGAAAACCCAAAATCCAAGATGATTTAATTTGTGCACACGGCACTACCGATACACGCAAAATAAAAAAAACTAAAAAGTCTTGTTTTTGTGCGTAGTAGTTTGAGCTGTTAAGCTGTTCTGCTAGAGATATCTACATGATGAAGGCATCGTTTTAAAGCTGAAAGATTATAGTTTATATCAAAAATACAAAATTTGACTGAATTCATACACCCGAAAAATAACGTGGTATTGAAAATAAGCATATTTCATTGGTTTTTTGTGTTTTTCAATGAACTCCAGTGTCGGCGTTAATGAATATAAAAGCATAATAATTCTCAGATACAAATTAGACATTTCGGAGAAAAATACAAAATTAAAATTGGCTCATTCTGGCAAATCTTTATGAAAA
The DNA here is from genome assembly GCA_021234595.1 of Delia radicum. Classification (NCBI taxonomy): domain Eukaryota; kingdom Metazoa; phylum Arthropoda; class Insecta; order Diptera; family Anthomyiidae; genus Delia; species Delia radicum. Next base: position 94,964,024 of record CM037855.1, read on the forward strand.
AATCGTTACTTGAAATTTTGAAAATTTGCATATTTCAGGCTACAATTTGGTCATGTTTGTTAGCAGATACAAACTAGAAAATTACAAAGTACTTACTCCCTACTTTTAACTTTATAACACTTCAAGACCCGTTTTGTTATTTTCACTCCTCTCGGATTTACAGGGTTTTAAAGAAAAACCTTTTTGATTTCTTGTACGTATTTTTATACTTTCCTCAATTGTTATATACAGAGAAATTAAAATAAAAACAAGTAGTATTAGGAAGTAACAAAGAATAATTATGGACTAAAAAATATATTTAATAAATGCAGTAGATTTTTTATGAAAATGAAAAATTATTCAAGTTCGAGGCCATACTCTATATTTCTTTATTAGAATATTGTCCTAACAAATAATCTATAGAGTTTTTTGTTTTCAAATTTATTATTTGACCCTTTCAGGAATGTGTTGATAGATCTATTTCGGGAATTTTCTAGGTTCCCATCATCAGAACACGTTTTGAAAGCGGTAACAATCCCATGACAAACATCAAACATTCATATAAACTAATTTACTCACTACATGAGAACTAATTAATATATGAGCTTGAAGTTAGAGATTATAACCATTGATAAAAAAATAAATTGAAAACTTGTTTATTATGTGCAAGTTCCACCTCTGGTGGATATTCAATACACGTTTTTGTTTCTCTCTCCTTTTTATATTTTGTTTATTTTATAAACAACAGGGGAGTAAACTAGACGGTACTCTGTCTTTAATACAAGTTTGATATAATTTTTATTAAAAATAAAAATTATGTTTTTTCGACCTTTAATTGTGCAATGAAAATGAAAAATTATTCAAGTTCGAGGCCATACTCTATATTTCTTTATTAGAATATTGTCCTAACAAATAATCTATAGAGTTTTTTGTTTTCAAATTTATTATTTGACCCTTTCAGGAATGTGTTGATAGATCTATTTCGGGAATTTTCTAGGTTCCCATCATCAGAACACGTTTTGAAAGCGGTAACAATCCCATGACAAACATCAAACATTCATATAAACTAATTTACTCACTACATGAGAACTAATTAATATATGAGCTTGAAGTTAGAGATTATAACCATTGATCAAAAAATAAATTGAAAACTTGTTTATTATGTGCAAGTTCCACCTCTGGTGGATATTCAATACACGTTTTTGTTTCTCTCTCCTTTTTATATTTTGTTTATTTTATAAACAACAGGGGAGTAAACTAGACGGTACTCTGTCTTTAATACAAGTTTGATATAATTTTTATTAAAAATAAAAATTATGTTTTTTCGACCTTTAATTGTGCAATGAAAATGAAAAATTATTCAAGTTCGAGGCCATACTCTATATTTCTTTATTAGAATATTGTCCTAACAAATAATCTATAGAGTTTTTTGTTTTCAAATTTATTATTTGACCCTTTCAGGAATGTGTTGATAGATCTATTTCGGGAATTTTCTAGGTTCCCATCATCAGAACACGTTTTGAAAGCGGTAACAATCCCATGACAAACATCAAACATTCATATAAACTAATTTACTCACTACATGAGAACTAATTAATATATGAGCTTGAAGTTAGAGATTATAACCATTGATCAAAAAATAAATTGAAAACTTGTTTATTATGTGCAAGTTCCACCTCTGGTGGATATTCAATACACGTTTTTGTTTCTCTCTCCTTTTTATATTTTGTTTATTTTATAAACAACAGGGGAGTAAACTAGACGGTACTCTGTCTTTAATACAAGTTTGATATAATTTTTATTAAAAATAAAAATTATGTTTTTTCGACCTTTAATTGTGCAATGAAAATGAAAAATTATTCAAGTTCGAGGCCATACTCTATATTTCTTTATTAGAATATTGTCCTAACAAATAATCTATAGAGTTTTTTGTTTTCAAATTTATTATTTGACCCTTTCAGGAATGTGTTGATAGATCTATTTCGGGAATTTTCTAGGTTCCCATTGTTACCGCTTTCAAAACGTGTTCTGATGATGGGAACCTAGAAAATTCCCGAAATAGATCTATCAACACATTCCTGAAAGGGTCAAATAATAAATTTGAAAACAAAAAACTCTATAGATTATTTGTTAGGACAATATTCTAATAAAGAAATATAGAGTATGGCCTCGAACTTGAATAATTTTTCATTTTCATTGCACAATTAAAGGTCGAAAAAACATAATTTTTATTTTTAATAAAAATTATATCAAACTTGTATTAAAGACAGAGTACCGTCTAGTTTACTCCCCTGTTGTTTATAAAATAAACAAAATATAAAAAGGAGAGAGAAACAAAAACGTGTATTGAATATCCACCAGAGGTGGAACTTGCACATAATAAACAAGTTTTCAATTTATTTTTTGATCAATGGTTATAATCTCTAACTTCAAGCTCATATATTAATTAGTTCTCATGTAGTGAGTAAATTAGTTTATATGAATGTTTGATGTTTGTCATGGGATTGTTACCGCTTTCAAAACGTGTTCTGATGATGGGAACCTAGAAAATTCCCGAAATAGATCTATCAACACATTCCTGAAAGGGTCAAATAATAAATTTGAAAACAAAAAACTCTATAGATTATTTGTTAGGACAATATTCTAATAAAGAAATATAGAGTATGGCCTCGAACTTGAATAATTTTTCATTTTCATTGCACAATTAAAGGTCGAAAAAACATAATTTTTATTTTTAATAAAAATTATATCAAACTTGTATTAAAGACAGAGTACCGTCTAGTTTACTCCCCTGTTGTTTATAAAATAAACAAAATATAAAAAGGAGAGAGAAACAAAAACGTGTATTGAATATCCACCAGAGGTGGAACTGGCACATAATAAACAAGTTTTCAATTTATTTTTTGATCAATGGTTATAATCTGTAACTTCAAGCTCATATATTAATTAGTTCTCATGTAGTGAGTAAATTAGTTTATATGAATGTTTGATGTTTGTCATGGGATTGTTACCGCTTTCAAAACGTGTTCTGATGATGGGAACCTAGAAAATTCCCGAAATAGATCTATCAACACATTCCTGAAAGGGTCAAATAATAAATTTGAAAACAAAAAACTCTATAGATTATTTGTTAGGACAATATTCTAATAAAGAAATATAGAGTATGGCCTCGAACTTGAATAATTTTTCATTTTCATTGCACAATTAAAGGTCGAAAAAACATAATTTTTATTTTTAATAAAAATTATATCAAACTTGTAGATTTTTTATGTTAAAAATTTTTACAGTGGTGGCAGAAAATAGGCACATGAAGTGAACATACTTTATGTAAAGTAGAAAATTTCTGTATTTTAGCTTTTCTTTAAACACCTGTGAGTTCAAAAGGAGTGGAAATAACAAAACGGGCTTTGAAGTGTTATAAAGTTAAAGGTATATTTAATTCTAATTGTAAAAAAATTACATAACTTTACTAAGTAGGCGGCGATATTTGCTTATTTGCTTGTGAAGAATCAATCATTTAGTTTTTGGTATTTTTCAATCGATCCACAACGTGCTGTGCTTAGTGAAAAAATAATTAAAAACAATGGAATGCTCGATAGGCTTGTTTGTACAAGAAGACTGTCATAACTTTATGTATTCGCAATCATCGGAGTTAATAAGTAAAGATGATTTAAATGAAAATGATAAATTTGTATTAAATAAACGACTACAAATTATATCAATTGTTAATATTTGCACATATCATTATAAAAAATATATAACGTATTATTTTCACGCATTCGGAAAGAGGTGTTGCGATCCATTAAAAGTTCATAAAAAAATTTTTGTGATGTAAATAAAACTGTAGATCTTATACCCGGCCAAGCAATTTGTTCACGTTGTATCGAAGAATTAAAAAAAAAATAAGTCAGAAGTAAATTCTAATGATATAAATGAAGTACTGACGCAGAATTTTGATAATTTGAACCTAATCATGTTGCTCTGGAATCATTGCACAGTATGCTCTATTTTGGACGAATCGCCTATTCCTCTCATCCAAAAATTGACTGCATTAAATAGAAAAAGGAAATTTGTTGAAAAATTAAATCAAATATCGAATAAAATTAGAAACAAATGAGAGGCTACTTTTGAAGTAAAAGAACGCATACAAAATAAATGCACTTTCAGTGATGGAAATAGTGATTTAGAATATTTGGATTTAATTGAAGAATTAAAAATAAAATTTAAAACTTCTAATACATTCGCTAAAAAATACGAAATTTTGAGTTTGTTACCAAAAAAATGGACAATATCTAAAATACAGTCGGAATTTGATTGGTGTGAATATCTTGTACGGAATGCAAAAAAATTGCGAGAAGAAAATGGCGTATTACCAAAAATTAAGTGTAAAGAAAGTGCAAAAAGGATGAGTACGGAAACTATTACAATGGTCACAAATTTTTATTAGAATAATGCCAGGCCAAAGAGATTTCGTAACTGTTCGAAATAAAAATGGCGACAAAATCTAAAGAGCAAAAACGTCTAGTACTACTTAACCTTAAAGAAATCTACGTAAAGTTCAAAGAAACTTATCCACTTCTAACAGTAGGATTTTTGACTTTCGCTTCATTACGTCCAAAAAATTGTATTTTAGCCGGAGCAGCTGGCACCCATACTGTGTAAAGCTAATGTTAATGGCATGTAATATAAAATTCACTTACAAAGATTTACTTAAGAAAATTGTTTGTGATGATTTGAATTGCAATAAATGTCCAGGTACTGATGCTATAAGCTCTTAACTATGGGACGAAAGTGAAATATTATGTGAGATAAAATACAAGCAGTGGATTGCAACAGATCGTTGCAATTTAGTGACTTTAGTTAAAACAACTGACGAGTTTATAATTGAATTGAAACAAAATTTAATAGCTTTAAAGTCTCATCATTTTATTGCAAAAAAAAACAATCTAAATACCTAAAAAATTTAAAAGAAACTTTAAAAAAGAATGTAGAGTGTATAGCATTAGTTGATTTTTCCGAAAACTATACATTTGTAGTACAGGACGAAGTACAATCGTTCCACTTTACAAACGATCAAGCTACTCTACATCCTTTTATAATTTATTATAACGAAAATGGATCAATCAAAACCGAAACATTGTGCGTAATTAGTGATTGTTTGAACCACAATACCATATCATTTTATTCATTTCAAAAAACTTTCATCGATTATATAAAAAATAAGTATCCGCAGTTTGAAAAAATCCATTAGCGATGGATCGGCAGCTCAATACAAAAATAAAAAAAATTTTATTAACATTTGTCATCACAAAGACGACACTTCTCATGGCGAAAGTCCTCGTGACGGAGCAGGAGGTACAATTAAGCGGACTGTAAGGAAAGCAAGTCTACAGCGAATTGCGGATCATCATATTCTAACACCTACAGCAATGTTTGATTTTTGTTCCACGCAAATTCCTGGTATAAAAGTTTTTTTGTATCCATTTCTGATGTTGATGCTATCGAAAACTTTTTGTCAAAAAGATTTATTGATGTTTGCACAATTAAAAATACAAGAAACTACCACAGTTTCTCTCCGATTTCTCATAGTCAGTTAAAAGTACGAAAGTTTTCAGCTTCTGATAACTTTGAAACTCCGAATATTATAAGAACAAGTACTTTATTAAAATAAAATAAAACTTATTCCACGATTCTTAATTATCAACATTTAAACTATAACTTTTCTACTTTAAATGATAAAAAATATACATTCTGCCACCACTGTAAAATTTTTTAACATAAAAAATCTACTGAATTTATTAAATATATTTTTTAGTCCATAATTATTCTTTGTTACTTCCTAATACTACTTGTTTTTATTTTAATTTCTCTGTAATAACAATTGAGGAAAGTATAAAAATACATACAAAAAATCAATAAGGTTTTTCTTTAAAACCCTGTAAATCCGAGAGGAGTGAAACTAACTAAACGGGTCTTGAAGTGTTATAAAGTTAAAAGTAGGGAGTAAGTACTTTGTAATTTGCTAGTTTGTATCTGCTAACAAACATGCCCAAATCGTAGCCTGTGCAAATTTTCAAAATTTCAAAATTTCAAGTAACTATTTTTTCATAACGAGTTGCCAGATTGAGCCAATTTTAATTTTTTATTTTTCTCCGACATGTCTAATTTGTATCTGAGAATTATTATGCTTTTATATTTATTAACGCCGACACTGGAGTTCATTGAAAAACACAAAAAACCAATGAAATATGCTTATTTTCAATACCACGTTATTTTTCGGGTGTATGAATTCAGTGAAATTTTGTATTTTTGATATAAACTATAATCCTTCAGCTTTAAAACGATGCCTTCATCATGTATATATCTCTAGCAGAAAAAATTTAACAGCTCAAACCACTACGCACAAAAACAAGACTTTTAAGTTTTTTTATTTTGCGGGAACCGGTAGTGCCGTGTGCAAAAATTAAATCCTCTTGGATTTTAGTTATGGGAACCCTTAGGAACATTTCCATAAAATTTTGGCAAAATCCAAAATGGTCCAGCAACAATTTTTCATTTTTTTTGGAGTTTTCATATAGAATGACTCGTATGTCTTTATCGATACTAATTAATCTATTTCATTACGCCGGTCTTTCTTATAATTTAAAATACCTTTGAAAAAAGTGCCTTGAAAAATGCCAAAGGTAGTTTTTTTTTTAAATAATTATATGGTAACCCTGGAATTACAAATGTAAACATTTGTTAAACGTCTGCACAGTGTGATAATCACAAAATTTTTGGAAATAATTCGGCCATTTCTTACTTAGTGGTCCGATTGCAATGACATATGAAATGAAATAATATCGAGCTTAAGTTTTGATGTTGAACCCCCCAGACACCCCGGGGGCGCCAATATATTAGGGCATTTTTTGCATAAACAAATTTTAAGTGCTCGCAATTTTTTTTTTCTAACCCGATTTTCAAAAAATTAACATATTTGTATTCCGCTAGTAGAGGGATATTCCCATTTGAAAATATGAAATTCCAAATTTGGTCCGACTCAGGTCCATATTTTTTAAAATAATTCTTGATTAAATAAAAACTAATGAAATATCTTGTTTCACTCAAAAACTACATTCGCTTAAAGTAGTAATTGAAAAAAAAAACAGAAATATTTGCATAATTGTAGGGTAGAAGGGGGAGGTTTCGTCAATGGTCCACATATGCCACCACCGATTTTCGCAGCATTTAAAAGTGCTTTCAAATTGTTCCTTTCCATAATTTGTGGAGTTATTGATCGTTACTCAGGTCACCAAATTTTACACTTCTACTTAACACGTGGTCGATCGCAGACATGTTTTTATGATTTTGGGTTGCAAAAAAAATAATGGAGAGTTATTATATTATCGAAGCGTTAATATTAATTTATAATATTGGGTATACAAATTAATAATGTTGATTTGGATAACATATGGCATAACTATCACATAACAAACAATAATAACAAATATGGTATTTTGGAGGGTAAACTTCTGTCATATGAATTGAAGCCGAGATACGTTGAAAGGCGATTTTGCATGCTGAAAATTCTGCTTGAACTCTACAAAAATAAGTAATTTTTGCATCGTATTGTTACTGGTGATGAAAAATGGATACATTACGATAACCCCAAGCTCAAAAAGTCATATGTAAAGCCCGGCCAACCAGCCAAATCAACGCCGAATATCCATGGCGCCAAGGTAATGCTCTGTATTTGGTGGGATCAGAAGTGTGTTTTGTATTCTGAGCTGTTGAAATCGGGTCAGACGATCACAGGGGACCTGTACCGTATACAATTGATTCGTTTGAAGAGAGCAATCAACGAAAGACGACCAGAATATTCGACCAGACACGAGGCCATAATCTTCCATCATGACAACGCTCGGCCACACGTTGCAAGACCGGTCAAAAACTATTTGGAAAACAGTGGATGGGAATTTTTGGCTCACCCAATACTTTGAATAAGTATTGGGTGATCCAAAATACTTTGAATAATGTATTAATTCATTTTGTTATTATAATAAATGCAGTTTTCAAGCAAAAAAATCGACATTTGTAACTGGTACACAGAATATAAGACGTATACGTTATATTAATTCGTCACATGGTTATATGTGTTGCACGGGTCAGACGTTATTTCCTTTCAACAAATTCGAAGGAAATAAACTTTTTTTTAAATTTTGTTACTGAAATTATAGCTATTGATATCTATTTTAATGATTATTTAAACCAAAATATAACTTAACCACTAGAATCGTTATACTTATAGCTGACAAATGTGCAACATCGACTTGGCGATTTTTTTCCATGGGTGGTGCAGGTTAGCCGATTTCAGTTACTTTGGAAATTTTTAAAAAGATATATAAGGAATAAAGATGATTTATGTTTTAAACATACAAATTAAAGTTAAGATGTGTAAAATTCTAGATAATTAATAATTTTTCCAAAAAAAAAAAACTTTGGTTGGGTAATGACAGCGCTTTAAAAGTGGCGAATGCTCTCGCTTCTACCCTACATTTTTTTTTTTTTTTTTTAAATTAAAATTTCATTTAGTTTTACATATCATGCTTAAATTAAGACCCACGAAGCCATGTGGCTTTTCTGTAGGTCAGAAAGAAGTATAAAATATGATTTTACTAAATTATTATAAAAACATTTAATACAATTAAAAAAAAGGTGGATAATTTGATATATTAAGTTTTTTCTAATGAACAATTTAGAGTTCGAAAAGACTCATAAAAGAGTCTTGAGATCTTCTGAAATCATGAGAATAAGAGTGTGTTTTTCTTTACAGGTGAAGCCTATTTCTGAGCGATCTTATAAGATTCATAAACGACTCCTATGTTTGAGCATTGGGAGGGAAAATTTCTCTCTATTCTATGAGGCGTTTCTGAGAAATAAACAAATGCACGGAAACAGAGCCCTTTTTAAGTCATTTATAAGCCAATTCTGAATGAATTTCTGTTGCCAAATTTGTTATTCATCATGAATTTATTTAATTAAATAACAATAAAATGCAACACAAAACATTAAACTTAAAACAATAATAACACTTATAATAACAAAATATATAATTATTAAAAAAAGGCGCACACACATGTTATCTTGATCCACTTTGTTAGATTCTTTCATCCCTCCAAGGATATAACCAGGCTGAAAAAGTTCAGCACACATGCTTATATCTTTCTTGAATTGTTTTATCACTGGTTCACAACTCTTTCAGAACAACACTTTTACCTTACAAAGCTGTGTATGCAGCACGCATTTTGATTTTTTGTTAATTTTTTATAGCGATATTGTAGAATAAATTAAAAGAAAACTTTTAATAAAGGTTTATATTTTGTTTGACTTGAAAATCAATAAATGAAAATAATAGAAAAAAAATAGTCTCAAATATTATTCAAATTTAGAAGCATTTTTAGAGTGTTTGTAACATATATTACAGTGCACGTTAATCATGAGAATGTATTGGACATATGTAGAATACCTATGCAAAAAATATTTGAATGTTTATAAAAAAAATGTGTTTGTTGATTAAAGTAGAAGAAGAGTTAGATATCTATGTAATCTATGGTTTGTAAAATGTACATAAAAAAACACAATTCGATTCTATTTTGACTCATATTTCAGAGCCTTCCGAAAACACTCAAAAAATGTGTAATTTTAGAGAATGTCAATTAAAATTTCCTTTTGAGAAAGTTTTACTCTTATTTAAGATTTGTTTTTGAATCATTTATGAATGATGAAATAAGTGTGTTGCAAAGATTTCAAATTTTATAACATTTTTACGGCATTGCTATATCTCCTTGCTATCAAAAGTTATATGCTCTTAAATAGTCGTGTCCTTAACCCTTTGACTGCAATTGTACACTACAATGTATACATTTAAAAAAATATATTAAAATATGATATTGCAGTAAAGAATAATAATAATATTTTTATTTATTTAGGATCTTGGACATTGAGAAAAATTCATCATATACATACACTATTCACCAGGGCAATAAAGTTGCTATATTTCTTAACAAAGTCCGATTTTTTTATCAGCTTTTATCTCCGAAAAAGGGGCGTTAGGTGTATGTCCTAAACTAACAAAGCTAGAATCTCGAAATTTGGCACATATCTTTATCTACCAAATAAAAATAAACGAAAGTATTTTTGGTTATTCGAATGTTTTAATGGTAAAAATGGGTTGAGAAGTTTCAAAAATTCGATTTTCGGACCCATATTTTGGTGGGAAGGAGTGGAAGAGGACATACATGTAAATTTATTTATTTATAATTTAAGGACCGCTAACAAGAATCTGAAGTCAAAATCGAAATATACCTACAAACAAAAAGTCGGTAGTGAAAGGGTTAAATACACGTTGGTAAAATATAGGTTAATTTAAATTTGTTGCTTTTTTAAATTTCATTGTTGTTTTTTGCCTTAGTTTTACCTTCTGTTTAGTAAAAAACAACAAATTTTTCTTCTTTGCAGACGTACCTTCTGTTTATTTTCTTCGTTTTTTTTTTTTTTTTAAATTTAACGTTCAACCAAAAATAAATTACGAATTTTTCTATTCATAGCTGTGAGATAATGTTATATTTTGCTAAAATATCATCTGAGTTATAATAAATTATAAATTTTTCCTTCGATATTTAGCAAATTTTTATATTTTTCTAATGTGGGTGGTAGTTATTTTGTTTTTTGTTATTTATTAGTAAGAAAACTTTATTGTATTTAAGAAAATATTGCAAAGTTTTGATCACAATTATAATATCTCTACCGAAATCTGTTCATTGTCATAAATTTCCATTAACAAAACTTTCCAACAACTAATGTTGAAGGGATTTTTTCAATAGCTGAACTGTTTTGACTGAAACTTTATGTAGTTAATTTTACAGAAAACTGCATACTGTGAGTAAATCTTTTTACCGCGCCCTTTTTCTACAAATTTTTAAAGACTGTTTTTTTAATAATTGTATTTTTTTTATAATTTCTAGAGCTGCCTAAAAGTATGTTATTAACATTTATATTAAAAAAATACACCTCTGACTCGTTCGTCGACTGATTTTTTTTTTTAAATACTTTGAACATTTTAAATAAAACTAAAATATATTTTGTTAGAATATTGTCTTATATTGTGCACAAACATATTGGATTTTAATTGTTGCTTTTCAAAAAGTTTGATCATTTTCATGATATACAATACAATTGTTTCATGGACATCACCCTAATCCTCAGTTATCCGCAAAAAAAAAAGGATAATTGGCTTAACTCAAACCGACCAAAAATAAATCGAACAACTTCTAAATAAATCACTTATTCCATTACATCAAAAAGAAATGGTCTGTAATATAAATATGATAATCCTCAGTTATCCGCAAAAAAACAATAATTGGCTTAACTCAAACCGAGCAAAAATAAATGCAACAACTTCTAAATGAATCACTTGTTTCATTACATCAACAAGAAGTGGTCTGTAATATAAATATGAGAATTGGGAGTTAGTTTTCACGCGTAAAAATATATTAATATTTCGTATGGAGGTTGCAAGCGTGCAGGCCTAGCAATCAGAGGGTTCCGGGTTCGAATCCCAAAAATGACAATGACATTTATTTTCGGGTTTTTTATACAATTATTTTCATTTTTTTATTTTTATGGTAAAATAAATTTTTTTTAGAAAATATATTTTGTTTAACTACTTTTTTTTTTTGGTTTCATTTAATTTATTATGAAATTTTATGAAAATATAAAAAAATTTCAAACAGAAAAATTATTCTTAAAATATTGCCTTTGTTACCAAATGATTTTAACATTTACATATTAAATAAACTTAGAAAAGTTAATTCCGTACTTTTTAACTATATAGAAATTTATAATAATTCAAATTAATTTTTCAATACATATTATATATATAATGTTTTACTTTCCGAAATGTTTTACTTTTAAATTTTTAAAAATTAAAACCAAAAGTATTATATATATATTTAAGTAGTTTATTATTAAAACAAATTTTTAAAACATTTAGAGAATAAACTTACAAAGTTGCTTGACCTATGACAATCCAATGTTAAATTAACCGATGAAAACTCCAAATTTGAACAACATCCGATTCAACAGTTGTATTGTTACTTTTACTCTTTTTTTTCCCTCACTGGAAAGCAGATGAATTCAACTTAATGAGAATTTTTTCTTCCTTGGTAAACTATTTTAAAAGCAACAAATTTTAAAAATATTAATTTTCTTTGTATATCATTATATGTAGTATGTGTGTTTGTCGTATTACAATTTGTAAAAACAACACATATCCCAACAAACAATGTTTGTATGGGAAGAGCCGTGGTATGCTGATTGTTCAAAAAAATTTTAATTTTTGTACAAAAAATACAAAAATTGTTTTTGGACTTTGCATCTTTTCAAATATTTAGTTAGAAGAAATAAATCGAATATGAAATTAGTCAGTTTATACACTGAGGCAGACAAAATTCTCATAAAGTTGTCTGTTGTATGCCATTTCTTGGTTTGAGTTAAGCCAATTATCGTGTTCTTTTCCGGACAACTAAAGATTAGGATGATACCTATGAACCAAATTGTATTGTCTATCATGGAAATGAACAACGTTTTTCAAATACAACCAGTTGGCATATAAAATTAAACAGATGTTGAGTACCTTGGTTCTTCTTTAGCCTTTATGTTCCTTGATTTAGCTTATCGAAAAGTGTGACCGTCGTTAGTGTTTTACAGATAAACAAAAATATCGGCTATTAGAAGTGGAAAAACGAAAGTTTATCTAAAAACTGAAATCTATACAAACATAAATGCACCAAATTTAAACCAGGCAATAAATAAAAATGGTTTTCGAACGAACATTAAATATTGCTAAATTTTAGGAAATTTATTTCACCGGCTACATAGTCTACACAGAAATATATTTTTTTTTTATCGAATTCAGAAGTGCAGATTTAAAGAATTTTTTATTACGTAGTTTCAATACATCTTTTAATAATCCAATTGTATGTGCTTCCATATGATTCGAACAGACAAATGAATATTAAAGAAAGAATAAAACACTGAATATTTATCCTACAGAAAAAATTCAGAAAAAATGCTCTTTTGAATACGTTTACAACCAATGCCAATGTCCAGCCTATCCCTAAAAAGGGTGCGGCTAACAACCCTGAAAATTACCGCCCAATCGCAATTTGCTCTGCGCTCTCCAAAGTGATGGAGACCATGGTTAACCACCATCTTGTGAAATATTTAGAGACCAATTAACTTTTAAATGATCGACAGTATGGCTTCCGTAGTGGTCGATCTACGGGAGACCTGTTGGCGTTTCTATCGGAACGTTGGAGCCGGTCAATCCACCGCTTTGGTGAGAGTAAAGTGGTTGCTCTAGATATTTCTAAGGCGTTCGATCGTGTGTGGCACGGGGCACTCGTGACTAAGCTAGTTGCTTTTGGTGTCGGTAATGTCTTCTCTCGCTTTATAACGAGTTTTCTCAGAGACCGCACTATACGTGTTGTTTTAGATGGGGTCTCATCAAACGAGTTTCAGCTAAATTCAGGGGTACCGCAAGGTTCTGTTCTTTCTCCTACCCTTTTTCTTATTTTTATTAATGACCTTCTTGGTCAGACCATCAACCCTATCTACTCTTTTGCAGATGACAGCAACATTTGTCATTCATTTTCATTCGACCACAGGCCAAGCTCTTTGGAGATAGAGGGCATGCGGCAGAACATGAATGACACACTCAATCAAGACCTTTCTACAATCTCCGAGTGGGGCCGTGCGAATAAGGTCGATTTTAATGCACGCAAGACCCAATGTTGTATGTTAACCCACAGACGGGCTGTGGAATTGACATTGTCATCTGTAACTATGGATGGTATAGGTATTGAGGAATCGGATACTCTTGATGTTCTGGGCATGAGAATACAATGTGATGTCCGTTGGAATAAGCACGTATTTCAAGTGTCGAAAGAGGCATTCAAGTGTCTCGGTTTTCTAAAACGGTGCAAGACTTACTTCACTCCATCCGATCTCCTTACTATTTATACCAGCTATATCCGGCCAAAAATGGAATACAACTCTCATATATGGGCAGGGGCTCCATTGTCTATTCTGAAGCTTCTGGACCGTGTTCAGGGGAGGGCGGTGAATCTTATCAATGACAGTAGTGTATCCAACTCTATTGATTCATTGGAGCATCGTCGGAATGTGGGTTGTGTGACACTTTTCTATCGATATTACCATGGGAGATGCTCATCTGAGATAAGTGAACTTATTCCACGAGCCCGAGTTTTTATTCGTAATACTCGCTTATCTAGTAGAGCACATTCGTTTGTAGTTGATTGTCCTGTGTTTCGCACAACGCATTACAGAGAAAATTCGTTTTTTAGTCGAACGATTCGTATGTGGAACAAACTTCCCGCAGAAGTCTTCCCTGTTACTTACAATTTAGAAAAATTTAAATCAAATATCCACAAACACTACTCCCTCTTTCCTCCTTCCCATACCTTATTTTCCTGATCAATACAATGCACTGCATGAGTAGGGGGCATCCCCTGAGTATTGGTTAAATTATAAAAAAAAAAAAAAAACATACTAATAATAACCATATGCAGTAAAACATATATGTTTGCCGATAGATGTTTTTCACTTGATCCAAACATATATATGTTTACAGGTAAACATAGTTATATTTGCAAGCAAACTGTTATATTAGAAACATCGGAAAGAAATATGTTTTCCAAACAAAATTTTATAACCATCATTTATATTTTCAGCAGGGTGTTTTTTTTCAGCGCGTAAATAATAATCAGTTCGCGTCATCAGTTTTCTGGTAAACTTTCGTTTTAATTGGTTTAGCCTGGAAACCAGTAAAATGGTTATGTACACTCAATAAAAAGTTAGTAAAGTCAGCAAAAAATTTTGCTGATTCAGCAATGTTTCAGTCATTAGGGGCTTGCAAAAAAATTGCTAAAGTCAGTAAAATCTTTTGCTGAAAATCAGCGAGCTGATTTTTAGCAACAAAATTAGTAAATTCAGCTAAAGTTTTGTTATCACTTAGTTGATTAAAAATTAAAAAATTCTTGCTAAAAGTTAATAAATTTTTTTCTGAATATTATTAGACTGAAAAAAGTCAACAAATTTGTAGAAAAATTATATTTTAGTTAATTTATATACTGAAAAAAGTCAACAAATTTGTAGAAAAATTATATTTTAGTTAATTTATTTGCTGAAAATCTGAAAATTTTTTTGTGATTCTTTCAAAAACAGTTTACAATACGCTACAAAAGCATAACAATATTCATACTCCCACATTAACAACATGAACTAATTTAATATATGAAAATGTATAAAAATAATTACAAACAAAATTATCTTTCAACTACTTACATCAATAGTTGTCTAAATATACAATCTATTTTTGCAATAAGAAAAATAAACTGTTAATGTGCTAATCAGCACAACTTTTTTAGCAAAATAAATTAGTAAAATATTAGTAAAACATTAGTTCAAAACAGTTAAGTGCTGAAGATAAATAACTAAAATTTTAGCTGAAAACACAATTTCAAGAAAAAATTTGCTAAGAAATAGTATACTTGATTTACAAGACGTTTTTCTTACTCTTGTACTTTTTTGAGTGTATTTTAAAGGCGTAAATTCATAAAAACTGGTGAACACCACTTGGCGGTCTGAGCAACAGTAAATGAAAAAATATTTAATCAAAAAGAAAGAAATTTTTGGGAAGGTTATAAAATTTAATAATGTGAACAAATAGGAACAATTTTTTAAAGTTGAATAGTCAAAATAGATGAAAGAATAATTGTCCAAAATCTAACTAGAAAATTAGGTCTGCCTAATTTGATGACATTTTCCTTAATTTGAGATTTAAACTATATTTTTAGAGTTCGTCAGAAAAGTAAAAATTTTATTTCATATCATCATTTTATAAAATGTTTTTGCCTCAATAAAAGAATGCCCTTATTATTTTTTTTAAATGCCAACTCCATACACATTAGCGCTGCGGCCAAAATTCTAATGGACGCTAAATTAGAGTTTTGGCCTTTTCCTACAGAGCCAAAAGAGCTGTATTTATATGAAATTTGAGTTCACCATTCGATTCTTTACCAAAAGCTATTTAAATAAAATTGTTTTCCCGTTTTTAAAGTACACCATTTAGGAAATGGAGTGGCCGGAAAAAATCAAATTTTTTCAAAAAATTTTATAAAGTATTATTTTATGACACACAATCAAAAAGAATTTTTAGCTGAGCGAAATGGTATACAAATTTTCACTTTATTTTAACCCAGTAAAAAAATTATTTAAAAAATTAAAAATTTTTAACATTTACTCTTACTTCACTAAAAAAAATTTCAAGGGCAATTTTTTTGCTTCTTCTGACTAATATTTTTAAATAAAATTTTGTACACAGGTAAAGGGTCCGCCAAATAACTTTTTTTTTTTGAACTCCTGAACCAATTGGACTTTGTATGGCGTCATACCAAGGACTTTATGCAAAATTCGTCTCAATGATGTCTCCGAAATGTTCAATTGTTGAGAACGACGGTGAATTGATGTTGATGGCGCTTCACGCAAACTTTCTGCCACAGCAGCAATATTCTCGGGTGTACGCACATTTTCTGGCTTTTCACGCTTTGGTTTATCGATGAGGATGCCAGTTTATTTCACTTTTTTCACAAGATAACGAACATACGGACCATATTTGTTCAGCGGAAGAATAAAACTAATTATCTGTCAAATCAGACATGAGCTAAGTATTACCATTCACGAAATAAGCACTAGTTGAAAAAAAAAAAACGTTAGATGGCGGACCCTTTACATGTATCAAAACTTAAAATGCATCAAAACTTAATTTTTTGACCGCTTCCTACGTTTTTTACTTCTCCTGAATACTGTGGATTTTGTATTTCGAGCGAGTCATTCAAATGTTATCTATACTAAAATGCAATATTTTATTGATTATTAACTTTTAAACGTTCCGCGATATATCGAAAATGTTTGCAGCATTTTTCGTAGCACGAAATACTTTTTCATTGTGTGCGTAAAAAAAAAAATTTATTGTTTTTTATACAAAATTGATACCTTAATATTATTTCAGCGGTTCGCTATACAACGAAAATTTTTGTACCATTGTTCTCAGTTGGTAATACATTTTTATTGCGTATGATTAAACAAATTATTATTAAAAGTTTTTGAAAAAAGAGAGTTTTCCGTCCACTCTATTAAATAAATTGTAGACTTTAGGAAATTGAACAAAGTAGCTTTTTTTAATAATTTAGGCGTAGAATAGAATGTCAAGTTCACATTTCATATAAATACATATCCTTTTGCCTTAAATCAGGTTTTTTTTTGCCACCGCTGGCACGTGGAAGTAGTGAAATTAAAAAAAAAAAAAAAATGACTACACCATTTTTTTTATTGATGTGAAAACTATAAAAAAGTGATGCTTTCCCAAGATGATATTTTCGTGACGAACTCTAAAATTTATACTGCTCTTAGTTTTTTTATAATTAGCATTTAAATTTTTAAAAAAATTTCTTTCTTTTGTTAAAAAATTTTAATATAATTTTGTGAAAAATTTGTCAAATTAATTAGATTATTGATTTCACCAATTGAACCAATTTTTTATTGCGTTTTTTTTTTAAAGTGATATATTTTAGATGCAAGATCTTATCGTTAGCCGATTAAAAGGTTGAAGTGTATTAATATAAGCATGGGAAAATATAAGATATACATAATTGATACACGTAGAAAAACCACTTAATTTCACAACAACAAAAGCAACAAAAAAAAAAAAAAAAAACACAAAAAGTTTATAAACAAATTCGAAAAGTATATAAATAGCGAAATGATAATGAATGAAAAATAATGAGGCAAGTGTGAATAAATGTAGCCAATGCGTGGGTAATCCGACAAATTTTGTCGCCTGCAAAAAAACAAAAACAAAAACAAAAAAAAATTTTGTTTGTTAATTTAAAACAACAAATTTAAAAACTACAAATGAATACGTAAACAAAAACTGAAAGAAAAAAAAACTACAAATTCATCATAAAAATACACGTTAGGGTTATAACTTTTGATTTCTGATTTGCAATTATTTTTTTAAAAAAAAGAGAGGCAACACTCAGGAAATACTTCCTATATTTAGTGTGTTGATTTCTTTGGAAAGGGATAGTATAGAAAGATGAAAGGTGGGGAAAGATGAAGGGCTTCAGACATGGCAACACTGTAATTGCGCGAGATGATAAGTCTTAGAACAGTTGTTGCTCGCCACCTGATGGAGAGTTGGCGAACTTATTGAAGCTTTTTGGTTCATAGCCCTGATTCATTATTTTACTTCGGTGGGGTTAATTGCTATGGGAACACCGAAGGTGGACATTGCGATACGTATGAGGGATAGAAAAAACTCATACATATTAATTTGATGTTGCCGGCATCGGGGATCGCGGTTTTAAAAATGTTCCCTCATAAACTTTTTAGAAGTTCGACACATTTTTTTTTTGTTTAATTAAACTAAAAACTAAAATATTGTCCAAAATCGAAAATGATATTGTCATATTATATTTTATTTGTTGCTTTTCAAAAAGTGTGACCATTTTTATGAAAGACAATACAATTGCTTCATTGGTGTCACCCAGATCTTCAGTTGGCAGCAATAGAAAACGATAATTGTCTTAAACCGAGACATTACATACTACAGACAAAATCAACTCTATGAGCATTTGTCTGCCTCAGTGTATAAACTGGCTGATTTGATAAACCTAATACTAAAATCAAAACTACTTGAAAAGCAATCATTTTTACATATCGCACACCTAGTTCAAAAGTGACTCAACTCAACATTTTTAATTTTTCAGAAATCGAAAAATAATTTTTGCAACTTTATACCAATTGAAACATAAAGAAAGACTTAACTGTTTTTTAGCAACAGTTAACAAAAACAAAATACACTGATATTTTTTTTTTATAGATAAACAAATATATTGTGCATAGTTTAAGCATATAAAACCGAAAAATTAAAATTTTGAGTTGAGTCACTTTTGAATTGAGTGTGCGATAAGAATATACTTTGTATATCATTGTATTACAATTTGTAAAAACAACATATATCCCAACAAACAGCGCTTGTATGAGAAGGGCTTTGTTCACAAATGTTTTAACTTTGGTTTCAAAAATAGTGTAACTTTCTAACAAATATCGGAAAGTTTACTCAGGGAACTTCTGATTTAGAAATATGTAGTTGTTTGAGTTGTAATACAGTCATTTGTAGAACAAATCAAATTTTTTATTAACCTTGTAGTTCATTTAAAAACAAACCACATCAAATGACTGTTTTATGATTTTACATTAATTTTTCAAAGTAGTTTTTTGTTATTTAAAAAAATAAAAAAAAAATTTTTGTTCATTTTTTACTAACATGTGGTATTTTTACTACAATTGTTAGTCCTTTTTTGAACATTAAAAAACAAATGACAATGTTAGTTGAATTTACTGAAATGTAGGTCGTCCTTTCTTTAAATGAAATTTAATTTGTTTTTAACTACATTTTCAGTGGTCTTTACCTACATAGTATTCTAAGTACCAGACGAAACTTTTCCGATTTTTGTTTTAAATTTAATTTTAATTTATCTCAAAGCGCCTTCCAGATGCGTGTCTTAGATTTTACTTGGCCCATATAAAAATGCTTTAGGTAGGAACATTTTGATTTTTTTTTTTTTTTGAGTACCATAGTACTCAAGGTCTTTGCGTGACTTAAATTGGCATTGCTAATTGCGAGAAGTGAAAAAAATACTTTTTGTAATAAAAAGAATATAGTTCTTTTGAATCGTGTAGATTTTTTTAAGATTGTGGACTTTAAAATTCAGCTCCTTGGATAAAGAAAATTGCAAAATTCTTCTTTCTAAAAAAATGCATCTTAGCAAAGTGGAACAACTCTCGGACTCTAACCTAGCTAAAAGGAGCACCAAAGCACATCGTTTCCTGTACTATTTAAACATAAATTAAAATGGGTCAATGGTACTCAAATGCTTCTACAATTAAAAACACTTTTCTACAATTAAAAACACTTTTTTCAAAACTTTCTTTTTTATTTTTATATTAAAAACCATAGATTTATGACTTCTTTTGAATAAAGTGCATATTTTTTTTTTTAAAAAGAACGGCGAGCATCAAAATTTTTCCTAATTCAATGTTGTAAAATAAGACAGTGAGAAAAAAGCCAAACAACTATTAAATCTTTTGCCGACAAACTGAGTTTAGCATCACTGAACTTATATTTATTTTGCTAGAAAAAATCGAAAAATTATTAAAAATACAACAAAAACTAAAGTGAATCGATCGATATTTAGTTTGTATCGATGTTATTATTGTTACTTTTACATGATAACAAAAACTTTAAAATATTGCAAATGTTATTGAAATAAATTACAAATTTATGGGTGAACTTATAATTATTTCGTCCACTGTATTCTAACTAAATATATGAAAATATAGAAAGTCCGGGAAAACAATTTTTGTATTTTTAATACAAGATTTGAAACATTTCTAAAAATTAATAGTTCGGTAAATTTTAAAGTAATTAGACTACTACGATGGCTATCAATCTTTAAGGATACAAACGTTTGAAGTTTTTTTTTTCAAAATGAACCGATAAACGATTTTTAATAATACAACAATTTTTTTTTATTATTAATACAATATCAGTTGGTGGTAGGCAAAAATGTTGCAGAAAAAAAGTTATAACCCTAGTACACACACACACACACACACAAATAAGCCAAAACTGTTAAGCACGTTTAAATATTTTTCTTCATTTCATACTTTGTATGTACAAGTTTTTAATAACAATTAACGTTTTTTTATTATATTTTTGTATTGTTGTTATTAAAAAAAATAAATAAAAAAGTACATGTTTCCTGTTTCCCTTTAAAAATACACAGAGCTATATTTCATTTAAATCCATCAACATTTATATTATGCTGTAGAACTGGGATGGCAAAACTTGTTTAGAAGCGGACACAAATTAGATGTTATTAGATCTATATCACGAGCTCCCCCATAGAACACAAAAAAAAAAAAACAAGTTTATATCTAAATAAAAGTTATTTTGAAAAAACATAACTCATAAAATAGCACTGCGCCACTCGAAAAATAAAACAATTGTACCGACCATTGATCTTAAATATTTCGGGCACGCTGATTTTAATGCCGTGACCATTAAAGTTTTTAATGGTTTAAAGCGGGTTTTTTATATATTAAATTTTAAAAATCAAATATTTAATCTTAGTTTTATATGGTAAAAACATTCATACACATTCACCTTCATTAACATTAGAGTATAAAATTTGGTTAAAAAATGTTTTTACTATATTTTACTAGTTTTGCACAATTTATCATCCCATTTCGCAATTAATCAAAGCATGTTTGTGCATAAGCAAAAAGGTAAATCTGAACAATTATTTCGTGAAAAGAGAAAAAAAGCAAAGGATATTCCTAAAAAAATGCCACAAAGTATGACCTGTGAAGCTGTATATATAAAATCTAAAACATCTATATATATTTAAGAATAACATTACTCACTCACTAATTCACTCACTAACTCACAAACCACTAAAGCGAGAAACTTAGAATTTGGAATGTGGGTTCATTATACCGAGAAGTAGTAGTAGTTAATAGATTGAAAAAGTCTTCCCCTTGGCGGCCTTGCCAAACCGCCGAAGCTAGAAACTTAAAATTTGGAATGTTGGTTCCTTATCAGGACACATATGTCAGTAGACATATGTATAGAGCGAACATCTGTCTTGACGGGATTATTGGACATTTTCACGGAGTGGGACAAAAAAGGGAAAGTCTCAACTTTTTGCTTAATCAGGAGTAGACATCTGTAATCAAGAGTAGAAATCGGCATAGTAGAAATCTGGAAAAACCGCTTAAGCGGTTGTGGTGTGTGGTTTAATGGCTAAAAGTTTTAAATTTAAATCATATGTTATTTGGAATATGTCCTTAATTACTGTCAAAGTTTGTTTTAGAATTTTCACGAGGACCGTAATAAAAATTTTCGTAGAAATGCGAAAAATTAATATTTGATAAGTTTTTAGAAATTCCATCTATGAGATTGTTGCTCCTAAAAGCCGCTTCATTAATGATGTAAAAATTTAGCTCGTCAATGCACACAGCGTGAACAGTTGAATCTAGGAACTTATAATATGGTGCAGTCATACACAAAATCTGGGTATTACAAAATGTTTACAGGAAGGGACAAAGACAGAAAGTCGTCTCCTTAACGTCCTGCACAAACAATTAAGGCAAAGTCTAAAATTAAAAAAAAAAAATTTTAAGGTATAGGTTAATTTATTGAATATATCTTTTGGGTTTTTGTAAAATCTTGCTATAAATGGGGTTTAAAAGAAATAAATTCCACCTTTGATGACCTAAGGAATTCCATTAAGCTAGAAATCTGAAACTTTAAATTACAAAAACATCCACTTGAAAACGATAAACTAATTTATTGAAACAAATTTCTTAAAAATAATTAATTTTTCATTCTAATATATTCCGATATATAAAACTACCGATAACGAAGTAATGGGCTTTTAAGCTCCTATTACGCTAAAAGATTAACTCACAGGTTATCCTTTTTTTGCTATGCTGTCATATAAATTTTAGGCCCACTTCGCGTTCTCTCACTTTCCATTTTTTCTTGTTTAGATGAAATAATTACTCAGATTTGTCTTTTTTGTTGTGCAAAAAAATGCTTTGGTCGATTGCAAAATGGGATGATCATAAATTGTGCAAAAATAGTAAAATATAGTAAAAACTGAAAAAAAAAAATTGCTCATGCTGCACATTTATTAACCTAATTTGATACCCAAATGTTAATGAAGGTCTTTTATGTATTTATCATAAAAAACTACGATTAAATATTTGATTTTTAAAATTTTATGAATAAAAAACCGAGTTAAAACATGCCATTAAAATCAGCCATTAAAATCAGCGGGCCGAAATATTTAGGATCAATATTCGGTAAAGTTGTTTTATTTTTCAAGTTGTGCAGTGTTATTTATCTATTTTTTTTTAAATTCAAATTTTTTTAAAACTAATCGTTTGATTATTCGATCACAAATTGTTTGATCGTTTATTTATTGAGTGCCATAGTTTTGGCAACCCAGTAGCAGTTGAAAAGTTGGTTCGTTGATTGTCTATGAACTGCATTTTTAAAACAAGTTGCAAAAAAGTGTAAACACAATTAAATTAAAAAAAAAATAAAAATTGGTAGAAAATAAAAATAATAGAATATTATAGTAATGCTTGCACCATAATTAATTTGTGGCGATTATGCAATTACAGTTAGTTCTTCGGTTGTTGTTGAAGCAGCTGCTCTAGTTGTTTGCGGTTGTTGGAGCAGATGCTTAGTTAAGGAAGGAAGGAAGGATATCAATATTTTATCTCTCTACTAGTCAAACTCACGCTCTTAGAACGCTGCAACAACGTTACCCAGTGAACATTTCGAGTCTGAACAGACGCATAGAAGTGTCTCGAGACCTTCTGAAATGATAACAATAACAGTGTGTTTTTCTTTAAAGGTGCAGCCTTTTCTGAGCATTTTTTTAAGACTCATGAAAAAATCATAAAAGACTCATAAAAGACTTATTCTTTTCAGAATTGGAAGGGAAAATTTCCCTTTTTTTCAGATAATTTTTAGAGTCATTGAATACACTTCTTTACGAGTCTTTTATGAACGTTCTCTGATTTATTTAGGATTATTTGAATAGATTTTCCATTTTTTATAGTACATATTTGGAATAGGCTTAAATGTTCAAAATATAAAACATACACACATAGAAATAAAGTGCCAACCGAATTTAAAAGTGTCTTTTAATGGTATCAACTTATAAATTTTGTTAGTGCAACGATATTTACATTGGATTTCTGAATATTTTGGGCGCTGCAACTAAAATTCAGTTAAATTAACCGAACTTTGTTGTGAAAACTAATATTGAGTTGTACCACCGACTGAAATTCGTAATAACCGAATTTGAGCGGTAGTAACAGAATTTCAGTTGGCAAATAACAACATTTTTCTCTGTGTGTAATACATGATATTTTTGCAAAAGTTTTATTTATTTAAATCTAATATAAAATTACAATAACAACAATTAACGAAAATTAAATATATATCGAACAAATATAAATAGGTTGTAAACGTAAACAAACACCTTTTTGCTGCACTTGTTAATGGACTTATTGCTGGCTAAGTTCTTTGGAAGATTTACAATTTTTCAATTCCAAAATTTAATTTTTTATTTTTTTCTTATAATCTGCCGATTAAACACTTCTAGAATATATTCACCGTGTATTGTATTATTTTTTTTTTATTTATTTTTAGCGAAATTTTCTGTAAAATTAAGAAAAAACACATGAAGAAAAAAGTTGAAATGAAAATAAAAAAAGCCAAAGCTCAAAAATCTGAGTGATGAGACTTTTTAAAGTATTCTGAAGAGGCTTTTAAAAAACACATTTCTGATTCTTTTTTGATTCATATTTTAGAACGTTAATATTAAATTTCCATTATAAAAAATTTCGTCCTTTTTTTGATTCATTTTTAAATCTTAAATGAATATTGAAAAGCGAGTCAGAAATAAATGCATTTTCGGAGTATAACTTTTGAAAGGCTCATAAAAAAGACTCAATTATGAAAAATTTGGGACTTAAAATTATTAGCGCTAACAAAAGACATATACTTTGGAGTCTTTTGAGACTCATAATTTATGATTGGCTGGGTAAAATTTAATTATTTTTACATGTTATTGAATTTCTGATTTTAAATTTATACGCAGAAAGAATTTTGTTGGAAGCAAAATAATTAAACGCTTCAAATTTGTTATCCAACCAATTTTTTAGTTTTTCTGAGTGTAATGACATGCAGACAATATTTTCATTGTATACACACAAAAAAAATTAAAATTAATTTTTTATGAAAAAGTTCATATTTTTAAAGCCTCATACTATTTATGATATTTATTTACTGTTTATGAAGTTTTCCTAGTTTCCCTAGCATTTATGAAAAGGTACATAAAATTCCCAGTATTATTGTAATTTATGCAAGTTTTCTTATATATTAGGATTTTGTACATTGGCAAATTTTTTAAGTACTTCTTCATAAATATTAAGTGTTTCTACATATATTTTAAGAACCTTGTCATAATTTACGAGACATAAACTTTCCCAGTATTTTTAATGAACTGTTCATAAATGTTATGAAAAACTTCATAAATTAGTACATTGGCAAATTTTTCATAAAATATTCCAAAATAGTTAGAATTTTTTTTGTGTGTATTATTGAATATTTATTCTACACTCAGGGATGCAAATTCTATTATATTTATGAAACATGCTTCATAACTTCTTTATCAAATCATAGAATAATGACATCAATATTTGTTGTACACTCATAAAAACAAACCTGTAAAAATAGAAAAAAAACTACTAAAATTAGTTCAAAATGTTCTTGCTGAAAAAACTGCTAAGATTAGTAAATTTTTTATTAAATATTAGTAATATAAGAATAACAAAAATAAATCTGTTGAATTTACAAAATAATATGCTAAAATCAGCAAAAACGTTTACTAAATATTAGTCAAAAAAATACTTAAAAAATGTAAAATTGTTAAAGTTTTTTTTTAGATTTCTTTTAATGCGAATAAAAGTATGCTTTTACGAAATCAGCAATTTACAATTTTTAGCAAACATTTTTGTTGATTTTAGCAAAATAAACTGTTATTTATATTCTACTAAATTTGTGGTAAATATAGCAAACACTTCGTTAATATTACAGTTATAGTTTGCTATGTTGAGTCTACAAATATTTAGTAAAAGTTTTTTCTAATTTTACAGATTAAAGTACTATTTTCAATTAACTAAAATTTACATCGAATATAACTAAAAATTTGTAAAGTTAACAGATTTATTTTTAATGAAAATGAAAATTATTCAAGTTCGAGGCCATACTCTATATTTCTTCATTAGGATATTGTCCTAACAAATAATCTATAGAGTTTTTTTGTTTTCAAATTTATTATTTGACCCTTTCAGGAATGTGTTGATAGATCTATTTCGGGAATTTTCTAGGTTCCCATCATCAGAACACGTTTTGAAAGCGGTAACAATCCCATGTCAAACATCAAGCATTCATATGAACTAGTTTACTCACTACATGAGAACTAATATACATATGATTTTGAAGTTAAAGATTATAACCATTGATCAAAAAATAAATTGAAAACTTGTTTGATGTGTAAGATCCACCTCTGGTGGATATTCAATACACGTTTTTTTGTTTCTCTCTTCTTTTTATATTTTGTTTACATTGTAAGCAAAACAGGGGAAGTAAACTTGGCGGTACTCTGCCTTTTTTACAAGTTTGTTATAATTTTTATTAAAAATAAAAATTATGTTTTTTCGACCTTTAATTGTGCAATGAAAATGAAAATTATTCAAGTTCGAGGCCATACTCTATATTTCTTCATTAGGATATTGTCCTAACAAATAATCTATAGAGTTTTTTTGTTTTCAAATTTATTATTTGACCCTTTCAGGAATGTGTTGATAGATCTATTTCGGGAATTTTCTAGGTTCCCATCATCAGAACACGTTTTGAAAGCGGTAACAATCCCATGTCAAACATCAAGCATTCATATGAACTAGTTTACTCACTACATGAGAACTAATATACATATGATTTTGAAGTTAAAGATTATAACCATTGATCAAAAAATAAATTGAAAACTTGTTTGATGTGTAAGATCCACCTCTGGTGGATATTCAATACACGTTTTTTTGTTTCTCTCTTCTTTTTATATTTTGTTTACATTGTAAGCAAAACAGGGGAAGTAAACTTGGCGGTACTCTGCCTTTTTTACAAGTTTGTTATAATTTTTATTAAAAATAAAAATTATGTTTTTTCGACCTTTAATTGTGCAATGAAAATGAAAATTATTCAAGTTCGAGGCCATACTCTATATTTCTTCATTAGGATATTGTCCTAACAAATAATCTATAGAGTTTTTTTGTTTTCAAATTTATTATTTGACCCTTTCAGGAATGTGTTGATAGATCTATTTCGGGAATTTTCTAGGTTCCCATCATCAGAACACGTTTTGAAAGCGGTAACAATCCCATGTCAAACATCAAGCATTCATATGAACTAGTTTACTCACTACATGAGAACTAATATACATATGATTTTGAAGTTAAAGATTATAACCATTGATCAAAAAATAAATTGAAAACTTGTTTGATGTGTAAGATCCACCTCTGGTGGATATTCAATACACGTTTTTTTGTTTCTCTCTTCTTTTTATATTTTGTTTACATTGTAAGCAAAACAGGGGAAGTAAACTTGGCGGTACTCTGCCTTTTTTACAAGTTTGTTATAATTTTTATTAAAAATAAAAATTATGTTTTTTCGACCTTTAATTGTGCAATGAAAATGAAAATTATTCAAGTTCGAGGCCATACTCTATATTTCTTCATTAGGATATTGTCCTAACAAATAATCTATAGAGTTTTTTTGTTTTCAAATTTATTATTTGACCCTTTCAGGAATGTGTTGATAGATCTATTTCGGGAATTTTCTAGGTTCCCATCATCAGAACACGTTTTGAAAGCGGTAACAATCCCATGTCAAACATCAAGCATTCATATGAACTAGTTTACTCACTACATGAGAACTAATATACATATGATTTTGAAGTTAAAGATTATAACCATTGATCAAAAAATAAATTGAAAACTTGTTTGATGTGTAAGATCCACCTCTGGTGGATATTCAATACACGTTTTTTTGTTTCTCTCTTCTTTTTATATTTTGTTTACATTGTAAGCAAAACAGGGGAAGTAAACTTGGCGGTACTCTGCCTTTTTTACAAGTTTGTTATAATTTTTATTAAAAATAAAAATTATGTTTTTTCGACCTTTAATTGTGCAATGAAAATGAAAATTATTCAAGTTCGAGGCCATACTCTATATTTCTTCATTAGGATATTGTCCTAACAAATAATCTATAGAGTTTTTTTGTTTTCAAATTTATTATTTGACCCTTTCAGGAATGTGTTGATAGATCTATTTGCACAATTAAAGGTCGAAAAAACATAATTTTTATTTTTAATAAAAATTATAACAAACTTGATTTATTTTT
This sequence comes from Delia radicum, assembly GCA_021234595.1. Classification (NCBI taxonomy): domain Eukaryota; kingdom Metazoa; phylum Arthropoda; class Insecta; order Diptera; family Anthomyiidae; genus Delia; species Delia radicum. The sequence goes on from CM037855.1 coordinate 94,992,231, forward strand.
ACTGTTTTTATTTTATTAATATTTAGTAAAAAAAATTGTTAAATTTAGCAGGTTTTTTTACAAGAGCATTTTTAACTAATTTTCAGTAGCTTTTTCTGCTATTTTTACAGATTTATTCGTTTGAGTGTATGATAATCTCAAAAACCGAAGTTTTAGTCTACTGTACACTTTGGTATCAAGTTTAATTCCGGAACGCACCACCTTCAGAATATTCTTATGGAACAGTTTTTTAAATATTATTGAAATAATTAAAATGAAAATTTTAGTTCGAGGCCATACTCCACATTTCTTTATTAGGATAATGTCCTAACAAATAATCTATAGAGTTTTTATTGAAATAGTTTTATTGGACGAAAAACATTGAAACTTTCATCATATTTATGAAATTTTTCATAAATGTGATGAAACTTTTCCTTTGAGTGCTCTTTTAATTTTAAAGAATCTACACTCAAAGGAAAAGTTTCATCATATTTATGAAATCCTTCATAAACAGCATGCCTACTTCATTATTCTTTTTTCCAATGACACAATTTTAGAAATATTCTTAAAACTGTTTCATAAAAATACTGTTAAGGTGATGCTTTATAAAATTCCTACCGGACCTGTCTCATTTCTGTTATCGAAGTGTGTTAATACTCAACTAGACTAAAAATTTGTCCGTCTTTTCCGATCTCGTTCGATTTCCGAGATATGGGCCTTTAAAAAAATATTAATGACACTTTTCAATGTAATGATAAATATGTTATGAAGTATGCTTCATATATATTTATGAAAAGTTTCATCATAGTTATGAAAACATAATATATATTAATAGATTTTCGTCCAATGAAATATTTTTTTTTAAATATGTTCCCCTGAGTGTGCATACGCATCTGGCAATATAAAATAATTAAAAATTGTTTGTTATTCTTTCACTTTTCCATCTCCGTTAAGTAGTTTTTTAAACACAAAAATAAAAAAAACGCGAAAATTAAATACAAAATATGTAAAGGATAGTGTATATAAAAGCAGTTTTTTTAATTTAAAATGATTTTTTAAAACAAACATTAGTAGGATTCACGTTTTGTATGAATAAATTTTTAAATTACAAATTTCGATGTTTAAATTGGATTTAAGCTTTAGGTTTAGTTGCTCACTTTCAGGAAAGTATCCCGACCCGAACCCTTAGATTTTAATAAACTTTGAATATGTTTTAGAGAATCAAAAGGAAATAAAACAATTTCGTATTTTTTCAGCTCCCAAATTTCTCATTTTAGCGTTAAAAATAAGGTGAGAAGTGGTTAAGTTTTTGTATGAAAAGGATTAGAAATAAACCTGTAAAAATAGGAGAAACAGCTACTAAAAATTAGTTAAAAACTGCATTGCAGAAAAAACTGCTAAAATTAGTAGATTTTTTTTTCAGGATAAGAACAGCAAACATAAAACTATTGAATTTACAAAATTTTAATTATATTCGAGTCGCATTTTAGTTAATTGAGAACATAAATTTTCTCTGCTAAAATCTGAAAACACTTTTGCAAAAACTGTTAATTTAGAAATGTTGAGGTTAAAGAGAAGAATAAACGGTTTTCTCTAAAAATTATAAACACTATTAATTTTTAAATTGTATTATTATTTGTGTCTTATAATTGTCAGATTGTCTCTATACGATAATTTTTTTAACAATCTGCGGCTGTAAGAATCAAACCTTCGCTCATCTTACATTACAAACGTAACAATACCAAATCATAATCGTTAAGCGATCACACCCAAGTATGGCCTCGAATCTAATGCAGCTAAATTGCAGTTTTCTTTCCTATTAGCTTTTTCTGTTATTGTATATTATAATCAGAAGTGACAACACTAATATCACAAATATTCTATTTTTAGATTTTTGTTTATTTTTCTAATCTTCTCCGTCTCTATTTCACAATGTTACCAGATTGACGTATGGTTTTTACGTTCAGCCAACCAACCAACGTTCAGGGTTGACAACTTATGCGTTTTAAGTTAAGACATCGCCACAGGGCAAATTTAATAAAATATTTTAGTACAGCGTTGTAATAACAAAATGTTTCCTATATTTAAATTAAAATTTTTTGAATGCAAAATTTTGTTAGCATCAACAGAAATATTAGCTAAACAATTGTTGGCTGCTGATTTCAGAAGAGCAGATTTGTATTCGCAAAAGAATAAAATAAAAATACAAAAACTTAAAAAAATATGTTTATTGCTGGTTTCAGCAGATATGATAATATGTTACTAAAATTATATTATATATTTAGCTTAAATATAACCAACAAGGAAACTACACATTGGTGATTCCGAAGATTGAATGAAACTTGTTTAGGGGTTAGAAAGTGGTATCAAAAATTAGCCAATTTGACGTTTTTTAAAAATATATCAAATGAAAGGAATTTAAAGAAGCATCCACTGGTATACAAAACATGTCCCTGCATGTCTAAAAATATTGGGCATTCAAAACACAATTTTTTTGGGAAGTTGTTGTTGGTTTGATTTATGAAATCTACGCGCCGCCACGGCTGGCGCGTAGAAGGCGCAATCCTGAACACCAATTTTCAACAACTTTTCGCAGTATTTGCGGCCGTATTTCGCTGATAACTCTTTGAATGTTGATTTTCAGATGTTCAATTGTTTGTGGTTTATCGCCGTAGAAAATAATCCAATGGGGTTAAATCACACGATATTTTTGGCCGATCTATTGTTCTTCGAGTTAGCCGCTCTGATGGACGATTATGTACGCCATAAAATGGGAGAAGTGCACGATGAGTTTGCGAATAGAACAATTATTTTGATTAAAAATTTCAACAATTTGCACGCGGTGCTCTGGTATAAGTGCTCTGAAATTTCAAAGCAAACTAAAGAAAAAGCAACTATCAGATGTTAAATGGATGGTCAAATAAAGCAGTGATGCCAACTCAAAGTTGTGACACTCTTAAAAAAAAAACACGCTTAATTTAGCAAAAACAAAAAAAAACTGTTAATTTTAGCAGTTTTTGTGCAACCTCATTTTTAACTTATTTTTAGTAGCTTTTTCTGCTATTTTTACACGTTTATTTCTATGAGTGTAATAACGCTTGTTTTGTGTTATCGAGGGGTGTCTTGGGCTTTTTCAAATTTGCGAAATCGTTTTCGCGAAGTGCTTTTGTAACACATATTTGAAATATATAAAATAAGTGGCAACCCTGTGCCCACAGCATAGGCAATATGGGTATGCAAAATTTTGCCTTCTCGAGTACTGAAATCTGCGCACAAAAAAAAAAAACGATTTCATAAATTTAAAGATGTTTTCATTCGCAATTGTCGTAATATTTAACACCATTTTTTTAACCCTCAACGTGTGATTGCGCACCTAAAAAAGGACGTATTTTCTTCCTCAGTAACATATCCAAAACATCTCCCCGTTAAATTCTACAGTTGCTTGTATAAAGAGGTGGCCAAACTCGTACTAGTTGCGCAGTTCAAATAACTGGTTCTGTACTAGTAATTTTTGCTACTTGATATACTTTTGTTAAAAAAAAATTACCTACTGAATACCACTAATATTATGTATTTGTTATTTGGTCATTCTTAATAAAAGCTTCATTCAGTGTTGTTTTATTCGAAATGTGGTTAAAATACTACAATGGAAATGTTTGTTTTAATCCTGTTGAGCATTTTGTATCCTGTTTATTTATAATTATATTAAAAATATTTAATGGAAGTGATGACCTACATTGCTATTTGTTTAATAATGGAAATTTTACCATAATAAAACATTAAATGTATTAACAATTTAAGAATCACTTTAAGATGAACTAAAGGATTTAAAATTACCAAATTTTTAAGCAGGATCTACATAACTTATTAAAAAATAGATACAAGTTGCTATTGTGTTGTGTTTTTCATTTGAGTGTTATTTTTAGCTTAAGTTAGTTTTTGTAAAATTTATATCTATAACTTTTTAACAGTCCCAGTCAGAAACTGCCAGTGGTACAAAAAATCATGCACTGGCATAGTACTCTCTAACTGAGTAATTATAACTAAAATACTGAGAGAATTATCCTTCATAATATTAATGAAACAATTTCATAGAATTATTTTCGTAGATTCAATGAAGAATTTTATTTTTTTTTCATAAAACTTTTTTCATAAAATTTCATAGTTTCATAAGAAAAACATGCGATTTCATAAATTATCTTTTCATAAATTTAATGAAAATGTTGTTTAGAGCTATGAAATTCTTTGTTTTTTTTTAATTTTCATACATTTCAAACTTTAATTTAAAGATTTAATTCTCAAGTGTTCAACATATTTTATAAAATGCTTTATTATTTCAATGTAGTCTTTTATTATTTTGGACTTCTATGAAATTATTTAAAAAATCATATGAAGCGGTTTATTGGCTTAGTTCTAATGCATTTTCAACACATTCATGAAGAGTTTTGTTTATTCAAAAAACTTCTTAATATTAAACAATTTTATGAAACTGTTTCACAAATTTTATAAACGCAATGATTCAGCAATTTTATGAAGATTTTTCATTAATTCTACAAACATTTCAAAAACTTTTACTTTAATGAAACCTGTTTCATAGATTCTATGAAGAGTTCCAATGGACGAGTCCCAGTGACAATTTTCATTAAACTTATGAAGAAGGTCATTACTAAAGTGAAGATAATTCTCTCAATGCTGAAATTAATGTAAAACAAATACTTGCAAAACGGGTTCTGAAAACGCTGGCAAAGCGTCTTAAACAAGTGTTCTGCCTGTAGTTTATTTACAATTCCGCGGTTATGCAGTGGATATACCAGTGCCTGATTTTTTGTACCACTGTCATTTTCTGACTGGGTGGTAGCATTAACCGAATTTACACTTTTAAATACGGTTGGCAATTTAATTTTCTGTGCGCGTGAAACTTTTTCTAATGAAACGTTTTCATTACGATTATAAAATGTTTAATAAATAATATTAATTTTTTACATAGAATTTTATGAAAAACTGCATTAAACTAATGAAAGGTTTGAATTCTAGTAACAGTTTAAAGATCTAGTGTAAAACTTAATTGTTATCATGCAGATAATTCTCTCAGTGTAGCTTATTTTTACTGATGTTCTAAGTACTGGATATAATATTTCTTAATTATGATGTGAGCAAGATTATTCAAGTTCAAGAGCATTTGTTTTTTGTTAAACAAAAAAATCGTTTTGTTTTCTACTTCTCATCAACTAAATAAAAGAATACGGGTAAAGCGCTGATCTTTTGCTTTCAAAAATTTTAATTTGGGTAAATCTTCTAACCTTTCCACAAAGGTCCACTGAAGATTTTCGGTAACGCGAAATGTAACATACAAGAAACTGTCAGTAGATAAATTCTGGAATTAAATTAGCGGATGAAGATATTTTTAATTAATAAATAAACATTGCACGGTTTTTTATTCAACAAAAAACAAATGATCTTGAATAATCTTGCTCACATCATAGTTTACGATAAAAGATGGAAAAATAATCTTTTGGCTTTAATTTTTTAAAATTTAAAAGTAAAATCTTTGATGTTTCTTAATTTTTATTGTTTGTTATTCTTACCCTGCGGGAAATGGACCAGTCACTGGTATGGTCATGTGACTAGAACTTTGTGTGTATGAACCTGTCTTAGTTTCGGTTCTGTTATATGAAAGTGACCGGTACTTTTAACATGGGCTTGTCATAGGAGGTGACAATTGCCACCTGTGGAGCACTGTGTGACGTGGCGAATAACTTGACCAAGTTAACCTATCACCGTACCGACGGAAATGAATATGCTACGGGACAAGTTAGATGCAGGTAGTGTCAAAGTATGGCCATTTAAGGATTTATGTGATATGCAACAGAACTAGTGGGAATCAAATTATCACGTGACTGGTGTAGATGTACGTATCTCTGAACTGGAGAACAATTTTTGAAGGAAAACTGGTCACATATTAAGCGCAATGTGTTCTGTAATAGGTGTAGTTTGACTGTAATAGTTTTGAGACGTACCACTGCACTGGTCTAAGGGGTACATGTCGCCGGGCATGCGACAAGTAATTAACAAGTAACCTGCCTTTTTTAATTCAGCGTATGTCATATTATGCACGAGTTGCTAAATAGCCCGTCCGAAACCAAAGGCACAACAAAAATCAATTTTATAATTAGCTTATTTTGTCTATACCCAACAAAAAACTAAGTTTAAGATCGCGACGTTTGGCGAGAAATCGTCATATCTGGCAGCCCTGGTCGCAGTTCCGTGTTCAGTTCTTTTAAACCAGTGGAGTGTTACGTCTTCATTTCTACTGTCACATAGTCGGTACAGATAAAATTCCTTCAGTGTTATGTCTGCTGTGTAGCAGTCAGGAGAATGAATCCTTTGGCCAAGTTTTCATCCACTGCTAACGGTTTTGAAGCAGTTCAATGACCAGTAATAACTTCAACTGCAATGGCCCTAGTTGCTTCAGTACACTTTGATGTTATGTTACTTTTTCTCCAGTTACAGATATATCTGATAGCAACCAGTGAAAAATAACTATAATCACGTGATTGGTCATTACACCAAAATTAACACTTTTTGGTGCACCACAATTTTGGTTTCACCAGTTTCGTGACGTGCGCCCAAATCATATATCACAGATTTGTCACTTTGGATCAATCGACCCTTCGTTTCCCGCAGGGTAATTAGGTGTATGGTGGTGTATTTATAGGATATATCTATAATCACAGCAAAAATATCCCAGCAAAACCGCACATTACCAAATCATGGGTAAAGTAATGTATCGCCATAGGGCTTTACGCATTACATTACACCTTACTTCACTGATGAGTTTTACAGGCGATGAGCCTAAAAGTAATGGGTGGACTCATTACCTTCTTGGGGTAAAGTAACTGGTTACTTATATGGTTACATGGTGGGAAAAAGTAATGTGTCTATAAATAGATTTTCATTAAAAAAAATGCATACAAATTTTTTTTACAGAATTTTTTTTTTTTAATTGAATAAATAACTTTTTTTTTATTAAATAAATTACGTGGTCATGCTGGGATTCGAACCTGGGGTCTCTGGTATTTAGCAATTAGTTAGGCGAGAACTCTACCAACTGAGCTATCGATACATATAATATTTTATTGCTTAAAATGTAAATGAGTTGTTGTGCTTCGTGGTTTCGTTCGTGATATCAAAAATTTACACCCCTCCCTCATGCCTACAAAAAATTACAAAGTAATGTGTCTATAAATAGATTTTCAAAAAAATATATTAATAATTACTTTACGTTTATAATTCATGCATTATGTAATTGATGATCGGTAAGTCATTATTTTATGTTTTGAAGTAATGTAAAATGTAATGAGGTATCATTACAAGGTAGTCCATGAATGTTCAATTATCGGTAACTCATTACTTCTTGTTGGAAAATAATGATACATGTAAGGAGAACACATTACAAGGTAATGCATTACTTTATCGCACCCATTAAAAAAGTTTTGCTGGGATGCTAATTGAATATGCTACACACAGAGAACAGATTCGTTGTGAGAACCGAATTTGTTCCAATATTTTCTTAAATTTTTGTATATAAAAACAAACAATTAGTACATTATAAATAAGGTTAAAAAATTCCAAAAAAAGATTTCGAAAGGATAAATTACCGTCATAAATTTAACGTTTCATTTTTAAATCTTCAAATTTTTGAAAACTGCACGCTTTCTCATATTTTCCACTGAAATATTTTTTCTTCTGAGATTCCATGAGTATATTAATGAAATCTTCATGGAATCCTCGAAATATGTTCCTTTTTATGAATTTAGATTGCACATGCAGCGATGTTTAGAATACTAAATAAAGAAGACAAATAATTTTGTTAGAAAATTGAAATCATATTTATTTTCATAATTGTAAAAACCTGAACAACCCCTTTCTTCCAAGCTCATGTTTTTCAGATTTTTTTTCTTCTTGTTTAAGATTGTTGTATTTCTTTTTATTTTAAATATTTTTTAATGATATTTTATTAATATTTATGAAAATGAAAAGTAAAAGATTATCACCATTGATCGAAAAATAAATTGAAAACTTGTTTGCTATGTGTAAGGCCCACCTTTGGTGGAAATTCAATACACGTTTTTTGTGTTTTTTTTTTTGTTTTGAAGGAAAAAGATCAACAAAAAACGTGTATTGAATATCCACCAAAGGTGGGCCTTACACATAATAAACAATTTATTTTTTGATCAATGGTGGTAATCTTTTACTTCGAGCTCATATATATATTAGTTCTCATGTAGTTAGTACACTAGTTTATATGAATGTTTGATGTTTGGCATGGGACTGTTACCTCTTTCAAAACGAGTTCTGATGATGGGAACCTAGAAAATTCCCGAAATAGATCAATCAACGCATTCCTCAAAGGGTCAAATAATAACTTTGAAAACAAAAAAACTCTATAGATTATTTGTTAAGACAATATCCTAATAAAGAAATATAGAGTATGGCCTCGAACTTGAATAATTTTCTACAGTTATATTGGTTTTTTGATTTTATATACATCGAGATTATTTTTATGTTATTTTTAATTTATAACGAGCTTTCAACCTCCGTATATTTACAAAAATAATGCAAATCAAACATATTAGCTAGGTTGAAACTAGTATTTCGATCTGGCTAAAGATCTCATCAGAACCCGAAGTTTTAGAAAAGCTAGAGCCTCCATAATAGGCAGAACTTTAACAAAACGCCTATTAATCATAAATTTTGCTCCATTCTTGTCTTCTTAGTAATCAAGCAAGTGGTTTGGTCTTTTCATAACAAGCATCATGGCGTTACTAAATTTTCATTTTCATTGCACAATTAAAGGTCGAAAAAACATAATTTTTATTTTTAATAAAAATTATATCATCCTCATTAATATTTATATTTAGTATTGAAATTCAATTGATACTGCACATTGTTAGCTTCCATTACTAATTGTTATATTTTGATACGGTTGGGTTTACCGCTCAATACCACAATTATTATTTTAATTCATTATTGGTTGGTTTTACCAATTATTGAAGAATTGCAGAAAAAAAATGTTTGTATTACAAAATCATTGATTGTAAGAATTCTTAAACTGTTTGAATTGACCTTCGGCTTACCAATACCCAACCGGGTGACCATTTCAGTTTTATTCCTTTAATATCTTGCCCAGCAGAAACATGGTAAGGACTACTTAGTATTTTAAACATTACTTCGTATGCGCCCCGGCAGGCTAGTTGCTAGCATGCTAGCTTATCACTGCAACGGTCGTGGGTTCGATTCCCACCGGAGGCATTTGTCTGCTTTCGCTACAACGAGCCGAAAATCATAGTAGCTAGTGCTCGGTTAGAGCAATATAATATAATTTGTAATTATATGATCATTAATAATAATAAATAATAAAAAAAAAGAATACATTACTTTGTAATGAGTACTTATTACCTTCTGTATTACTTTAAACATTAAAAATATGGGTTACTAATAAAAACTTATAATGTATTACTCTCAGACAAATAATAATTGGTGAACAATTATATATTATTCATCTTATTACTTCCATACAAAATATAATTATACAACATTTTTCTAAAAATTAATTTTTAGACTCATTATAGTTCATATTTTTGTAAGCTATAGGCTAAGGTGTTAGTTGAAAATTTCATTTATGTTTTAAACTATCAAATATTATATTACGCCTCGTTGGCTTAGGGTATAGAGCAGTCGCCTGTTACCCTGACAACCCGGCATCGATTCTCGGCTCTACCATGTTTAAAAAAAAATTAATGCTATATTTTATTTTTTTATATTTTTTAAATTTGTGTTTTTGGGTTTTTAAATCTATTTTTAGACCCATTATTTCTTTCCTTCTGGCAATGGTTACTTTGGGACATTTCATATAAAAAATTTAGAGTTATAATATAAAGGGTAATATGCCAAACCTTCGTGTTTAGATTACTAGTCATTACTGGGAAAGGTTGATTTTTGCTGGGTGGTTAATTTGGCTCCGATACACAGTGGGATATCTTACAAAATTTTTGGAAATAATTCGGCCTTTTCTTACTTAATTGTCCGATTACAATCAAATTTAGAACAGGCATAATTTACATAATATTGCGCTTAAGTTTTGATTTTAGACCTTCCAAACACAACGAGAGCGGCAATATGACCACCAAACTAGGGAATATTTTCATATATACAATTTTGAGTGCTTGCCATTTTTTTTGTTCTAATCCAATTTTCAAATAGTTTACATATTTGTAATCTGCTAGTAGAGACTAACAAAAAACATGCTTACATTTGTGTTTTATCTGTAATAGTTAAATTATTCTTGATTTGTACATATTTTTGCCGGCATCCGCTTCTAAAGTTGCTAAATTTTTAAGGCAAATATTAACTTTAACCCACTGTTAAAAATTGTGCACGCCTCCATTTCGGTAGCACGCCTCCATTTAGGTAACTATAACATATACCTAATTTATTGGATAAGTCTTTTCCAATGCCCGCTTTAAATGTAGACATGGCAGCAAAAAATGTAAATTTGTTAAATAAGTTTTGGGATTTTAGCACATTTAATTACTATAAAAAAATATAATTTTAGGATTTTTTTTTTTTGAATTGTGGGATGGCTGACAGCAAATCATAAATTCGGATATAAATTTAACATTGTTGACTTAAAAGAGTTTTTAAGTCCAAAAAATCATTGAATTATGTCGATTAATAAATACTTTATTGAAGAGTAAAAATTTTCATTTTAACAAATCCCAAAATTTTCTAAATTTGACTCATTTCGAAATTTCGCAATCTACACGTAATTTCCTTTCCAACGATACCACACACTTGTTTGATGTGTTAATAACTCCTTAACAGGAATTCTTCAAAAGTTTTCCCTTAAGCATATATTTCTTATTACAAGTCTTTGTTTGCACATCTTGCACCATTGAAATTAATACAAACACTCATAATAAGAAATATAAAAGAAATTTGCCCCGAGTTCGATAAAATTTTGAAATTTCTCATATGGGAATATCTCGGAAACTATTATACATTACATACACTTTTGAGCATGTTTTTTTATAATTCTCTTCTAGCAGTTTACAAATATGTTAATTTTTTGAAAATCGGATTAGATTTTATGTGCAAAAAGTTAACTATTTTGGCAAAAAATAAAATCAAAACTTAAGCTCGATATTACGTCACTTTTGCCTGTGGCTAATTTCATTACAATCGGACTATTAAGTAAAAAATGGTCGAATTATTTTTAACAATTTTGTGATATATCCCACTGTGCGATATAGAGAAAATTTTGACTAACTTAACAAATTGTTGAGTTCTTTGGAACTTTGCAAAAACATGCTAACATTTTCATTTAACATTTGTATGCATAGAATGCTGGGTAACCCCGGTGGCTATTGGTAAACGATGCACATGAAAATCTTTGGTAAAGCGAAAGTTAAGAAAATTTATTAGTCGGTATAAAATTTCTTGTTCAGCAAATTATTATTTATATTTTTAACCGATTTCCAACTAATTTATTTTCTGTGTGCAGTTGACCCCGAAAGAAATACAAATAATTTGAATTAAAGCCAAAAATGACAACGCATTGTTAGACGTCTTTAACATATTTGTCATTTTAAAACAATTTATAATTAAGAAAAAAAAACTGAATTGAAGAATAAAAAAAATCTAATTAGCCACAAAAAAGGCCAAGCGATTTGATTGAATTTACAATGAACTTGAATTTGAAAATATTTGTGAGTATACAAATTTACATACATATGTATGTAACATTGAATTTATATATAAGGAATTCCACATCAAGTGGTTTTATCACAGATAAATATAAATGCCTCCCATTAGCTATTTCAAATTAATACTTAAGGTTAATTCACATTGCTGGAATTATCCAGATTACAAAGAATCACAAATCCTTTCATTTGATTCCCTATTTGTATACAATTTATTATCTAACAATGAAGGGTCGCTAGTGGATACCCAAAAATAACCCAATTTCCTATAATTTTCGTTTTTTCCAAGCTTTTTCAAAGAAGAAATATACAAATTTGGTATCAAATGAAAGATATTTGGATGACCTTTTCATTAGCAGACAAAAAATATTGACAAGTTTTAAAACAAAGAAGTTAAGAACAACTTTGAAACTTATTTTTACCGCCTAAATATGCTATTGGGCAGGTACACTCATAACAATCCATATTAAAAATACGAAAAAAATGTTATTGCCACAGGCATGTGTGGCAATAACGCGGCGAATGTTATCCTCCAAGTGGTCAATCGTTTCGGGCTTATCGGCGTAGACTAACGACTTCACATATCCCCACAGAAAATAGTCGAGCGGCGTTAAACTGCACGATCTTGGAGGCCAATTCAATTGTCCGAAACGTGAAACTATGCGGTTATCAAACGTTTCCTTTAATAAATCAATTGTTGTGAGAGCTGTGTGATATATTGCGCCGTCTTGTTGAAACCACAGCTAATGCACATCATGGTTGTGTAATTGATGAACGAAAAAGTCAGTAATCATGGCTCTATAGCGGTCACCATTGACTGTACGGACCAATGATTCCACCAGCCCATAAAGCGCACAAAACAGCCAGTTTTTCTGGATGTAACTGTGTCTCAACATACATCCCTCCAAAAACTGCAGTTTTGTTTATTGACGTATTTTTTTAACCAAAAGTGAGCTTCATCGCTAAACAAAATTCGCTTATGAAAATAGGGATCAATGGCAATATTGTTTTGGTTCCACCGAATTTACGCCCTGCGAGATGATCGTGTGGCTTCAATTGTTGAACGAGTTGGATTTTGTAAGCATGCAAACAAAGATCTTTCCACAAAATCTTCCATAAAGTGGATGGACACATATCCAATTCCTGTGCACGATGGCGGATAGACTGATTGGGGTCTTCCTCTACGCTACGCTCTACAACAGCAATGACTTCTTCCGTACGCACTGCACGACGTCTCTGTGGATGCATATTATCATTTAAAGTAAACGTGGTGCGAAAACGTTACATAGTTAATCGAATTAATTGCTCTGACGGACGATTATGTCCGTAAAATGGTCGAACAGAACCATGATTTTAAAAATAAATTTTGCACAATTTGGAAGCGTTGGCGGCCGTCTATTTATGTTGAAATGCCAAACCAAACTAAACATAAATCACTTGACAGCTGACAAAATGGCCACCAGTGAAAAAAGTGTTGCCAACTTAAAGTTCTATACCTGTATAAAAAACACCCTTTATTAACTTTTCGGCTGCTTTTAAATACATCCCTTCGTCCATGCTCACTACCACTTCCACTCTTTCTTTCAATTGACAAGCGTCCATTAACGTTTTTAGTAACTTTTCTTACTGTGGAATATGGTAATTAATCATTTTTTGATATCAAACTGATGTAAGCACTTTTATTATTATATGTTTTCTTATATGTTTTCTTCGATTAAGCTCTGAAGCCATTTTTTTTTTACAAAACTATATTAAATTTCAAAAATCTTTTTTATTGAAATAAAATAAAATAATAGCCTACTTAAATCATAAACTTTATTTTGATTAGTCAAGTACACACAGAGAAAAATTTAGCTATTTGCCAACTGAATTTTGGTTACTACGACTCAAATTCGGTTATTACGAATTTCAGTCGGTTGGTACAACTGATCATTAGTTTCCACATCAAATTTCTGTTAATTCAACTGAATTTTAGTTGCAGCACCCAAAATATTCAGTCATATAATGATAATATCGTCGTTATAACTGAATTTATAAGCGATTACTATTAAAATACACTTTTTAATTCGGTTGACAATTAATTTCTCTGTGTGTAGTTTTGATGCAAACAGGGATAAAATATGGTTCGATTTTGGTTATTTCAGCGTTTATAGCCCACATTAGGGTACATTCCTTTACTAATTAACTTTAATAATGTTTAGTTTCTATCTAATATTTTATTTTTTTTATTTTATTTCAGAACAACCAGTTAACAGAGGTCTTTTAAGTAAAAAAGACACCCTTTAGGGGGTTGTCTGTAACATCCGAACATCTTTTTTACTAAAAGCTTCTTTAAACAAACACGGTAAGTAAGAGACAATAAATTTAATGATACAAAATAATACTTTAATATTACAAAAACAACTTTTTGTTGTTCTTAATTAGACAAGAACCGAATTTGTACCCATAAAAACAAAAATTGTGTGTTTATTTTTGGATTGCAACACGAGGCTATTTGGAAGATTTTGGTTCTGGCATACAGTCCGTATATACTACAGCAACGGATGCTGCTGCTACTGCTGCTGATTGCAATTCTCTATTTTTAAACATTTCCACTAAATAAACACAAATTTTTTTTTTTCTTATTCGTTGTTTTAAAATTATTTACACACGTTCATGTTTATTCCTTGGTACATTCTGTGGGCCGCATGCAGTGCTTGATTATAATTTGTTGGTTGGTTGCTTGATTACACTAAGTAACAAAAGGAGGGTCATGATCTTGGGTTGGATGATTCCGAACCATTCTATTAGGTTAGTATAGTTAAGACCCTAAAGCGTTTGGATCTGTGTGGATACAGTCACATTTTTTGGCCGTTTAAAGTTTTAATTTTTTTTCGCCAATACTGCATTGAATAAGACTCCAAGAATAGTATAATCGTTCTTTTGAACTAAGTTCGGATGTTCCCAACAGAATTTTAAGCCTCATTTTCACAAAGACCCGTTGTCTTCTAGCTGGGGCTTTAACTGACACATTTGTAGTTGGTTCCCATATACATTTTTAATTTAACTGTTTGTTAAATTTTAACTGGCCATTTAGTAATCAAGCCTAAAGGTAGAACTAGTCTTGCCGTTCCGTTCCGTGATGAATCAGCTGATTTGTTTTTGATGTATGAAAACGAATGTGCGTGGTTAGTTTGTCTGTAACGTAACGTTCCGTGCCGGTCGAACCTGTAGAAAACAGAATATCTGTACTCCGTTAAGTGACAGCTAAAAACAGCTTATTGCTCTCACATAAACAAAATCAGCTTAGGGATGATAAAGTTGGTACTATAGTACTTTGTATGGTACTATTTTAACCTTGAAAGTACTATGGTACTCCTTTGATCCATTTAGTACTATTTAAAAATTTTTTTATATTATTATTTTTAGTCCCATTAAAAAAACTTATGAATAATTTAATCCTTAATTCGATTTAGAAATCTTTTAATGAATATATTATTATTAATAATATATTCATTAATATTTATTAATATATGTATTAAAAATATATTAAAAACTTGAGGAATTTAAGAAAAAATCTATAAATTTTTATAATTTTTGTAACCAACATTGTTTAACTTTTTGTTATTGTAAACAAATAAATTTTTATTTACGTTTTTGTTTGGTAATTTGTAATACATTTTTTTTGTACTATTGGGGTCGAAAAAGTACTATATTCTATGATGGTTGGTACATTTTGAAATTCCCATTTATCGTCCCTGACTCAGCTTGCTACGGAATAGACTAACCACACAAAATAGCCATCCGTAACGGCACGTAACAGAATCGTCACGGAACGGAACAACTAATGGAGCCTTAAGAGGAATTTTTTCTTAGAACCTTTTTATCAAATGTCTGGAATTTTCATGTGCCATTTAAGTTCCTTTTCCAATAAATACGATAACAGTATACTAAAACGTGCGTTTAAGGGGATAACATGTTCTGTGAATATGTTAATGGGATAAAAACGTCATACCGTCACGTTAAATCGCTAGTATTTTGATTTATCAGGTACAGCCCAGTCCACTAACAATGTTAGGTTAATTTTTTAAAATGTTTGTTTTGAAACCTTATATAATATTTTAATGTTTTTTTTTATTTAATGTTTTATCTCGTATATTTCCTGGTAATTTTTTTATATATTTTTTTAAGTTCGCAAAAGTTGAAAATAAAGAATTTCAAGGATTATCATGTTCCGTTTTTTATTGTTTTTAATTTACAGACTTATTTTTGTATAGTTTTCGGAACAAAGTACACTCAGTGAACTTCTGCATTAAATTGCAGTTGTTTGGTTTGTAATACAGTTTCTTTATTTTTAATGTAAATGTCAGTCATTTGTAGAACAAATTAAATTTTTTACTAACCTTGTAGTTCATTTAAAAAGAAAAACCACATCAAATGACTGTTTTTACATTCATTTTTAACAGTAGTTTTTTGTTATTTAAATAAATAAATGTTTGTTTCTTTTCTACTAACATATGTAGTTAAATTTTACTACAATTGTTAGTAATTTTTTTCATTTGTTGTTGACTACATTTGCTGTCGTCTCTACCTTACGATTCACCTTTTCAGTGATTTAATATGACCGGATGACGTTTTCGTCTGCGACACCGCTTAGTAAAATTTGCTGCAGAATATTTTTTTTTTTTTGGTATTTCTTGAAAAAAGGACTAAAATTATCCATGAAAATTGCAGATAAAGGGTTAAAATATTGTACGAAAAAATGCCTCTTAAAATTCTGTTGGTGACATCTGAACTCACAATTCAAAAGAACTATTACACTACTTTGTGAATCTTATTCAATACAGTGTTGCCAAAAAAATTAAAACTTTAACCCTCAAACCGGCCTAAGCTTTTTTGCAACGACATTTTTGCCACTTGTTAAGCACATAAAATAAACTATATTTTCTTCTACCAACATTTTTTTCGTTGTCTATTTTAGGCGATATGGGTCAAAATAATTTTATAGCGAATTTTAAAACCTAATCCATAAATAAGTCTGGCCACAAAATATTCCTCTTCCAAATTTATAACCAAAGTCCAAAAATTATTTAAGAAGATATGGCGATTTTCACTTTTCGAAAATCACGAAATTGAGCGAAAACGCACATAAACTTTAACTTATATTGATTTAACTTAAAGGCTTTACTAAGCCGGGTTAAAATAGCTATATCTAGACATATGTTTAAGTCATATATGACTTTGAATGAAGTCACATTACGGCTAATATTATTATATACAAAAACATCCTATTATTTTTATTAAGAGAATTTTTTATATGGTACTTACTTCATATGATACTACAAAAGCCATATAATAATAATCTAAATATATGTAGTGATCAATATGATTATATATGGCCCGATGCTAAGTTTTATTAAACTATATGTGACGATATACTGAAAATATTTTCCTTTTAATTTTATTGAATATAATCCCATACATATTTTGCTAAAGTTCAATATCAAATTAAGTTATCTGCAAGTTATGGCATATAACCATAATAATTTTATAACGAAATCATTTGCAAGTGATGTATTTTATATAATTTCAAATAAAAAATTGTCTACATTTTATAAGACAATACCACTTAAATATATATTTTTAAAACACTAAATTTGTTCTGGGCAATTTTTAATAATTTCGTTGCTTTATTTAAGAAAATGTTGTTAAAATTGTTGATTTCTAGAAATTTTAGTTTTAAACTTAAATAATTTTAAGCATAACTACAAGTTACAAAAAGCATATCCACTATTGGCTAAATATTTATAAAATCAGATATACTTATATCTAATTAGATATAAATTAACTTCCCGGATATGGAGAAATCTCGGACAAAATTGTATAAAATTATATCTAATTTGATATAATTAAATACGTGTACCTATTTTTCGGATTAATTTATATGTGCTTATATATGGGAACTTATCAAATTAGATATAAATTTATTAGACGCCATATTAAAATTTTTAGCCGGCAATACTACTTAATATAATCTTTCTGTAAAATTTAATTAAAATTCGTCTATACGTTTTCAAGTTAAGACGATGTCCGTTACAGATATCCTTTTGGAATCCTGTATGTACTTGGACCAAAATTACAGCCTTTTTTTGAGTTTAAGCTTTAATATTAATTTGTGTTTCGTGTTAACAGTTTTTAGTCAACATAAATATGTTTTTGAGATTTTTGAAAAATATGTCCATTTCAAAATATTTATTTTGTGAAATTTTAAGAAATTCTTCACAAAATATGTTGTAAATTTGGTTTTCTATCGAAATAGCTTAAATTCTTATTATAAAACACTCATTTGGCGCACTTATGGCCAATTTAAAATATCCCCCGCCTGGAGGCCGTCTTACCGGTTAAAGTGTTAAACCTCTATAGAATTTAACTGCGCCCTCACAGGACCAAACGTTTTTGGGATTTTACTATACTAACCTAATACATTCATCTGTCATAGGAATTATTCACCCCCAAAAATGTGTTATACAGTGTTATTTGCCTGGCTAGCTGGTCAACTCATTGACTGACTGTTTGGTTGGTTGGTCTGTTGGTTAGTCGTCCAAACTTTTTTGCTTGATAAAATCAGTGTAGAGTTGTGAAGTGAGAAAATAAACCAGCCGTATATTGCATATACATCTATAAATATCACAAACACTAAAGACTGAAAATACATTTTGTACTAAATGAGATCGTTCATATAAATATACCTAGAGAACATTATAAGATATTACAGATTTCCTACGTTAATATTGGATGTATATTAATATGTCCATTAAAAAACGCTTTGTCGATTTTTATTCACTACACCCGCCGGTTTTATTGCAAATGGTACCAAATGGAAGAAAATCGATTTTTTTTTTGGAAAATGTTAAATTTCCCATTTTTAAAAAGTAAAATACACTTTTTTATTAAAATTTTTTAAAAATCGATATAAAAAAATAAAAAAATAATAAATAATTTTTTCCTTTAATAATATACTCAAAATCATTCACATATACACGCCGAAAAAAGTTAGGTTAATATTAGGTGCATTCGTTTACACCAAAATTTGCACAAATTTGTACAAATTTGTACTGGATTTTACTGAAATGCTTTCGCGTACACATAAATTTGCAAAAAAGAGCATCTACTAAGAGAGTAAAGTGACAGTTGTCAGCAAAAAGCCTGCAAAATTTTTACTGAACAAATTTTTGCCAGTAAAATCCAATAGAAAACAAAAACATATGATTAAATTAAGTAAACAAACAAAAATAAGCAAGCAAAAAGCATACATTTAGTAATAAAAACATTTAAAAGAACAAAAGCTGAATTAAAATTGCGGCAAAAACTAAAAATAATTATTTTCAGCCTGAAACAAATTAAAGTAGTCAGTTACAATTATTATAGTTACAATTTATCAGTTTTCTAATACCTATGTTAATTGTTTTTATTTATATTAATATATTAGAGATGTAAAGCTAATGAATATATGAATACTTCTTACTGCATATTATTCAGGGTACCGAATAACAAAAATCAAGTATTCATGTATTTTCGTATGTTATTTAACTAGAAACAAAATTAAAAGTAATGTACAAACTAAACAAGTCTAAAAGCTTCCACAAAAGTTCATTTAATAAATACAATTGCTACGAATTTATAATTTTTAAAATGCAATGCATCAATTACCAAAAACAATATATACTGGGTAGTCTAAATAACACATATTTTACAACACAAAGCTTTTTAGCACTCATATGTATGAATTAACCTTCAAGTTTTTGCAATTTTTCCGTTCGTTACTTTTTTGTGCAAGAGCCAGTTTTGAGAGTAAAATTTTCATATTGCCCAAAATTTACTACTGGATTTTACTGGGAAAGTAAACAAACGCACCTATTATCGGAATGCTTAGTCATTATACAACTACATAAGTTTCAAGTTAGTTTTACAAATTTCTTGTAAAATAAATGCATTTTTTTTTTTAATTTTTTACTAGGCTTGTATATATTTTACAAAAACTTGTAAATATTTTACTAGAACTTTGTAAAACTAACATGAAACTTATGCATTTAGTTGTAAAATTACTAAGCACTACGATAATATTCCCCCACGGCCCGGGATAACGTTTTCCAAAAAAAATCTATTTCTTCTATTTGGAACCATTTTTAATAAAACTGGCGGGTCTAATGACAAATTGGGTTAAAGGACACCCTAATATATATGTTGTACATTTATCTCATGAAAATATACAAATTACACTGGATAATATTTAAATAAGGAAAGTATTTATACAGGTTTTTATATATAAAATGTTTTTTTTTGACTAAAAGTTACTTTTTGTTTAATAGAACATATAGTCGGCTTGCCTGCAAGTAGTGCTATGTGTTTTTTAGGTATGTTTTTCAGGAGAGCGAAAAAAACCGATTTATATTATCCTTTTAATATATTTTATTGACATCATATGCATTATTGATTCACTACCTTATTTACTAAAATATTGCAATAAAAGAAATCCAGATTTAATCTCCGTTGCAGAGCGGTAAACTAAATGGTACAACAAAATTCAAATTAATACATAGCACTACTTGCCGGCTAGAAAACGATAGTAGTTTTTCTAAAAAATACTTTTTTAATTAAAGGTACTTTTCTTTACAAAAGATACTTTTCTTTAAATGATACTTGTTTATTAGATGTCCTTTTTTTAAGAGGTACTTTTTATTAATGGTACTTTTCAATAAAATGCCATTAATAATTGGTTTTTTTTAATAAACGCTTTTTTATAATTAAAATTAGTTTTTTATATGTGATGTATCTTAAAAAATGTACTTTAGTTAGTTTAAAAAAAAAAAATATTTAATTATAAAAGGTACTGTTAAAAAAGGGGACCTTTTATAAAATCTACACACAGAGAAATTTTTTGCTATTTACCAACTGAAAATCGGTTACTACCACTCAAATTCGGTTATTAGGAATTTCAGTCGGTTGGTAAAACTGAACATTAGTATTCACAACAAAGTTCGGTTAATTCAACTGAATTTTAGTTGTTAGACCCATAATATTTAGAAATCTGATATAAATATCGTTGTACTAACTGAATTTATAAGTTGTTACCATTAATATACACTTTTCAATTCTGTTGGCACTTTATTTCTCTGTGTATACTATTTCATAAAAGCTATCTTTTTAGAAAAGGTACTTTTTCATAAAATATAGTTTTTATTAAAGGTAAGTTTCTAATAAAAGGTACTTATTTAATATATGGTACTTTTTAATGAAAATTATTTAGAAAATAGTTATTTGTATGATTTTTTTATTTTTCCAAATGTCTTAACAAATGTTTGGAGGAATAGGTAAGTCCTTATTGTAGAATTTGTTAGTCAATTAAATTTTAAAATTTTCCTTATTCAAAAAGCTCGAAGTGTGTTCCATCCAAGATACTTTTCTTTTTGTATACAAATATTACAAAAAAAAAATTCTTTGTTTTTTGTTTAATTCTTTGTTTAAAATACATTTTTCTTTTATATTTTTTTCATTTACGTTTTGTTTAAAATTGCGTGTAATGATCATATAATTTGAATAGATTTAAGAAGAAAAAATATATGAATTGACCTTGAACATTTTTTGTTGTATGTATTGTATATAAAGAAATTTAATTCATAGAAAAACGATTAAAATTTTAAAGATAATTAAATGTTAGTAGAACACAAGTTTATTTGAAGATAGTATAATAAGATATATTTAAATACAATTTCAGTGCAATAAAAATATTTTAAGTATTGACATTTAGTCAATATCTTTCATTCGGCGAACTTGGTTTAAAATGAAATGGTCTAAAAATTTCACCAGAACCAGAATAAAATTTTGATTGGAATTCCACCCAATGCAAACGTAATGTATGTAAAAATGCAGACAATCCCTCCATAATCACCAATATGGCCACAGTTAGGGTGGCCCATAATAAAAACACAACAGACAAAACCACGCTATTCAAATAGCCACGATTGCCAGTAAGCCCAATTTTTAAAACCATATTCCATAAAACAGTGGATAGTTGATCGTGAGCCAATGATAAAGCCCATAAACGTAAATAGGATGCGGTATGGGAAACGGAACCCAAAATGCTTTCTATGCAATGGATGCCTGGAAATGAAATATAAAAAAAAAACAAATTATGGAAAGCATTACCAGTAGAAATATTAAGCACACTGTATAATGACAATAAAGGTTCTTTTTTGATAAGAGGTTCCTTTTGATAAGACATATTATTTAAAAATGTTCTTTTTAAAAAAGTATATCTTTTTAAAAATAATATTTTTTAATAGAAGGGACTTTTTTAGTAGGTGGTACCTTTTTATACACGGTAGCTTTTTAATAAAAGCTAGTTTTTTATAAAATCCTCCAGTCCAAAAATGTGTAAGACATGGACAAAAAAATATATTTTACTCCAAATAACTTGTTTTTTGTAGTTTTCCAAAGTTTTCAAAAAGTTTTACAAAATCGTTACCCACCATTTTGAGACGAAAGTTCGACCAACTCGCGATATTATCACTTGTTTTAATCTTCAATGCATTCGGTGCATGAACTTTTTTTAACGATCGTTAAAAAGTGAAACCGCACTTCTTAGTTTTTTTCATGCCTTACACGATAATGGAACTGGAGCGTGCATATTTACCCTAATGTACACACTTTTTTAATGAAATATACTTTTTAATAGGAGCACTACCTCATTTGATATTCGATATTTTTATTCTTTAATATACACCAAGAGACAGTGAAAAATTTCTACCTAGAAATTTCTGTACAGTCCGATATTAAAAAGTTTTCAGTAAATTTTAAGAAAACACGAACAATTCACGGTGCGCCAGAGACGACTTAAATATAATTTCCATGTCACTACAATCTTAAAGCGGATTCTGTTTTTAGAGCGTCTACAAACTATTTGCCAACGAAAACAAAATAAAATTTAGCTGGCGCTTTTTTTTCGTGGCCAATAACAATTTTCTAAACTTGTTATTTCTTTAGTTGAGGGCACCTCACCGATTTTGACAAAAAAAAAATGATGAACGATTCTGATACGTGACCGGAGTCGAAAATTTTATGTTTTTTTGTCGACACGCCCTCTTTGAAGGCGGCAAGGCTTCTCTAAAATTACTTGTAAGTTCTTGACTATTATATCTCATTCGAAAGCTTATAAAATCTTCTTTTTATGATATATATACATTTTTATTTTCCAGGGATGGGAGCGTGTTATTTCACTTTATATTTAAAAATTATTTTTTTTTTTAATTTAAGCCTAAGCTTGCCTGCCGTCTTTAAAAGGCGCGTATCTGACAAAAGAAAAATTCTCGGCTCAAATCACGTATCTGAATCGTTCCTAAATTTTTTAACTAAATAGGTGAGGTGTCCCTAAACTAAAGACAGACCAAATTTTATAAATTTTTTTCGGCAAGTTTTTTAAATTTTGTCTCTGAAAAGGTGGTATTTTTATTGTGGGTCTCATATCTTGTTTATTGCACCATATAATTTACAAAATACAGGGTGTTTGTTTTGTTTTTCGGTCATTTTTAATTTTAAAAGCTTTCCAGTGACATATAATGTGTCCCAAACGGATGAGTAATTTTTATGAAATTGAAACTTAAAAAATTTAACTTTTTTGTGTCTGATAAAAACTCTCCTCACGTTTCTGATTCGTTCCTAGTTTTTTTTTTCATCAAGTTGCGCTTAAACTATAGACAGGCCAAATTATGAAAATTTCGATTGGGCGAAAAAAGTGCTACATAGATTTTTTCGTTTTCGTTGGAAAATGGTTTTAGACCATCTAGAAATTGAATCCGTTTTCAGATTGGAGTAACACTCAATAGTAGCAACCGTATTTGTAGCCAATCGAATAGTTCGGTGGTAGCTATCGATTTTTTCGGTAGTTATTAGCGAATTTCGGTTGAGGCAATCAAAATTATATTGTCGTGCCAGAATTTCTGTTGTTATAATCGAATAATTGTTGTTATAACCGAAAAATTCGGTAGCAACAACCGAAGCATTCGATTAGCAAACAAATACTGTTGCTTCTACCGAGTCTGTTTTCTGTGTGTACTTATTATCCATAATACTCACCCGAATGTATCCATAATTCTGCCAAGTCCTGTTCTACTTCTTTATGGAATACCACGGATTTAACTGGATGCACAAAGCTTTCAACACTGTATATCAAGGATTTTCGTATATTCGTAACGGTATTACGATGTCGCGATATTCTTAAAGCTTCATTTTGAATTTTACGATTTTTTCTTTCTTGTAGCATAAAATATATCGGCTTACCCGCCAAAAGTATGGGTATACAAATTAATGCGGTTAAAAGTAATAATAACTGAACAACATTTTGTAATTCAAACATCCAGATCTCACAACCAATGGGAGGTTTTTCTGCACCCTTCATTAGTAACATATTAATGAATATAATTAATATTGAAGGAGCACAAGCAGAATTATAGGGTGTAGCATTGTGACCACCATATTGTAACCACTTGATAACAATTAAAAATACCAGATAGAAAAATATACATAAAAAAAAGATGATTTGTGGTAGAAAGACTAAAAGTAAATCCACATAATTCCGTTTATGAAGATAATTTACGGCTGACAATACTAAACCTAATATCATTTGCACTACACCCAAAATAATGGCCAATTTCATTTTTATAGAATTCAACGTAGTTATAGCATTTTCTCCTGAAACATCCCATATTGGATCCATACCCAATATATAGGGTGTACCCAGATAGTGATCAGGATCTTGAGGATTTAATTGTAGTTCATGCGATCCATTAACCACTGACATATTAAAATTGATACGCCAAGAAGAACCAAATATATTGAAGGATTTTGAAAAACAATCATTATAGATTAGACCAGTATATACGGAAAAAGCACCCATTATGGCAATAATATAACGACCAGCAAATAATATATTCCATATTTCACTTTGTTTCCGAGAAAAACGATTTTTTTCTTCTAATGACTTTTCGTGGAATAACATCCATAATCCAAATATTAACATTATCAAACCATGACCCATATCACCAAACATTACAGCGAATAGAAAAGGAAATGTTATAATTGTAAAGGGAGCTGGGTTCAATTCTTGATATTCTGCTATACCATAAGCATCGATAAGGTTCTGAAATCCTTTGGTGAATCGATTTAAAGAGAAGCAGGTAGGCTTATCTAATTCAGTTAGAGATTTCTTGTGTATAATATTTACCATGGGTATAAACATATTTTGAAAATTCCCTTGGGGCGTACGATAAGTTCCCTTAATTAAAGCCGATCTTACTAGAGGAATATCTTTAGTAGGTATCCAACATTCGGCTTGTAAATATTTACCCATATCCAAATGTCTAACACGACTCATACGATTTAATATGAAATATACCATTAATATTTTATTAACCTTAACCTGCCATATATAAAGATCGGCGGAAGCAATTAATAATAAACTACATCGCAGTTTTTGTGTCTGTTGTAATATTACATCCAGATCCTGTAATTCTTGACCCAATTTCAAACTCTCCAATTGTCTTTTTTTATAAGTTTCTGGGCAATTAAATAATTTAATGCCAAATCCTTGACATATCATCGAGATCTTTTGTTTTATCTCATTACCCATAAAAAATATCATAAAAATATATTTTCTTACTGTTCGTGAAGACAAACGTTGTATATCATCTTGAGGAAATGCTATATCAATATGTTTTATAAGAAAAATTCCTCGTGTTATACGCCATACTATTAATTCAAATGCTTGATATCTTTCTATGGGTATGGTACCGGTAATAAATGATATATGCATACCAGCGTCCGATTCGGCATCCCCTTCCGGCTGTCTCATTTCATCTTTCATAAATTTCATTATCACACTATCCGAGTTAGATATAATACCATTACCTCTTGTCAATAATTGTTCAGCCTTTTTGATAACCTGTATCCGTTCATTTAAATGATTATGTTGTTTCCTTAAATTTTCGATATATATCTCTGTGTCTGTCAACTCTTCATATAACGCCATTAAAGTTGTTTCAATTGCCTTTAAATCATTTACATCCGGTATTTCATCTTTATCGACATCCGGATATATTATAGTTTTAATATTGAAATCATCAATTTCAATTTGTAAATGAGTCATTATACGCTTGAGTTCATTGCATCGCTGTATTTCAGTTGTATAATGATTGTTAACTTGTATGATGCCATCATAGATATTGCGAAATTGCACCTTTCCCAGGTAGCCCAATTCAATTAGACAATTGAAGGCGGATTCGGTGTGTAAAATTATTTGACACAATGTCATGGGCTCACTACGAAAGAATGACATTTTCTTTTGGTTTTATTATTTTAATTTGTTAATAGTTTTGTTTTGGGTATTAAAAACAAATGTTGAAATGAAAAACAATTTGGGGAATTTTATTTTTTGTATGTAGAAAAAAAAACTGACAAGGGTGGTATTCCGACCCAGACCCGAAGATCTTAATGAACTTTTGGATATATTGTAGAGAACACAAGTTTAACAACAACTTTCGTAAAATATACGAAATTTTGTACATTTCACCAAAGTTTTCGTTGATTTGACATTAATTTCGTATTTTTATACATGGATAATTATGAGCGCAGATATTACTAACGACCCCATTTTACATTTTACGAATTATTTCGTTCTGCTTTACAGTTACTAAAAACAAATTTGGTATCAAATAAAACGTTGTATGAAGGCACTTTTGCTGGCATATGAAACATGTCCAAAGACTTTCAAGTTTTTTTGTTATTCAAAAAAATGTGTTTTAAGTAACAATAAAATTGGAGCTTTATTAAGCAATTTTATATGGATTAAACTAAACGTAATGTGTATCACTGTCTATTTAGCTAATCGAGTGTTTGTCTGATATTTTCCGATATTCGCAATCGTTCGATTTTTATGCGACTTTTCCTGAAGAACTTTTATGTTGCTAAATACTTCAAATAATTCGAAAATATGATCACTACAATTTACTACTTTTACTAGAATTGGAAAATTTTAATAGAAAAACTACACTAAACTTTCCAATTGTAGTAAAGACAGTCACTCCAAAAGTTTTCGACATAGTCTTATGTATGTGACTACCGAGCAAAGGCATTATTTAATTAGGAAGCGCTTCCAAAGCAAATCCAAAAGAAAATTATGTCGGTACTAAGAAAATTATGTCAACTACAAATGGCAGTTAAAATAACTACATTTGCAGTTGAAAATGTTTGCACTACATTTGCATTTAAATCAATGTGTAGTTATTTTAACTGGTAAAAAACAGAATAAGAAAAAAAATATTAATAAAAAATGTGTATGTAATCTGATATTATTATTTAACAAATACACTATTGTACAACAAAATTTACATAAAATATCACTTTTATTTATTAAAATTTTAAGCTATTTTTCCAATTCAAGTTACTACAAGATCAGAAATACAATATTTAGTAATATGCAAGTAATTAAGTATATTTTCTATTCCAAAACTAACCTTAATGTTTTATTTATTTAATAGAATTTAAATTTATATTTAACTTTGTCTTTGGCACTAATGATCAAAAATGTATAAACAAGCCGCAGACGCCATGTTGGTGTTCTGTTTTTTGTATTTTTTGATACACACTCACACGTTGTTGAAAAGTCAAAACAACTGCATAAAATAACTGTTACCGAAATGCGTTAATTTTGGTATGTTGTTTAAAAAATAAACCCGCAAACAATTGCAATTGCAGTTAAAACAAATATAAACGTATTACTGCACAAATAACTATCATGTTGAACTTTTCTGAGTGTATGACTTTATCGGAATCACCAAATCGCTTTTACTTCGCCTATCTTCCTTATATTTAAAATTTTTTTCAAAAGAGCGCTTCAAAAAATACCAAAAATTGTTTGTTTTCAATACATTATTTGGCAACCCTAGAACTACAAATTTTAAGATTTTTTTAACCACGTTTGTAGCCAAGACTTTAGACTTTCACATGATTTTTATTGCGTTGTTATATCGTCTTCCTATCAGAAGTTATGCCTTCTAATATATTGTCGTGTATTTAAAGACACTTTGGTAAAAAGTTGTTTGGACAGCTGAATTTTAGCTGTTTTTTTAAAACTTGTGGAAAGAAAACAGCAAAAGATTCTGTTACGTGTAAGTGGTTGCAAAATTCATCAAGAAAAATAGAAAAATATCAATTTTGCAATAAGTAGGCTGTTTGAAAAGTTAGTTCATTCAAAAAAAAAAATTATTTATCAAAATTTCGGCCATTGAAAAATGAAAAATCGACCATTTTTTGTATTCTAGAGTAAAAAAAATAAACTTTTTCTTACATTTTTTTCCAGATGATTGAGCATGGCTATGTTAATTCCTGCGTATCAGTTTGAAAAACTTGGTTTCGAGAAAAATGCGTTTAAGTTTTAAATTCAATTTTCTGGCACACACTGAATACCTCATTTAGGCAAAAACATTGCTACACAAAAATGGCTGTATCTCTCAAACTATATCGAATTTCGACAAAATTTTTTAGGATAATATTTTGGAATATTTAAGCTAAAAAATTTGCAAAAAAAAAAAATATAAAACAAATTTTCTAAACCAGAAGACACCCTTAAGCAACTAAACAAAAATTTTAATTTTTCGATACACTCCAAACCTACCCAGCAAAATCCTACCAATGTCAAAATAATAAGCAGCAGAATTCGGGCCAACTGTATCAAAACTAAGTAGTTTTACATATTTGCTTCATGAAAAAACGTGCAAAATGTGTACCGTCGCTTACCCGCTGCATTACAAAAACCAAAAAATAAGTGGTTGCCAAAATAATTAGATATTGGTAAACTTAGAAGGAACTAGAAAAACATGTGGCTACAAGTTTTTAAATAATAAGGCTTACCCTTATCAGTAGGGAAACCAAAAAAGAAACGGCTCTAAAAACAATATTTTAAGCACTTGAAAAAAGCTCGAGAACAGTGAAATAAGCCGTTTAAATATAAAAATAATCTGTTTAATTTAAAAAATAAACCGTGTGAAATAAAATTTGGGTAAATTTTGTTCTTTGGAACTTCGTCAGTCAAACAAATGCAGATCATAATTATTTTCTGCAATTTGAAAAAAAAAAAATACTCCCTTACAGCCATACCTAAACAAGAGCGGCAAGCGGAACGTTTTTTACCGCCTAGCGTTAACGCTGAAATGTCATCCCTAAACAAGAGCGGCAACGCTACGTCAAATCGATAAAAACAGGGTTATCAAAATAAAAATTTTAACAACCCTGATTATTTTGACAATAAAGTACATTACAATATTGGTGTTTCTGATTTATGTTTTGTGTTTTGTATAATAACAAATATATATAAATAATAATATAAATAATAATATAATATATATATGTACATAAATAACAAATATATTTTTTTCTGTCTTATTTTTTTGTTTATATCAGGGATGAGAAATGAGAATTTCGTTTCGGTACCAATAAAATTTTCAAATAGTACTTTTTTGACTCTCAGAGTACAAAAATTATTTTTTATTTTATTTTTCTTAAAATTCATACAAAATGCATTAAAATAACATTAAATGTTATTGAACATAAATTTATGTTTATATGAATTTATAAAAAAATAAAGTTTTACTTTAAAAAAAAGTATATTTTTTAAATTAATGTACAGGAACAAAGAACTCCAAATGAGATCCAAATTAAATTAATCAATACGGCTAAAATAGAATTTTATAAATTGGTTGATAATAACTTTTTGCATTTAATAAATCTTTTGTTTGTATTAGATTTGATACTGTTGGAACATGAAATCTGTTTCTGCCTTTATTTTTAATCAGATTTTGGTATGGAAAAATTCTCTCAACGTTTGCAGAAGAATGTGGTATGGATAAAATACCTGCAGCAATTCTTAAAATATCGGGAAACAAATATTTGTTTAACTCATTTTTAATTTTAGATACTTTCGACCAGAAACTACATATATTTTCCTTTCTAGAAAGTTTTAGTTCTTGCCAATCTGCCAACGCTCTGTATTGGATATTAATGGCGTCAAAATTATTTTCTTCGTTTGGAAAATTTTTTATCCAAAATTTCACGATACTATTGGTTTTTCCGCAAACAACGTTTTCAGGTGAAAGCTTACTGAACCAAAATAAAATTTCATTATCAAAATTTACTCTGGTCTTCAAATCCTCACAAAATTTAATATAACATTTTTTGGAATTTTCTTTTATATGATTTACAGTGCCGGATTCAATCTGATTTGTATTTATATACAAATCCACTTCCGTACCACAAAAAACGTCGTTTAGCGGAATATGGTTATCGTGGATATTTAATTGTAACGGTGTGCAATTATCTAACACATCTTTATTTATGAAGTTGCGAGCAATATATTAATAAAATTTATATATTAATAAAAATTAAAAAAATAAAATGAATTAAAAACTTTAAATCGTCCAATAGTATCAAATGAGTCGCGGGAGTACTTTGGAACATCGAATAGTATCATCCCTGGTTTACATTTGTTGTCTTTTGCAACTAACTTCACTATGAAACGCTCTGTCAAAATCGGATTTTCCAATTGCAAAGAGTTGCCGCCGCGTTGCCGCCGCGTTATTTCGCGATGCTACATACAAATTGTATGGGCATGAGAATTTTTGACAGCTAGAAAACGCTTGCCGCTCTCGTTTAGGTATGGCTGTTATGTGACAATTGTCAAAAATAAAAAATAAAAACAAATCATTTTTTTATTTATTTTGTTAAAACAAATATAATTTCAAACATTTTATCAGAATATAAATACACATGAAACATTGCACTTTAGTTTATTTATATTTTTACAATTTAATTTATATTTTTTGCTGTAACTTTTCAATTTATATGTATTTCTTTACATTTGTGTGTATTTTTTTATTTACTTTGTAATAACGTTTTTATTTTACAAAAATTTGTGAGAAACTATGACATTTTTCGGGGTAAATTTTTTTAAGTGTTGAAATTATTTTGAAATTTAAGCGTTGCTTTTTGTTAGTATTTTTTCTTTTTCTTATTTCCCAGCAAACAAAAACAAGTCAATACGAAAAATGTTCCCCGATCAAACTGCCTGAAAGAAAATATTTATTGTCGGTAATAATCATTTTCGTATTGGAGAAGTTTTTGCCGTCGCACAGTGGCGCCTTTTGACATTTTTCGTTGCAAAAATCATAACTTTTAAAGTAATAAAGATATTTTAAAAATTTAAAAAGCATTTGAAAGAAGACTCCCCTAGCTTCAAAATACAGGACCCGCAAGGTGATAGGCCATCCGCGGCACTGTGCACAGTGTTGTCTTTTGACGTTTTTCGTTGTAATCATTATAACTTTTAAAGTAATAAAGATATTATTAAAATTTATAAAGTATTTGAAAGATAATCCCCTGAGCTTAAGAATAATTAACCGGCATGGCCGGCACAGTGCATCGTTTTGACTTTTTTCGTTGCAAAAATCATAACTGTTGAAATTATCAGGACATATTTAATGTTTAAAACGCACTTGAATTTTATCTCGTTTAGCTTCAAGAAAACCGCACCCGCATTGTTAAAGGCCCACCGCGGCACCGTTGTACGGCTGGAGGCTTTCCATTTTGCTTTAAGAAACATATAAGTGCTGTGAAGTTTGGATTTAATACCATCGCTTTCTTCATATTCTGATAAAACTTTTAATTCTTTTATAACAGCCAAATTAAATGCACTTTCATCTTCCGAGCTTCTAAGTAACTCAAACAATTTTAAATTTTGTAAAGACATTGTGCTTATTTATGGATAAATAATTTATAATTTATATATTAATAATGTTAAACTTTTCACAATATTTTATTGTTTTTGCTTTGTTCTCTTCATTAAATGTATTTTATTTTAATTTATTTACTTTTACATGAATTTTTTTTATTTGATTTTAATTTTATCACCAGTTTTTTGTTTAAAATTTTTAAATGTTTTTTTCCACACACTTTTTTCACTTTGATTGTCACTGGCTAGATATTGAGACTAGATAACATTATTAGCACAGAATATTTGGAAATAAAGCTTTAAAAAATGAGTGTGCTTGCCGATGCCTACTACAATATTTATATTTTTGTTTTTTTTTTTTGCAATGTTCAGTTAAGTGCAAGATGAAATACTCATTGCTTTAATTTCATTTCTTTATAATTAGCTGTACGTTCAATTTTAACAGCTCATTCACTATGGTTCAAAAAGTTAATACTTTTTAAATTAAAAACTTACTAAAAATAAATTTAGATAATTTTTTTTTGTACAAAAACCTCTGTCCGTTTAAAAAATTCTTAAAAATCCCAACATGACACATATACTTGTACTTAAGTATTTTTTTTGCAATTCATATGTTTAACATTTTTTTTATTTAAAATCCCAAATTTAAACTTCTAAAATATCTTAATTCGTTCAGGAGATAGAGCTCATCAAAGTGGTAACTTTTCCGAATTTTTTTTCCGCTAGGGGGCGTTGTAAGCGAATGAAAAAGCATAAAAAACTAAATAATAAATTAAAGACCAATACATCTACTAAGTTTGGTATACAATTAGAGTGGATCTCAGTGCTGCCCAAAATCTGTTTGAATATTTTGAAAATATATCTTTTTGTAGTAAAAGTTGTTACAGTTTTATTGTTTTTTCATGTACACGGGCAAGTACGGGCACCCAATTTCAAGAAAATAAGTTAGAGTATTAAATACTTAACAACCTCTGTTTAATAGTTCCCGTCACAAACCGTCACTTTTTTTGTTCTATTCTATTAAGTATGAAAAAAGACCCAAATATCATGTGTTTGGGTCTTTTTGCGCCTGAAAAAAAAGTATTAGACCGAATAACCCTTTTTTACATCGTCTCATTGGAATTAACATACCTTTCATCCGACACCAAAAAATTAATGATCGGTTGCATAGTTTGCCTGAAATTCATTTGAAAAAATGATATTTTTTTTTTTTTATTTAAACATTTTTTGTAAGTCCGAAAAATTGTCAACTTTGATTGACTCTAGAATTCATAATTTTTATGCGATTTCAAAAATTTTTTGGATTCTTAATCAGAGAGAAGTTCTCTATCAGATGTAATTATTTATTTTGTCAAATTCTTCTGTCAAATTTTTGCAACGCTTTTAGGGAAAAGGCGGCACAGTGCGTCGGGAGTAACCGTTACTTAAAAACGATACTTCCAGGCAATACGAAAAAAATTCCCCAGGAAGATGAATCGATGATATTTTATGAAATTTTTTATCGAAAACTATCGCCTGCAAGAGAAATAGTCGATACCCTAAGCCTTTTTCATCGTAAAATTATTGCCTGGAATATAAATCCACGTTATTGCGAAACTATCACCTGGAACTTAATAAGTAGATATTTGCCTACTATCATCCAAAGGGAAGAACAATGTTTTTATAAGATAAATGAAATAATATAAACTAACTAAAACTATATAGTATTCAATTACCCACTACCATTACAATCTTTTACCTTTACTTCTTTATTGAGTTTAGCCGTTTGGAGGTTGCTTGTTCTCCTCTCCGAAAACTAAAGAGTTTTGCAATGGTTTCTTCAACAAACAAATTATTGTTCAATGTAAATACTACAAATTATTGTTCAATGTAATAAAAATATTTTTTCTTACTGAAAGTAATAATTGTTTGTGGTAAATGTTTATTGCAATATTGTTAAATATATATTTTTCTTTAATTCAAATAGACGAATCCCTTGAGAAAGTGAACATAACATTAACGAAACGTTGGCAAAATATGGATTAGATGCATTTTTAATTACATAAAGAAATTTGGGCCTTATTAGCTAAAATAAAAACAAATATCATATCTCAAATAGCCCTTATTTTCAGAAAGAAAGGACTGTTCCACATTACCCACCTACTCCACATTACCCGCACTTACTCTATTTAGTCTAAATAGTTATATACTTTCAAATAAAAAACAAGCTCTAGCTAATTTTTTATTGCCCTACTTATCACTAATTAAAAAAGTAGTTGACAAAAATATTTGTAATGAGATAATTTGTGGCGCGTTTGCTTGACTGCGTATAAAAATAACTTCGTCAAACAAAAATATCTAGTGCTGATGCCACTATATTTATTTACTTTAATTATATAACCACCTACGTGGTAATGAAAGATTTTGCTGGGTACTTTGGGCCATAACGCCTAAAGTAGGCAACGAAAACAATTGACTATCACGTGTAACCAATTTTCTACAAATGCATTCTCATAAGATTTGTACTACTAGTCGTATGAGTAATATGGTTTTCTGAATATTACTCATGCGACTAGTACTCCATATTCTTGTAATTCAGTTAAATACCGATTTAGTTACAATTTGTTTTTCTTTCAGACCCTAGTGTATTTCTTAACATAAAAAAAAAAAATTGTCAAATATTAATATTTAACCCGATTGGTTTGACTTGTTGGAAACAGTACACTCAAAAAAAAAAAGTGAGTAAAGTCAGAAAAAAATTTTGCTGAGTCAACAAAATTTAAGTCTGGAGGGTGCTTGCAAAAAAATTGCTAATGTCAGCAAAATCTTTTGCAGTAACTCAGCGCACTGATTTTTCGCAACAAAATTAGTAGATTCAGCAAAAGTTTTTCTAACACTTAGTTGGCTAAAAATTAAGATATCCTTGCTAAAAGTTTAAAAATTTTTTCTAAATTTTAGTAGAATAAAAAAAATACAAAAAAATTTGTAGAAAAATTATACTTTAGTTAATTTATTTGCTGAAAATACTAAAACATTGTTATTGTGATTCTTTCAAAAATAATTTAAAATAACCCATGCAGAAAAATACAATCGGTACAGTGTTGGCAAAGCATTTTCG
The DNA here is from genome assembly GCA_021234595.1 of Delia radicum. Lineage (NCBI taxonomy): Eukaryota > Metazoa > Arthropoda > Insecta > Diptera > Anthomyiidae > Delia > Delia radicum. Next base: position 95,026,882 of record CM037855.1, read on the forward strand.
ACGGTCAGTTATGCGTTGGCAGAACGTAGAATTAACAATCTTGACAGTATATTCGGTCTTATTTAAATGTATGAAATATAATAAAATATTTAAAAAAAAATGCTTCTAATTGGTTGGACTTTGAATTTTAAAGTCAGAACACAGTTAGAATTCGGTCAAAGCCATTCAACTTTATTTGATAGGACGTTATTTCATAAGCAATTACTTATACTCGATTAGCAAAGTAAAAATACTGTACTGGCAATTAAAAAGACATAAGGAAAAAAAAACATAAAAAACAAAAAAAAAAAAAAACAATCTTATTATACAGTTATTGTTATTTCCAATCAAATTTTCAAATAAAGTTCGGTTTATAATTGTGAACGATAGCAGCAACCATGTATTTGGTGATAATACAAGAAAATTTGTACAATCGATAAAATTAAAAAAAAAAATGTCGATAATGAAAAGAGGTAACTGCAAGTACGGGTTTTCCAACCAAATATGCTATTAAAAGAGCGTTTCAGTAGCTCCAACCGAATTGAGGATTGCATTGAAACTGCCCGCAACTAATGATTGGTATTGGTAAACGAACTTTATATTATGCTTGTTGGCTAAAAAAAAATATTAAAATTCGAATTTAACACTCAACATTAGGGTGATAACTTTTTTTGGACAACATTCTCCCCAGGGGTTTTCTAATGGCAAATATTGTATTTATGATAAAAAAATCTATTTCAGTTCAATTTGGTAAAAAAAACCTTCCGCACCGACAGCGATTTCTAAAATGCCTTTAATATATATTTTTTTTTAATTTTTTTAATAACAATTTTTTTAAAATATGGTTTATACATATGTAAGTAAGCAAATTTGGAAGAAAACTATTCCATTGACTCGAAAACGGACTTTACTATTGAAATCAGCATGCCTTAATTATATAGATGTGATGGTCAGACGTTGAGGCATCAAAAAAAGTTTTTTTTTTAACTTTGTTTGATTCAAAACTTTAACGCGTTTGGTGCGGAACCTTTTTTAACGATAGCGAAAAACTAAAAACGCAGTTCTTAATATTTGTCCATGCCCTACACAATTATGTCTGGGGAGATTTGATATTTGCAAAAAATGCAAAAAGTTATCACCCCACTCAACATGTATAAGAGTTTGTAGTGTAATTCGTAGAGCTGCAGCATATTACTCCGAGTTTCTGAGCTCAAATCCCGGAAAAGACAAACTCAAAAAGTTTTTTTTTTTTATTAAAATAAAATACTGAAATGTTCAAACAGCAAATAATTTAAACAAAATTAAAAGTAATTGTGGTGCAATGAATAGGACAGTGGACTATTAATCGATGACAGTGACAGTTTTTACGTATTCGTGCTACAATTCGAAGAAAACGAAAGGGAACATTCCCTTAATATATTTTCAATATCTTTCTTTTTTCTGCTGAATGTTTGCATATTTTATAAGAAAAAACTTTATTAGTTGATAAACCTGCAATAACTTGGAAGTGAATTTCTTTGAGTATTTGTTTATTGAAAGTGGGAGACAAAAAGCAACTCTAATACTTAATCATAATATGATAGTGATAAAATGGATTAAGTCTGAATACTTTTTTATTAAATGTTGGTTTGAATTACAGAGTAGGGTAGAAGTGAGAAGTTTCGCCACAGGGGCACATATGCCACCCCCGATTTTCGATGTATTTAAAATAAAAATTGTTAGCACGCAGTTTTCTTTCAACAAAATCGAAGAAAATACCATTTTTTTGTCGAATTTACCACATAGGTGGGCCAGTTTAGCCGTTTTGAGTTACTTTGGAAATCTTAAAAAATTAAATATAAAAGCAAATTTATTTTAAGATGTATAAGGTTAGATTAGGTTGACAAGAGGAAGGGTGACTCCCCACCCCTCATGATCATCCATAGAATGACATACATCAATGCCAGACGATCGGCATATAGTGCGCTCTTCTATTTGTGCACGAAAACGCTCCGGCCTCCCTAAAGAATTCAGTATTCTCCAAGTAGCCTATCACTTTCAACAAATCAATACCCCGCAACCACTCCAGCAACAGTAAAACGTCCCGTAGCCGGTACCTCGCCCTGATATCGGCGAAGGCCGAACAGAATCACGAGAAGTGTTCCAGATTGTCATCGTCCTTTACACAAGCCCTACAAACTCTGCAGTCGCCCCTTGCCATTCTCGAAAGGTGCGACTTAAGTGCCGAGTGACCCGTTAGGATTCCCATCAGATCGGCCAGTTCCCTCTTCCCTAGCCTTATGACCGCTTTCGTCTTGCCCCATTAGGGCCTCCCACAAAACCTTCGTGAACGCAACAACTCCCTCCCTGCCACAGATCTCTCTGTGCATGTTGATGGCCCACTGTTCAAGTATCGCCCAAGTAGACTGAAAAGGCTTTGCTTTTTGGAGGTTAACAGATATCAGTCTAGAGCCACAGCTAGCTCGTCAGCCCTCTCGTTACCATCCACACCAAAATTTTCGGGTAACTATATATGCAAAAGTATAAGTTAATTTCCCTCTTGTAGTTTAAAACCGCCCTCGCGTTTACGGAGTGAAACTTGATAATAGAGTATTTCTAATTAATTTTTTATCATTTTGGTGGGGAATTCCCCATTCCCCCTTCCCCCCATGCTCATCTCCTCGTCCCGGAAAGTACTAGGAGTGACCTCCTTGCTTTTTCTGCTGATCAAACATAACTAGATTTTTTTCTGGGCTTACATTCAGCCACCTAGGTCTTTTCCATTCATACGATATACCGAGTGCCACTGAAGCCCACCTACATAATTAATTTGGATCCTTTTACCTCAGTAGTATCGCCACATCATCTGCATAGCAGACGGTTTCGAATCCTTCATCGGTTAAAATTCTTTAAAGACTGTGTATGGTGACGACCTACAGAATTGGATCTCAAATACCCTACTGTGGAGTGCCACAGTGTACACTGTCCGCGATCCTTGTATCACCGACCTCGCAGTTAATCCAGCGATTATCTAGCATGTAACCGACCCAGTCCATATCACCCGGTTCACGTAAAAAAATTCCAGAAATTGGATAAGAGTATTGGTCGAGACATTATTAAAAGCCTCCTCTATATCAATAAAAATGGCGAGCGTATTTATTTATTTATTTATTTCGTCTATGGATACAAAAATCCTTACAGACTAGCAAAATTATGACAATATTAAAAAAAACTTAAAATATATCATTTAATACAGTTTTAAATTGATAGTGGTTAACACTTATATATATACATTACCAGTTCGAACGACCATTCAATATGCTATACACCTCGTGCAGAGAAGTTTTCACAGATCTTCTCTTAATGTACGCATGTTGCCGAATTTTTAGCAAATCGTTCGTCACCCGATCCTTGATCATGTGATCAACAGTACGCTCAATAGTCTTAAGATGTAAACAATTTTAGATAATGAATAATTTTTTCAAAAAAATGGTTGGTTGACTAACGAAAGCGCTTTAAAAAAAGTGCCGAATGCGCTTCCTTCTACCCAACTACATAAACTATAAACTAAAATATTTTTTCGAGTCTAAGTACAAGTCATTTATCAACAAAGTTATATTTTATATACAAAAACATACAAACAAATATCATTGACGTCATTAGTTCGTCAATGATATTTTTTTTTTGTGTATTCACATTATTATATGAATGTTTTCATTGGACTTTTATGGCACAAAAAACCGGCAAAAATCTAAAGAAAATGTTGTTTTTAGTTTTCCAAATTGCTACAAATTTGTAATTTATAGTTGAAAATTTTAAAATAATTTATTATAATTTTTTTTTTGTATGAGTATTACAAATGAGTTTAATGTTTAAAAAAACTATATAAAAAAATAATTTTAATTATCTGCTGTGTATATGAATTGCAATTATTATCATATTTTGTATTTTATATTTTCAAAAGGTTAAAATTGTTTATGCAAATAAAAAGTTTTTATTTATTTCTTTTGTATATATTTAATGACTTTATTTATATTTTAAATAAAAAAAAAATTAAAGAAACTGTCACTTTGATTATACCATAAACCATATGGTTAATGGCAACACGATTGACCATCATTATCATCTCATGAGAAATGGGTTATTGGGTCATATTTTTTATGGAAAAAAAAATAATTAAAATGTGTAAAACTTGGCTCATCAGTAATACGATTAATATTACTCATACATAATATTACTAGTACAAAGCAATTTTATGTTAATTTAGTAAAAAATTAACTATAAAGGATACATTATAGATCCGCTAGAGGGTTGTATGAGGGTGATATATCCCTCACCAAACCGATTAAAAAAATTTTAATATATAATACAAAACAAACTAATATTTAAATAACAGCAGTTGTAATTCTAAATCATAAGTATATTAAATAGTTTTTGCATCAATTTTTTTTTTTTGCCCTAAACTTTTTGGCAAAATTTAAATTGCCAATTTAGTACGAAAAATGGTATGCCAATTCCATTATTATCTAATATACCAGTTGATTTTAGGGTTTTAGATAATAATTTTAATAAAAAACAATAATGAAGTAATTTACAGTTAAAGTGCTTAAGTGTTTTTGTAGTTAATTATTATGATCCTAACAGATTTAATTATTCCGTCCTTTAAAAGAAAAACTTCCGAAATTTAATTTCTTCTTCAAACATTTAAAAAAAAATATATTTTTTTAAATTTCACTGAAACCTACCCTATGGGGAATGAGTAGTCAATTGACCTAAAAGTTACTGGTTAAAGAAGGACTTATCACAGGACTGGTATAATTTAATACTGAAGTGGGTTAAGCAGTGTCAGTTGTCCTCAAATTACCAATCCTGTGACTGATAAATTGAGGACATACCACTTAACCAGAATGCTTATTAACAAGAAAAAGCCAGTTAGACAGAATTATACCCATTGAAAGCTTTTTAGTTTTCGTTTATTTTATACGACATGACCCTTTTGCGACAGTATTGTGGTATGCCCATCTTTGGTTAGTCCTGTGGCATTATACTATGTGGTTTAAAGCAGGACAAATGACCCCCACCTATGACAATCCAATGTTAAAGTTGCCAGTTGTTTACATAGGGTAGGGTTTAGCAGAGGACCGGTCTCCGGCATGAAGGGACCGATCCTGTGGCACACGCAGAACCGGTCAAATTCCCCATAGGGTATGTACAAATATTGAATTTCATACATATTTAATACGTTTTTTTTAACGAAAAATCAAAAAAAAAAAGAATTGCAAAAAAAAGCTTGTTATAGCAAGGTTTCGAAAAAATGGATTTGTAGATGGGAAACAAACTGATGTCGTTTATACTGACTTTAGTAAGGCTTTCGATAAGGTTATTCATAATCTGCTCCTGATTAAATTGAAATTAATAGGGTTTTCCCCTTACAGTCTAAACTGGATTTCATCATACGTTTTTTATAGAAAGCAAAGTGTACGATATAAAAAATGTACTTCTAAATACATATCAGTTAAATCCGGGGTCACTCAAGGAAGCCACTTAGGACCAGTTCTCTTTTCTTTATTTATAAACGATCTTCCAAATGTGATAAAATATTCAAAAATATTGTTGTATGCTGATGATGTCAAGATCTTTTCGAGTTATAAAAATTCATCTAATCATATTTTTATACAAATGGACCTAGATAATTTCCAAAATTGCTGCAATATAAACCTAATGGATCTTAACCTAAAAAAATGTAAATCCATGTGCTTTTCTAGAAAAAATCCTATACAAATTAATTACTTCTTTGATGGACACTAACTGGAACTAGTTGATATTATTCTGGATTTGGAAAAATTATTTGATCCGAAACTTAATTTTGTTTCTCATATTCATATGACTGACGGTAAACAATGCCAGAGGCGTACTTGCTTTCATTAAGCGGTGGGCCAAGGAGTTTAGTGATCCGTACGTTACAAAAATGCTATACACGTCTCTTGTACGACCGATTTTGGAATATGGCTCATTAATTTGGGACCCACAATATAACAATCACAGTAATCACATTGAATCTGTTCAAAAACAGTTTCTAATTTTTTGTTTGCGAGGTTTATCATGGATTCCGGTAGTTAATTTTTCCTCATATCCGAGTAGACTTGCTAATATAAAATTACCTACACTTAAAAGCAGTCAAATTATGTTAAACGTATCTTTTCTATTTAACTTAATTAATGGTGATGTTTTTCAGAATTTTTGATTAATAACATAACGTTCAATGTTCCTCAACGTCCAACTCGTTACTTTTGTCCTTTATCACTTCAGTTTTATCGTAGTTACAATGCTAATGCTGACCCATTACGAAGAATATGTAAAGACTTTAATGATTTATATAATTTTATTGATTTTACTTTAAATGTTGATGCTGTTAAACGTAAAATAATACTGTATTTAAATATTTAATTATGTTTTTTGTTGTTACATAATTTCGTAAATAATTTTTGATTAAAATTTTTTATAGTCTGTACGGATTTAATTCATAGACTAAATAAATAAATAAATAAAAAAAAAAAATTAAATAAAATAAAATAAAATAAAAAAAACTTGTCTTACTTATGAAGGGTTGCCAGACGGCCTTGATTTCGCTTGATTTACAAGAATCGTTAATGAGCTTTGAAAACACCGAACTTATTTCTTTATTAATAGAAAACAGCTGGCATGGAATTGATACGATAACGAGTCGTATCACATTTTCTATAATACGTTTGCTTAAATGAGTAGGTCCATAACAAAACGCAATAATTCCTTCATAACAGTTTTTTGGATAAACGAAGAAATGTAATTAAAGTAAGTAGCATATAAATTTTTTTTAAAATATTTATAGTGGCATTATAGTTAATAACAAACAATACAAATCACAAATAGATTAAATTATCTAGCGGTTAGTTTTTAAGTTATTTAGACAACAAATTTGGAATTGTTGCGTTTTGCTCCGGAACAAAGTATTTATTTTGTATTGATCTGAACCGTATGGAAATATTGCGTTTTGGTATGAACTAGGTTTGGAATTATGGTGAAAGATAGCCACTTTTGGGATATATTTCTATTGTAATGGCTCTCTTTCGCTGGCAGGTTTTTAAGGAATTTTAGGACACTATCTTTCCTTGGTTTGAACCTATCTGTATGCCTATCCCCACCTCGGTTCTCTTTAAGAATATTACCGTGGAAAACATTTTTTACAATACTATTCACTCTTCGTCCTGTAATCGATAATGCTTTCAAAAGAAGGCTTGCCATACTAGCATTAATTTCTTTTTGTGTTTCAGAATATAGCTGCAAGAAAAATTTTGTATTGTTAAAGGTGTATACTTGTGGCGCTTGGGTGCATATGGATCTATCAACCGCGTTATATACAGATCCTGTTCTATTTTTGCTTTATTTTTGTAAAATAGCTCACGATTCGAATAATCAAATAATCAAATAAACAGCCCACAGTTATAACCACTTTTTTCTTTGTGTTTGCAAGGTTTGTGAAAGGGATCCTTATCATCATATCTGTAAACAAATTTTAGATAAAAAAGAAAAATCACTTCAAACCAATTACATACTTTTTATGGTTTTCTCGTTTTTTATTTGTTCCCTGTATAGGACCACTCTTTCTTTTTCCGACATTTAAACTCCCTACTGTTGCTTCTGCCGTAGATATTTATAAGTATTTAAGATTATAAATCACGCGATCAACAAAAAAATTAATTTAAATTAATTATTGACAACTGTAATAAAATTCTTAACGTCTTACAGTTATCATAGAGTTACCATAGAAACATAATCAAGTTGTACCATACACTTTTCAAAAATCTCTCGTAGTGATTTATTCCATAAATGTGGAATTATTTCATTTTGGTCTGAATCATAATATTTGGTATTGAATTGCAGTGTAATTATTGAGCTTTTTCATGTTCCATAATAATAGATACATAGATTTTAATGCGTAGAATAAGATTCAATCAAAAAAATCAAAAAACTTAAAAAATGGAATTGTTGCGTTTTGTTATGGGCCTCCTCAAATTTACTTGGCAAAAGAATAATTTTGATACCCATATTTCCCATATTAAAAACACTTTTCTTCCAATTCTCCAACATTTTTGGTACATCGAAAACTAGCACGAATATGAAAAAAAAGTATTATATTACCTCTTTTAAGTCAAATAGTGATTAAAATATATTGATGTGATTATAAAATGATAACATTTCTATGCAAAAACCAAAAAATAATATATATTGCAGTGCGCCCCGGTAGTCTAGTTGGTAGCGTGCTGGCATATCTGTGCGGGGGTTGAGGTTCGATTCCCACCAGAGGCACTGGTCTGTTTTCGCTACAACGCGCCGAAGGCCATAGTAGCTAGTGCTCGGTTATGGTAATAGTAAAGGGTCCGCCAAATAACTTTTTTTTTTTTGAAAATGCTATACAAAAAAACTACTGAATATTTTCTCAAATTTCTTTTTTTATTTAAAAGTACAATCCTTTCGGTAATAATGGAAAATAATTTCATTCAAATGGCTGCCTCGGCTGGCCATGCAGTAGCCTACATGATCGGTCCAATTTTTAAGCACATTATCGATTGTGTGCAGCTGTATTTCACCAATGGCTTCACGAATATTGTCCTTTAAAGCGTCAATTGTCTCTGGCTTGTTGGCGTAACACTTATCTTTGACGGCACCCCACAAATAATAGTCCGACGGTGTCAAAACGCAGCTCCGAGGTGGCGATAATGCGAGGCGATAATGCGATCTTCAAAAACAGGGCGCAAAACATCGAGTGTAGCTTCGGCTGTGTGGCACGTAGCGCCGTCCTGTTGAAACCAAATGTTGCCAATATCCTCCTCTTCAACGATAAAGATCGCCATTGACTGTAACGGCCACTCCTTGCTCATTACCATGATTTTCAAAGTAATGTCGCAATATTTCCCAGCGTTGTTCAAGCGTATACACAACCATATTCATTCAGCGGAAAAATAAAACTAATTATCTGTCAAATCAGACATGAGCTAAGTGTTACCATTCACGAAATAAGCACTAATAAAAAAACGTTAGATATAATTTGTAAGTATATGATTATTAATTAATAAAATAAAAGATAAAATATATATTGTACTTAATATCATACGTGTGTAGTGCGTTTTCGTACATGTTATATACACCGATGAACGAGTCTAGAGTCAAAAAACCTTTCATATGATGTGCATTTCTTGTATATTGTACACTCTCATAAAAATTCTAAAATTTCTGTTGAGACAACCGAATTTTTTATGTGAGTGTAGTGGGAAAAAGTGTAAAAATAGCAAAAGAATAAAAAAATATCTTTATTAAAAATGGTGCAGCTCATGGACGGCCGCCGCTAGACCCTAAATTTTTTGGGAATCGTTAAAAAACAAACTAAAGATTTTTTTCAGGGGTGCACTTTTTCCTTTTTTTTTGCTGCATAAAAAGTAAGTTGCTTTAATGTTTATGATTGGAAAGTCCAACTATTGTTTTTACAAATCCGTTTAAACTTAAAATTCGTTTGAAAAATAAAGCAGTTAAAATTTATTTTATCCGCAAAATTTTAGAAAACAGTTTTACAACTGAATGTTTATTCAAATATCCGAAAATTGTAAAGTCATCAACTCATCCTGGCCAACAGTGTTAAAAGTGTAGGAGAATGTTCACTATTACGACCTGTTCCCTTTCGTTATTTTTTGTTTTGTTGCATGAATATGTCAAATTTGTCAACTGTCATTGACTTCAATTTACGCTATTTTAAAAAAGTTTCGACTTGCACACGTTTTATTTTTTGTTTTTATTGTGACATTTCAATAGAATAATAATTTTTCATAAGCATAATAAAGATTGAATAACAAACAAGTTTTAAAGAATTTTCAAAGTCCGATTTTTGTGAACGGTAAGAATTTTATTCATAATTTTAATTGATTCCATTGCTTCCATTATCAAATATTATTGTTATTATTATTAAATGCTTTTACGGACCCAAATTGTCGGCGTATAGTGCCATAATTATCAAATATAATAAAACAAAAATATAAAAAAATTAAATTCTCATACTTTCCCCTAAATGGACGTTCAATATATTTTTTATATTTTTTAAATTATTCTTTCCCCTGCATCAGCGATAGCTTTTAATACTGTTACTGCAATAACTGAAAATCGTCTTCCTTAAAGTATCCCTACCGAAATAATTAAAGTACCGTAACCGCTAAAATACTGATACCGAAATAACTTAAATACCGTTATCGCTAAAGAACCGTTACCGAAATAACTGATATATCGTTACCCTTAAAATACCGTTACCGAAAAAATGCGTTACTTTTACCGATACCCGCCTCGAATCGGAAAGAAAGAAAGAAAAAAAAAGACAAAAGAAAGAAAGAAAGAAAGAAAGAAAGAAAGAAAGAAGAAAGAAGAAAGAAAGAAGAAGAAAGAAAGAAAGAAGAAGAAAGAAAGAAAGAAAAGAAGAAAGAAGAAAGAAAGAAAGAAAAGAAAAAAAAAAAAGAAAGAATAAAGAATGGACACGTATTTTTTTGTGCCCCAATCTCATGTTTAGGGGCTAAAACTAGGGTCAAAAACTACCACATTTTTAATTTTTTCGGCTTCTTTCAAATGGTTTTCGAGAAATTTTGAACAAATTACCAAATGCAAAAGCTTTTGGAAACGCTTTAATTGGTATACGAATCATGTTATGTGTTTTTGTTATTAAAAAAAATGTTTTTGAAGCGATTTTTAATATGGCGTTTTGTGAAAGAATTATAGTTGGATTCAGCTAACAAATATGTATATTATTGCCTATTAAATTTAATCGAGGGGATGCCTGAAATGTTGCCTACATTCGTAATTGTTCGGCTTTTATGCGACTTTTTTTAACCTATATTTTAAACATAGGCAAAAGTGGTATCAAAATCTTTATTATCTCGAGTAAATCGAAACGGTGTTGAAAAAAATATGAATTTCACTAGTTTCAGACATGTTTCGATGCAAGAAACACCTTTTAATCCTGAGATTGGACAGCTAAAAAAATACGTTTCCATTATATATTTATTTCTTTATCACATTTGACTAACATCGGATAGATCCTATCGAAGACTCCCCTTGTTAGTTTTTTTTTTATATATCCCAAATACCAGGTGCAGGGCCACATTATCTAATGTTTTCTTATTCTTTTTTTTAATTTTGTTAACATTATGATAATTAGTAACTAAACGGTATCGTAACACATTTTTTATTAACCCTTTCACTACCGACTTTTTGGTTGTGCATTTATTTCTATTTTGAATTCAGATTCTTGTTAGGGGTCCTTAAATAAAAAAAATTGGCCCGAAAATCGAATTTTTAAACATTCAAATAACCAAAAATTATTTATTTTATTTTATTCATTAGATGATGCTACATGAAGCCATATCGAAATTCTAGCTATCTTAGTTTACGAGATACACCAAAGGCTCATTTTTTTTAAGTTAAAGTTTCATTAAAAAAATCGAACTTTCTTTACAAATATCGCGAATATATTGCCCTGATGAACAATTTATCCATATAATAATATATTTTTTTTCAATGACCAATATCCTAAAGAACATATTTAAACAAACATATAAAGTTGTATTGCATTATCAAACTTTTTATATTTATTTAAAAACGTGCTCACTCTAGTGTACAAGGGTAGTGAAAGTGTTAAATTTATTTTATTCCAGTCCATTTGTTTCAAAACAATTTATTCAAAGTTAATTTCTCTAAAAGGAATTTAACTTTGTAAATTTAATTTTATTTGCTGCAACTTCCAAAAAAGTACAATAAATAATCTCATGGTCATTAAACTGCAAATGCGAAAAAAATAAAAAAAAAAAAAAAATTGTTTTCCATTTTTAAAAATTCCTTTATACTTGTCATTTGTATGTCATTATATTTTTAAATATTCACTGCGACAGAAAATTACTTCCTATAATTACAAGAGAAGATACGACAATAAAAAAAAAAAAACTTAAATTGAAACATACCAACATACATATTAAAACACAAGAAGATCTTGTTGATTCTTTAGTATGAATGCTAAATTATCTGATAGATACTTTTAAGTAGTGTGCGTTATTTTGTAGCATCTCCTCAAAAATAAAAAAAAAAAAAATATATATATTTTTTCTCTATGGTCTTGACGTCTGTGTTCTTGTTCTTGTAGCTATGCCAACGAAAATATATTTTTTCCGTTTTCATTTCAAGTTTTTTTTGTTGGTGCTAAATTATTTTTGTTTGTCAGACACACATGTACTGTACAATAAACATACTCACTTTTCTCATGCTGTAGTAACAGTGATGCCAATATGCAAGTCATTTGTGCTTAAGGAAAAAATTTCATATTAATTGGCTAATTTAGAAGATACAGAAATCATCTATATTCATTACTCCCAAATAATCCAACAAAAGTTACACTTTAACTTCTTTATCCCTCAAACAGGCGAATTTAATTTTCAATTAAAGTTATAAAGAGTATATTTTCATAAGCCCATGCGTCAAGAAACACATATTTTAACACATTCGCGGACAAGACGGCATATGCCGTCAAAGTTAATGCCAAATGTTGGGACAGTACGGCATATACCGTCAACAATAACTGGGTTAGACATGACGGTAAATTTGTTTCTTAATTCTAATAGTTTTGCTCCAGTCCAGGATTAATTATCCTCAGAAATTCCGAAGATATATAGACCATGCGAAAATGTACTGTCCGCGAATGTGTTAAGTTTCGGACTTTTAGACCAATGTCTAAATTTTTGTGGCTCTCCTAACTGTAGCAACAAACATTTTCTAATTCCCGGTTTAAGCGCATGCCTAAGTTCCAAATTTAATGCTTCTAGCTCCAGCTGTTTGAGCTGGCTGAATAACCCTTTCACTACCGACTTTTTGTTTGTGGTTACATATTAATTTTGACTTCAGATTCTGGTTAGGGGCCCTCAAATTAGAAACAAAAATTTTTACATGCTTGAAAAATGAGGAGCTCCTACACAGAAAAAATACGAATTTTTGAAACCTTTTAGCCATTTTGTACCACTAAAACATTCTAATACCCAAAAATGCTTTGTTTGGTTTTCTTCTGGTCCGTAAGCGAAGCTACGTTCCAAATTTCGTGATTCTAGCTTTGTTAGCTTAGGAGACACAGCAAACGCTACTTTTTTTTCGAAGATAAGGGCAGATTATAAAAATTTGGACTTTGTTAACAAATAACGCGACTATATTGCCTTGATAAACAGTGTATACATAGAATGATTTTTGTTCAATAACCAAGATCCTAATAAGTTCATAATATAGTATTTAAACTAAAATATAAAACTTTACTCTATTATCAAATTCTTTGTTTTTTTTAATGGTAAATGAAAGGGTTAAGCGAGAGACATTATCCCCTTTTAATACCATTTGAACCGCGTTTTATTGTTTCAAGTTCCTAGCAATAGCGGTTTGGCCAGGCCGTCAAGGGGGATTTCCACTTCATTTTTACCACGTTCCTGGCTAGAAATTAAAAAATGATCCTATCAGTTAGTTAGGTCATATTTGAAAAGGCGTGGTTGTAAGGGGGGTGGGGGGCTTTAGCCATTTCCACCCTTAAGTTCCCACATTTTATTTTTTATTTCCAATTAATGTAATAATTAACAAGCTGGGTTTGTTTTTTTTTATAAAGAAACACTTTGCACTGCAACAATGATTATTAATTTCGAGATTTTGTTGAGATTTTTGGACTCAAGATTTTTTTTTTGTATAGCAATACTGCTCGATTCTACATTAAAAACTTCAAGAAAAGATTCTCAAATTTTACAACCTTTTGCTCATAACTATATTATAAATAATGGCATATATTTTTTTCTTTTTAACAAATGGTTAGCGATATTTTACTGAAAAATTTAAATTTTTATTTTTGTCCCTTTTTAATAGAAAAATTCGCAAATTTTAAAACTTTTTTCCACAAAAAACTATTTATCATTCATACTTTGCACTAGAAAATTAATTTTTTTTGACGTCGTGTCTTCCGATTTTCCTCATATAAAAAACATAAATTATCTATGGAGCCTTTTACAAATCTCTATGTTCACTTTCTTAGATTTTCATAAAATCGCAATGTTTTCACGGTTTGAATTTTTACACTATGAAAAAATTAGTCCGTAATGGCTAGTGGAATTTCTGCTTTTATTACGGGAAATTTAACTATTTTGAGCCTTGCGGTATTTTTTTTTTGCTAAATTTAGCAACACATGTCTGCTGAACTGTAGTACAATGAAATTAGTAGAAAAAATTAGTAGCCGCTACTAAATTTTAGTAAAATTGTTGTAAAATGCAATTTAAAACCATTTTGCTAAAATCAGCTAAGAAAAAAATTACTAAATTTTAATAATATTAGTACAGCCGGTTAAAAATTAACATGTATGCATGCATCCATTTATGAACATGTAGGAATTCATTCATGCTCATATATGAAGTGATTCGAGGTCATACATATCCATATACCATATTATAGGATTCATTTGTCTTCATAAGAGTTCATATGTATAAATATTACCTATATTTTCGTTAATGTACACATATGATCGTGTATGGAAATGTATAGACATGTATGATTATATATGCAAATATTACATCAACTTTCGTTAATTCACACAGATGAACATTAATGATTCCTCATATGAACATATAAGAATGGTTTATTATCACATGTGAATCATATATGTATGCATGTGGATAAATGAAGCATGTGTGTTCATATATATAATCATATATGTCACTTTTAACAATTATTTAATTATTAAACACAAGTTGTAAAACAAAACACCATACAAATATCGTTTTAATTTTAACTTAATTTTTCTGGAACATTGTTGTCTGTCTGTGCGTAAGAGGTATGAATTATTGTTTGTTTCTTTTCATTATTTCTTTTTAAGGCCATATAAAAATATGAAAGGGCTGGAATTAGAGGAAAATACAATATTTAGTTTACAAACGCATAAATATATTGTTTCATTATAAAACTTACCTTATTTTTAAATTCATTTACAACTGCGAAGTTTTTGCATGTTTATATATCGCCGTCGTCTTTACCACTGGACATGTTTTTGTTTGCAAATGACACATTTAAAATAATTTTTGATAGTTTTTTACGCTTTATAGACTTTAAAAATTCAATTTTTGCAAATAAATCCAAGTCATCTATTTAAAATAGCATAAACCTGTACAATAATAAATTAGATTTACCTTGATTAGCATTGTTTTCACAAAGATTACAAAATGTTTTTATGACATTATGAATAACTATAAAATATTTGTCTTTAATTTTTATGAAACTTTTGGTCATATTTATGAAATCTTCAACAATTTTATCATTCGCGGATCCAGGGAAAATGGGATATTTCCTCCCCATAAATGAATTTTTTCAATTTAAAAATAGAAGAAATAGTAGAACAGAATAATAGAAACACTCTAAGCACTCGATTTTGGAAAATTAATAAAATTTATTACTAAAATCAGCAACAAAAATTAGTAAACAATTCAGTAATTTGTAAAATGTAAAAAGCTAAAATTGTTACTAAATAAAAATATGTTGTACTAAAAGTTTGTACAACAATAGTAAAGTGAAATTGAAAACCTTTTACAGATTTTTCAACTAACTTTGTTGTCTTATTTGAAAATTAAAACCGTGAAAATAATTGCGAGTTTTTGAAAATTTAAAAAAAAACTGAATATGGAGATGTGATGTGGACTCCAAAAAACTAATCAAATTTGAAGACACGCGGTGTAGAACAGGCGCGGTTCCAGGAAAATGATTTGGGGGGAAGTTACAGTATTTTTGACTAACTCTTTTTAAACATTTTTCACATTTTTGTAATGAAAAATTTAATTTTATGGTGGGTGAGGATAATGTCCCATTTTCCCTCCCCCTAGACCAGCGCTAGGTCTAGAAAATTAAAAAAAAAAAATTTAAGTGCAAATTTTTTTAATTTTTAGTGCAGATTTTAAGATTTTTATTGCATATTATAGGCACCAAAAACTCACTTTTAAGTGCATGCAATTCCTGTCCCTGTTTATAATACTCAAACTCATTTTCTATTAAAAACCTTTCAGATTCTGAAATATCGGTGCTTTAAAAACTTTGACATGATTAACTGTACGATTTTGATATTTGAAACTGTACAATCTACAATAATTTTTCTTATAAAATATTCTGGGAAATGTTATCAAATGTTTAAACGCTTTTTATATAAAAACCTTAAGGTCCCAGATTTTCTTTTTTATTTCCAATTAATGTAATAATTAACAAGCTGGGTTTGTTTTTTTTTATAAAGAAACACTTTGCACTGCAACAATGATTATTAATTTCGAGATTTTGTTGAGATTTTTGGACTCAAGATTTTTTTTTTGTATAGCAATACTGCTCGATTCTACATTAAAAACTTCAAGAAAAGATTCTCAAATTTTACAACCTTTTGCTCATAACTATATTATAAATAATGGCATATATTTTTTTCTTTTTAACAAATGGTTAGCGATATTTTACTGAAAAATTTAAATTTTTATTTTTGTCCCTTTTTAATAGAAAAATTCGCAAATTTTAAAACTTTTTTCCACAAAAAACTATTTATCATTCATACTTTGCACTAGAAAATTAATTTTTTTTGACGTCGTGTCTTCCGATTTTCCTCATATAAAAAACATAAATTATCTATGGAGCCTTTTACAAATCTCTATGTTCACTTTCTTAGATTTTCATAAAATCGCAATGTTTTCACGGTTTGAATTTTTACACTATGAAAAAATTAGTCCGTAATGGCTAGTGGAATTTCTGCTTTTATTACGGGAAATTTAACTATTTTGAGCCTTGCGGTATTTTTTTTTTGCTAAATTTAGCAACACATGTCTGCTGAACTGTAGTACAATGAAATTAGTAGAAAAAATTAGTAGCCGCTACTAAATTTTAGTAAAATTGTTGTAAAATGCAATTTAAAACCATTTTGCTAAAATCAGCTAAGAAAAAAATTACTAAATTTTAATAATATTAGTACAGCCGGTTAAAAATTAACATGTATGCATGCATCCATTTATGAACATGTAGGAATTCATTCATGCTCATATATGAAGTGATTCGAGGTCATACATATCCATATACCATATTATAGGATTCATTTGTCTTCATAAGAGTTCATATGTATAAATATTACCTATATTTTCGTTAATGTACACATATGATCGTGTATGGAAATGTATAGACATGTATGATTATATATGCAAATATTACATCAACTTTCGTTAATTCACACAGATGAACATTAATGATTCCTCATATGAACATATAAGAATGGTTTATTATCACATGTGAATCATATATGTATGCATGTGGATAAATGAAGCATGTGTGTTCATATATATAATCATATATGTCACTTTTAACAATTATTTAATTATTAAACACAAGTTGTAAAACAAAACACCATACAAATATCGTTTTAATTTTAACTTAATTTTTCTGGAACATTGTTGTCTGTCTGTGCGTAAGAGGTATGAATTATTGTTTGTTTCTTTTCATTATTTCTTTTTAAGGCCATATAAAAATATGAAAGGGCTGGAATTAGAGGAAAATACAATATTTAGTTTACAAACGCATAAATATATTGTTTCATTATAAAACTTACCTTATTTTTAAATTCATTTACAACTGCGAAGTTTTTGCATGTTTATATATCGCCGTCGTCTTTACCACTGGACATGTTTTTGTTTGCAAATGACACATTTAAAATAATTTTTGATAGTTTTTTACGCTTTATAGACTTTAAAAATTCAATTTTTGCAAATAAATCCAAGTCATCTATTTAAAATAGCATAAACCTGTACAATAATAAATTAGATTTACCTTGATTAGCATTGTTTTCACAAAGATTACAAAATGTTTTTATGACATTATGAATAACTATAAAATATTTGTCTTTAATTTTTATGAAACTTTTGGTCATATTTATGAAATCTTCAACAATTTTATCATTCGCGGATCCAGGGAAAATGGGATATTTCCTCCCCATAAATGAATTTTTTCAATTTAAAAATAGAAGAAATAGTAGAACAGAATAATAGAAACACTCTAAGCACTCGATTTTGGAAAATTAATAAAATTTATTACTAAAATCAGCAACAAAAATTAGTAAACAATTCAGTAATTTGTAAAATGTAAAAAGCTAAAATTGTTACTAAATAAAAATATGTTGTACTAAAAGTTTGTACAACAATAGTAAAGTGAAATTGAAAACCTTTTACAGATTTTTCAACTAACTTTGTTGTCTTATTTGAAAATTAAAACCGTGAAAATAATTGCGAGTTTTTGAAAATTTAAAAAAAAACTGAATATGGAGATGTGATGTGGACTCCAAAAAACTAATCAAATTTGAAGACACGCGGTGTAGAACAGGCGCGGTTCCAGGAAAATGATTTGGGGGGAAGTTACAGTATTTTTGACTAACTCTTTTTAAACATTTTTCACATTTTTGTAATGAAAAATTTAATTTTATGGTGGGTGAGGATAATGTCCCATTTTCCCTCCCCCTAGACCAGCGCTAGGTCTAGAAAATTAAAAAAAAAAATTTAAGTGCAAATTTTTTTAATTTTTAGTGCAGATTTTAAGATTTTTATTGCATATTATAGGCACCAAAAACTCACTTTTAAGTGCATGCAATTCCTGTCCCTGTTTATAATACTCAAACTCATTTTCTATTAAAAACCTTTCAGATTCTGAAATATCGGTGCTTTAAAAACTTTGACATGATTAACTGTACGATTTTGATATTTGAAACTGTACAATCTACAATAATTTTTCTTATAAAATATTCTGGGAAATGTTATCAAATGTTTAAACGCTTTTTATATAAAAACGTTTTGATATCTTACCTTGTTTATCACAAAATAAGTAAACTACGAAATGATTAAAAATATATCATTAACTTATCAAGAGAACATTTTTAGAAGTTTAAGTTATTAATTTTTTGTGGTTAACTCATACATTTTCAAAATAAATAAGTTCAAATAAATTTTGTCAGTATTTCTTATCAAAAATTATAGCATAATCATTTTGTTATGTATATCGAAAAATTCGTTAAGAAAACTAGCGAAATACGCTACTGACAGAGATTTCGGCTTTCTCGCCGATTTGGATGAAACTTAAATACATAATAGAGAATTAAAATTCAAGAATGACCTCATATTTTTTTTAGTGTCATATCCGACTGTTAGGTAATAAAAACCATTTTGGTGCATTTTCCATCATTTTCTATCATTGTCGAAAATTTTCTAATTTCGAAATAAAATTAATTTTCTCTCCAAAAGAGTAAGTTTGACTTACATATAGAGATGGGAAAGGGGTACATACACAATTGGTAAATACCCAGTAAAATGGGTAATAATGGGTAAATTCCAAGGTATTTACCAAAAAGGTGGGTACACACAGGAAAAAAGTATCAATCGAATTGAAAATTGTATTTCAGTGCGCACAGCCAAAAAAATTAATTGTTTCAACCATATTCAAATGTGATTTATAAATATGTTGGGTATTGTAACTAAAACTCAGTTTTGTTAACAGGATTTTGTTGTGGAAACCAATTTTAAGTTTTACTAACCAATTTCAGTATTAGAAACATAATTTTAGTTGGAAAATGGCTAAAATTTTCTCTGTGTGTATAAACTATGTTGCCAAAAATTTGAAAATCTGGTGGAAAAAAGCATTGGATAGAAAAATATAATGAATTGCATATTAAATTTTATCATACGTGGGAATTTTCATTGCCATAGAAATTTTGTTACCATTAGTTGGTACTAAACGTGGAATGAGTGGAATTGGAGTGCTTAATATGGGAAATGAAATTTAATGGAATGGAGAATCAGTGGAATATAAAAACGAAAACGATATAACGTGTGGAATGGGAACATTGATTACAGGCAACACAGTTGTATTGAACTGGGAACGAATTTTGTTTAATCAGAGTATCAAAATTTATATTACAATAAAAAAAAATCACCTTGTGGGCTCTTTGTAAAATAATGTATCCCTCGGGATCTTCCCGGACCAATCCTATTTAATTTTTTCCCATCTCGTTTAGTTTCGAAAATACCGGCAATTTAATAGGGAATTTTTTTTTGGAAAAAAGTTAATTTCAAGTAAAACTATGTTGGAAAATGTGCAGGGGTATTCCGGAACCCCGGAAAAATAAGATTTTTTTTATCTAATTTGCCTACAGCACGCAGATTTAAACGAATTTTGAGAAATAACTGACTAAATTTCAGATTTTAAGTAATTTTATTCTCTATTGATGAGCGCACATATACAAATATAGTGCCAACCGAATTGATAAGTGTATTTTTGTGGCCATAACCAAAAAAACTGTATTAGTACAACCATATCCAAATGCGATTTATGAATATTTTGGGTGTCGCAACTACAATTATGTTATATGAACCGAATTTATTTGTGCAATCCTGTGTTCTGTTGTACCCACCAATTTCAGTATTAGTAACCGAATTTAAGTTGGAAAAAAGAAGAATTTTTCCCGTATGCGTTATCAAATCCGCTGTAACTTTTTCATTTTGTTTTGTATAAATATATTTAGTTGGTAATAAAGCATTTTTATATTTTATACAACATCCCAGGAAAACTTTGGTAATGGGTGCGATAAAGTAAAGCATTACTTTGTAATGAATACTCCTAACCTATATCATTACTTCATAACAAAAAGTAATAAGTTACCGATAAATGAATTACTTTGTAATGAATACTTCTTACCTTCAGCATTATTTCGAAACATAGAGTAATGAGTTACCAATAGATGGTTACATGCAACCTTATTTTGAAACATAAAGTAATGAGTTACCAATAAATGGACACTCATGGGTTATCTTGTAATCACACATCATGACCTTATACATTGTTTCAAAACATAATATAATGACTACTTACTTACAATTAGATAATACATGAAATAAAAAAGTAAAGTAATATTTAAAATATTTTTTTGAAAAACTATATTTAGACACACTAATTTGTGATTTTTTGTAATCATGAGGTTAAAGTATATATTTTTAACATTACAAACGAAAACTCGCAGCACAACAATTTATTTACATTTTAAGCAACCCATTATTGTATGTGACGATAGGTCAGTTGGTAGAGTTCTCGCCTAGCAACCAGAGACCCCATGTTCAAATCTCAGCGCGACCACGTTATGTATTTAATTAAAAAAAAAATTTGTAATAATATTTTTTTTTATAAAATTTTTTTTTATAAAAATCTGTTTATAGACACATTACTTTTCCCAACCCGGTAATCAACGATTTATTAAGGATATAATGAAAATGGCGATTAAAATTCGGCATTAAGGAATCAATCTGGAATTTATTGAGTTATTTTAAAAATTTAAATGTTTTTAACTTTGTTTAAAACTGTAGGCTGTAGGTAAATTTGCTCAAAAAGGCCAAATTGACCGGAAGAGGTCTTCAAAATGTTTTTTCTTTGGAATTGTCCTTAAAGCATTTAGATTTGCTTAAAAAATTGCACATATTAAAAGCATGTTTATGATATATAAATAAAACGAGGGGTCTAACTTGGAAATCCATTAAGTATACCCTGTAATATATGAAAAATAGGCCAAAGTTTTCTACATATTTTTTTTAAAGTACACAAGTACAGGTAAGAGAGCCATTCGAATTCAGGAGGTTTCTGGTATTGAACAGTGGCTTACAGATTTATAAAGGGTCCGCCATCTAACGTTTTTTTCAACTAGTGCTTATTTCGTGAATGGTAACGCTTAGCTCATGTCTGATTTGACAGATAATTAGTTTTATCATTCCGCTGAACGAATATGGTTGTGTATACGCTTGAACAACGCTGGGATATATTGCGACATTCCTTTGAAAATCATGGTAATTAGCAAGGAGTGGCCGTTACAGTCAATGGCGATCACAAAAATTGAAGAGGAGGATATTGGCAACATTTGGTTTCAACAGGACGGCGCTACGTGCCACACAGCCGAAGATCGCATTATCAGCCGCAGAGCTGATGTCGTTTGGCCACCTCGGAGCTGCGATTTGACACCGTTGGACTATTATTTGTGGGGTGCCGTCAAAGATAACTGTTACGCCAACAAGCCAGAGACAATTGACGCTTTAAAGGACAATATTCGTGAAGCCATTGGTGAAATACAGCTGCACACAATCGATAATGTGCTTAAAAATTGGACCGATCGTGTAGGCTACTGCATGGCCAGCCTAGGCAGCCATTTGAATGAAATTATTTTCCATTATTAACCGGAAGGATTGTACTTTCAAATAAAAAAAGAAATTTGAGAAAATATTCAGTAGTTTTTTTTTATAGCATTTTCAAAAAAAAAGTCATTTGGCGGACCCTTTAGTCCTCTAGTTGTACTGATTGCACCACAATCACTTTTAACTTTCTCTGTCTTATTTGCTGTTTAACATTTGAATATTTTATTTTAATAAACACAACTTTTGTGTTAGTCTTTTCCGAGATTTGAACTCGGAAGTTCGGAGTACAAGGAAAACACTCTATCCACTACACAACAAACGCTTGCAAGTGTTAAGTGCAAAATTCGAATTTAAATATTTTGTTAGGAAAATAAACATAGTTCATAATATGTTAGGAATACTTATTTCATTTATTCATTTAGTACATTTTTCAGATATGGAATTCCGACTTTATCGGATATCATTAACCCACATTTGACTGCAAATCCAAAATTTCCCACGAATTTGATAAAAAAGCAAAAACATTTTTTTTTGTTAATTAATTTTAAAGATTTTTTTAAATGCTTAATTTAGAGATCTCGATTGCTATTTTTATAATATAATAGCTGTTATTAAAAAAAACAAATAAATTGGAAAAATAATAATTTAACATTTTATGAAAAATATTTTGTCAAAAATTTAACAAAATTTTGTATTTGTTTTAGTAGTAATAAAGTATATATTTTTAAGTCTAAACTCAGTTATTTGTAAAAGAAATTTCAGTTTTAAAGTAAATTTGTAGTTCATTTAAAAAAACAAACCACACAAAATGACTGTACTATGAATTTAGTTTCAGTTTAGTCAGTTTTTTTGTTTTTATTTAAGAAACAAAAACAAATAAACGATTTTGAGATTTTTACTTCATTTGCGGTTAATTTTAACTACATTTGTGGTTCACTTTTATCTAGAGCAAAAAATAAATGACACTGTTAGTGGAATTTAATGAAATGTAAGTCGTCATTTTCCCAAGTGAAAGGTAATATTGCAAATATAGACTATTATTGCAAATATAGAAAATCTACAACACTTAGTGGCCGGGTGCCAAAAAAGACCAACGAAACTTAATTTAAATTATGACCACAAGAAGAGAATTTCCACTTGATAAAACTTATTGGTTTGTGAAACTTGATTCATATAGGGCAAATGTTTTCACTTTTCACCATAAAATACCCACTAGGAAATTTACAGAACAACATATTTAAGATTTTTTATTAAATTCGGATATGTGATAGAAGATACAAAACTAAGGAACAAGTGCAATTCTTTTTAGTACTAAAGGGATAACTTGAGACCCCATCTTTTTAACCCTTACGAATATTGTATTCTCGAAATTTCCTGGTGGTGCTACAGGGTGTCTTTAAATACCATTATCCCAAAACCGTATTCATTATCCAAATAAATTCAATTTTGAATAAAAAGAATTTTTGTGGTCAATTTTTTTTTCAATTTTGATACATTTGGTTGGTAAATTAATATAGAGAATTCAAACATTTCGAAGTATGAATTGCTGTTTGACTTATAATTAACAAACCATATTTTGATCGTTTAACGCAGTGCAGCTGAGGAAAAAAAAACCGGCAAATTTACATTACTGAACATCAGTACATGCAGCAGTATCATCATCAGCTTGTTTTATATTTTTTATCTTACGCTCTATACAAAAGAAACAAAATAAAGAACTTTTCTTTAAAAATAAAAATTTGTTGTAATTTTTTTTTTTTTTTGAAAATTTGTTGGCTTTTCACACGCGCAACTTGTATTAAAGCAAATTTTCTTTAAAATAAATTTCTGAATCAGTCGGTTTATTTAAATTGAACAAAAATCTACACGAATAGAAAAAGCGCCGTAACGAAAAAATAAATTTTAAATTTTATACAAAAATAAGATAATTTTTTAAAGAAAAATATTAAAAATTTAAAAAAAAAACATTCGGTAAAAAAAATGCAAAATTAATAAACCTCTAAACCTAGCAAGAATTAAATAAATATGAATGAAAAAATTCGCTATTAAATTTAAATTATCCAATATTCTTTTAAATAAAATTCCTGTGAATAGAAATAAAACGCGCTTATTACGAAATCCCCATTGAATAAAAAAGAAAAATTTGTTCAATTTTACAAAAAAATAAGAAAAAAACGAAATTTGTTGAAATTTTTTATCTTAGATTTTCCAACTAGTTGCATTTGATGTGTGCTTTTTGTTGTTACTTTTTTAATACTTTCCACTTGCGACAAAGTTTTTAATACAAAATTTGTTGGTAAGTTTTTCACATTTTTTGTTTGCTTTATTACAAATTCACCCAAAAAAATTTCGTTAAAAAATAGTTTTAAATTTCTTCCACAAAATTTTTCGTTCATATGACCTAAATTTGATGTGAGTTTTTTTTTTTTTTTTTTTTTATTATTTTTTGGTTGTTGATATTATTTTGCGTTAAAGGAAATGAAAACTATTTTCAAAACTTGTTGTATCTTATGACAAGTGTGAGTGAGCGATGTTTTAGTATAGTACGTAGTACGATAATGTTGATATTTTATGTGGTGGTGTTTATGTACTCGAGGCAATGTTCACATAAGTTTGTAAAAAAAAAAAAGAAATAGAAGAAAATATAACAAATTTCAAACGTCATGCTTTTGTGAAATTTAAAATTGTAAATTGCATTTTTCTTCTTAAATATTTCTGTGTATATGTTGAAATAATATGCAATTTAAACAATTTATTTCAAAATCAACATAATCTTAATAAAACTATATAAAAAAGTTTTATAAAGAATTTATATTGCATTTTTTCTTGTTAAATAATTAGCTAATAAAATGGGAAGACATTTTTTAGGTTAAAAATTAATTAATTTCACTTACCGGCTTTGTTCTTAATATTGCAGTTTTTTTTACTAAATGCCTTTCCACAGAAAAGGTGCTCATTTATAATATAGATTTCTAAAAAGTTGATGTTTTAACATTTTGTGCTATAAAAGTGCATATTCCATTATAATATACTGTGAAAAGGAAAATTTTAATTGTTTTCAGAAAACCCATACTGTCTTAAAAAAATCTACCCTTTCACTACCCTGGTACGCTACAGTGTACACACTTTAAAATGAATATAACAATTGATAATGCTTTAAAATTTTATATTTTTGTTTATGTTCTTTATGATATTGGTCATCGAAAAAAAAAATATCATTATAATGATGAACTGTTCATCAGGGTAATATCGTCGCAATATTTGTTAAAAAAGTCCGATTTGAACCTTTAACTTCGCAAGGATCGTTTGGTAAATCTCGTAAACTAAGATACTAAGAATACTATGTAGGTAATGACCACTGCAAATGTAGTTAAAAAAATTAAATTTCACTTAAAGAAAGGACGACTTACATTTCAGTAAATTCAACTAACATTATCATTTGTTTTTTTAATGTTCAAAAAATTATCCACAATTGTAGTAAAATAAACAAACATTTGTTTTTTTTTTTAAATAACTAAAAACGATTGTAAAAAATTAATGTAAAATCATAAAACAGCCATTTAATGTGGTTTGTTTTCTTTAATGAACTGCAAGATTAGTAAAAAATTTTATTTGTTCTACAAATGACTAATATTTACATTAAAAATAAAGAAACTGTACTACAACCCAAACAACTACATATTTTTAAGGCAGGAGTTTCCCGAGTATATCTATAATCTTGACATGGCTTCATGTGGCTTCGTTTAATGACCAAAACAAAATAAAATAAAGCAGCTTAGGTAATTTGAATGTTTTAGTGGTACACATGAGCTGAGTCTTTACAATAAACAAATATTTAAAAACCTGAATTCAAAATGGAACTAATTATTAACACTCGGGAAATAATGAGATTCGAAAATTGAGGTGAATGGAGAATATATTTATTAATAGATATTAAAAAGATTGTTTGTACATGTTCATTAATTTACTATATTTTGATATCTATATTTGGCATAACATGAATGTTGTAAGCCAGATTGGCACAATACTAGTTATTTTTAATTTAAAGTTTGAAATATTTTAAATTTAATGTAAAATTCATTTTGTAATTGATTTTGAAATTAAGAAATGTATAAAAAAGTTTACTTAGATTTTTCATTACAGCATAAAATTTTATGTATCATATTCGTTTATAATTAATTTACGATATTTTGAAGATGATTCTATATATTTGTACAACGCGTAGAAATTAGATCCATTTAAAATGTTCAGTACCTCTTCCATAGTAAGATGAATTTTTTCAAAATGTGTTTGTTTTTTATAAATTGGGCAATCTCCAGTAAAGTGGTATGTATCCTCAGTTTCTGATAAATTTCAGATAGTGCATATGACTGTATTGTTGTTTCTGAATGACCGGGCGTTGAGATCAAGTAATCCACCCCTGGCCTTTATTATCAGACTGTTAATCCGTGATGAAAAATTATTAGCAAGTAGTGGTGTTGCAGTAAAGTTTAGTTGGCAATAAAGGTCACGATTTTGTGAATTCGTTGCATTTAAAACATTTTCTTCTCGTTCTTTCGATTCTAGTAAATATAATAAGAGGTCGATTAGCATTACTAGGAGTGTATTGAAGACGCTGACAGAGCTTTGACCACTCATTTGCCCAGCCGATATTTTGTGTTATGATTGCCACAGCTAATATTCGTGGTAATCTTTGTTGGTTCATATTCAATATCTTATTTATGTAACAGAAGTGAAGTTTTAAAGTTGAAAGGTATAAAGACGGGAGACAAGTTTCTAAATATAACATATAATTTGGAGTTGTTGTTGGTAAATATAACATTTTTTTAATGAAGCAACGAAACAATTTTTCTACTTCGTCAAATTTTTCGTAGCCCCAAACTTGTGCTGCATAAAACATGATTTAACGAGAAGCAGAATTAAATATCTTTAGTTTGTTGGATTTTGAAATTTGTGGGTGATTAATATATTTTAACCACGTTGAGTTGATTGCCAATTTTGATGCGGCCAATTTATTTGTTAAATATTTTTTAAAAGACAGATTATACGTGATGTCAACACCAAGATATTTATAACTGTTAACGATCTCAATATTTTCGTTACCATAATGCCAATTTAAAAGTTTAGAGATTCTAGGTCCACGACGAAATATCATTATTTTTGATTTATTCAAGTTAACGGTCAAGCTCCACTTTAAACAGTAGTTATACAATGCATCAATCATATTCTGTAACTCACTTGGTGTTTCAGCTAAAATTATAATATCATCGGCGTAAAGCAGGATTTTTACCGTTGTACCAGCAACATTTACCCCACCTGGGAGTACATCAACCAGATCATTAAGATATATTGAAAATTGAAAAAAATAGAAATATATACACAAAGAAAAAGTCGGTAGTGCAAACGTTAATAAAAGATTTGTTACCATACCTTGTAGTTACTAAATATCACAGTGTAATAAAATTTAAAGAATAGAAAATAATAAGAGAATGTTCGCCAATGAGGCCTTGTACCTGGTATTTGGGATATATATATAAAAAAAACTAACAAGGTGAGTCTTCCGATGGGTTCTCTCCGATCTTAGTCAAATTTGGATATGTCATAAAAAAAAGTAATGGAAACGTATTTTTTTTTTAGCTGCCCAATCGCACATTTAAGGATTAAAAGGTGTGTTCAAAATTATGACATTCTTGTCTGTTTCGGAACCTCTTGTAAATACATGTTTGCTGTCGTTAGCTGGAGACTTGGGCGACGTCAATTACATTTCAAAACCGTTCACTTGTGAAATTTTTCTATATCATTAATAATTTCAGACCTACGCTCACACTTTCAGTTTTGTCAATACCAGACATGGGACATACTATCAATATTTGGGTATTTAATTACAGGCCAATTAGCTTATTACGTCTAATTACATGTAATTGGGTGTAATTGAGTAATTGGCTTGTAATTAAATATAGAGATGTTGTTACTAATCCCCAAGTTTGGTATTAAACATTTTACAAATTTTCCAAGGAAGCGATTAAGCTCACAAGTGTAAGTGTAGGTCTGATATTATTAATGATATAGAAAAATTTCACAAGTAAACGATTTTGAAATGTAATTGATGTCGCCCAAGTCTGGTTAGCTGTAGAACAATGTTAAGCAATCAGCAAATTTGCAACAAATCGATTTTTTGTTTGCATATTTTGCTATAAATGTATATTTTTGGATATTTTGCATTAAAATGCATGTTTTTAAGAAAATTGTTTGATGTTTTACTAAAAATTTATTTTACACAATTTGTAAATTTTATAAATAATTTTTTTTCAGATATATACTTATAATTTTTTTCATCACAAAAAGAAAAATAACAGAAAAATGCAATTAATAGTTTTCTGACGATGGTTATTCGAATTTTTAATTTTTTTAACCACTTTTTAACACAGAAGTTTCAAAAATTGTCTAAGTAATGTTGAAAACGTAGAAAAAATCAATAATAAATGGATATTAAGTTTGATATAATTTTTATTAAAAACAAAAATTATGTTTTTTCGACCTTTACTTGTGTAATGCAAACAAAAATTATTCAAGTTCGGGGCCATACTAAAATATTTTGTTATTAGGATATTGTTCTAAAAAAAGTCTTTAGAGTTTTTGTTTTCAATTTATTAATTGACCACTTTCAGGAATGTGTGGAAAATAAATAGTAAATAGAAAACATTATACATTATTGAAAATGAAGATTATTCAAGTTCGAGGCCATACTCTATATTTCTTTATTAAGATATTGTCCTAACAAATAATCTATAGAGTTTTTGTTTTCAAATTTATTATTTGACCCTTTCAGGAATGCGTTGATAGTTCTTTTTCGGGAGTTTTCTAGGTTCCTATAATCAGAACACGTTTTGAAAGAGGTAACAATCCCATGCAAATTATCAAACATTCATATACATTAGTTTACTCACTACATGAGAACTACACTCAAAAAAATAAGTTAGTACAAAAGTTAGTAAAACGCCTTGTAAATCAGGTATACTACACAAGGGAACAAAATTGAACTTTTTTTGTGTTGATTTGAAATTTATAGCAAATTTTTACTAATTTGGGGTCGCTGATTTCAAATCTGCACTTGGTTTTTCTCTATCAGCTCGACTTTTCGAGATATACCGTTATGTTCAAAATTAAGGCACTTCCGCTACATATATTGGAATAACTTGAAAACGGTTTACCATATTAAATTAAAAAAAAAAAACCGAAACTCGCAAACAATATTCCCTTTAAGCCGTGCTTACATTGTTTTTAAATTTTCCAAGTAGTTTTAGAGATATCGTTCAAGTTTTGAAAAAAAAATTAAAATTTTTAAAAAAAAAAAAAATTTTTTGTTCTTTAAAAATTCCTAAAAAATAAAAATGGGACAAAAATCACAGTTTTGGTCTAGAAACAGTTAGTTAAATATATTTCGAATGAAATGAGCTTTATTTCATTGCAATCGGTTCACAACTTTTGATTTTGTTCACGATTTACTGAATTGATATAAATCGCGATTTCCATACAAAAATAACATTTTCTAATGTGTAAGTGTTTGTATGTAATAAGTTAGTATTTTATGATTCTAAGAATTAAAAAAATTAAGTAATAAAAAAAGATTATTTCATTTTTATGGTTGCGGTAGCAAACTCATAACGCCTATAAATTTAATTGTTCCGTTATGACACCTAGTCAGTTCACAGTCAATTAAAGAGAAAAAGAAAAGTGTACTTGATTTTATTGATGTGTGGTTTACCGTTGGTAACGGATGATTTTTTAAAGAAATTCCCCTTAACACATGTGTTCATTCATAAGTGACTGTCAATAAAATTGTGGATGGAATTGTGGAAATTGTTCAGATGTTCCTGGTTTAGTAACAGCGATGGGATAAGAGGAGTATGATCCAAATGACTGCCGACTATTTATAGATTCTTCTAAACGCAGCCGAAAATGTGTACTTCTGCATAACGGTAATAAATTGGGTTCGTTGCCGATTGCACATTCAACTAAAGCTAAAGAAGAATATTCTACAATTGCCTCAGTTATAAATAAAATAAAGTACAACGAACACCGCTGGCTAATTTGTGTGGATCTAAAAATGGTCAATTTTCTTCTAGGCCAACAAGGTGGCTACACAAAATATCCGTGTTTTATTTGTTTATGGGATAGCAGAGCCAGATCTGAACACTGGAGTAAGAAAGACTGGCCTTCGAGGGAAGCTATGGTTCCAGGAAACCACAATATAGTTAATCAACCACTTGTGCCCAGGGATCGCATAATACTGCCATCTCTCCATATCAAGTTAGGACTTATGAAACAATTTGTCAAAGCTCTCAACAAGGACGGTGATTGTTTTAGATATATCAGTAGAAAGTTCAACAATTTGAGTTCGGAGAAACTGAAAGCTGGCATTTTGATGGCCCTCAAATCAAAAAATTAATCAATGATGAAAATTTTAGTACTTCCATGACAGATATTGAAAGAAATGCTTGGAATGAATTTGTTTGGGAAACAAAAAGGGTGAGCACTACTCGGACCACGTGGATAACATGTTGTCACATTTCAAGCAGCTTGGTTGTAATATGAGCATTAAGGTGCACTACCTACACAGTCATTTGGATTGTTTCCCTGAAAATCTTGGAGACTTTAGTGAAGAACAAGGTGAACGTTTCCATCAAGATATCCGCACTATCGAGGAGCGGTACCAGGGTCACTGGGATAAGCATATGATGGCGGACTATTGCTGGAGCATTACAAATAATCCCTCTAAACAAGATTATTTAAGAAAATCTTATAAAAGAAAATTTTTCGATGAGTTGTAATTACATTGTAATATTTTTGTATTAAAATTTTTTATTTTTCTTTAAAATTCTCTTTTTGTGTTAAATTAAATAGTATAGCTGATAGAAATGAACAAAATCAAAAGTTGTTATTTTTGTATGGAAATCGCGATTTATATCAATTCAGTAAATCGTGAACAAAATCAAAAGTTGTGCACCGATTGCAATAAAATAAAGCTCATTTCATTCGAAATATATTTAACTAACCATTTTTATTTTTTAGGAATTTTTAAAGAACAAAAAAATTTTTTTTTTTTTAAAAATTTTAATTTTTTTTTCAAAACTTGAACGATATCTCTAAAACTACTAGGAAAATTTAAAAACAATGTAAGCACGGCTTAAAGAGAATATTGTTTGCGAGTTTCGGTTTTTTTTTTAATTTAATATGGTGAACCGTTTTCAAGTTATTCCAATATATGTAGCGGAAGTGCCTTAATTTTGAACATAACGGTATATCTCGAAAAGTCGAGCTGATAGAAAAAAACCAAGTGCAGATTTGGATTCACCGTCCCAAATAACCTTTAAAACAGTATTCAGTTCTTAATCAACAGAACCATTGTTCCCTTGTGCTATTTTTTAGCAATTTTTTTTGCTAAAATCGTGTTTTCAGCTAAAATTTTTGTTATACTTATTCAGCACTTAACTGTTTTATACTAATGCTTTACTAATATACTAATGTTTTACTAATTAATTTTGCTAAAAAAAATTGTGCAGATAAGCACATGTCATTTAAAAGAAATCATCATTTAGACTACCATTGATGTAAGTAGTTGAAAAAAAATTTTTGTTATGTTATATATATTTATTTCTATATATTTTCATATATTAAATTAATTCATGACATCAATGTGGGAAAATGAAAATTTTTATATTTCGTAATTATTGTAAATTATTTTTAAAAGAATCACAAAAATATGTTTTATGATTTTCAGCAAATATATTAACTAAATTACAATTTTTTTACAATTTTTTTGCGTTTTTTTCAGTCTACTAAAATTCAGCAAAAAATTTATTAATTTTTACCAACGCTTTTTTATTTCTAATCTACTAAGTGTTAGCAAAACTTTTGCTGAATCTACTAATTTTGTTGCTACAAATCAGCTCGCTGATTTTCAGCAAAAGATTTTGCTGACATTAGCAATTTTTTTGCTAGCACCCTCCTGACTAAAATTTTGCTGACTCAGCAAAATTTTTTGCTGACTTTACAAACTTTTTTTTTTGAGTGTAATATATATATGTGCTCGAAGTTAAAGATTATCCCCATTGATCAAAAAATAAATTGAAAACTTGTTTTTTGTGTGTATGTCTGCCTACCTTTGGTAAATATTCAATACACGTTTTTGTTTCTTTTCCTTTTCCTTTTTATTTGTACATTTGTTTTTAAAAACAAAATGTACAGGAAAAGTGTAAGCAAGACCATACTTTGTCTTTTATGCAAGTTTGATATAATTTTTATTAAAAATAAAAATTATGTTTTTTCGACCATTAATTGTGCAATGAAAATGAAGGTAAAAAAAACATAATTTTTATTTTTAATAAAAATTTTATCAAAATTATGTATTATTGTTAAGACAATATCCTAATAGAGAAATATTAGAGTATGGCCTCGAACTTGAATAATTTTTATTTTTATTATAAATGCATATTTTTAAATTTTAAGTACACATGTTACGATTTTAATTACATTTTTATGTACATATAAATGCATTAACTTCCGCGCACTATTTATAAGAATAATGTAAAGTATCCAATGATACTTTAATTTTGTCCATGTTTTTATAATTTTTAAATTTAATTTCATGAGAGCAAAATAGAAAATATTTGTGTTTTATAAATAAATGACATTCATGCACCCATTTACTTATTGAGGTTTAGACAGAAAAACTTCATTTGACCATTTAAGGTCATCACAGCGCCCCCAACATGTTTTTGGTATTTTAAACAAAACTCAAATTGTTTGAAAATTGTCTAACTTTGGTTTGTTAGCTACATTTTTTCGTTATTCTTACACCCAGAAAACAGACTCGGTAGTAGCAACCGTATTTGTTACCAATGGATTGCTTTGGTATACGCACAAAATTAAAAACCCATTTCAAACACGAAAACCACCGATTCAATAACTTTGATGGCGTAAAACTCAGCCAACAACGAGAATTTAATTATTTTTCAATTAAATAATAACTCATTTGATTAAAAATTTATCAATATTGTATACCTTCCCAAAAAAGCAAAAAAAAATTGGATAAAGTGTTGTTCCAATACCAAATGTTTTTTTATAGAATAAATTTTATTTTTTTTTTTTTTATTATTTTATTAATTAATAATCATATAATTACAAAATATATACTATTACCCTAACCGAGCACTAGCTACTATGGCCTTCGGCGCGTTGAAGCGAAAACAGACCAATGCCTCTGGTGGGAATTGAACCCACGACCTCCGCACTGATACCAACTAGCCTACCGGGGCGCACAGAATGATTATAAAATTGTATTTAAACCGGCATGTAATTATCATTTAGTTCTTTTGTTGAAACCTGTGTATTTTTTATTGTTTTAATAATTTTTAATTAATTTTTAGCATAAAAAAAATTATTACATTTTATTAAACAAAAATCACATTATCAATTTTATGATAATGTTTTAGCTTTTAAAATTTTCAACAAATCGATTTAATTGAAAGAAGTAGTGTGAGGACGATTTGTTTTTGTGAAATTTACGAGTGAAAGAACAGAATTAGTAAATGGTTGTAACTAAACATTTTTAGCGTGCGCCCCGGTAGGCTAGTTGGTAGCGTGCTGGCTTATCAGTGCGGGGGTCGTGGGTTCGATTCCCACCAGAGGCACTGATCTGTTTTCGCTACAACGCGCCGCAGGCCATAGTAGCTAGTGCTCGGTTAGGGTAATAGTATATAATTTGTAATTATATGATTATGCTCCCTGGCAACTCTTCCCTAACTACGTGAATAGCCAAACTACCGTATGTACAAAAAATACATCATAGTTGCGCCAACTCACAAAATGTGGGAAATAGTGGAAATTAGATTACATATGATTTTCTAACAATTGTGAATTGTTGTGGTGTTTGTCTTAGCTATCTTCTGCAATTACAATTAAATGTAAAATCGACCCCGTGTAATTGAAACTGGTTTTAAGCCACAGCAAAAATCGACCTTACTTAGAGCATTTGGTTAGAGCCTCTGTCTAAGTGTAGTGCGAAGTGCATGTGGCAAACAAAGCAGGTTCAAGCCACGGTCAGGATTGCATTTAATAAATAAACATTTCATATAGATGCAATCAAACAATAAAAACCATAACAAATGAGTACAGTATTGTCAAAAAGGATTACTGATGAAGGTTGTGTTACCAGAAACTGCGCAGTCTAATTCAATAAAAAATTTACAATGTAGTTATGATTTTTAGAAAAGTATACTTAATCTTCTCTACCACGCCTATCTCAAACAATTGAAAAATATGTGCATATTAATTATAGTATTAATTGCACACTGTCTCAAAAGACGATGAATAAAATTCAAAAATCCCCAATAAAAAAACTTTTTAGTTACAACCATTCACTAATTCTGTTCCTTCACTCGAAAATTAAAAACAAAAATCATCCTCACAGTAGTTGAGATCTCTTTCTTTCTAATTTAAGGACACCTAACAAGAAACTGAAGACAGGATAGAAACATATCCACATAAATCAAATGTATTTTTAATTTTTTTAACTATAACTATTAATTTTTTTTGAACACAAAATTAGTCAAAATTAAAGATTTTCTTTTATTTTTACTAACAAAAATAAAATAAAATAATTTAAAAAACTCCCAAATCTGTAAAAACAAAGATTTTGTTTTATTTCATCTATCAAAAATTAACTCTAAAATTATTAAAAACAACAGTTTTTATTTTTGTTTTACTATCATTTACTTTTTGGTTCAAATAAAGAATTATTTTGTAAAAAGAAATTTTTAAATGAAAATAATAACTGGTGCGGAAAACAGTATTTATGTGTAGTTTTTTTTCTAATAAATACTAAAATAAATTTAAAAAAAATATTTTTTTGTAGTTTAAATGTATTTTCCTTAAAAATCAAAGTTTACTGAATTCTTTTTAAATAAACTAAAATCAGTTACTGTTAAAATATTGTGAGTGTACCAAAAGTTTTGTTTTCTAGAGTAATTTAATATTTAGAACACAAAAATCTGTATTTTTTAAATTTCAGATATGTGTTCAATCAAAAATAATATAATTTTTTACTCCCTTTTTTAAAATTTTTTTATATCAAAGTTTCACTAAAATCTACGGTTTCACCACTGTGTAGTTTCCTTGTAAGTTTAGTAAATATTCATATATTTTGACTTCCAGCCTACTCTGACATACACAGTAAACATAAGTTTACTTGATTTCTGTATGATTTATTTCTTTTAAATTAGAATTTGATACTGCGTATTCTTTCTCATTAAACATTTTGTTCTTGTTGATTGCAATTTAATAATAGCTTCCGATATGCGTTCTTTTGTTTTTGTGAATTTGTGCTTTTTTCATATAATTTGTGTATAATTAACATAATTGTATACTAAACGTATACTTAATAAATTATAATTAATAGCAATCATACCTATTTGTATGTGTTGCTAAACATTTAAACAAAGAAAATTTGCAAGAATTTAAAAAAATTTTCTAAAGCAACAAATTTAACGTTTAAATTTTATATTTCATGGCCAATTTTATAAAGAACTTTGAACTAAATACACTTTAATATTATATTGTGTCTTCCTATTAAAACAAAAAACAAGAAAAGTAAATTAAAATTTGCCATAGCAAAATATAACAAATAACTTCCGGTGAAAAAAACAAGTGATAAACTTGTATTTTGTTTGTCATTTTACTTAAAGTATTAGTAACCGGCAAAAGCTTTGTATACTTTTTTTTTTGATTTATTTATTCTGTTCTAACAATATCAAGGTTAGAAAAACAAATGAAACAAAAATAAATCAATTCGATATAAGATTAAAACCCACAAGAACAACTCAACAAAAATAAAAAATAAAATAAAAAATTCAATGGGATAAATTTACAATTGTTTAAATCATTCAAAACTGCATAGAGTATATATGACGATTTTCAAAAATTTTCGACACTTTGAGATAAAATATTTAAAATTTTTTTTATGTAAGACACACTTGGAATATTATGTTGTTAAAGACCACTACAAATGTAGTTAAATACAAATTAAATTACACTAGGAATAAGGACGACTTACATTTCATTAAATTTAACTAACATTGTCTTTTGTTTTACCTTGAAATTAACCACAAATGTAGTATAAATGAACCACAAATGCAGTTAAAAATTAACCATAATTTATTTGTTTTATTTTTTTTAAATAAAAACAAAAAAACTGATAAAATAAATGTAAATTCATTGTACAGTCATTGTTTCTTTTTTTAATGAACTACAAATGCAGTCAAAACTGAAATTTCTTCTAAAAATTACTGCTTTTTCACTTAAAAAAACAAGTTTTTACAGCAGACTTTAATTGAGTGCATGAATAATCTTTTGTGTATATGTTAACCGATGTCTGGAACTCCGATTTCCAGTGTTGATTTCCAGTTGTTCAATTGTCTCTGCTTTATCGGCGTAGACGAGTGACTTTACATAACTCCAAAGAAAATAATCCAATCGATTCAAATGACGCGATCTTTGTGGCCAATTAATATGAGCATTGCATGAAATTATTCGTTCATCAAAAATTTTTTTGAGTAAATTAGAGCTTGACGAAGAGAACCATTGTTTTAATAAAGGGTCCGCCAAATAACTTTTTTTTTTTTGAAAATGCTATAAAAAAAACTACTGAATATGTTCTCAAATTTCTTTTTTTATTTGAAAGTACAATCCTTCCGGTTAATAATAGAAAATAATTTCATTCAAATGGCTGCCTCAGCTAGCCATGTAGTAGCCTACACGATCGGTCCAATTTTTAAGCACATTATCGATTGTGTGCAGCTGTATTTCACCAATGGCTTCACGAATATTGTCCTTTAAAGCGTCAATTGTCTCTGGCTTGTTGGCGTAACTCTTATCTTTGACGGCACCCCACAAATAATAGTCCAACGGTGTCAAATTGCAGCTCCGAGGTGGCCAAACGACATCAGCTCTGCGGCTGATAATGCGATCTTCAAAAACAGGGCGCAAAACATCGAGTGTAGCTTCGGCTGTGTGGCACGCAACGCTGTCCTGTTGAAACCAAATGTTGCCAATATCCTCCACTTCAATTTTTGTGAACAAAAATTCGTTCAACATGGCCCGATAACGATCGTCATTGACTGTAACGGCCACTGCTTGCTCATTTTCGAAGAAAAATGGCCCAATTATGCCTCTGGACCAAAATCCGTACCAAACAGTGACTCGTTTTGGGTGTATCGGCTTTTCAATGTATGCGGGCGGGTTTTCTGTGCCCCAAATGCTACAATTTTGCTTGTTTACATACCCGCCAAGATCAAAATGATCTTCATCTGAAAAGATGATTTTTTTGGCAAAATCGGCATCTTCTGTAAGTCGATCGCAGGCCCACTTAGCGCAGCGAAAACGCATTGGATGGTCAGTTGGCTTCAACTCCTGGCGTCATACCAAGGTCTTTATGCAAAATTCGTCTCAATGATGTCTCCGAAATGTTCAATTGTTGAGAACGACGGTGAATTGATGTTGATGGCGCTTCGCGCACACTTTCTGCCACAGCAGCAATATTCTCGGGTGTACGCACTGTTTTTGGCTTTTTACGCTTTGGTTTATCGATGGGAATGCCAGTTTCTTTCACTTTTTTCACAAGATAACGAATATACGGAGCTGACGCACAGTGCTTTGTTCCCATATAAGCAGGGTGCAAAAATAGAAGGAGTTATTGTATATAAATAAAACTTGGCATGCTATTTTCTTATTCCAAAATTAGAAAAAAAAAAAAATTTTGGACAAAATCGGTTCAAGGACTCGAACACCTCCCATACATCCTGAACTGAAAAATTTGACTAAATGCCACAATTTTATTCAAAAAATTCTGAATATTTGGCATTCTATTTTTTTTCATAAAAGTGAAAAAAATTAAATTTTTGGACGAAATCGGTGCAAGGACTCGTACACCTCCCATACATCCTGATTTAAAAAAATAGAGTTAAAGCCACAATTTTGATCTTAAAATTGAAAAACGTTGTCCTGCTATTTTTTTTTTGTCAAAGTAACAATAAAAAAAAAATTGGAAAAAATCGGGGCAAGGACTCGCACACCTCCTATATATCCTGAATTTCTAATTTTTAATAAAAGCCACAATTTTCGTCACAAAATTAAAAAAAGCTATCCACCTGTTTTCTTAGTTTAGAATAAAAATAAAAAAAAAAAAAATTCGACGAAATCGGTGCAAGGACTCGCACACCTCCAATATATCCTAAATTTAAAAATTTTAATAAAAGCCACAATTTTCGTCAAAAAATTAAAAAAGCTATTCTGCAATTTTCTTTGTTCAGAATAAGAAATGAAAAAAAAAATTCGAAAAAAA
Organism: Delia radicum; assembly: GCA_021234595.1. Lineage (NCBI taxonomy): Eukaryota > Metazoa > Arthropoda > Insecta > Diptera > Anthomyiidae > Delia > Delia radicum. Next base: position 95,065,541 of record CM037855.1, read on the forward strand.
TCGGTTCAAGGATTCGCACATCCCACATATATCCTGAATTTTAAAATTTTAATAAAAGCCACTATTTTCGTCATAAAATTAAAAAACCTGATTCCTGGGTTAGAAATAAGGCTCCTTACGTTAGAAAAACTAAACTAAGATATAAAAAAAGAATTAGACAAAATTGGTTCAAGGACTCTTACATCCCGCATATATCCTGAATTTAAAATTTTAATAAAAGCCACAATTTTCGTCATAAAATTAAAAAACCTGGTTGCTGGGTCAGAAATATTGCTCCTTACGTATGAAGAACTTTTCATTGCAAGCGCAGCAAGGACTCATTTAGCTGTCATATATCCTTTTTCGTAAAAACGATATAATCCCTTTAAAATTCATCCAAACATCACAACTTTTTCTTTATTCAAAATTTAGAAACAAAATTTACATGCATAACCTCCAAAAACCCAAAATTTTTAAATATTAAATAAAATCTTCAATTCTAGTTAAAAAATGGTAGAAATTAGTTATTGAACTGGAAATGAAGCTATTAATATCCGTACTAATTTTCATTTCAATCGAAGCAAGGTTTAAATTTGCTTCAATATATCCGTTTTCTTGAAAACGCTATTTGAAAACCTTGCTACAAAATGTTAAAAAGGTATTTGTGCTTGTATTAACTATTTAAAATTTCATTATAATCTATTTAGTAAAAATAATAAAATAGAACTTCAAATAAAATTCTGTATTACTTAAAAATTTATTAACAGTTTTTTATTACATGAAGATATATTTTTTACGGTTTCTGAAAATTATAAGACTAATTATAAAAACAAAGATATAAAAAAATTCATTACAAAATTTACAAAAAAATAATATGAAAAGATTATTGTTTTGGCATATAAAAAGATGTTTTAATCATCAGTACTTGATTCTTCCGAAGTATATTTATAACTCGAAGAAAAACTTGGTTCATCTGAATTAAAATTGTCGTTTAAAATATATTTCTGTATTTCTTCCCCGTAGGTTATAGCTTTAGTTTTATTTTTACTTAGTTTTCTCTTCGATGACAAAACCGGATCTGATGCTAACAGCAAATGGGTCATTAAATCCTTGTTAGTACTTTCCCTTGATATTTTTCTTGTATGTGCTAACCGTGCTTTTCTTATATGCTTGTGATTTGCTTCCAGTGCTTCCTCAGACAAACAACCTTAATAAAAAAAGTTTAAAAAATGATTTTTTATAAGTATAACAATAAATAGTGAACAAACCTATAGGTATTTCAAAAAACTGAATAACTTCACATCCGTGTATTAATACCTTGTGAACACTACTGGGCATATAATACCAATCATAGTGTGTTAAATATATGTTCTTGGTGCTAGTTAAAAGCTCTTCAAATGTATGGGTATTTATTGGTAACCCACAAGATAGCACCCTTAAAATAATAGCGAAATTTTCAATCAGTTGTTTATTTACACCAGTTATTTCCGCGGTTAAAGAACTGTTGGCAAAAAATCGCCGAGCAGTATTGCCATCGTTTGTTGTGCCAAATCCAGATTTGACTTGATCAATCATTAATCCCATTTTTACTTTAAATTCATGTTGAATTCTTTTTTTTGTTTCTAAAAACTCTTCTCTAGTTTCGTCACTAACGCGCCATTTTTTGAAACTAAGACGATATGCGATATGTAAGACACATTCCAAAAAACGTATCCAGGAATGCAACGTAGAAAGTCCAAATTTAAAACTATTTACATCTGGTTCTCTAACAAAGTCCATGTTGTTCATTTCTGTAGGACTTGATTTACATATAAAACACCGACTTGCTGAATTTGTATTGGTTAGTATATTTGCCACTGATCCGTCTATCATAGTACAATGCATGTCGAAAACAATTTCTATAACTTTGCCATTCTTTTCGATAATCACGGTTTCAATATTTTCAATAGCTGTATTTATTAAATTATACTCCTCCATAACTAGTACAGCATTTTCTTCAGCTAAAAGAAATTTTATTGGCCTACAATAATGGGTCGAACTTGCAACTTTGTTTGTCCAAATTTCCTTCTGTGTTGTCATGTTAATCATTCTTAAATAAGAGTATAAGATTAAGATTAACTTCGTAAAACTCAAGATTTTATAAAGCTTGATAGTTAGAATTTAGTGGTACTTACTTAAGTGGTACAAATGCTATAAAAAACATGAATTCATCAGTTTGGGTATCATCGGAAAATTTTTGTTTATATCTGCTATGTCCAGAACTTCCGTCCATACCCCACTTACAAATTACAGACAATTTCGATAAATCATCTGGCTCATCACATATTTCAATTAATCCTTCGGCTGTTCTGCGCATTATTGATTTCAAATTAACTGCTGCTGATGTTTCTGTTGCCGTAAAATATGGAACAATTTTTTGTTTTTCACTTTGCAACGCATATAACGAGGGCAAACAGTTTGGATGTAAACTGTTTATTGTATGGCGAAGGGTATTATACTTTCTTTCGGAAAGGTCTAAATCAATGCATACACAATAGGACATTACAATACATGAATTCATACTTTTTTACTTGGGCTGTTGTAAAGTACAAAATAACGGCTAAGATTAGTTTAACCCTAACGCACGCAATGGTAATCAAAAAGTTTTACTGCGTCTAGCTCTAGCAGCTTTATTATTGGGTCTATTGATAAGAATACCATTTGTATTCCTCAATGCATTTTTAAGCTATTTAATTCTAATAAAATATATGGTCTTTAATAATTCATTCGGAAATGCTATTACTTTTTCGAAAACCTTTTATACATTATTGTACTCAATTAGTACCACCAATATCTTTTCTTTGATTTTAAAGCTAGATTATTAAACTTTTTGCCAAAAAGCATATAAGTTTAATATTAAAATTTGCAAATCATTTATGCATAAATCAAAACTAAACATATTAATACATAAGTTTAGGAAAAAAAAATAACAAAAAATACTATTAAGTGATTCTGTTTAACATATAATATTATTAAATTTTTCGATATAAAATAATATTAATTTATTTACTTCTAAGTCAAAATTGACTATCACAATGTGTTTACGTTATGATTTTTGAATATGTGTATGACGGTTAAAGAATGTAAAGCATTTCAATATTTTAAATTGTTTGTACTTTTGTTTTGTTCTAAATATTTTGTTGTTAACATTTAAAGAAAGATTTGTGAGAGAGAGAAATTATAACAAAAATATTAATTAAGTAAAGAGCTTGATACAATTTAAATGCACCTTGGTAAAGAGGTTATAAGAAGAAAAGAGTTGAAGTTTATTTATTAATACTAGTGTAGCCAATTTAGTGTTATTTAAATCATTTTGCGGGAAGATATGCATTTTGGTGTTTTATAGCTTTTTCGGTATCTTAAAGTAGCTTTTTATACATTACGAATTATTTAATTGTTACAAATTGCATTTATAAATGTACTATATAAATATTTTACATAAAAATAACCAAAAAAAAAAAAAAAATTCAAAAAAATTATATGATTATTATAAAATTATTTGTATATATTTGAGTACAAAATTACAAAATTTGTTTTATAACGTATCAGATATATCATAAAACAAAAAAAAAGTAATAAATAAATATAACAGATACGATATTGTTTGCTTAATTTTTAGTACAAATATAATGATTTTAGGTGTTACAAAAAACGACAAAAAAACATAATTATCGTCCGATAGGGCATCTTTTTAAATTTTTTTCTAACAGACAAAGGTCAAACCTAACCAGGAAAAGAAAATAAAAAAATACGGAATACATGTATTTTTTAAATATTTTACCAAACTTTAAAATTTTTTTGGGTTTTTACTAAAAATTAGCTAACTTGCAACGCCTATAAACAATAAAACATTTTTATATTGACTTATAAAATTTTTTTTTCTAAATCGAATATATTTTCTTGTTTAAATTAAAAAAAAAACTAATAGTTTTATAACAAAAGTAAAATGTGACAGCTATTATTGCAAACCACCATATTTATAGTTCCAAAACTCAGGTTTAGGGTACAATTTAAAAAAAATATATAAAATAGTTCTTGTTAAAAAGGGCAACTTATCTTTAATGTTAATAGTACACATAGGTATAGGCTTTCTAAGAAAAATTAAAAAAAATTTTTTTTTTACATGTATTTTTTTAATATTCCATCAAAATTTCGTAATAAAAACCTGTGAACAAAAAAAAATATAGTATTTCAAATATACACAAAACTCATATTTTAAATTTTTTTTGCACAAAAAATATTTTTTTTTTATTGAAAATATTCTCAGTAACTTAAATGTGCAAAAATAAAGATGTTATCTCAAAAAGTGAATTTTAAGCAATTATTTTTGTAAAACATAAAAATCAACAATTTTTTTAATAACATTTACATACAAAAATTCTCCGAGTTTGGCGCCCTCTGGTGGCGTCAAAATGAGTCAAATCAAAAAAAAATACATCTTTTTTTTTTAATTACTTTATAATCTGTCGACTAAGGTATCTTTCATCAAAATCTGAGACACAGTTTTATTTTTGATTTTTGCTACGGGACAAAGCACTGTGTGACGGTGCTTCTCTTCTTCCAAAATCCGTACGCAATTTTCGCACACATTCTGCAACATTACCATGATTTTCAAAGTAATGTCGCAATATTTCCCAGCGTTGTTCAAGCGTATACACAACCATATTCGTTCAGCGGAAGGATAAAACTAATTATCTGTCAAATCAGACATGAGCTAAGTGTTATCATTCACGAAATAAGCACTAGTTGAAAAAAAACGTTAGATGGCGGACCCTTAAGAAAATTTGAATAAATTGCAAGCGTTGCTCTGGGGTAAGTCTATGCATTAAGAAATTGAAAACCAAAATAAACGAAAAGCAACTAACAGCTGTTAAAACGGTTGTCAAATAAAGCAGTGTTACCAACTCAAAGCTGCGAACCTCTTAAAAAAACATGCTTTATTTAACATATTTCACTCCACCAAAAATTAGAAAAATACACTCATAAAAATTTGCTTTCATATAAAAACCTATAAAAACATAACTTAAAAGAACAAATGGGATTTTTTGGAAAACACACAATTTTTGCTGGCTTTACACTCAAGCCAAAATGAATTTTTTTATCGTTGCCTACTTTAGGCCCATGCCAAAGTAGGTTTAGATTGAATCTCTGAACCGATTCCTATAAAAATTAATAGGAATAAATTATTCATCTTCCCAAGATATAACTACATTCCAAAAATTATACTTACCGTGCTTTTACTTTAGAAGATATGACTTTTTCATTTTTTTAAAAACGCTAAATTGAGCGAGAAAGTACCTTAACTTCTATATATATTGATTAAACTTAAAAGTATTGCTACTACTACTGAGTTTAATCTTTCTGCCAAATTTCATAAAAATCCGTCTATACACCTTCAAGTTAAGACAATGTCCTTTATTGCATCCTATGAGTATCTTCTATGTCTTTGGACCAAAATAAGACATTTTTTTAATAGCTTAAACTTCACTTTTACTTTGTGCTTACTACACTGTGCAACAATGAAAACAATACACGGACATGGCAGTATAGGTTCGATTCTATTACCAAATGTTAGTTTGGTGACCAACTTTTTTTTATGGCCTTCCACAGATTCGGAAAATCAGTGGATAGTAAAATTATTATTTAGTAATTTTGAGTGATAATTTAACTAATTTACCTTTACTAACGTTTGAAGTCGGATATGCTAAAATAACCAAAAAATTACTTATAATATAGTTTTTTTAAGCTAAAAATTATTTTATAGGAAAAATATTTGAATTTCATTAATGCACTTTAATATAAACTACACTCAGGGAAAACATTTTATTATTTTAATGAATACGTGTCATAAATCGATTGTAATCAATTATTTATCATATTTATAAAGTTTCCATAAATACGACAAGTTACATAAAAATTGAAGACAAATGCTTCATAGATATTCACTATTTCATAAAAAAGTTAAGATTAGAGCAAAATATATATTTTATATTTTAATATAGCATTTACAAAAAATATTGATAACTTGTATTAATTTAGGAAACTCGATTTTATTTAATTTATGTAAAATAAATCTACATCATATAAATATCAATTGAAATTCCGAATATTCATTTAAATTTAGAAACCGTCGGTTGACATTTTGATTTTCCATTTGAAATTCGAAATAAATCATTTGTAATTCGGTGTTTTATTGAAACTCAAAAATTATTTTAAATACTAAGTAACTTTTTTTTTTGCTGACTTCAGCAGTTTTATTTTGCAAAAAAATTTTACTAAAACTTAGTAGTTTTTACTAACTTTTCTACTTAATTAATTGCACTAATATTTAGTAAATAATTTGGTTGATTTTAGGAAATCGATTTTCACTGAGAGTTTACTAAAATTTTACTATTTGTATTAAATTACAACCATTTTTTAAATACTTTTCTCAATAAATCGCAAAATTTTTGTTTCACTTGTAAACCACCGTACAATCTTTAACTTTTAGCTTTTAGTAATTTCAACCTAACCCTGTCAATTCAGTTTCAACAGGTGTCGAAATATTTTGAAGTAGCTCATATAGAGGAAAATCTTTTTTTTTAGAATTTAAAAACATTTAAATATAAACGCCAATTTTGCAAAAATTTCAGCAAAAATAAAAATGTTTTAATTTAATTTATCTACAACTACTTCACATTTTTTCTGGTCAATTTAAATTAAAGTTGAGTTAAATAAAAAAAATTTTTTTTATATACTTTTTATTATTTAACAAATTTTTTTTCAATTGCATTGTTTATTTAATCAATTTCGTTGAATGTAAATTTTTCATATTTGCTCAAGGGCTTCCGCAAAAATTTAAAGTTTTTGACAGTTGTTATTTTAACATTTCAATTTTTACACAATTTTTTTAACATTTTATCATCATTCAGATGCTTGTGAAAAAAAATGGAATTTATTTCAACAAAAATATTTTTCTTATTTATTCTAGTTTAACATACTCGAACACATAAATTGTTTATTTTTAGAATTTGTGTGGTTAAAAAAATATAGAAAATATTTTATATTTCAATGCACAGTTTTTGCATGTTGGATTTTATTCATTAAATTTCATGACTTGTATGTGACAAATTAAATTACATTTTGTTAGTAATTGGAGTTTTTTTTAATAAAACTATTGAAAAGTAACATATTGGATTACATATCTTATACTATGCATTCCACTAAGCAGTTTGTCGATCCGTTTGAATCTTATAAATAAAAATTATAGGACCTCATAGCCGATATATGTTCTTCATCTGTATGATAACTACACTCAAAAACACGAGTTTATGGAAAAGTTAGTAAAACGTCAATACAATATCTCAAAAAAAGTGTTGCTGAAATTGTGTTTTCAGCAACAATTTTTGTTATACTTATTCATCACTTAACTGCTTTGAACTAATGTTTAACTAATATTTTACTAATGTTTTACTAATTTATTTTGCTAAAAAAATTGTGGTGATAAGTCCATTAATAGTTTGGACGACAACCAGATTGAAAGATATATGCAGAATCAAGTAGATGTCGCGGCATGTCAAGATGTAGTAGAGACGAGAAATATGATACTAAAAAAGTACAACATATAAAAATGCATATAAAAAAATCAGCCATGAAGATTTTTGTATTTGTTTTTCATACAAAAGGACGCTAACAATGTGAATACATATATGAAATAAAAAACTTTTATTTAGTGTTGTCACCGGCTTGTTAAAGTAATTGTCTATTATTTAAATTAAATGCATATTTGTAAACTAAATATTTATAGTGATTATTAATGTAGTGTCGTCAAATTGCAAACAAATATACCTTCAGGTAGACAGACCATTCTATGTTTTCTTTTCTTATTGCAGAAAGGGGGTTGTATATTTAGACAACAAAGGACGTGTAAAAAAAATGAACGCAGCTGAGCTTGTTAAATTGAAAAAATCTGCGGTTAAAGAAATTAGGGTATGAAATCGCAAGTTGGACAGAAAATTTCGCGTTTCCAATGAAAAAAATTCACAAAACTTACTCCGAATGTACGTGAAACACTACCAGAGGAAGACAGTACCCAAATATAGCAATAAACAATTATTATAAATATAAAAAAAAAAAAATCTTCAAGAAAAAAATATTTTCAAATGATTTTGGATGATGAAAAATACTTTTCTTTTGCTTGGAACAATGGAAGTATTAAATCCGGATTTTATTCTGATGACTAGAAAAAAACTCCCGACAAGGTACGGTTTTAGGCCAAAGGGAAGTTTAAACCAAAAGTAATAGTGTGGGCAGCCATTTCGGCAAAAGGTATACCACAACTTTCCATCCAGGATTCGAATGCTATGGCTGTAACCCCGGATGTTTACATTAAGGGGGGACATTACATTCGCGGCAGAGAAAACAGACCTTTTTGTAAAAATTCATAACTCAGTCAAAAACAAACATTTTTCCAAATTGAACAAATTACAAGAAAAAAAATTCAAAAAAATATATTTTTCACTCCAACATGGTTTTATAGAGCTCCAAACTGGCGGCAGAGAAAAAAACGGGGCCTCGTGGTTGCAGCGCTGGGAGTCGCAAAAATTGTTCGATCTGGAAAAAAATGACCTTTTTAAATCTTAACAAAATTGGTTATCGTATGACACGAGCTTTTTTTTTAAAATTTTTTTCAATTTTTGGTGATGTTCCAAATTTAAAAGTGTTTTTTTTCAAAAAAAATATTGACTTTAAAAATTCATAAAAAATCAAAAAAAAATTTAAAAAAAGCTCGTGTTATACAATAGCGAATCAAGTTTAAAAAACAAAAAAAAAAAAAAAAAAAAAAAACACAAAAAAAAAAAAAAAAAAATTCCGCAAAAAATGAACCCGCTAGTGCCGCAACCAGTACGAAAAACATGGTTTCGAGATAAACGCGTTCAAAGTTTGTGAACAAAGAAAAAAAGGCTACCTTCAATTTGCCATGCCTGCTTCGTACTGTATGCCTTCGTTATCTTGTGTTGTGCTGTTTCTTACAGTTATTTGCAATCGGTTAGCAATTCGGGCTTCTTTTTAAGCTTCATAAGCCTTCACTCTGGCGCATTTTAAACGATTTGCATAATTTCCTTTGCAAAAATTCAATGCTGTAGCTCCTATGGTGATACCAAGTAGTTGAAACATTTGCAAATAACTATAAGCACTGCAATGCAGCTTGCAATATTAACAATTCTGTTGCTGCCTGGCATACACTTAGGTGCAATGAGCCAAATTTTTGCATTCAAACTTTCATTGGAGTTTAGCGCGTTTGGAGTTTGTTTGGAGGTAGCGCGAAAATTAAAAATGCGCTCTCACTAATCCGGCTGTAACTTTTGAACCCGTAGGAATTTTTCCATGAATTTTTTTTTCTTAGAATCTTAAGAATATTTACTAAAATACAAAATTATAAAAAGTCGATTTCAAAAACGGCCAATGTCATGTCCCCCCTTAATAAATGTTAAGTAAAAAGGAAAAAGTTTAGCAGGGATAGACACTCTAATGACGACATATTATTTTTGCCAGATTTAGCAAGTCCAAAAGGCGTTGGAATGGCTTAATTAAAAAAAAAAACATACTTTTTGTACAGAAATACGCACAACCTACAAACGTCCCAAAATCACGTCCAATTGAGGACTTTTGCGGTCTTTTATGCGAAAAAGTGTATGCAAATGGTAATTAAGACAAATGCACTGAAGAATTCTAGAAAAAAATTTAAAGCAGTGTAAAAAAATTGAATGAATGTCGCGTCCGAAGCTAGAAGATCTCAGAATCGTGCAAATTTACAATATTATTTATATTTGACCACAATTTTCACAAAAGGAGCAATAACTAATTTTTAACTCGCAGAAAACTGTGTTTTTGGAGACTTTTTAAAAACGGTTTAGTTCACGGGATGTTATCACTAGAGCCGAAATATTTTATGAGGCATCATAAATCATGATTATCTTTATTTTTAGGGGCGTGCATCTTCTATTTTTTTTAGAAAGCCTCAAAATGAGGCGCTATATATATATATTCTTTGTCCTTATTCAATTATAAGACGATTTTGCAATGTCCGTCTGTCTGTTGAAATGGCGATTACGGAGCGAAAACGCAATAAGGACTAGATTGATGAACATTTTTGCGAAAAGTATGGTGTCGGAAATGAGCAAAATGGGTCCAGCGGTTCAAACGTTTTGAGTGAAAATGTGAAGGTACCTCTAAATTTTCAATAAAATATGTGTATCTTACAAGAGAGGTAACCCGGCTGTCCAATCTCATGTTTAGGAGAAACAAAGTGGGGTAAAAATTATCCCATTCTACGTATTTGTTTGTTTTTTTCGTTTTATTTAAAGTGACTATGTACACATTTGGTATCAAATGATAGCTTTTTGAGGACACACGATCACTGGTTTACAAATTATGTCTAAAGTTTTCCAAGTATTTTTGTTATTCAAAAAAATGTGTTTTGTCAAAAAAATGGCGTTTTATTAAGGAATTGCAGTTGTATTACGCTGAAAATATTGCATTGTAATGCCTATTTGATTTAATCGAGGAAGGTCTGAGCTTTTTTCGATATTCTTTTTGTTTACTCCTTCACAACATATTCAAAGTTCATTAAAATCTGCGAGTTCGGGTCGGGATACCTCCTTTGTTGTGAGTAAAATTTCATAGTAGCGTCTATTGAATCAAATAGTATGTCAAATTTTTTTCACCTCAGAACATTTTTCATCACAAATTTTTTTGTTCACCACAAAAATTGGTTTTCACCTAAAAAATGTTTTTTATCACACTCATTTTTTACATCTAAAAAGTATGCCACCACAAACATGTTTTTCACCACCGCAGTTTTTTTTCATGATTCGTTTTCTATTTCATTTGTAGCATATACACTTGTAGGGTATAAAAAAATTTGGTAAAACCAAATTTAATGCATGTACTTGGTTTTTTCAAAAATTTTCTTTTACTGTTATAATCTAATAAACTTAGAAGACAGTTTTTGTTGAATAAGTCGGATATATCAATAACTATATTAAGTTTTAGATTATATAATACATTTATTAACACTATTTGATTTCAATAATACTTAAAACTTAATTGTGTGCATTACTTTTATTTCAATAACAATAAATGAATTTATTACCTACAACAACAATTTTGAGTTATTTATTAGAGTTGTCACTCGAATAAAAATTATTCGATTAATCGAACGAACAAGAATAAAATGCGAACGAACAATTTAAAAAACACGATTTTTTAATAACGCATAATTCGAATAAATTTTGTCGATTATATTCGATTAATATGAATAATTAAAAAAATACTACTTTCAATAAAACTTTTTCGAAAATTTACCAATTTTGGGAAAATTTGTATAAAAAATTATAATGGACAAAATAAAATCAGAACTCTATTGAAGAAGTGCTGAAATTTTAACACTTTTATTAATTGTTTTCCAAGATATGGACTCCTTAATAATGGGTAAATATATATGATTTGACTTTCAAGCAAGCAATATGAACGATTCACAGATAAAGCGAAATCGTTGAAATATACTCGTAGCATGATCTTTGAAGTTTAAGCTATACAAAAGTATCCAACATGTTTCTATAATACAATGATACGATGTCAGCACTTAAACTGTTAATTATTTAATTTCTACGCTAACTAAAATAAATTTCACTTTTAACGATTTTCAAAACTGCAACTTTTTTATCACGTGATAATGCCAAAAGGAAAATATTTTGGCGTTACTATAGTCTAAAGTTATTACATTTGAGAATTGGTATTGTTGTAGTATAAATTGATGCCAAAATTCTTAAAATTTTGAGAAGAAACGGTAAAATACTTTAATACTTTAATTATTTAATCGAATACTTTTTAAAAATTCATCGTTTGATCGTGACCGGTCACTTTTCTTCAACTATATATTATTTATAGTGTTTTTTAATCCTTTTCTATTTTGTTCTTTTATTTTCTAATTGCGTGTGTTTGTTTTTTATTTAAAGACACACGCAAAAAACATGAGTTTGCTGTTAGCCAGCCAATATTAGCTCAGAAGGTAGCAAAACGTCCTAATGATGCCAACACGATATTTTTTTATTTTAGAACTGCTGAGCTCAATTTCTTGATATATATTTTTTTTTAATTTATTTAAATTTTTAATTTGAGATACGTCATAAAGTGTATTAAAAGTGTCAATTGACAACACTATTTTAAAATTACTGTTCCATTTTTCATAAAAAGTCCGACCCAGTACCGGGCCCTTTCTTGGTATAGTAAGGACACCTTAATGAATATATTGGTCTATGTATGAGGATGTTCTTTTAAATACACTTCATTTAATTCATACCAAAAAGGTTTTTTTTTTGACAAAAATCACAAATCCTTATGATTGGATTGTATTTCATTGTTTTTATGCAATGTGAATGTGTGTGTGTAGGTTGGTGTATACACATTCATATACTCTTCAAAGAACTAATACAACATACACACGCATGCATTTGAGCATACTTAATACAAACACAAAAAGGGAGTAGCAATCAACAAATTCTACTTTAGATATTTTGTTTTATATTTTTGGTGACGTTTGTTGTTTTTGCCGATACGGAATTAATACAGTTCAGGTGACATATAAAGGACAAACATGCTTTCATTTTATATGTGAGGGTGGTATGAAATCTAGTTTTACGCTCGGATCAATTTATAAAGGGATCTCAGCAGTTAACAACTTTTTATAGTAGTCGAAGTGCAAAATTAATTTGAAGTCATGCAAAATTTCTCCTTAAATTTTTTTGACGAAGTTTTAGGTCTTTAAGCTTATCCAATTTATAGATATTGGTGCTCCAAATTATGTATAAATTAAACAAAAAGTTCTTCTGTCAGTCAGCTTTGCTAGCTTTTTGGATTATCTATGAAATGGGTTTAGGGAAAATTCGTATTTTGTATGTAGAGCGAATTTTCTTGGACGAGTTTTAATGAAATGTTTCATTGAAATAATGAAATTTTCTTCACAATGTAAATAAAACATTTTTGAAATCTAATGAAAAGGTTTCGTAATATTTATGAAACTATTTTTAATGAAAATTTTTTATTTATCGTATGCAATTTTTAATAAATAAAATTAAATTTTTCATAAAATTTTATGGAAAATGGCATTAATTTAACGAAAAGTTTCAATGGACGAATTCCCGTGACACCTCATAGATTTAATGCAAAATTTAATTGATATTAGCTAGATAGTTCTCTCAGTGTATATTGTGTATTGAAATATTTTTAATACACTTAATTAAAAATTTTACTTCGACTAAAGAACACTTTTTGAAGGTTTCGAATTTTCTTAAAATTTCATCCTATAATCGTGATTTTTATAGATAAATATTTACAACATATTCTTTTTATATTAAATGTGACCCTAATGTATATGAAAAGTAGAATTAATGTGTTTGTTAAAGTTCAATACATACATCTAATACAACTTCAAATGTTCCTTTAAACACACAAAAAATATATGATCCAATGCACTCCAGTTAACCAGCTTATAACAATATTTTATGAGTAGTAGATTAGTGAATACTTAGTAAGGAAATTTTTCAGATGTGATGCTGTACCTGGTAGTTGGGCTATATAAAAAAAATTAACAATGGGTTCTCCCGATGGGTTTTCTCGAATCTTAATGAAATTGGGCTATAAGAAAAAGAAAAGAAAAATAAGGGACACGTATTATTTTTAGCTGCCCAATCATATGTTTAGAAGTTAAACAAAATTTTCAACAAATGGGTTACCAAATGCAAGACCTTATGAAGACATATTAACTGGAATACTGAAAGTGTTCGATATTTTTCTAGTAGTTTTGTTATTTAAGAAAATGTGTTTTAAATGATATTGAAAATGGCGTTTTTTTGAAGAACCATAGTTGGAGTAAACGTAAAACATATGTGTATTAATGTCTATTAACTTTAATTGACGGGTTGTCTGAGTTTTTTCCGACATTCGTAATTTTTTGAGTTTTATGCGACACTAGCTGACCCGGCAAACGTTGTTTTGCCTTCAAATTTTAATTGCAATTAATTCTTTAAATCAAAAATTTTTTTTACGCAAATAAATAATTAAAAAATAAATTCACATTTGTAAATCATTTTAAAATTTGTAATTTCATGGGAGTCCCAACGCCTTCTATCGCATTTATTTGCTGAAGTTTATAAAATGAATAGCTGAAAACAACTACCATAACAACTGCGACGTCACCTATCACCGGTGCATTGAAGCGCCGCTCATGCTCACCAGCCGGTGTCTTGTCAGCTCTTATCACAACCGTCTAATCATCTGTCGGCATCTGGTCTAGGGCTATTTTGAATAGACGGATGAGGCTGTTGTGTCCGTGTAACATAGCTTGAAGATTAACATAAGTTTTTTGTAAATATCTTCGGAACTACATAACCGATTTAAGAGATTGATATCTCGTTTTGAAAAACATGACAACGGCTTTCAAAAAAAAAATAAAATAAAGAAAAGCAAAGCAAAAAAAATAAATATATGTATATGTCATTGGTGGTACAATATGAACATTGGATTTTGTCACGCCCCTCCGCCCACAGACCAAAAATCAGACTTCACAGTGTCATCCGCCTGAATATTCTGAAGATTTCCTGAAAATTTCATCAAAATCGGCCCAGCCGTTTTGGAGTCCATACGTTACATACATACACACATCCTGTTTTATATATATAGATTCCGAGAGCTCTTAAACCTATATTTTAAATATTTTAAATAAACGACAACCCGTTTTGTTTTCCTGAATATATCAAAGAAGAGTTCAAAAAATTCTGAAATTCATTAGTCTCATACATGTTTCCATACAAACATATGTTAACTTTGGGACCAACTATTAACCCTTAAACGTGAGATTGGGCCTCTAAAAATATGTGTGTGGGGGACTGAGAGTATTTGTAATTAATTTTTTAATCTTTTTTACATTTTTGTATTGAAAAATATCACTTGGGGAGGGGGGGGATTTCCCTTTACTTTTTTCTGTTTAATTACAAGTAATTCGTTGTAATTGAGCAATTGCCATGTATTTTTGTATTGTATTGTAATTCTTTATTTAATCATATATATTATCATAAACAAAGAACAAAAAGATAATTAATAACAATGACATAAAGTCGTCTGTTATATATCCATTATTTTAACAATTTGTGTAATTTTAAACTTAATTTATATAAATTCATTTATTATCATATTTCTGTATTTTAATGCCGTATTAACATAATTATATAATTTTTTCCAACCATTTGGTATTTCTCCATTTAAAATATTTATTAATTCTTGTTCATTAAGATAATCTTTTTCTAAATGCCGTATTCTGAATTCCCTGAGTATGGGACATTTTGCCATAAAGTGGACCAAAGTTTCGTCTTCTCTCGTATTACAAAGGCTGCATGTTTTAGTTTGCGTATTATCAAAGTTGTTTCCGTTTAGAGGTAGAATATCACACCTGGTTTTAAATATTGTTGAGATTTGAGTTAAATTTCTATTATTTTCAATGTAATTAACACCTCTACTATAATCAAGATATTTGTAGAATCGTGATCTGCTGTTCAGGGCTGTCTCCTGCATTTGTACAATATTCTTGGTTTTAAGTTGTTGAATCAAAAGTGTGCCTCGACTAAGCCATTCTTCTGCCGAAATATCATTTTCGAAGCGTATATTAAATTCATTTCCGAGTTTATTCATTTGATCTGCCCAAAATATATTATTTGTTAACATGATTACTGATAATTTGTGCGGAAGTCTGTTTTGTTTATATTGATAAATAGTTTTGTATACGTAATTCATGTGAAGGTTTAACGTGTAGCAATAACTAGCATCTGCATTTGTTTCTAACATAATAGAATAATTTGGTGTAAACATAGGAAGTTTAAAAATTCTTTTTAAAAAGTATCTCTGCAAGGCATCTACTTCATCAAATAACCAACATCCCCAGATCTGCGCTGCATACGCCTGTACAGATCGACACACAGATTGAAAAAGTTTCCATTTTGTTTCTAGGCTTATATCATTTTTATTAAGAAAACTACTCCATGTGGCATTGATGCTATTTTTTGCTGATTTGTTCCTTTTTTCAAGATGTTTTTTGAAAACCATTTTTGGTGTTAGAATAACACCTAAGTAATTATATTCGTTCACAATTTCTATGAATTGATTTTTGTATATAATTCTATCACGGGCTGCCAGTCGACCACCGTTTCTGAAAATCATAATCTGCGACTTCATCATATTTATTTCCATATTCCACTGATCACAATATACTTCCAAATTGTTAACCATTCTTTGCATAACCTTTATATCATCTGCCAACAAAACAATGTCATCTGCATAAAGTAACAAACGCACATTTACATCTCCTATATTTAAACCGCCACCTAAATGCTCATGAAGATCATTTAGATAAAGGGTAAAAAGCAGAGGAGACAAAAGGCAGCCCTGCTTAACACCAACATAAGTATCAAAGTATTCCGATAGTTCGTTACCGGTCCATACAGCAGATTTCGTGTGACTATATATATTTTTTATCAAGTTAACGACTTTAGTCGAAATTCCCATTGCTTGCAGTTTGTATATAAGAGCACATCTTGGGACTTTATCAAAAGCAGCTTTGAAGTCCACAAAGAAGGCATATGTTTTTTTCTTTTCTTTAAAGTTCCAATGAACAATTGACGCTAAATTGAATATGTTGCCGACTGTTGAATATTGTGGTCTAAATCCAGATTGGAATTCATTAAGGATGTTATGTTTCTCAACCCAATTCATTAATCTTGAATGTAGGGTTCCCATTAGCACTTTTGCCACACAATTCATGAACGAGATTCCCCTGTAGTTACAGGGGTTGTTCAAATCACCTTTTTTGTGTATTGGAAACACTATACTTTCAACAAACTCTTCTCCCACTATGCCTGTTTCAAAAATGATGTTAAAAGTTTTGACTAATTCATTTAAGAATTCTATAGATGCATTTTTAAACATTTCATAAGGGACTCTATCAGATCCTGGTGCTTTATTGGGTTTGGTTGATTGTAGAACTTTTCTTATTTCATCTACTGTTATATCTTTGTCCAGGCCATCATCTATGTGCAACATTGAAGCATAGTGTATATCACTTGTAATTTGTTGTTGATTTAAAAGACTTTGAAAATACTCCTTAAAATTTGCTGCTGATATATTTGTACCCACTACAAAGCAATCACCTCTAATTTCCTTAGCTAGCTTCCACCAGTTTTTAGAATCTTTTGTTTTATTTATTCTGTTGTTGAGCATTATAAAGTATTTTTGTTTTTGGTTTCTACATTCGATGACATAACGACGTTTTGCTGCGTGATATTTTTCCTTATCCTGTAAGCTTTTTGATTTTCGGAATACATTAAGAAGTTCAAAAGAAACTTTTCTAGCTTTTAAGCATTTGTAGTTAAACCATCTGTTTTTAAATATAATTTTGTTTGAACTTGGTTTTTGATTTGGTAAAGAAATCTTTATTATATTTACTAATTTTTCTAAGCTCAGAAAATTTCCTTGTGTAATTTGTGACCTTAGGTTTGTATTTAGGTTTTTGTTGTATCTTTCCTTTTCAGCATCAATCCATTTAAATTTTGGTAACAAATTCATAGTTTCCACATTTTCACACAAACCATCAAAACCCAACGTTAATTTTAATGGCAGATGGTCTGACCATACCTTTGTTTCAATTTGAAATTTTTTAACATACTGCAAAGCTTCCTGTGATATTGCGCAGATGTCATTGACAGAATTGCCTAAAGTGCTTAAATACGTATATGAGCCTTGATCATCGCCAGTTGTATAGCCATTCAGTACCACCAATCCATAATCATTAAAAAATTCAATTAACTGTTTGCCTTTAGCATTTACAATTGCATCTTCTGATTTTCTCTCTTCTAAACCTGCTATAAATTTCGATTTATGAACATCAGTTATATCCTGCTGTATAGTACCAATACGTACGTTCATGTCACCAACTAATATTGCATCAGATTCTATATTGTTTGTGAAAATGTTTTTAAGGCACTAAACTCATTAATCCAGTCAGATCCTCTGATATATAACGGGATAATAGAAAATTTTATTTCGTTTTTCTGCATTTTTAGTACAACTGTGTCATTAATAACCTGGAAAGAGTGTTTAATACCAATTTTTGACAAATTTCTATTTACACCGTATACACATCCTGCTATAGCCCGGCCACGTAAGTTTATTCTGCTAGCAGGTTTCCAAAATATATCAAAATTCTTAAAGTATTTTCTCCATTTTTCTGTATTTTCTTCCTCCACATGCGTTTCGAATAAGGCAAAAACATCACAGCTACACACATACTCAAAGAATTCTGAAAACAGACATTTATTACCTAAACCATTAATATTATAAGCTATGATATTTATAAACGTTTTTGAAAATATTAGTTTTTTGACATTATGTTATTTAATAATACATTGTAATTTATATTAAACTTAGTATAACAGTTAGTATATAACTCCTTAAATATGACCTCTGCTCCTACACTGCCACTAACTAGGTTTTTATTTTGATCCCATTTCATCCAGTTGTTGCCAATTTTAATTCTGTCATTTGTAACTTTAACTTTATGGATAGTACTAACTGCTTTAATCTCTTTTTTTAACTGTAGTAAAGCTTTCTTATCTTGTTGCTTCTCTATGTTTAGATCCTTCTCTATATATATTGAAGTTCCACTTAGGTTTTTCGTTTGTTGTAAAACATCATTTACGATTTGTAACGAATCGAATTCTGCTACAACACTCATCTTTCCGTTACGTTCAAAAATTTTCCTGGTTGATTTTATTATAGGGGTTGAATCTAGTTTTAATTTCTCAACACAAACTTTGCTAA
The DNA here is from genome assembly GCA_021234595.1 of Delia radicum. Taxonomy (NCBI): domain Eukaryota; kingdom Metazoa; phylum Arthropoda; class Insecta; order Diptera; family Anthomyiidae; genus Delia; species Delia radicum. The sequence goes on from CM037855.1 coordinate 95,084,465, forward strand.
CTGCATCATTTAGGGAACTGTTTACTTCTAAGCCTTTAAATAATAAATTTTTACTTTTAATATGATCTTCTAGAAAGCTAATTCTTTTACGATCTTGACATTGTTCTACTTTGAGAACCTCGACTTCTTCTTTTAGCAATTTGTTCTGTTGTTTTAGTGCATCGACATCATCTGTCAGGACAGTTAATTTTTCCAAAACCTCTTTGTTGGCCTCTTTCATAATTAGTTTCAAATCGTCTACATCAAGATCTCCCACTTTTCTACATTTTGGTGCTTGATGTTCCGGTGAAGTTTCTGCTAAATTTCGCTTAGCTGTCTCAGTTACTGTCGACATTTTTGTAGTTTGTACTATTTTTTTTTTTTTTTTTTTTTTTTTTTTTTTTTTCTTGGGTGTAATTTTCAAAATTAACGGCTAGTAACAGCAATTATCCTCAGACTATTTCAGTAATATTAAGCAACTCTGTAAAATTCTCCAATGACACTCAAACTACAAATATACTTGGTAGCACTTTTTGGAAAACCACCAGTATTTTGCAAGAGTGAAACAGCTGTTAGTGTTTACTATTTCCAATAGAAGTTGCAATTAAATATTGAGTGATTTTCTAGATAAATTTTTCATTTTAATTTGCGAAAAATTAACTTTTTTAAAAGCGTTGTTTGTCAATAAAAATGAGACACCACCAGATACATTTATCTCACCAAGCACAGGCTGCACTATTCGTCGTTCCTTGCAAGTTTTAGCATATAACAGAACAATTTAAGATGCTTATTTGAAAAAAAATTATACGAGCCGGTAAGAAATACGTCTGTACACAATCTCACTTAACACTTTTATTCTTTGCCATGTAATGAAATACCCAAATGTTGTTACTAATCCCCATGTTTGGCATTACAAATTTTACGAATTTTCCAAGGAAGCGCTTAAGTTCGCAGGTGTGAGCTTGGTTCTGATATTATTAATGATACAGAAACATTTCACAAGTTCATGATTGTGTAATGCAATTGACGTCGCCCAAGTCTGATTATTTAGGACCCATTGGGAGACTCCCCTTCTAAGTGAAACATGCCAAAGCCAATTCGGTAAATAATCATTTGCTTGTGGCAAATAATTTAAAAAAGTTATATAACTGTTTTCAAAACAACCTAAAAGTCCACATTAGCGAACATGTATCCTAAAGTAGACCTAAATTAAAAAAAAAAACTTTCTAAAATCACATAAAATTGTTAGAAAATTAAGTAAAATCTGCTTGTATTTAAACTCAAATTTATTTTAATTTTGTTGAGGAAAAAGTGATATCGCTCATTTACTGAAAGACTAAAGGAATTACTCAGGGAACACAATTTTGCAGAAAGCGAATTTAAAGTTTTCAATTCATGTCTGCCTCGCTCTACCCTATCTCAATTTATTTTGTCTTGTTTTTTATAAATTGGGTTTTAATGCATTTTTCTCTTAGTGAGAATTGTGTGCGAATTCGCTAATTATCGAGAGACTCGCGAGTAGAACAGTTTATCTATAAAGTATATACTCTTTGCACCCACTTTTCAGAAAAAATTAAATATATTCAAGTCCGGTTTAAGTTGAAAATGGTTAAAATAGAGTTAGTGAAAATTAGATTGACAATTTTCAACAGAAATTATAATTAAAAGTCCAATTTAGAGAACAGGCCACATTAGCAAACATTCCCTTACGCAAAAAAACAAAAAAAACATGGAACAATTTTTTAATTTTCTTTTAAAAGTTGGCCTATAAAGGCGTAAATATATTTTCATGAAAGATGCTAAAAGTTATTACTTCCAAAAATTGTTTTTTAATTGGAACGCCTCATATGTATGTGAGATTATTGAATGAATGACAAAATGCTTGTTTCATTTAAGGTTATAGTATGTATGAATGAATGCGTATTGTATGCTTGGCAAATATTAAGCTTAAAATATGATTAAATTGTTGTTATGCATCAAAGCACAAATCAAATTTAATGCAAGTAAATTTATTACTTTGTTGCCTGTTTCACCGTCTACTAATTTTTTTTTCCAAATATTTTTAATATTAAGCACGAGTGACTTTTGAAAAAAAAAAAAACAACCACAGTTTAACTTTAACCACAGATATTTCCATATAATTCATAACTACCCAGTAAAAAATAGTGATTACCTAGAAGCAGCTCTGGACCGCATTATTTAATTACCGAGCCAATCCAAATGGTTTCCAGAATGTATGATTTTTGTTCTCGTTGTCCCACTTGCTATGTCTCTTTTTAGCAAGTGAAAAGCGCTTCCTTAATGTGTTTCAAAAAGCAACAAATTCATGCCTTTGTAGAAAATGAAAAGCTCATTTGTTTGTGTATTGACAATATTAATGCTTCATTGTATGAGTCCTTTACTGCTTCATTGTATACATTATTTACTGCTTTAAAAGAATACATTCAGGAAAGCATATCATTGCTTCAGTGTATGTAAGACGGTAAGGCGCTTTATGGTAAGCACACAAATGTAGTTACTGCTAAAATTAGGGTTATTTTTTGCTGGGTATAGTTAAGCCCTAAACTTTGGTTATTTTGAGATAAGTTAGCAGGTCTAAGATGAATAATCAAATGATGAAGAATTATCGCATGAAAAGAAATACTGGCACGTTTGCATTTAGTATGTAGACACATATACATATACACAGTGAGAAATGTCTTGGACGAGTTTTAATGAAGTTTTTAGTTAAACTAATAAAGTTTTCTTCACAAAGTGAATGAAAATTTTCATAAAATTTATGAAAAACTTCATAAATTTTAATGCAACTATTTTTAATGCTACTTTTTCACTACACTCATAATAATCCATGCATAAAAATACGAAATTATTGTCAAAACTACAAAAAATTTCGTAAAATATACAAATTTTCGCTTATTTTACAAAAAATTTGGTTATTTTGACATTTTTCGTAATTTTACGCATGGATTATTATCAATGTAGACGTATGCAATTTTTAATAAATTAATGAAATTTTTTATAAAATTTTATGAAAAACTGCATTAATTTAATGAGAAATTTCATTAATACCATGCAGATAATTCTCTCAATGCACACACATATATCGTACGTGTAAGTAAAGCAGCCATGTAGGGGTGGCTGGTATAGGTTAAGGTGTATTCAGTGTAACATATATACATATATACAATACTAATGATTTGGCTTATGTATGCGTTTATGCGATAATATTTGATATTTGGGAATTAAGTATGAATAGATTATGAAGATTTTGTCTAATTTCTGAGAACTTTTCTCCACTTTTTGTAATACATTTATTATGCATCATTAGATATCATTCATATTGACAGACATTCATAATTTCATACAAAGGTTTTGTTATAAAATTTCTCATAATGGTATTATTTTAAAATTGTTTTAATTATGGGTACTTTTGTTAATTTTCGTAATTTATAAGTGTAAGAAAACATATTGCAAAGTCAATTTAAATACAAAATATATTTAAATCATACACTCAGGAAACTTCTACTTTCAAAAATATGTAGTTGTTTGGGTTGTAATACAGTTTCTTTATTTCTAATGTAAATGTCAGTCATTTGTAGAACAAATTTAATTTTTTACTAACCGTGTGGTTCATTTAAAAAACCAAACCACATTAACTGACTGTTTTATGGTTTTACATTCATATTTTACAGTGGTTTTTTGTTATTTTAAAAAATTAAAAAAAAAAATAAATGTTTGTTTATTTTTTTTACCAATTTTTTACTACAATTCATTTTCATTGATTTATTTTTACTACAATTGTTAGTAATTTTTTGAACAGTAAAAACAAATGACCAATTTTAGTTGAATTTAATGAAATGTTAGTCGTCCTTTCTTCAAGTGAAATTTCATTTGTTTCTAACTACATTTGCTGTGTCTTTACCTACCTAATATCCTTAGTGTTTGATAATACGAATTTTAAAAAAATTCCACTACACTATTGAGAGAAAATCTTGTTCAGGAAGAAAACGAGGTCGTCATGATAAATATATTCCCTAAAATGTTCCTGGTATGGCAAGCAATATGCAGTTGTGGAAAAAGGAGCAAGTCATCTGTAACAACAGGCATGACTTGGCATCTTGCCATTACAGCCAGAGAGCCCTTGAGTGGTATGAAGCAAATACACTGAAAGAATTATTATTCATGATATTAATGAAATAATTTCATAGAATGTTTTTCGTAAACTCTATCAAGAATTTTATTATATATAAGAAATTCAATTAATATTATGAAAGTTTACATACGATTTTGTTTTTTATAAAATTTTATAGATTTAATAAAAAATTCATTCGATTTCATTGACTATCTCTTTACAAATATAACAAACATTTTCTTTAGAACAATGAAATTCTTTTAAAGACTAAACTTTATAATTTTTTATAAAATTTTAGAAATTCATTAATTTTTGTAGATTTCAAACTCTTTTTAAGATTTAATTCTCAAGTGTTCAAAATACCTTATAAAATTCTCTACGAATTCAATGGGGCCTCTTTTACGACTTCTACGAACGTGTTTCATAAATTATATTAACCGTTTTATTGGCGTAAAGTTTTTTTTTTTAAGACATTAATGAAAAGTTTTATTAATTTAATGCAACTTTTTAATATTATAGAATTTTATCGAACTGTTTCTTAAATGCTATGAACGCTTCATTGTGGGAGTGATTCATTCTTTGTTTGAAAATTTTCATTAGTGGGCGTTGTGGTGTAATGGTTTGCGCGTTAGACTGTTACACAGATGGTCCCGGGTTCAATTCCCGGTGACGACAACATAAATTTAGAAAAATAATATGTATGAGTTTTCTATCACTTATATTTATCGCTGCGCCCACCTTTGGTGTTCCCATAGCACTTAACCCCACCGAAGTAAAATAATGAATCAGGGCTATGAAACAAAAACCTTCAATAAATTCGCCAACTCTACATCAGGTGACGAGCAACAACTGTTCTAAGACTTATCATCTAGCGCAATTGCAGTGTTGCCATGTTTGAAGCCCTTAATCTTTCATCACCTTTCACCTTTCATCTCTCCACTATCCCCTTTTCAAAGAAAGCAACACATTAATTTATAGGAAAAATTTCCTGTGTGGCTTCTCTTAAAAAAAAAAAAATATCAACCGAATTCAGTTCTCACAACCGAATTCGGTTGCTACAACCGCCAATTCGGTTACTATAACCGAATTCAGTTGTGATAACCGAATTTACGAGGTTGCAGCAACTGAATCAATTCGGTTGGATGAAATTCTGTTGAAACAACCGAATTTTTTTTTGTGAGTGTATATATAGATTCTATGAAAATTTTCAATGGACGTGTTACAGTGATAATTTTTATTAAAGCTATGAAGAAATTCATTCATGAAGCGAAGATAATTCTCTCAGTGTAACATTGTTTTTGTGCCAAGGGCGGTACCCCAAACTGCCCGGAGCTAAGACCAGTTGAAAGATATTGGGCTCTTGCCAAAATATAATTAAAGACCACAAAAAGAGTGTTCCGTGGCATGCATGATTTTAAGCAGAGGTGGAAAACCTGATCTGAGAAGGTTACAGAAAACACTTTAAAGTCCTTAATGAGAGAATTTCCCGAAAAGGTGAATTAAATTTATTAAGTAAGAATAAAACAGATTTTTGTTTTTAATTTAATTTTTTTATTTATTAATAAAAATAGGTTTTAAGGACCATACATTTTGTGTTTAACTTTTTATTAATTTATTTCTCTGTTAAGGTTTTTTCGAACGCACACCTTAATTTTTGAATAAATTATTGTTTATCATAAAGTACACATGCATGTTTTTTGCAATCTGATTGCACTTCAACAAATAATTAGGTTGAACTACTTTATTATTTTATTAAATTATTCTTTCTTTTAAACGCTACTGTGATTTTTTTCTATTTCAGTGATGAAAATTTATTTCACAAATCAATGAATTGCTTAAAATGTTTCTCCGAAACTTTTTCATTAAGTGTTGGAATACTTTTATAAATACAGTGAAGTTCGGTTTTAACGAATACTGGTTATAATGAAGTATTTTTTATAACGAACGATTTTCCCACTATTAACGCATTTACTAACATATTTCTTACAAAATAGTCAGGTTATAACGAATATCGTATGTAACGGACTTTTTATAAACGAACACATTTTTTGGACCCTTTTACCAGTTTTCATACACTTTTTTACGCTTAAAACAAACATATGAAAAAATCGAGATTCTAAAAAGAAAATTCTGTTGAAAGTCTTAAAAGTTTAAGCTTTTTAATTACAAATTTACTGAAAATAACTTAAAACTGTATGAAAAGTTATTTAATGGAATAATTGTTACAGAAATTGAAACAAAAATTTTAAAATTAGTAGAATTTAAGAAAAAATCATGAAATTTTAATATTTTTTTTGGAAAATGTTTACGATTTAGTTCGTTATAGCGAACTTCGCTTATAACGAACTAAGTCGTCCGGTCCACGCGAGTTCGTTATAACCATGCTAAACTGTACATCGATATTTTTCATTCAATTTTATAAAAACTAGAGTTCCAGTGAAACTTTTTCACTTGTATGCAAAAATTCATTAACAAATTGGCTTTGTAATTGACCTAATAGCGATGGATAGAAGAATTTTGATAGTTTTTTTTTTTTTTAATGTCAAATTGGTTTGAAAATGACGATTGAATCAACTGTAATTTCATTTAAAATGGCAAAAAAAAGATAATTGCCGTTAAAAAAATTAAAAACGTTGTTGAATTGAACTCTAGAAAAACAACTAACAAATGTAGTAAAAACAACTTACAATGTCGTAAAAACAACTCACAATTATTTGATACAAGCAGAAAAACTAATATTTTTTAACAGTTATTTTTTCAGCATTTAAAAAAATTTAATAAGAAAAATATTTATTTCTTTTAATTACAATAAAAAATTGTATTTCCTATATCCTACTTAAAATGCAAAGTCAAAATTGCAAACGGTACTCCAGTTATAACGTTTTTATGCATTCGAGATACAATGAAATATTCTAATGGTTATCAGTAATGCTAACGTGGTGCTTTTAGCACTATTTATTTTGCTTTTAAATGTCACAAAACATCAACATTTTACTCAAACCTGAATAAGCACTAAATTGGTGATTATGTAATTTATCGTTTGTGCTTTTCAACAAATTTCGTTTGTTCAGAAAGCCCTAAAACAGCAATAAAAACTATGGAAAACTTAAATTTTTACAGTCTTAAGGAAATTGCAATTAAATGAAAATTGTGTTCTACATTTTAAATGGTCTGTTAAATTGATTCTAAAACTTAATAGAGTATTTCTTGGACGAGGTTTAATGATATTTTTTTATTAAACTGTTGGAGTTTTCTTCACAATGGGAATGCAAAATGTCTTAAACTTTATCAAAAAGCTTCATAGTTTTAACAAAACTATTTTTAATGAAACGTTTTCATTAGTAGTATGCAATTTTTAATAAATAAACTGAAATTTTTCATTAAATTTTATGAAAAACTGTAATAATTTAATGAAAAGTTTCAATGGACATTTCACAGATCCAATGAAGAAATTCATTAATATCATGCATACAATTCTCTCAGTGTATATAGTTTGATAGATATTTTCACAAAATTACGAACAAAATACCATATTAAACACCGGAATTGTTGGTAAAAGAATGTGGTTATTTTATTTTAGTACAAAATCCAGTTATAAAACAGCTTAATGGGGAAGTTGAGTTAATTTCTTGAACTTTGAGAAAAAATTAAAAAAATTTTGTCTGTTGCTTTTTATGGTTTTTTAAGCAAAAAATAACTTTTTACGCTTTTGTTGCGCTTTTTGCTCTCAAAACGTTGGCAACATTGTTTATTTTTTGACAGCGTTTTTGGTTAATTTCATATATTCCTAATTCAAAATTAAGTTTAATTGTTGTGATCATGAGTTTTAAGTACTTTCTTTTGTTGGTTACGATGGATTCTTTTAGATTCTGCTCTGCGTGCAGAATCTAAAAACTTTTCAGTAAGACAACATTTTAGGAATCTAAGAGTTTTCTTTAAGATAGGAAATATCTTCCAATATCAAGTTTTCTAGAAGTAAAAATTATCAAAAGCTAAAAATCTTATGTCACAAAAAACTCCATAGACGGTGATAGTTTCTCTCCACGAGAAATGTTTTTGAATCTGATGGTTTTTTCTATAAAAAAAATTAATTCCCTGAAGAAAAATTTCCTTAAAAATCAGAAAGTTTTTTTTCAATATTTGAATGCTTCGAACTAACAAGGGTATATTCAACATTTTAGTCATACTTACATCATTCTGAAAAGAAATAATGCAAACAATTTTCATGTGTTTTTGACCTCGGATTTTTTGAAAACTGCAATTTTGCGGTTGCCAAAATTTACTAAATTGAAACATTGAAATGTGTTTTATACATTGCGGGTAATTAAAATATTTTAACTAATACCGTTTTAAATAGCAAAAAGGTAATTCAAATTCAAACTTAATATCAATAAAAAGTATTTTTTTTTTTTAAAGAGAGGCAACACTCAGGAAATACTTCCTATATTTAGTGTGTTGCTTTCTTTGGAAAGGGATAGTATAGAGATAAAAGGTGGGGAAAGATGAAGGGCTTCAGACATGGCAACACTGTAATTGCGCGAGATTATAAGTCTTAGAACAGTTGTTGCTCGCCACCTGATGGAGAGTTGGCGAACTTATTGAAGCCACATTTAAATTACTTGCATGTACAATATTTAAAATACATTTTTTTACACGGATACAATTAGACTCGTATTATCGAACTGTTATCAAAAACAATAAAAAACGCGTCTTTGAAAGAGTTTTCCACCTTTTAATCTTCTCCTATAAAGTTCTGACAATCGATTATATAGCCTTATTCGAGCGAGGCATTATTATATCCTCCGTCTAACCCTCAGAAAAACTTACGATTTTAATCCACACACAAGGGAACGTAATAACTTTGTAGATTTTTTTGAATACTGATTTCATTTTCCTTTTCTGCACATAATTTTAGACTAGATTGAAAAATTTCGTAAAGGTATTGTGTGATTTTCCACACAAGGGTGAGATGAAGGATATTTACGTTCCTCATTTCTTATTGGTTCATAGCATATATATTTGGAGTGCTTTTTCTAATTTTGAAATGTAAAATTTAATTAAACAAATCCAATAGTCATCAATACTAATTCAAAAATGTAGTAGGGGAGAGGGCCCCAAGATGGACATTTCGTTTAAAATTTTTGCATACGGTTGCAGCACATTATGCTTTTTGTTATTGTTGTGGTTGGTATAGACACACTTTTCTATGCATACTCGAAGATAAAATATCTGCTAGTTTTTCAAATGCAAAGTCGAAATAATTTTCTTGTTCCAAAAGTTCATGTAATCTTGTTGAGTTATTTAAGAAATTTAAGTTATCTAAGTTTGGGATTTCTCCCAGGTATATATGGCTGTATATTTATCGCATTACGATATTATAAAAAGATTTTATTGATGTTTTGTTTGTGGGCTAATTTTTTGTAACTCTTATAAAATTACTTCAAATGCCCTATGATGGTCATTTTTATGACCGTAAGATGGTCATGTAGGTTTTTGAATTGGTTTTGAAAGTTGAAGCAAAATTTGAATTTTATTGAAAATTAAATATAGGAACTAGGCATATGCCAGAGAAGCTTTTTTAACATTAACAGAGGTTAAAAGCCTATGAAAAGCAGAAATTCAGGTCAAAAGTTTTAACCAACGCTGTGGAAGTATTGAGAAAATAATTCAAGTCGACAGAAAATTATATATAGTCTTCAGACGAAGATGATGATTTTTGAATAATTTGTTTAAAAACCACACCAGTAAAGTTCACCAAAACCAATATGATTGCGTGTCACAAGTGCAAGAGATAAGAACACTTAAAATTAACCAAAATCATCCGTTCCTATTGTATATGCGCGAAATGTGATTTAGATGATTGGCCATGAAATTTGTACGACATTTCTTTGCAGAAATATAATAAATAATAGAAAATTGGCTTTTAAATCTTTACATTGTGTTTATTTTTGATTTTTCACATTTTTAAAAGAATTTTAAAGAAATGTCCATCTGGTTGCCACATTTTTAAAATCAAAATTTTGGACAATTTAAAATAATGTTGAAAACAATTGAAAACAAAAGATACCCAACTTATTGTGCTTTCATATGTTATATAACACTTTAAGATCTCTTATTCCGTTTGGGCTCTAGATCATTATTTCAAAACCATGTCCATCTTGGGGCCCTTCCTTAATTTCTTCAGTTTAAATTTAAAGCTCTTTAGATTAACGTTAAACTCGATTATCTAAATACCTCATTTAAAATTCTATGCTACAGTCAAGCACTTTCCCAGGTAGAAATTGGCAACCGTACCAAAAAAAAATAGTTCTGGCAAACCACTTCCATTTTTGTACAACCCAACGTATTAAAAATCACCCAATGTACAACTAATATTGTACTAAGAAAACACAATTTTTTTTTCCTAAGCATGTGTTTTGCCAGTACCACCCACAAAATGTTTTGCCAATATTGGTTTTACCAGTATTACAACCAACTAGAAGCATTTTTTTAATATTTTATTATAAAGGGTCCGCCACCTAACGTTTTTTTTTCAACTAGTGCTTATTTCGTGAATGGTAACACTTAGCTCATGTCTGATTTGACAGATAATTAGTTTTATCCTTCCGCTGAACGAATATGGTCCGTATGTTCGTTATCTTGTGAAAAAAGTGAAAGAAACTGGCATCCTAATCGATAAACCAAATCGTGAAAAGCCAAAAACAGTGCGTACACCCGAGAATATTGCTGCTGTGGCAGAAAGTGTGCGTGAAGCGCCAGCAACATCAATTCACAGTCGTTCTCAACAATTGAAAATTTCGGAGACATCATTGAGACGAATTTTGCATAAAGACCTTGGTATGACGCCATACAAAGTCCAATTGGTTCAGGAGTTAAAAAAAAAAAAAGTTATTTGGCGGACCCAATATATCACACATTTAAATATGATGTATAAGAACTAAGATCGAACTGTATTGCTGCTGTTAAAATGTGTTTCATTATACACATTTCTTAAAATTAATTTAATTTAAGCTATTTTAAAAGCACCGCATTTTTTAAATTATCAAAGTTACGCCAACGGTGGTAAGTTTGTCACTGTTATCAATCGGGTAACAGGACAATATTTTCAAGATTGTTAATCCCACGATCTGCCAACGCATAACCGACCTTAGTTGACGCTTTGCCAACACTGTGCAGATTGTATTTTTCTGCCTGGGTACTTTTGAGAAGTTAGAGGTTTCCAACCTCCCGAGTAAAAACGTTCATATATAATCATATCTTACTTAATACAACATTATATTAAAACATATAGCTTTATATACCTTGATATGGATACATATGATGGCGCATATATATAACTTTATCTCGGATTTGGTTTTCCGAAATTTTTTGATATGATCTCATACATATAAATAATATTATATCGTATTATAATAAATTAGATATAATCTTATAGTATTACGTATCATTTGATTAAATTGGATGAGGACAAAATTCGAACAAAACTATATCAAATCAATTTTGATTGTATCTAAATAAATCGAATATTATACAATTAGATTTTAGAGCCCGATAACCACAAAAGTGGTTATGTTTGGGATCATAGTAAATTAGATAAAATTATTATTGAAAATGAAAATTATTCCAGTTCGAGGCCATACTATATATTTTTTTATTACGATATTGTCCTAACGAATAATCTATAGAGATTTTGTTTTCAAATTTATTAGTTGTGATAATCTTTAACTTCGAGCTCATATATTAGTTCTCATTTAGTGAGAAAACTAGGTTATATGAATGTTTGATGTTTTGCATGGGATTGTCACTTCTTTAAAAACGTGTTCTGATGATGGGAAGCTAGAAAATTCCCGAAATAGGTCCTGAAAGTGGTGAATTAATAAATTTGAAAACAAAATCTATAGATTATTTGTTAGGACAATACCGTAATAAAGAAATATAGAGTATGGCCTCGAACTTGAATAATTTTCATTTTCAGTGCACAAATAAAGGTCGAAAAAATATAATTTTTATTTTTAATAAAAATTATATCAAACTTGTAAAATTATTATTATTATTATAAAATTATAATTTTTTTTAAACGGGCTGTTTTTATTAAAATCATTATTAAAAATAAAAAAAAAACTTCCAAAACATTATCGTTTGTCATTGTTGTGATTTAATAAAGCCTACCATCGATATTTGATGAAAAAAAAAAGAATGTATTTCAGGGTGATTGTCAATTTCATTTACGCCAACGTATTGTATTTAATTTCAAATATTTTTTCCAAAGATGATTATTTTCAATAGTAATGATGACATTAAGACGATTTGTGGCTACAGCAAAAAGAAAAGCGAATGAAAAATAAAATACTCCTACTCCGCCTTAAAAATATAATAACAATAAGACTGCTTAATAATGATATACTCAAGGAATTTTGTCTTTTAATACATTAGTAAGGGTGTACGTTAGTAAAAATTGAAAGTTCTTAATATAATATTATTTTTAGATGATCAATTTTTATGACATTTGAAAAAAAAAACAATAATTCTTAAAAAGATATTGATTAAATATTAGTGAAGTATCTTGTAAATTTCAAATTAATCTTGATTGATAATGATTCAATTTGCTTATATTTTTCATATAATGATTATATTTCTCTTTCTATTCTCATTGCAGTGAAAAATGGAACAATTTGAACAATTGTTAACGTGTTGCGTTTGTTTGGATCGCTATCGTATACCAAAATTGCTGCCATGTCAACACTCCTTTTGTATGGAACCCTGTATGGAGGGCTTGGTGGATTATGTACGACGACAGGTAAGTTATTTAAACATTACAATTAAATTCATAAACCAGTCAGTATGTAATTCATCTATAAAGAAATTTAATTAAGGCCTTTAGTTATAAGAGTAGTTTTAATTAGAAAATCCATTTTTTTTTGATGACATGACATGCCCCACCAAAAACTGTTCTGCCAAATAATGATTTTAATTTAGCATTTTCATCAATGGATTTAACATTAGCTTGTCATAGGAAGGAATCATTCAGCTTAACTGCACTTTATGGGGCGTTCCCCCAAAAAAAGTAGTAGGTCCCCTCCAGAATTAAAAAAAAATCTTTTTTTTTCCCTTTTCGGTTACGGAGGCTGAAGCCCAAAAACCAGAACGCGTAGTAACATACAAATGTCTGTACTCTACACTCGATTACCAATTTTGCCTACAGCGCTATTTTTGAAAACATTGACAAATATGTACATTAGGGTGGGGCGATTTGAACATCTTAATGGGCGCTTCGCGTTTCTGATTCTTGGGATTGTACTGAGCAAAAAAGTTCACTAGACCATACGTCTACGGTGAAAATCGAACTTCCAGATTTTGACTTTTTAGCCGTATTTTGTGAAAGTAACAATGTGTGGGATAGACATATCTCAGGAAGTAGGAGAAGCTTATCCAAGATTATGGATTATATTTGTGGGTGGGGTTTAAGGGGATAATTTTTAATTTCAAAATAGGGCTTTTTTTGCCGTATTTTGTGAAAGTAACAATGTGTGTGATGGACATATCTCAGGAAGTAGGAGGAGCTTATCCAAGATTATGGTATCTCTTCTTTGGAAGATTCTCTAGCAGATTAATGCATCAATCATATTTGTTTGTGGGGTTTAAGGGGTTAATTTTTAATTTCAAAATAGGGCTTTTTTGCCGTAAAGTCAAAATCTGGAAGCTCGATTTTCACCGTAGACGTATGGTCTAGTGGACTTTTTTGCTCAGTACAATCCCAAGAATCAGAAACGCAAAGCGCCCATTAAGATTTTTTTCCTTCCATACTACATCGAATCTAATGTACATCGAAATTATAACAAAATATATTTTTTTGATAAAATTGCAAAATTAAAAAACTTTGTTTAGAGTGAGTATCCACTAAACTGCCTGTCACATATGAGCAAACCCCTAAGCTCGGCTGAAGGCCTGTCAGGCAGAAAAACTTTACTCAGCGAATCCACTAAACTGCCTGTCACGTGGGAGAAAGTCGCTAAGTCACACAAACTTTCCTCCACGCGGTTATCCCTGGGTAATGCCAACGATAGCAACTAAAAAGTTGTAAAATTCATTATTTGAACAGTAAATTTTACAAAAATAAACAAAAAAAAAAAAAACACTAAAAAACTTCCTCCCCATTATTGTACTTAAAAATATACTTAAAATAGCTCTAGAGGGCGCTACGTATTAAGGATCCTAAAATAATATAATTTTTTTAATCTTGAGGAAATTTCCTTTCATTTGAGTACCCACACAAATATGTTTCTACGCATACCGGTTTTTGGGGCAGGGGAAGATAGGAAACATGTTTTTTTTTTGTTCCCGAGAGGGTCCTTTTTTTGTTTTTTTTTTTGAGGAACGCCCCATAAAATGCACTTTTACCAATTATTCGTATCATGCTGCAAAACAACTTCCTATTAAAATTGTATACTTAAATAATTTTAAAAAAAGTTGTTTAGGCAGAAAACTTCCAAAGAATCATATTTGGAACGCTTCCTTCCCATGACAAACTAATGATAAATTCATCGACGATAAAGCCAAATTAGAAGAGAACAAATTTTTGCTGGGGAGGAATTTCTGTTGGTAGGGATGCAGCATGATTTTCACAATCTATTTAGGAATAAAAAAATTCAGGTAAATTTTGTATACACTCATAGAAATATAAATAAATAAATATTTGTAAAATAAGAACAGCAAAAATAAAACTGTTAACTTTACAAAATTATAGTTATATTCGAGATGAATTCAAGTTAATTGAAAATAACAATTTACTCTATCAAAATTAGCAAAAACTTTCACAAAATATTTGTAGATTAATAACAGCAAACACAAACTGTAATATAAACAAAATTTCTGCTACATTTACAGTATTTTTTATTAAATCAACAAAAATTTGTGACAAAATATTTTAGTTTGTTGAATTGAGAAGCGCAGATTTTTATTCGTATTAAAACAAAAATCTTATAAAAACTTTCAAATGTTACTCAATATATGTACATTCAACAGATTTTTCGCTATTCGTATCTTACTAATATTCAGTAAAAAAATCTGCTATTTGTAATTATTTTTTTCTGCATCGTAAATTTTACCTAATTTGTAGTAGTTTTAGCAAAAAGTTTAACTAATTTTTTTCTATAAGTGTAAACACTCACTTACACATAGATTCTTTTACATCGGCCCTGTGACACGCCCTTGAGGGCAATTAACACCCTCCTAGGACAAGCCCATGTGAAAGTGAACGATCCCTTTCATATAAACAAAACGGTCCCCTGATAGGTCCCTATCACAATGAATCGGACACGTGTCGTGTGCTGTGATAGGTCCCTTTCCCGCAGGGATGGTACATTATATAATTCTTGATAAAATTCTAAATATTTACTAAACTCAACACATTTTTTTCAGAACTGTGCTCCCGGAACATTTTTGTTGTTTTAGACAGATTTTCCTTTGATCGAGTATCATCATAATTTTTTAAAAAATTTTTGCATTAAAATTGTTTGATTTATTGCAACCCGTTGAAAAGTGATAGAGTTATAGTAATATTTTTCACATAATATTTAAAATATCTTGACTTTTAACGCACACAATGCCAAATAAATTCAATCAGAATAAATGGTATGAAACAATCCGATATAATGCGACTCTTGCAAAAGTTGTTTTTTATTATATTAATTAGACTTTTTTGTCTGTTTTTGAAAGCAAATAACTTTTAAACGGCTTATTAGCTGCAAATACGTTTTTATAGTGTGTTTTAGTAAAGCAACTTTGCAACATTCTTGAGCAAAGAAAACAAAAATTGTGATACTCATATTGCCTGTAAAGTGGGCTCAGAGTTGCCACATTTTGGAATTATTTGAAATACAGGGAAAAAGGATATTCGGCAAAAGTCGCATAAAAAACGAATGGTTTCGACTATAGGTAAAGGATCAGACACCCCCTCCATTAAATTAAATAGACATTGCTATGCACTGATTTTAGCTTAATACAACTAAAATTCCTTAATAAAACGCCAGATTTAATGTTACTCAAAACACTTTTTTTGTAATAACAAAAATACTTGAAAGTCTTTGGGCATAATTTTTACTTCAAAAAATCTTTCATTTAATACCAAATTTGTCTATAATCACTTCTATTACAACGAAATATACCGGAGAAAACTTAAAAAACTTAAATTTGTAATCTCTACAACATATCTGAAGATACCTCCCTTGTAAGCATTTTTTGATTTTGAACTTCTATAAATATATTGCTAAATTATATTCCAACATTTATGAAACTGTTACACAAATTTAATGACATCTTCATTGTCGGAATGTTTCATTAGTTTTATGAAGATTTTCATTGATTGTATTGAATTCATAAGTATTGACTTTAGAGAAACTCGCTTCAAAGATTCTATGAAAAGTTTGAATGGACGAGTTAAAGTGACAATTTTTATTACAGCTATAAAAAAAATGCATTACTGTAGTGAAGATAATTCTCTCAGTGTAGGTTTTTCCCAGGGACCGTAATTGTTATAACTGATATCAAAAAAGTTCCTTTATAACAGTTATTTTGTGGCTTAAAAAGAAAAAAAAAAAACATCCAAAACAGTTATTTTTCAACGTAAAAATAAAAGATCGGATGAAACTCTTAAGAAGAGAGTTTTATTTCGCCTTCATTAAATAAAACTCTTTTGAGGAGTTTTATTTTTTCCGTCTAAAATAAAACTCATTTGAGGAGTTTTATTTTAAAACTCATTTGAGGAGTTTTATTTTTTCCGTCAGAGAATAAAACTCATTTTATGTAAATTGACACTCAAAGCTTGCCATTTGCCAGATCATTACAAGTTGTAAGGCAGTGTAATCTAATCACTTGCATTGCAATTGAAAAAATTAAAAATTAAAAATAAAATTAAAATGAAACATGTGGGTTTTTCATTTTTTATTGCTTGATTCCTATTATTTAATGGTTGTTGTTTTATTTCTTATATATGTAGATAGGGATCAAGAAAGCGAAGAAAGTGATAATGAGAATGAAAAAAAGCTTTCTATGAAATTGACAATTTTTCTCCAAGGCCCTTATCGATTGATAAACCTCTTTTTGAGTTCTGGATGGCTAAAAGAATACACTATCCGTACTTGTATACATTGGCAAAAACTATACAGTGTGTACCTGCAACCCAGGTAAGCGTGGAAAGAGCATGCTCTGCTCTTAAATTGGTATTGAGCGACCTGCGTTCAAATCTTTCCGCAGAAAATATAGAAAAAGTTAAGTTCGTTAAATTAAATAAATAAATTAATACACACATTATAGCAAATAAAGTCAATAAAAAATGAAGAAAATAAACAACATGAGTTTTATTTTAGACGGAAAAATAAAACTCCTTAAATGAGTTTCAAAATAAAACTCCTAAAATGAGCTTTATTTTCTGACTGGAAACATAAAACTCCTCAAAAGAGTTATATTTCAGACGGAAAAAATAAAACTCCACAAAAGAGTTTTATTTAATGAAGTCGAAATAAAACTCTCTTCTTAAGATCTTTTATTTTTTCGTTGAAAAATAACTCTTAACTGTGGAGTTGAGATCGTTTCCTTAAGATATATTCTGAAAGAGCACTTCAATACGAATCGTTTGGTATATAATAGTATACGTCTCCGTTGATTCTAACATAGAGAGTTTTTGAGTTAAAGTTTTCGGTATAACTGTTATTTTCGGTCTCTGGTTTTTCCCTCTTTTGAAATGAAAATTTTTAACTTTCCATTATTTTCGTCGTCAGAAACCCCACTTAATAAGAGTGTTTTATTTATAACTGCTGCTTAGAATTGTAAGTCCTTTTCTTATTAAAATTTTTTAAAGATTAAATTATGGATTAACAAAATTTTGAAACGGATAAGAATTTCGACAACTTTTTTACAATAAAAATTTTTTAACATTTTTCTATATAACTTAAAACAAAAATGATAACATTCTTCAAAAAATATGTTTCCTATAAGTACTTTTTTAAAAATTTGTCAAATCATTTATACATACATTCATAATAATGCATATATAAAACAACGAAGCTATTGTAAAAAATACAAAAACTTTCTTAAAATGAAAAAAAAAATTATTATCAGTGTAGGTTATCACCTATTACCAAAAATTTTATTGCGCAAGTATGAAAAACAACTGCTTTAGTATACAAAAGTCATTGAATAGCCCTGTTTTAAGTCGTAAAAAATTAGCAGGTAAGACGTGTCAGCTTATAACCAATGATTATGCATATGCCCAGCAAAAAAATGTGCTTACCTAGAAGCGCTTCCGGAAGGGATTATGTAATTACGAAGCGCTTCCAAAGAAAATCTAGAGGGCATGATATTTGTTTGCTTTGTCCCATTTGGTATGTCTCTTTTAAGCAGGTGTAAAGCGCTTCTTTCTTGTGCTTTTAGAAGCAATAAATGAATGCCTTCTTAAACAATAAGAAGCGATTTTCTTTGTATGAATTCGTTGTTGTTTCATTGTAAGCATTATTAACTGCTTCAAAGAAGGCATTTTAGAAAGCACTACAAAATGCCTTAACTAATTGCAAGGCGGCGAAGGGCTATTTTTTGGCAGCATACAAATGTAGTTACTGCTTACCAAATATTTATTTTTTGCTGGGTAACCATTACAATTTAATATTAGTACATGTCATTAATTTATAAAAATTAATTATTATAACTCAAATATTTTTTTTTTCAAGAATGACAAACAAAAACAAAGGTTTACACCCAAAACATTTAAGATACCATTTGTTGTTAATATAATTAAACAAATGGATTTTACAGATGTTTACAAATGAAATAAAGAATACAACTTTTTGTCATTTAAATAAATGGAATTAATTGTTTAAATATTAAATTAACATTCCCACTAAAATATGACATATAAAAAAAACTGTATTTAAAAAAAAAAGCATTTAAGATACCATTAGTTAGTACCATAAATTCTAACTAATGGCTTTTACAGGTGTTTACAAAATAATTTTCTATTACACATTTGTTTCTTTTAAAGTAATAAAAATATGTATAAAATATTATTAAGTAACTTATATATTTCTTTATACTTACTTTCTCTTTTAAAGGTTAAATGTCCAGAATGTCGTGCCGAACATCGTATACCATACAATGGTGTCCAGGCATTTCCCACCAATGTAACACTACAACGTTTTCTCGAATTACATATCGAGATAACTGGTGAATTACCAGATCCAACATCCGGTAAGTAACTATACATTTGATAAGTAAATAATAATCATTTTATGTTTGATTGTATTTTCACCTAAAGATGAATCAACACAAAAGCAAAATATATAAATCTTGTAAAAATGAGCTGGATAGAAATACTTTTGTTTAGAGCTCTACACGCAGAGAAAAAATATGATTGAACATGATTACCGACAAAAAATTAGCATATTATGATCCTAACTATCATAAACATGATTCTGGCTAATCATATTATGATCACTGCAAATGATTTCATACTTAACTAGAAACATAATATGATTATGGGAATCATATTATGATTGTTACGTGTTTTAATCATAACATGATGCTCTTAAATTATCATAACATGATGCTCTTTTTTCTGAGTGTAG
Source organism: Delia radicum (assembly GCA_021234595.1). Taxonomy (NCBI): domain Eukaryota; kingdom Metazoa; phylum Arthropoda; class Insecta; order Diptera; family Anthomyiidae; genus Delia; species Delia radicum. The sequence goes on from CM037855.1 coordinate 95,104,190, forward strand.
TTGCAATTTTTCTGCTATAATATGGAAAACAATGTTTTTGCATCAGTGATGGAAAGATGTGTACTATAAGGTTCCTTTTTTTAGTTATTAGTTTATAAGTATGCGCTTCCATATTTACATAAAAAGAGAAATATTAAAAATTAGGTGACACGTTTTTTAGATAAAGATGTTCTTTCTTTTATAAAATATTTTATTAATTATTAATTAATTATTCTGGTTAGTAAGAACTTTTTAAAAAACTGACAGTTTTTAAAATAATTTAGATTTTTATTTAAAAACTAAAGAACATGTATCATTAAAAATATTTTCAGTGTCTCGTGTAATTTAAACTTTCATACGTAGCGTATACGTTATATTTAGTATATCAATTATTAACACTCATACGCCACAGTACATACATAATACTCATTCCAGTACTCTTAGACGCCTATATTTTTTTTATTAGCTACAGATAACAAAAAAGGAAGAAAGTTGAAATACATGGGAAGTGATACTATTTTTATGGTAAATGTAGTCGAGTACAACAAGAATAAGTTTTGAAATTTTGCAAAACACCTCCAAAATCTTGAGTTACGGGTAAAAAAACCGGGGTTTCGTACTTTTGCGCACTTATAAGTCAGTAACTTAGTTGAATATCATCCGATTTTAAGTTTCGCAGCGGATTTAAAGAGAAGAAAGTGAGACCTTTTGTCACATATGCAAACACATTTTTTTTTTTTTTTTTAATTTTTTCGCCAGTTTTCAGATTTGCAGACGTTTTTACAAAGTATTTTGTAAAGGAACCGTACTATATATATGAATTTATTAACAAAGAAAATTTATTTATGAGTAAAACGCAACTTCGTTTTTAAAAAGCCCTTACAAATTGACTGAGTTATTAAACTTTTTATTGAAACAAAATGTTTGCATAAATGTCTGCATAATGTTTTTCGTGTCCTTTTTATGCGCTTTCTATTTAGTGAAGCTGTTAGCATGATGCAGGTACTATTTTATGAATATACAAATGGGGACATAATAGAAAATTAGTACAACAGTGTTCGCCAAACTTTTTTGCTTGAGAGCCAGATTTGTCATTTATACAAAGGTTTACATTGTAAAAACGATTAAAGTGTTCGTTTTATCCACCAGAGTTTGTTGTATCCACCACTCCAATATTGTTTTTAAAATCACGCTTATGACCGATATCAGTAAATAAGCTACAAATATAGCAACATTTGTTGCGTTTGTCGTACTTTTTTATTTTAAATGCACACGATAAGTATAACAGTGATTCGCAACTTGCGGCCCTCAGGCTGTAGCAGTCTTGTTTATTATATTTACTACAGGATACTAACAATATAAGCTTCCCTCGAAGTATTTGATATTAACCCATTGGCGCCCATTATCCCCATTTGAATAAACCTCGATTTTCACATCAAATGAAAAAACTAAAATTTTGGGAAAATGTTTTATTTTTAAATTTTAAAAATTAAAACCAAAAGTTTATTTTTCGAGCTTTTATCATAAATAATGATGTGAACAAGGTTATTCAAGTTCAAGATTATTTGTTTTTTGTTAAACAAAAAACCGTCCAATGTTAATTTATTAATTAAAAAATTTTTCCATCTACTGACAGGTTCTTACATGTTTCATTTCTCGTCACCGAAAATCTTCAAAGAACCTTTGTAGAAGGGGCAGAAGATTTTACCCAAATTTTTGAGGGATTAATATGAAAACTGTGATTGTTTGCTATAAGATTTGCTATTAAAAAATTACAAGTTTTTGCAAAAATGCATTCATAATTCAAATGCAATTTTCCCTTAGATATTTAAAACGCTGTCGTTTTTGAAAAATTTATAATTTTTGTAATAAAAAACAACTTCGACACTTTTAAGGCTTTTTAAAATATAGTTTATTACATTTTTCCATATAGAAATAAATTATTTTTTTGATCTTAAAGTTTTTTCTTTATAATTTTTGGCTTTATAAAAAAAATCATAACAGCGCTAAACTTTAAATAGCAGTATCATCGGAAGTGTATTGACTAATCGGAAGTGTATCATAATTTAGAAAGCCTCTGAAAGCTATAGTTTTATAATTTGCGATTCGTAATAAAAAATAACGTTTCTTTTTCAAAAATGCATTTTAAATACAAGTTTCATTAAAAAATAGCATTTACATTTAAAATGCATCTAAGAAAAAGCCCTTTATTTTTGAATCCCAAGCCGTAAGCTAGACATCTACAGCTTTCAGATGCTTTTTAAGATATGGAAATAGTCAATACACTTTAGAAGATAATACTCTTCAAAATCCAGTGCTCTTATATTTTTTTTTAATTTATTTAAAATCCTGAAAAACCAAAACAAATGTCTTTTCAGATGGAAAAATGTAATAAGTTATTTAAAAAAAAAAAAATAACATTAAAAATAGTTAGCATTCTTTTGACAATAAGACAATAAGAACGTTTTAAAAAACGATGAGGGGCAGTGCAATATGCATTCAAAAATAGCATTTGCAGTATGAATGCATTTTCGAAATAAGTAATTCTTTTTTTTTTTAATTACAGATCGTAAAGTAGTCCATTGATATTTTCACATGCCTTTTAAATCTTTGAAATAGTCCATCTTCTTTAGTAAATATGGTTTTAAAAGTGCACTACTTTTAGCATTTTCTTTGTAACTGAAAACCCGCAATAAAAACGCGAATTTAAAAAATTTTAAGAAACTGAAAACGGTAGTGAATAATACCCCTCCTAGACAACACGTGTACAAACACGAAGGAATTTAAATGACCCCCGGTCAGATTTTGGCCGATATATCATGGAATGGATGATATAGATAAGAAGAATATATAAATGAATATATCAAATTTGCAGTTTGATAAATTAGTAAGTTTTCTGGTTAGAACAAAAATTGGGATAGTTGCATAAAACTTACAAATTTTTTTTTTCCCTATTCAAACAACTGTATAGTTAGTATATATGTTACCAATATTTTGCTAGTAGTTTATTATATATATTTCAGGCTACAATAAACAACATATTATGTCGACAAGAAATATTTTTTTTAGAAACTAAACGAAGCTTTTATTATAGACCTCATTGATCTCTTTAAAAACTTACGTGAAATGTGTTCGTTCGCTTGAAAATACAATTTAACAAAACAACTTAAGTCGATTTAAGTTGTTTTGTCAAATGTTCACAGAAATATACTGGTATCAGTGGCAGCCACTGCCACAGAAGTTCATTTTGTATAAGACATATAAAAATAATATTTGTAAATTCACTTTTCCATATGATTTCATCGGATATACATATAGACAATATTATTTTTTTACATTATATTTCGATTTGGTAATGTGTCTTCCGCACATCCTTCTTTTTTTTTCTACATTCATACTAAAATGTATATTTCAAAATACATTTCTACTAATGGGATAATCCATATTAAACCATCACAAAAAAATGTTGCCATCTTCCATTCCAATGAAATTCCCAAATATATAACGTACACTATAAATGTTCACACAGAAAACTGTTTTGTAGTTGCAAACGAATTTTTGTAGTTCCTAGTACTATCACCATCACTATTATTAAATTTTAATATTATTGTAACAATCGACATTTATTTATAATTTTTTAATTGTTACCAATGAATATGATATTTTATGACCAGGGCAAGGCAAGAAGACAAATTTGTCATTTTATGGCATTATCTGGCACTTGATTTCTGTTGCTAAAAACAATAAAAATATAATAACAATAGTTTTAAATAAATATTTAAACAAAAACATTATTTCTAACTATTTTTTGTGTTATTTTTGTTATTTTTTATCATTTTTTTTTGTGATTTCTTTAGTTTTCAAGTTTTGAGTTTGCTATTTTTTGTCTTCTATGGTTCCACAAAATTTATTTTATAAATAAAAATTCTTATGTCGCTAACTGGGCTCGAGTCGGTGACCTCCCGTTTGTCAATTACTTTACCTATAGTTTTGTTTTAAATGTGTTTTTCAAATTTCAGCCTTGACAATTTTTTAGTTTCAAATTTTATTATATCCTCCATTCTATGACAGAACTTTCAAAAACGATAATGTTTTGACCTGACATTCTTTGATTTTGTTAAAATTTCGTATACGTATACTCTAGGATGCTTTTTAAAAATGATCGTTTTCAGATCCTTTAAATTGTGTAAACTCGGTTTTTTATGCCCATTTTTATTTGTTTAGAAAATAAAACAAAATGCTAAAAGTAGTGAACTTTAAAACGCTATATTTCCTAAAGTAAATAAAACATTTCAAAGATTAAAAAAGCGCATGAAAGCTGTTATTGTCAACATTATACACGTATTTTTGCGAATATGCATTCATAGTGCAAAAACAACTTTTAAATGGGTGTTGCACCTTAAAATGTTTCACCTTCGCTTTTTGAAACATTTTAAGTTTTGAAAAAGTCAAATTTTCTAATATCGAATAACCCGGTTTTTTGCTTTCGAATACACGGTTTTTTCATAACTATTGTTTTTAAGCTTCAATATATATATATGTAGAGAAACGTTAACTTTGCAAAATTCATTGTAAAAAAACGCAACGTTCTGGACAATTTTCTTTAAAAAGATCAGTTTTTTTTAAAAGTTTTTCATGCAAGAGAGTTCCTTTTTTGTTTTGAAATCCATAATCATTCTACTCAAAAGTGTAATATCATCTCGATAATTTTTATTGAAAATATGTATTGAAATTATCTTAAATGAACATCACAATCTAAAATATCAAACGTATGAAATTAAAATTTAACTGAACGTTAAATTTAAATTGGGCTCCTAAAAATCGGGTCATAATATCCCAGCAAAAATAAATGGAACAACTTTTAAATGAATCACTTAAATTGCCACACCAAGTTACAGCCTAGACATTCCAATAAAAGATTAAGTAACGGCCACCATTTTTTGTAAGGAATGTGCGGACATAAATAAGTATTTTTCTCCAAAATGCAAACTATTGTACCTTTTGGAATTTCTCAAAAAAATTTTGTGGTTTTCCGAAAAGTAAAAAAAAAAAATATTTGAACTATCAAAATGTTAACATATTTGATCTGAAATATATGGTCATGTATGAGCCATATATAACAATATACCCTCAATTTGCGGATCCGAACATATATGACACTTCATACATGACAACATATGGTAATTTTCATATGGGATGTAATTTGTTTATAACAAAACTGTTAAAGAGGAATCTAATCATTCAAATTGCAACCTAAATCAATCTAATTTTTAATCAGAGAAATCCGATAACAACTTTCGAATATAGGGCTCCTCGATACTACATATTTTTTGGGATTAATAAACCATGCAAAATCGCGTTTTTTTGTAAAATTTGGAGAACTGTATATGGAGATGTGTTATGGGCTTCATACTTTGTTATATAAACACAGAAAATTAATCATGATATAAAGAAAATCGAAAGACACGAGTTCAAATAAGCCAAATTTGTAATATTCTTTCAAAGAATGATATAGTATTAGATTTTTGTTTAATTTCATTGAAATTAAAGAGGGTGAAGCCGATTGGCTTGTTGACTTTACATGGATACTCCCTATTATATTCATGCAGTCCTTAGGAGAATTGTTTAAAAATCAACATGCATTTCTTATGTTGACAGTTGTTTTAAATGTAAAATAATATTGAACAAAAGAATTCTTTGAAAACATATTGACGAATAGAGAAAATATTTTAGTAAGAGTTAAAATCCTTTAAAAATATTTTTGTAATACTATTTTAAAAGATTTGCAAAATCGAAAATGAATCATAAAATATGTAAAAGGAGGATGTGTTAAAGTATTACATTATATAATATCATTATGCAATTACTAAAGAGTTTTATTAGTGTTTTCAATTATTCGACCGAGTCGGCTAACCGGTTAGGGGATTATTCGAAAAAAATCGGTTAATCGACAAAATTGGCGATTAATCGTTTAAGGCAATTTATTTTTTTTTTTAATAATAAAAACATACACAAATCTTGGTAAAATATTAGGGCTGGGCTTTTAGGCGCATACACACGCTGTTTTTTAATTATTAGTAAAGCGAACGTAGTACACTCATATAAAAAAGTTAGTAGAAAAATTAGTAAGACGTTTTATATCCCAATTTACAGTTTATGTACTAAGTTTTAGTACAAAATATTTTTTTAGTAAACATTTTTCCTATTCTTTATTTACAAATTACAATTTTTATTGTTTTTTATTTTTTTGTTGTTTTTTATGTTTTCAAAGCTTTTTGTGCCATTATGTTAGAAAAAAAATAAGGGAAATATTTGTATTAAATTTTTCGGCTCGAATAATTATTTGATTTTTAAAAGATTTGTTTCGACATTAACCGAAACAGAGGCTATTGATTGATTAATCGATTAACCGAATTGGAAACAATTAAATTAAAACCATCAATGTTAATTAGTTTTAATTTTATTGAAATTATAATACTTCGACAACTTTGATATAATTTTTATTAAAAATAAAAATTATGTTTTTTTCGACTTTTAATTGTGCAATGAAAATGAAAATTATTCAAGTTCGAGGCCATACTCTATATTTCTTTATTAGAATATTGTCCTAACAAATAATCTATAGAGTTTTTTTTGTTTTCAAATTTATTATTTGACCCTTTCAGGAATGTGTTGATAGATCTATTTCGGGAATTTTCTAGGTTCCCATCATCAGAACATGTTTTGAAAGAGGTAACAGTCCCATACTAAACATCAAACATTCATATAAACTAGTTTAGTCACTACATGAGAACTAATATATGAGCTCGAAGTTAAAGATTATCACCATTGATCAACAAATGAATTGAAAACTTGTTTGTTATGTGCAAGGTCCATCTCTGGTGGATATTCACGTTTTTTGTTTTTTTTCCTCCTTTTTATTTTTTGTTTCGTTTATAGACAAAAACAAGGAGAGCAAACTAGACTGTACTTTGTCTTTTATACAAGTTTGATATAATTTTTACTAAAAATAAAAATTATGTTTTTTTCAACATTTAATTGTGCAATGGAAATGAAAATTATTCAAGTTCGAGGCCATACTCAATATTTCTTTATTATGATTTTGTCCTAACAAATACCGAAATTCTGGCTTAGGTGTAAGTCCTCAGGGACTTGAGTCGTAAAAGTGAATTATTTTCCTTTCTCCGAATCCTCTTTTCGACCAAACCTAACCTAACCTAACAAATAATCTATAGAGTTTTTAAGCTTTTTACAATTTTGTTTGCCCTTTTTGCTCCTTAAAAGTTGGTAAAACTGTTCTACTCACGCACACTTGCCCAAAAATTGATTCACGAACGAAAAAAGTTTTTTGTACTCACACTCACTCATGTCAGTTACCCTGGTAAAAATGAAAATATATGAACATGCATGATTCCATGTATGAGGATATATTATTTCATATATCAGTATGTATGAAGATGAATGGAATCATATATGGCTTCATACATGCAAAGAAAGTGTTCATATTCAATGTATGATATCATGTATAGAAACATATGCTTACTATTGTTCCATATATGATATTAATTTTATTATGTGACTTTATATGTGATTATATATTAATTTATATATCGTTGACTTATAAAAAAATGTTATTACAATTATTGTTTCTTAAAGTTGCTGAAAGCTAGACTTTTAAGTCGCAGAATCTAAAATTGATTTTATTTTTAAAAATTCTTATGAGCGTTATAACTTTAAATAGACCCGCTAATAAAAACTTTGAAGTTTTGTTTTAAATTATGTTTTATTTATATTTAAAATAGAGATAATAAAATATTCAGTTTGTTTTTAACAAAAAATTGTTCCAAACTTTTTACACCGTTACACAGTTTTCTTTACCACAAAGTTTTATTGGTATACAGGGAATAGTGTATTTAAAAATTTCAATAAAAAAAACTTATCATTTTAAAAATCTCCATAAGAAAAACTTATAATTTTTCATTTTTAAATATTCTTTTTGTTTATTTTTTTTTTCAAAACAAAATAAAAATTTTTGAAATTCATGTCAAACAAAAATAAAAATATACATATATCAAATTATTTTTTCTATTTTAATAAGGATTGAAATGTTTTTTTTTATATTTATTGAACATTTAATTGGAACATTAAGTTACGGAGTGTTACAATCTACGAAAATAATCCACTAAATACCGGAGTAATAGCCGTAAGTTTTTGTAAGGAATGGTTTTTGACTTTTGTTGTTTGGTTCTGAGGTCCGATTAAATAAAAAACTGTTCGTGTATGTGTCAGAAAACGAAACCGCATAAGTAAAACGAGTTTACAAAATTAGGTGTGCCAGATTCCGATATCGCAATTTTATTGCTCGTTTTAAATCGAGCAGTTGTACTTTGTCGAAAGAAAATAGAATGTAGATTTTTTCTTAGAAAGGTTTGTTAAATAATAAAAACAACACTTAGTATTAAAAATTTGAAATGTTTTTTTTATTTATTTTAAGTATTTTATTTTAATAGCTTCTTCAATTTAAAACAAAACTTTTAAAAATCTCTTAATATTTCATGTATTTTTACATAAATCTGTGGCAATGAAATAAAATGCATTTTTTTAAACAAAGTTTTAGTCTCACAATTACAAAAACACTTTGAACTGAGCATGAACAATGTAAATTAATTTTTTTATCATGCACTTAAATAATTTATTATTAACTTTTATTAAAAAATTGTCTTAAAAAAATATTTCTTGAAAATAAAACTTTTTTTTGCAAATCGCAAATTTACTGAAAGGGTTCTTCACAAACTTCAATAGCTCAAGTTTTTTTGCATTCTTTTATTTAATAACAACATAACAACAAATTAACAATTAGAATGTGTATAAAAATAAATTGCAAATATGTTTTTAATTGTTTTGTTAAAAATAAACACATAACAACTGTGGATTTAGTTGCAAAATTATTGCAATAATTTAATATGGCAGCCCCTAGATTTTAATGACATATGTTTTTAAAAAACATTTGCATGTCGTGTCAGGGATGATAAAGTTGGTACTATAGTACTTTTTGTTGTAGCATTTGAAAAGTACCATGGTACTCTTATGACCACTTGACCACTTTATTTACAAATTTTTGTTTATGAGAACACTCCCAATAAGAGATAAAACTAATAACGAAATTGTTTCCCCATACATTTTGTATGAATAGCAAAAATCCGCTATACTGCTGACTAAAACTTCGTCATAATAGAATTAATTCTATTTTAAGCTAAATCTTTTGGCAAAATTCATTTTAAGAAACAAAACTGAATGTCAAAAAAAATTTTAAATTTCCGATAGAAAACCCTTGTAAATCTATTACAAAAAAAGCAGGTGTCACTTACACTTAAACAACATCGGCAAAGTTTTGTTTTAGATGCTGTTCACAATAAAATCTTAAAGCAAATCTATTTTCCCATACAATTTTTACTAAATTTTCCCATACAGAGTGTACAGTTTCGCTTTTAGTTTTAGCTGTTGTTGTGAACAAGCTCTTAAATAAATAATAAATAAATTTTCATGAGGATTTGGTTTGTTAATTTGTTTAGTACTGTTGGGGATAAAAAGTACTATTTTAAAAATTGAATTCATCATCTCTGTGTTGTGTTCAAGCAAAAAAAAAAAAGATAAAAGGACGCCGACAAGTTTAAAAAAAAAAAAATAACTCAAAACTTACTCCTCGTCTGGAATACTCAAAGGGTCTGACGCATCCCTTATGCATCTTCTTTTTATTTTTTGTTGTATTTTTTTGTTTACAGCTTTTTTCCTTTTTTGATACAATACAACAGCTGATTAAAATTACGGTTACAAGCTTTTTTTATTAAAATTTTTTTTTCGAACAAAACTTCGAATATGCCAAAACGAACGTTTTTAGGAACAATAATTTTTACATGACTCATTTTCAAAAAAGTTTGCTATTTCAAACCGACTCGATATCCAACACATAGACGATTATTTGATTTTTGTTGTGCAATAGAATAAAAATCATTTAATAGTTTTTAATTTTAACCGACCTCAGAGACAAACAACAAAAATAAAAAAAAAATATAAAAAAATAAATATATGAAATATAATATATGGTCATGTATGATCCAACTAGATTAAATTTGACTTACTCTTGAGACGCTTAATTCTGCTTACTTACAATGCTTTATAAAAACTTAATTTTGTGTGAATTTATTAAAAATCAGCCAGAATATTGAGGGACAAATTTCGTTAGGAATTTTAAATTCTATGATCCTACATAATATCTTTTTTTTTAAAGCAGAGATTATCACCTTTCAGTTGATGCTAATATTCCTAGATGACATAGATCTCAAACTCTTTGACATTAGCTGTCAGTACACGTAACTCATGAGAATGTGTTGGACATGTGTTATACATATATGTAGGACAAATTTTGATAACAACAATAGGTAATAAGTTAGATGAATGAGAAAAACACATATTTGGCCAAAGTGTCAAATTTTGGCCAAACAGGTGTTCTTAAACGATCTTGTTGAAAAATTGTGTCTAAACTACTATCCAATATTACTAACCTTGGTGGAAATTTCATCCCGAACGGAAGACATCGTTTTCAAAAGTTGGGTCACTTGACATGAAACGCCCCATATTTAAAAAAAAAAAATATTTGAATATATATAAAAAATGTGTTTGTTGATAAAAGAAATGGAAAAGTTTGAAATCTATGAAATGTGTGCTTATACTTGCGTCATAATGAGCAGCAGTTTTTAAATATTTTTTTTTTGAAAAGTTAAAAAATTTAACTCCTTTTAAAAGAAAGAGTGACATGATGGAGAAAAATTTAAAACGCAGTTTTACTGTGCATGGTCTCTAGTTTTACGTTTATTTGTCCATAAGAGAAAATGAATGTCGTGCGGTGTTTTTTTTTTAAATTTCTTTAATCAATAAATAATTTTTTTATTTTCAGGTCAAATTATGGAACGTTGTGGCGTGTGTTCTGAAAAGGCCTACCTACAGGCATGTGCTCATTGCGAAAAGAAAATCTGCGATGATTGTAAAAGTGCCCATATGGACATTTTGCGACGTGAAATAACACGTTTTAATTCACAGGTAACAAAATTCAAATAATCGTAAAAACAAATCAATAAAACATTCTTAATATCTTTGACCGTCTGGCTTTTTTCCATACAGATACGTCGCAGTTTGCATCGCTTACAAGATTCATTGGCCTTAATCGAAAAGAACATGACTAGTTTGCAAACAAATTGTGTGGGTACTTCAGAAGAAATCGATGAAATCTATCGCCGCGTCGTTAAAGCCATAAAAGATCGTTCCGATCAATTAAAGGGTGAAATCGATCGTTACCTTACCACCGAATTGAAAAATTTGAATACACTCAAAGAGAATTTGGATGCTGAAATCAGCAATATCAATAGTAATTGTGATATTGCCGATAAGTATATGAATGAGGCAGTTGAATGGGACGATTGTGAACTAATGGATACAAAAGAGATCTTCTTAAAGACTGTCGAATTTTTAAGACATTTTGAATATGAAAATTCCGATTATAGTCGTCGTGTACGTTTCTTGGTTTCAATTGATCCCAATCAATTGGTCATGAATTTAGCCACATTTGGTGATTTGAATATAACACCCAATTCAACTGCCATTGGTTCAGCGAGTAGTTCCCACTTAGCACCACCCTCATCATTACAACCCGGTTTGATGCGCTCAAAAAGTGATCATCGCTTGGCAACACAATTCCGCCAGCAAGAAGAACGTATTGGTTATAATGATGAGCCAGTGTTGGGTGGTCGTAAATTTGGAGAGCGACCAGTACGTGTTAATACCGACCGTTATGCTGATAGCGGCTCTAGCCGGTATGGCCGTGGAGGCGGTGGTGGTGGTGGAGGAGGTGCCGATTTTGATTACGATAATGATTATGAAAATGATCAATCGTCACGTTCAGGAAAATCTCGATTCCGTTCACGATTTGTACGTTCTCATCAAAACGAAGACTCAGATACCGAACAACAACAACAATTGCAACGCCAGCAAGAAGAGAAGAAAAAACTTAAGGAAGTGCGTGATGGGGAAGATGCTTCACGTGGTCAATTGAGTGGTATCATACGCTTAAGTGATTGTGCCCGCGTTATTCAACGTTTAGCTGATATTGGCAAAGAAAAGAAAGAGAAGAAAGTTGATACTGCAGCTCAAGCTTCCATACAGGCTGCTATACAAGCCCAAAAAGCCTCAATGCAAAGACCTAAACAACAAACACCAGCAGCTAAGAAACAAGTTTCCGAAGATGATGAAATCGGTCGTATTAAACAGCAGAACAAAAATGCGCCCAGTTCATCGACAGCAGCAACAACACCCGCTGCCGTGCCGGAAGAAAGACCAACAGCTGATCGTGTGAGTGCTTTAAAACGTAATAGTGTTGCCCCAAATGGTGGCAGCAACAATAGTGAAGAAAGTGAAAATAGTTCTCACAATGCATCACCTGTGCGTAGGACTCCACCCAGGACAGAGGTGAGTGTGAATGAAACAAATGAAGAAGAAAACAATCCTAGCAGTAGTAGTAATAGTAGAATTAATAGTAACAATAATAACAGTCAAGAAGTTAAAGGGGAGGGTGAGGAAGAAGATGAAGATGAAGAGGAGGAAGATGAAGAAGAAGATGAGGAAGAAGAAGAAACTGAAAATCATGAGGAAGATGTATTAATTGCACCAGCAAGTACACAACTAGAACAACAAATTAATGAACGAATACACAAAGAACAACAAGAAACAGCTGATGAAGTTGAAGAAACTGAAGAGGAAGTAGAAACTGAAGAAGAGGAAGAAACAGGAGAAGAAGAATCTGAAGAGGAAGAAAATCAGGAAGCTAATAATGTAGAAATTCAGCCTAGTCAGACTAGTGAAATTATAGATAATGATAATAGTGATTTAGCATCGATTAAAGATGAAAATGAACAGGAATTAAATAATAATATAGAAAATGAGACCCAAAATGTAGTAGAAACACAGGAACCCGAAGAAGACGAAGATGAGGAGACTGAAGAAGACGACACAGAGGAAGAAGAAACTGAAACCGAAGTTACAGATGAAGAAGATTAATTTGACCTGAATATATAAATATCACAGGCCACCAAAATTTGAGTAACCGTCAGTAATAAAAACCAGACCATACTTTTCCGAAGGTTTCTGACGAGGTGAGTTCGAATCTGAACTCAAAATAGCCTCAGATTTATAAGATATTTTAAAATTAAAGTGCAAAAATCATAGCTTTTGTTACATTTAGGGTCGCTTGTAGAAAAAAAGGTAAACATTTTTGCAAAACTACTTAAAATTTGCAGAAAAAACTGGCAAGATTAGCAGATTTTTTTTTGCTAAATATTAGTAAGATAAAAATATCAAATATCAAATAACAGTCAGTTGAATCTACAATTTTTTAGTTATATTTCAGCTTAATTTTAGTTAATTGAAAGCAACAAATTCATCTGATGAAATCAGCAAAAACTTTATAAAACAACAAAAGAAAAAAAAATTTGTTTGATTTTTTTTAACACGAATAAAAATCTACCCTTTTGTAAATCAACAATACAAAGTTTTTTATCAAAGTTTTCTGTTGATTTAGCAAAATATTCCGTTATTTGCATTGCACTAAATTAAATTAAAATATAACAAAAATTATGTTGATATTACAGTTTTTATTTTGATTTTAGTCCACGAATAATTTGTAAAAGTTTTTGGTAATTTTAGCAGAGCAAATTGTTATTTTCAATTAATTAAAATTCAACTAAAATATAACTAAAATTTTGTAACGTTTACAGTTTTATTTTTGTTTTTCTTATTTTGTTAATATTTAGCAAAACAAAAAATTTGCTTATTTTAGAAGTCCAGCAACGCAATTTTTGGCTAATTTACTAGATTTGATTTTTAAGGTCAAGCACTGCTTTTGACAGATACCGTTATGAGATATTTGAAAAAATATTACCTGTATATTTGATGATACCCCATTGGACTTATTGCATTTGAATATTAGATTTGAATACAGCGCGTCAAAAATATTCTGAAAAGTGCGGTCTGGTTCTTGTTACTAAATGTCGTACTCATCTTCCTCGTATTCAATTTCATAATATTTAGGTAATTTTTGTTCTGTTACACCTATCCCTCGATATACACAATAAAAACGTTTCTGAAAAGATCGTTTAAATCGATTTCTAAAATTTTTATATGAAAAATCGTAAAATGTGAAAAAATTTCCACACTCATAGAAATTAACCTGTAAAAATAGCAGAAAAAGCTGCTAAAAGTTAGATAAAGATCACGTTACAGTTAAAACAGCTAAAATTAGCAGATTTTTTTTTGATATTAATAGAATAAGAAAAGCAAAAAAAAAATTGTGTGAACTCTATCAATTTTAGTTATATTCGAGTTCAATTTAAGTTAATTGAAAATGGCAATTTAATCTGCTAAAATTAACAAAAACCTTTACTAAAGATTTGTAGACAGCAACTAAAAACTGTAGTATCAACAAAATGATTAACATATTTTCCTTGAATTTTTCTTAAACTAAAATCAACGGATTTCAGAAGAGGAGATATTTAATCTAATATTTAGCAAAAAAAATATGCTTATTGTAGCAGTTTCAACTACAACTTCATTTTAGCTAATTTTTAATCGTTTTAGCAAACAAATTAACTAATTTTTTCTATCAGTGCACATACCTCGATTTATACAAGAAATTTAAAAATATTGTGTAGAAGTACAATCTTATAAAAAAAAGGTTCGTGTAAATCTAGGGAGAGGTGTAGCTTTAAACTGAGATGTTCAACCTTAAAATTAATTTAAGGCCATAATTAATTCGAAGAATTTGAATAGTTAGAGATAGAAAAATTTGCTCACACATTATTGTATTAAAAACTTTTCAGGTATTTAATTTGTTCCAAAATGAAAATTTAAAATAGCTTTTCCAAAACAAATCCCAGACTTATTGATAGTGTTCTGAATGGTTTTATATAAAATCTTCTAGAAACTTAGATACTACAAAAACACATTATTTAAAAGTTAGATCATTTAAATTTATGGAATTTATTCAATAGCTTAAAAGGTTGTTCATCATTGTCCTTAAACTTCTAGCAGTTAGTCAGTAAATATTTATACAGTTGATTTTTAGTTTTTAGAAATATAGTTGTGATTGATAGTCGAAAATATACTTATATGGTAGCTAAGTAAATATTGTCTTGCAATTTATATTACCCCCACCCCCTCCTCTTTAACAACTATTCTAATTTTTACTATATTTATTTTACTTTCTCTTTATAATCCTCAACTTCCTCGTTTTTTATTTAATATTTTATTTTAAATAATTTATGCCTTTAAGCAAATGTTCTAAACATATTAAATTACTACTTAATTTCCTTTGGGATACATATACGTAAATTTTGTATTTTGCTAACCTTTTACATATTCTGTATTGTCCTCTTCTTTGTTTCGATTCACATCTATCCCCCTGTTTGGAGTTCAATAATATTTTTTTATTTACTTTTAACTATTTTTTTTTCTCTCTCTATGTTAACTATTTGTTGAAATATTAAAACGAAATTTTATTAACTTATTTACCTGAATTTTTATACAATTTATTTTTAAGCATAAGTTTTTTTCCACTCAATCACACTTTAATTGGTAGTATTATTGTTGTATATGTTACTAAAGGATTCGGGGGAAGTATACCCACAAACGGATATGAATATTTAAAATACAGGCTTTGTACTAAAATTCTGGTTCTAATTTTAGAACAGGTTCTTAAAATGCACTTTTTGTAAAAGGTTAAATGTACTTTTTAGTATACGGCAAATGTTGTCCTTTAAACGGTAAATGTTGTAAAATGTACTTTTTTGTAAAATGTACTTTTTTACTTTTCTTTAAAAAAATATTTTTTGTAAAAGGTCAAATTTTGTTAAAATAACTAAAGAACTTTTTTAGAATGTAAACGGTACTTTTTTAAAATAAATGTACTTTTTTAATAAAAGTTTGTAAAAGGTGCTATTTTAATAAAACTTACGTTTTTGATATATTGTACTTTTTATTAAAGGTACTGTTTTGTAAAATATATTTTGGTGAAAGATGTAGTTTGCAAAAGATACATTTTGTTATATGTCCTTTTTTGTAAAAAAGTAACTTTTAAGTAAAAGGTACTTTTTTAATAAAAGAGACTTGTAAAAGATATATTTTTGAAAAGGTGCTTTTTGTTAAACGACACTTTTTGTAAAAGGCTACTTTTTTGTAAAATGCACTTATTCATATTTTGTAAAAAGAACTTTTTTATAAGGTCCTTTTCTGTAAAAGTCCTCTATTGTATTTTTTTGTAAAAGGTACTGTTTATTTAAAGGGTGCTTTTTTAATAAAAGATACTTATTTAATAAAATATACTTTTTTAATAAAAGGTACTTTTTAATAAAGAGTTTTTTTTAATAAAATGTAGTTTTTTAATGGAAGGCACTTTTTTAATAAACGGTGTTTTTTAATAAATGGTTCTTATTTAATAAAAGATATTTTTAAATAAAATGTTCATATATACAATAATAAAAGTTACTATTTTAATAAATGATGCTTTTTAAATAAAAGGTACTTTTTTAATTAAAGTGTTTTCGATTTATTTATTGTACAATAATTTCGATGTTTCACAAAAAAAATGCCATCGCTGTAAAGAAGTGTTTTACCAGTGCTCTCTAACCAGAAATTGCCTACGGCTCAAAACTCTAACCACCGGTAGTGCATTTATTATATAAATATAAAGTTTATAGTCCGAAAGTTTCGAGTTCGATCCCGGTCTTAAGCATACCTTTTTGTTTGTAATTTTTTAATATTTTTTTATATAAAATTGATTTTTTTGCTTTTGGAAAAGATCTTTTAAAGCCAAATAAAAGGCACTTTAAATAAAACGTACTTTTAAATAAAAAATATTTTTAAATAACATATATTTCTAAATAAAAGCTACTTTCAAATAAAAGTTACTTCTAAATAAAAGGTGCTTTTAAAAAAAAGATACTTTTAAATAAAAACACACTTAAAAAATAAAAAGAACTTTTAAATGAAAGGTACTTTTAAATAAGAGGTACTTTGTAAAAGGTACTTTTAAATGAAAGGTACTTTTAAACAAAGTGTACTTTTAAATAAAAGTACATTTCAACAAAAGGTACTTTTAAATAAAAGGTACTTTCAAATAGCAAGTACTGTTCAATAAAAGGTAGTTTTAAATAAAATGTAATTAGAAAAAAAGTGCCTTTGCTTATTATGATTTAGATTACTTCCCTTTAGTAACAAAATATAAAAACAGATACAATTTTTGTTTTTCTCAAATGGTAGTCAGACAAATTGAATAACACATATTGATAACAAATTGCGATCTTTTAAATATTTAATAATCCTTTCAATAGAACGAAAAATACTACCAATTAAAACGTGTGTGTGATGGAATAATTTTTTTTATCCCAATAAAAAAAAAAACAAATGTCAGCCTTAATTTTTCTTTTTTTTTTAATAAAAGGACATCAGAAGTTTTTAAACAAAAATATTGTTACAAAAAAAAAAGAAATAAAAGAAATAATAAAATATTTCCTATATAAAATTTGTTACAGAATGAAATAATTTGTATGTTATGGGGTTATTATTCTGTTGAAAAAACTATTTGAAAAAATATTAAGTCGAAATATATAGCTATTTTGCATTTAGGGTAGACAGAGTCTGATAATGTCAAATTAATCTAAAGGTTTCTAAAAAGTTTAAATTAAGTGACTCCCTCTGTGCTCAATTGCAGTGGAAACATAGCTCTTCCCAATCACAATACCGATCGACTATCTCCGGTTTCTATGAAATTTACCATAACTTTTATACTGTACAAGTAATCGACGAAACATAAATTTAGATTCCAAAACCTTTCGGTTTCCGGAATCATGAAAATTTGAAAAAAACCATAAAGTTCTACTTAAGAATCGTTTCAAAATTTACTATAACTTTTAAATTATACGAGATACGAAAAATATTGGACTTATTTTTCAGGTTATAATGTTAAATGTACTTAAAATGATATCCATATTGACTTCAGTAATGGAATGGTCAAAGTTTATTTTTGTGGGTCTTGAGTTCAAATGCCCAAATCTAAAAGTACACCTTAGTTTTAGTTATTAAACAAATTTACTCTAATAATTGAAGCTTTCTCTACCAGACTTGGGCAACGTTAATTACATTTCATAATCATTCACTTGTAAAAATTTTCTATATCATTGATAATTTCACACCTTCGCTCACACTTGTGGGCTTAACCGCTCCCTTGAAAATTTTTTAATTTTGTCAATACCAGACATGGGACATTATACCAATATTTATGTATTTCATTACAGGTCAATTACTTTTTTTTATGTACAATTACATGTAATTAGGTGTAATTGTGTAATTGCCCTGTAATTAAATACCCAGATGTTGTTACTAATACCCATGTTTGGTATTAAACATCCAAAAAAACGATTGCGCTCACAAGTGTGAGCGTAGGTCTGATATTATTAATGATATAGAAAAATTTTATAAGTGAACGATTGTGAAATGTAATTGACATTGCCCAAGTCTGTTCTCTACATATGTGGAAAAATTCGCTATTGGTCAACGTTAGATGGTAGTGTTCGAAAGTTATCTTGTATTATTGAATTTAATTTTAAATTTTGTAACGATACTTTTGTCAACTTTTAACGTTTTTGCAATATTTATGACGTAATATTTCGTAAATCTAAAGGGTCCGGCATCTTAAATTTATGTTTCTTCTTGCCGATTAGAACAGTTATGGTGATTTTGATTGAAATTGGAGATGATCGATTTAAAAATGCGATTTATTTTGTTTGAGTTAACATGTTTTCACTCATATTCTAAAATGGCATAATTCGACATTACAAATTTTCTCATAGTTATTGATAAACCCCATTCCTTTTATAATTTGCTACAAGTTTCTTTTTAAATCGTATAATATTGGAATGTGTGTAACCTTTAAGTAACCTTTATATTATTTTGTATATAAAAAAAATATCAATTTTTATAAAAATTAAATTTGTAATTTAACATCTCATACCTTCGGTCGTTATGTATTTGTACGATTATTTTATAAAATTCACAAATTCAAAAATAAATTTATGTTGTATAAAAAAAAAACAAAAATAAATACTTTTAAAAAAATCATAAAAATTACTTATGTTTGATTTATTTTTATTTATGTACCAGTTTTCAACTTTTTTTTTTTACTCAAACCTCTCGCTGTTAAAAGTTTTATTGATCATTAAAATTTTTGTTGATTTGAAATCGAGATGAAGAAAATGAAAATAACATTATACAACGGTTTTTTTTGGTAGTGATGTTAATTTGATTATGTTTTATTCATTTGCATAAATAATTTTTATACCATTTGTAGTACTTTCGTATTTTATTTTTAATATTTTGTTGTTATAATTTTTGAATTTCTGATGTCCCTTTAATGAAGAGAAGAAAAAAAGATATAAAATCATTGTGCTTGTTAATTTTATCTTCTTCCCTCCTAAAATTAAAAAAAAACACACCCCATATTTCAAGTGCTTTTCTTTTCTTTTTTGTTTTTTTTTTGGTTTGTTTGTTAATGCTACCATATATTTTTATATCCATAACATTAATTTTTTCCCAGCTCCATTCCATTCCATTTCATATCGCTCCATAAGAATTATTATGCATAATCATTGTTTAACATTGCTACCATTTCATTGTCAATGTCTGGAATTTATAATCAGCAAAAATATTTTCCTTGTTTTTAATATTAATATGTAACACGCTAAATAATGGTTTTGTTCAACAGGAATACATACATTTTGAAAAATGTCTCATTTGAAAAATTGCTAAATTTGTAAAGTGAATTTAAAATTTTTATGTTAAAGGTGATTAAGTGTTTTGAGGTTATTTGCATTTGGTCCGTAGCCAAAAAAAAAAAAAATAAAAAATAACAGCATAATTCAAATAAGATACAGGTAACAGTCGATTAATGAGGTTGAATGGTCGCAAACATCTGCGACACATCACAGAATTAGCAGTTCACTTTTCTTAAAAAAAAACGCAGTTTGGTAACACGTCCTAGGACTTGTTACAAAACTTATATAGTACATGTCACCATACTTTCCTAAAATAAACGGTTCGGTGAAATGTTAAATGTGTTAAATGTTTCATATAAAAACTAAAAGCGATAGCTGAAATTAATTTCTGCTAACAAAAAGTATAGATAACCATAGATTAAAGCAGTACTTGTATCCCTGCGGGAAATGGACCAGTCACTGGTATGGTCATGGGACTAGAACTTTGTGTACATGAACCTGTCCTAGTATTGGTTCTGTTATATGAAAGTGTCCGGTACTTTTAACATGGGCTTGTCATAGGAGGTGACAATTGCTACATGTGGAGCACTGTGTGACGTGGCGAATAACTTGACCAAGGTAGTCTACCGACTGAAATGAATATGCTACGGGACAAGTTAGAAGTAGGTAGTGTCAAAGTACGACCATTTCACAATTTATGTGATATGAAATAGAACCAGTGGGAAAAAAATGATCACGTGACTGGTGTAGCTGTACGTGTCGTAGAACTGGCGAAAAATTGTTGAAGGAAAACTGGTCACATATTAAGCGCAATGTGTTCTGTAATAGGGGTAGTTTGACTGAAATAGTTTTGAGACGTACCACTGCACTGGTCTAATGGGGTACATGTCGCCGGGCATGCGAAAAGTAATAAACAAGTAACCTGTCACTTTTTATTCATCGTATGTCATATTATGCACGAGTTGCTAAGTAGTAATTCCGGGACCAATCACTGCACTTTTCCAAAACAGTGTGTCTTACCCCCTGCTCAAAAAAACCTTAAAAAGGCACAACAAAAATCAATTTTATAATTAGCTTATTTTGTCTCTACCCAACAAAAAACTAAATTTAAGATCGCGACGTTTGGCTAGGAATCGGCATATCTGGCAACCCTGGTCACAGTTCCGTATTAAGTTCTTTTAAACCAGTTAAGTGTTACGTCTTCATTTCTACTGTCACATAGTCGGTACAGATAAAATTCCTTCAGTGTTATGTCTGCTGTGTAGCAGTCAAGGGACTGAATCCTTTGGCACTAACTGCCATGTTTTCATCCACTGCTAACGGTCAACTGCAACAGCCCTAGTTTCATCAATACACTTTGATGTTATGTTACTTTTGCTCCAGTTACAATGTATAAATGGTAGCAACCAGTGGATGTTTTTTTACCATAACTATAGTCACGTGATTGGTCATTTCACCAAAATTAACACTTTTTGGTGCACCACAATTTTGGTTTCGCCAGTTTCGTGACGTGCCCCCAAAGCATATATCACAGATTTGTCAGTTTGGATCAATCGACCCTTCATTCCCCGCAGGGATAACACAGTTATATTAATATGTTTTCCAATTAATCGAAAAAATTACTGAACTTATCACCAAATATATTTTACAATATGTCAAGAAATCGAAAAAATTAATTATAATTTATTTATCTTTAATTCAAGCTCTTTTGATTTACCCACTGCGGAAATCGAGGATTAACTGTGTTTGTAATATTTTCGAATACATATAGCAAGAATTAACAAGTTAACACCGTGAAGCAAAGTCTCATCATTTCAAATTATGATGTGCGATATAAAGGTTCCAAATCCATCATAGACTTTTTTGTCATTGCAGCCATTAAACAAATGCGAATGTGTGGGGGGGGGGGGGGGGAACATCTGTGAAGATTCATAACAATTTTTTGTTAAGTTGCAGAGAAGATCCTATCAAAGATTGCTAGGTTTTATTTGTGAAATTTAAATTTTTATATTTTTTTTAAATATTTTGATACATGTTATTTTTAAGTAATTTTTTGCCAACTCAATTTTACAAAATAAATATTTAAGCTAATAAAACTGAATACCCAGTTAAAAGTCAACATATATGCATCCATTTTTGAACATGTATGAACACATTCATGCTTATATATGAAGTCATTCGAGCTTATACATGTTCATATACCACCATATAGGATTCATATATGTTCATTAGGCATATAACTTCCAAGAATTTTTTATTTTTTTATTTTTTTTTTTTAACAATTTTAAAACAACATAACAATATTAATAAAAGAAAAGTACAAACTAGGTGGTACAAGAAATAAATTTTAAGTTTAGTGTTCGCGTTGATTTGCATGGCGGAAATAAGACTTGCACTATTTTCAAATTCCAAACTTCATCGTATTTGGTGCGGAACCTTTTTTAATGATCGCGAAGAAGTAAAAATGCAGTCATTCATATTTTTCTAGAGACTATTCAGCCTTGAATGTTAAATTTTGATATTTGCAAAAAATGTCAAAAGTTATATGCCTAATGTTCATAGGAATTCATGTGATCATAAATGTTAACATTACCTCAATTTTCGTTAATGTACTCATAAGAGTATGTATGGAAATGTATGAACACATATGATTATATATGTAAGTATTGCCTCAATTTTCGCTAATGCACACAGATGAACATATATGATCCCTAATATGAACATATGGGCTATTTAAAATTTTTTGAGCACCTGTTGAAACCAACATACTATGGCTCTTATTTCGTTAAGTTTTATGAATTGAAAAAAAAAAACGTTGTAATGACTGGATGACTATACTTGAAGGATATGACGTGCAAAGTTTTACATTGAAAAGTCTTCACCTTAAGAATTGGTGGTCATCTAAAATTCGAAAAATTAAAAAAACGACTTGAAACTTGCAAGAGTTTTTTCATTCATTCCGTTTTCTCTATAATAGTTTTTAGCTTTCAGATCCAAACCAATACAAAATATAGTCACTAGGCTTGGAGGATGTATCAACAAAAAAAAATTTTTTGATATCGCTGCTGGGTGAAAAGTTGCATGGTGGTTTACAAGTGAAACCAAAATTTTCCGAATTTTCAACTTTTTGAAGATTTTAAATAGGGTTTTTGCGCCGTTTAATAAAAATGAGTTTTAGGCGCAGAATTATAAAAACGGCGCAATTTTATAAAGTTAGAGGTATGTCAAGTTGGTGTCAGCGCACAAATAACGTATCACGGACATCACAAACTTAAAAGAAATTAGCGTAAATTTTTTGAAAATGTATCTTTTTTGTGTCTGACAATCTGAATTGTCTTTTTAGTTGGCTAGTGCATTGCGTGATGTAAGTATCTTCGTAAAGTACACCTCCGAGGCGAAAACGCACTTTAAAATTTTTAAACGCAAACATTTTATGAACTTTTGAAAACTTTTGCAAAAAAACAATTTTTTTTTAAGCTTTTTTTTATATCAAAACATGGCATGGGAATATGTTTAGGTATCTAAATAGATTCTTCGCGACGGACTAAACTGATAAAGTGCAAAAAAAATATTTTTTTTCAATCCTGGCGCGCGCAGCGGCAGTTTATTCCAAACACATTTCGTTTTGTGACAACTTAAGCGCTGTATCAATTCAGCTCAAACGTACATCGAATGGAAGACTTTACTGAGCTTAATACTAAAATCGAAAAAGCACCAAAAAATTTTAAGGATTTAAAATTTTATTTAGGAAACAAAATGTTTCTAACCTTAAAAAGCATCCTTGTATGAAATATTTGATTTTGAAAATTTAAAAGAATTATTTTTGAATTTAGGGTAATAAGTAACCCAGAACCCCAACAAGTATTTTATAATCGGTCCAATATTAAACGCGTTTTTTTTTTGAACCCCTAGAAAGTGAGACTATATTTTTAAACAATATTCACGAGGGCCACCTTAACAAATTTCAACAAGACAATTAAAACATACTACCGCGAAAACCACCAAATTACTGCCGATGCAATTACATCTTAAAGAACTTGCTTTATTATAAAAACTCTATGATCATAATAGCCTTTGCTGAATGCTTCTAAGAATAAATATTTGAGTTTCAATTCAGTTTATTTTATTTATGTGCGTGAACAGTCGTGAATAAAAATTAGTTAAATGGTTTCATATTATATATTAAAAAACGTGAATTTCGTAAAAACTGAGAAACGAAACAAATTAACCGATAAAAGACGCGAATATCGCCAATCTGAAAAAATAAAAAGCAACAAAAAACAAACAAATCACAAATTGGTGTAAGAAAGTCAGTTAGGTATTCGGTTTTAAGTAACAATAATAATAATAATAAAAACAATGCCATCAAAACAAAAAATTACGGATTAAAAAAAATTGAAAACGGCTTAGAATCTATCACTGAAACCCAAGATTTAACTAAGAAAACGTTAGTTACAGCTTCCAATTTGCAGAACAATTTTACAAATTTTCAAAGGTAACAAATCAAAATAGCAAAAAATCATGAGTGGTAAAGTTTAAATGGTTATATCTCTTAAACCATTAGCGA
Organism: Delia radicum; assembly: GCA_021234595.1. Taxonomy (NCBI): domain Eukaryota; kingdom Metazoa; phylum Arthropoda; class Insecta; order Diptera; family Anthomyiidae; genus Delia; species Delia radicum. The sequence continues at coordinate 95,128,607 of CM037855.1, forward strand.
TAGGCAAATAGTTTTTTCCCAAAATATTACAAATTATGTCTTATACTAGCCGTAATTTTGTAAAATGTTTAACAATTTTAAATATATTTTTATATGCATACACGATCAAAAAAAAAAAAAATTATTTTTTTTTCAGTGTATTTTAAAAAGTATTGAAGCTTTTACAAATATTTTAGTGTGCTAAGAAAGCCCTTAAGGGGCATTATCCACACGCGTTAGCCCTTTTCAATTTTAACAAAAACTGTAATTTTAATATTTTTTTTTAATTTTTAACTTAAAACCGCCGTAAAATTTGCGCCGTTTAATAAAAATGATTAACGCGAACGGATTTCACATGCTCAAATATCGGCTTATACACACACAAATCGACATTGATGTCAGACAAGAAAAAAAAACTTAAAAAAAAAATGTCTGGGTGCTGTAAATTTTTGAAGTTGCCCATATATGAATATTTATAAACATATATGAATCATGTATGAATGCATGTGTATGAAACATATATGCTCATATATGTATCCATACACTCTGGGAAAAAGCTTCATCATATTTATGAAAAACTTCATAAATATGAAGAAAAACTTTATTGGTTTTCGTCCAGTGCAACACTTCATAAATATAATGAAGTTGTGTCATAAAAGAGCAAACTTATTATAGACTTCTTAATATTTATGAAATGCTCAATGCAAATTAAAAACTTTCATTTGACATTTAAAAATATAATTTTCTATTTCAAAATTCAGAATTTTAAATAATTTCTCCCAGATTTTCAATTTTTAAAAAATTTAATTACAAATGATACACTCATAATAATCCATGCTAAATATACGAAAAAATTTCAAAACAACAAAATATTTTGTAAAATGAACTAATTTTCGTTTATTTTTCAAAATGTTTAGTTATTTTGACATTTTTTTGTAATTTTACGCATGGAGAATTATCAGTGCAGTTTCTAAATTTCAAATAAAAATTAAAATTTTAATTTATGTTTTCTAAATTTCACCATTTTTCCCTAAAGAGGAAAATTTTGTTTTATCGAAGTTTATGAAACTTTTTTTTATGAAATGATGAAGTCTTATGAAATATTTGTCATAACTTTGTATGAAACTATTCATCATATTTATGATAACTTCATAAATATGATGAATAATTTATGACAACCCATTTATGAAAAAATTTCATCTATATGATGAAACTTTTTTTTCCTGAGTGTACATGTCGTTTTTTAACAGTGTAAGCAAAAATTGCCTTAAAACTCTAATACGTGTCAATAAAAATTAAGAAAAAATCGTCAAAAAAACTTCTTAAGGGGTCCACTCTCTTTAGAAATCAATATAAACAACAATATTTAAACAATTATATAAAAAAAAATAAAGAAATGGTTTATTAAAATTTTTTTGTTGTGATAGAAAAAACTAACATTAGATATTATTCCAAAAATTGTATTTTAAAATTCGCACCAACATGGTAACATTGGTGGCCATTTCATTGTAAACTATTTTTTTAAAGGCAAAATCGGGTGCCTCCCAATGAGCCATGGGTACACATCTGAGAATAAAATTCTTATTTTTTTTTACACACGAATAAATTATTTTTATAATTTTGATCTTAACTCACACGTATTTAAGTTCTTAATTCTTCTCCAATAGTTCTTTATTTGTTTCCACTAGTTTTGGTAAAACACGTATTTTGCAATCTAGTTGGACTGCCGTATAACCACATTGAAAATATTTAAGAAATTTTTTTTTTCAACAAATTAACTTAGTTTAATTTTAATACACTAATCTTAAACCGTACTTTTTCAAAGACGACGAAGGCAGGAACGTTACTGTGAATGGCTAGCGCTACCGTGCGATGATTACAATTATTTTTTTTTTGCCCAAAATGGAAGAACTGGACTTGGGTGACATGTGGTTTAAACAAGGCGTTGGCCCGATTGAGAGGCGAGTTCGGTGAACATTTATTTTACGTATAGGGTCAGTCAATTGGCCGTCTACATTATGCAATTTAACGCATTTAGACTATTTTTTGTGGGGCTATGTTAAGGCTCATGTCTATAGGGACAAGCCCGCAACGGTTGACGCACTGGAAGCCAATATTGAAGAATTTATTCGTGCGACTCAAACAAACATTTCATACATTTCACTAAATTTTATGAGTTTTTTTTTTTAAATCAAATCCGAAAGCTCTTAAAAAATCACCCTTTATTAGAACTTAAAAAGAAAACCGCATTAATTTTAGAAAACACGCATTTCGTGCTTGTTTAATGATATTTAGTAGGGTTGGGGGTTACTTATTTGCAGGAAATAATATTAAATACTTTAAAGTTCGCAAAATTTAATATTTTACATAAGGATGCAATTTGACGTTATGAACATTTTATTTGCTCCATAAAATTTAAAGGCCTTAGAAGTTTTTGATGCCTTTTCGATTTTAGTACTAAGCCCATTAGACTCTTATTTGATGTGCGTTTTGGCGGCATTCATACAGCGCTTTAGTATTGGGAAAAAACTGCCGCTGTACCCGCTATGATACCTAACTATGTTCTCAAGCCATATTTTTTATAAAAACAAATGCGAAAAAAATTAAATTTGGCAAAATTTTTAAAAAGTATATAAAAACTTTTGGATTCAGAATTTTTAAAATGCCTTTTTGACTCGTACGTACTGTTGACAAAGTAACTCAGTTCACGCAATACGCTACCTATGATGTTCCTAAAGAAAAAAATGCGAAAATTTAAAAATCGGAAAATGTTGGTTTCACTTGTAAACCACCATGCAACTTTTCACCAAGTAGCAATATTTAAATTAACTGTTCAGTGAGGTTATCTCTTATGTTATCCTTATGTTGGCACGATACTTAAAATATATGACGTGTTAAGTTTCACGTTGAAATTCACCAAAAAAGGTTTTTTATTCATTTTATTGTTAGTGAATGTATCTCCCAAGTCTAATGAATCCATTCTGTATTTGTATGGATCTGAAGGCTAAAAACGTTGCTCATAGTTTTTAACTCTCAGAAGGTTTTAGCTTTCCAATACAAATTGGACTCATTAGACTTGGGAGATACATTCACTAACAATAAAATTTCAAGTTATTAGTTTAATTTTTCGAATTCTAAATGGCTATCAATACTTTTGGTGAATACTTTTCAACGTGAAACTTTACACGTCATATCTTTTAAGTATAGTCAACCTTATCCTCTCATTCATTCATAAAACCTTGAGATATAAGAGGCATCTAAAGTCAGTTTCAACGGGTGTCGAAGATTTTTGAAGTAGGTCATATACATTTGCATGTATTCTTTTTTCTGTAATTGTTAGATTATTTCGGAAACGACATTTTAAGGATAGCGCTATTTCGATAACAGCATGTTAGGGATAACACAATAGTCTGTTGAAACGGTTTTGCATCGATAATATAGTATTGCCTGCTATTCATGGTTACACTGTCACACTTTCTGGATCAATGAAAAACAAAAAAAAAAAAAAAAATTTTTTTTTTTGCAAAACTTGTTCTGAATATTTTAAAATCTTGTTATTTATTTCAAATTCTGCTTAAAAAATCGATTGTTATAGTTATTCAAATCCGACAAGCCAATAATTATGGATAAAATGGCTTAATTATTTCCAAAATCCGTACACTCTAAAGGATAAGCCAGCCGACAATCTTTCAACGTCAGGTTTTCAGTGTTCATTTAGCAATTTTTCAAAAATATTCTGTTGAACATTTTAAATTATTTAGTTAAATTAAATCATTGTAAATGTTTCCAAAATATGCTCTTAAAGTATTTGATGTTTAAAAAAATGCTTGTGGTAGTATAATTGATTTTTCGCAATTTTAGTTTAAACTAAAAAATGCAATTAAAAGTTATAATTTGTGAAGCAAAAACAGTAGCAATAACTCTAAATCCGTTTATAGTGATATAGAGGCTATGTATTGGAATTTTATTGCTGCTGTTGACTAATATATATTAAAAATTCCAGTTTCTTATCCCTTGCAAATCCACAATTTAATTTATAATTTTCTTTAAACATTTCGTTGATATTTTATTTTCTATTTTCTCTATCATAATATTGATTTCGTTCATCGATTGCTCGTTTTTGTTTCTATTTATCACTATCGCCCGCTCATCAAAACTAAACTAAAAACTCTTCATTATCAATAATTAAAAAAAATATTTTTAAATGCTAAATGCATTTAAAATTATATAACAAACACAAATGTTAGGCTGTCAGCGATTCTGATGAAGAGTCTGATGGATCTCCTCCTACTCAACAGTCAAAACCAGCAGCACCAGTGCCAGCCCAAGTAGCCGCTGTTAAGAAGACTACACGTTCCGGTAGCAGTGACTCAAGTGCCTCAACCGAAAGTTCAGCTAGTTCAGCAGCTGCCGGTAGAGCACCCTCAGCAGCACGTTTTTCAACAGCTCGGGAAAGTCCAGCCCGTTCAACACGACCAGCAGCCGGTTCATCGACATCGGCTGCAGCTACACCAACAGCTACCACCGAAAAGAAACCATTTGTGAGTCGTTTCCTACCACAGCATAGTACACCAGCAGCTGACAAAAGTAAAGCCGATTCAGAGTCTAGTAGTGAAGAAGAAACATCTACGGAAGAGTCTGAAGATGAAGTTGATGTTAAAACAACATCTAAGACAACCGCTAATAGTCTTAGCAAACCTTCATCTAGTGCCACCACCACGTCTGGTGTATCGGGTGGTAGTTCAACGACGTCGTCGTATCGTGATCGTCTTGACTCGAGACGTAATTCACGTGATGATGCAGCGTCGTCTAAAACTTCATCCTCATATGCAACTCCATCTAGCAGTGGTACTAGTGGTTATGGCTCTACCTCATCTGCCCGCCAACGTGCCGTTCCTGCCCCTCATCATGATAGTGATGATCGTTATGGTATCAGCAGTACAACTGGAAGCAGGTATTTTTTACAAATTTACAATTTAAATTTTTATATAAAATTGGCATTATTTGCTTATTTATGCATTTTGTTATTATAAATTTTTATTGATTTTCCTTAAATTCGTTTTTAATAATCTTATGGTTTTAATAAATTTAATGCTTTAATTAATACATAAAACAACTAATAAAAATTAACATAGGAAAAATAAACTAATAACTAGAAAACAAAAAAGTATACAAATTAAACATTTAATATTGCTATTAATTTCCTTTTTAAACTAATAAATGTTTAAAATTAAATGATTATTACACAGAGAAAGCAAATTTATTATGGTAATCACAATTATTACCAACTGAATATTTTAGATGCAGCAACTGAACTAGTTTGTTGTCTTCATAAAACTTTAGTTACAATTGCCAAATTTGTGTTGTTACAAACATGTATAAATAACGACTTCGGCATATGAACGCTTATGTTGGCACGATAGTCGGGTTTAACTGTAAATCTGCTTTGCCAGTGTAAATTAATATCAGCCATTCCGCCAAACGACGCCACTCCGCCAAATGTGATTGTTTGAGCTAGGGTCTTTCGATTTTAATTACATTTTGTATTCAGAAACTCTATGGAGCAACTTAACGATTGGAGTTATTAGTGCTATAAATTTCGAAAAATCCACAGTTTTAGATGCGATTAAGCGATTTGTTGAAAAATTAGAAATATGCAAAAAGTGTGTAAATTTGAATATTCGATTTTTCTATAATATTCATCGGTGTATCACCATTTAAATTACATACTGTGCGCCCCAGTAGGCTAGTTGGTAGCGTGCTGGCTTATCAGTGCGTTGGTCATGGGTTCGATTTCCACCAGTGGCACTGGTCTGTTTTCGCTACAACGCAACGAAGACCATATTAGCTAGTATTTGGTTAGGGTAGTAGTATATAATTTGTAATTAAATGATTATTAATTAATAAAAAAAAAAAAATTACATGCACTTAGAATACTATGTAGGTAAAGACCACTGCAAATGTAGTTAAAAACAAATGAAATATCACTAAAACAAAGAACGACTTACATTTCAATAAATTCAACTAACATTGTCATTTGTTTTTTTAATGTTCAAAAAATGAACCACAATTGTAATAAAAATGAACCACATATGTTAGTAAAAAATAAACAAACATTTAAATTTTTGTTATTGTTTTAAACAACAAAAAACAAATGTAAAAAATGTATGTAAAATCATAAAACAGTCATTTTATGTGGTTTGTTTTTTTAAATGAGCTACGAAGCTTTTAAAAAATTTTATTTGTTCTACAAATGACTAACATTTACATTAAAAATAAAGAAACTTTATTACAACCGAAACAACTACAAATTTTTAAAGCTGTAATACCCTGAGTGTAGGAATGGCACGCTCGGTTACTTTTTTGCCGTAAGCATTTTTTCAGCGTTCAAAAGAAATGCGTTTTTTGTGCAATTTCTTTCTTCTTCAAATGTATTTTTCACAAATTTGGCCAATCTCGATTAAAAAAATATGAGTATTTGCAAAATAAAACAAAACTTTCATTTTTTTGGGTCCCGTGGTTTATTTATTATTAATGAATTATTTAAAAAAGGCATCATGTTTCCATAGAAAAACAAACAATTTATTTTCTAGAATTTTTTATTCTTTAATTTTCGAGCTAAAAAGGCCAAAAGTTAGTAATGTAAATAAAAAAAATCAATTTGGTTTTTTTTTATTTTTTTAAAATTAAAAATATTAAATTTAAAAATGTAAATAGTATTAAGGCGTTGTTTAATTGGCTATATTTTAAAAACTAGTTATACACTTTTTTTACGATTTTTTTGTGTACTTTAAAGAGGAAAGACTCTGCTTAAATATTATGTCTTAAATATTTAATTTTTTAACCTTCCAACCTCATGTTTCTTTTAATAAAAAATCTGTTATTCGATAGCTAACGCGGGATTAAAAGTGTTAATAAGTTAATTTTTTTTTTTTTTATTAATTAATAATCATATAATTACAAATTATATACTATTACCCTAACCGAGCACTAGCTACTATGGCCTTCGGCGCGTTGTAGCGAAAACAGACCAGTGCCTCTGGTGGGAATCGAACCCACGACCCCCGCACTGATAATCCAGCACGCTACCAACTGGCCTACCGGGGCGCAGAACATTTTAATAAATTCTTTTATCTTTCACGTACAGACAAAATTTTTAGAAAAGGGTGGTCTTAACACTACATCTCAAATCTGGAATCTGGAAAGATTTTAAATAAGCAGTATAAGAGAACAGTAGTGTACCATTCCAAAGGATTTTAAATTATAATGATCCAATATATATTAGATAAACTATGAATATTCTAAATTACACACTTTTTGCATAGTTTGTATTTTTAAACACGGATTTTTCGAGAAAATTAAACGATAATCTTTAAGTGTCTCCGTAGAGTTTGTGAGTGCAAAATGTAATTTTAATCGGAAGACCCATTGGCAGATTTTGGCCGATTTATCGTGGTATGGCTGATATATAAAACGTTTTCTATTTTTATTATACTAAAGCATTCTAAGTAAAACTAGTCCAAAGCTCCCACTCAAAAAATCTTCAAACTCACTATAAAAATCACGAAGTGCTTAACTTAAAAATCAATATTTCAGCAATCGATAGAGTTCTCAGCAAATCACAGCATAATTCATTGTCAAAAATAGTGTATTTCTTTATGTTTAAAACCGCCCACATATAATTTTTTTTTATCAGGTAGACATTATGTAAGTTAAATTTGGAAAATATTTTGAGTGGTAGTGTTGGATTAATTTTCTCCAAATATATTTGTCATTTTAACAATTGCTAATATTTAATGCAAATAACTTTCATGTTCCATTAAAATTGTATGCCTCTAAGAACCGGTTGTGAAACTACTTTAATTGTCTTAGAATCCTATGTAATTTGTGTTGTTAAATGTCCTTGTTATTTTAACACAAAAAAATATAACTGATTTTTAGAGAAACTAGGTTCTTAAACGATATACATGGGGCTCTCCAAGTCAACTACACTGCTACAGATAAAAGTATATAGTAGTAATGTCCAAATTTTCGTATTTGTTAACCTGTATCATAAGGGTAATAAAATGGAACAACTTTTAAATTCGCTCTAATAGAGGGGCGAAGTAGGCGTGGTTAAATATTAAAAATCATGTGTGCATTTTTAGTATATTCCTTTTAGTAATTTAATTTGTATGTGTAAAATGCTACTATTTAATATAAAAAATCTACGAGGGCGGATCAATAAGTCCGTGAAATGCAACTGCTCCCATTAAGTGCCACCTGTTCTACTGTCAAATTTTTAGCAAGTTCCGTCATTTAAACAAAGTGAATTTCGAGTACTCATTAAACATTATTTTTTGCGAAAAAAAAACCGTCAATCTAACCAAGGAAGAGCTTGGTAAATACTATGGGGACTCTGTATCATCGATTTCAATGGTAAAAAAGTGGTTTGCTGACTTTCGTTGTGGTCACAACAAAAGACGCTGAACGTTCTGGAAATACAACCGAAAAAGTCGAAAAAATCCACGACATGGTGTTGGCCGATCGAAAAGTAAATGTGCATGAGATTGTTGATGCTATAGCCATTTCATATGGCAGTGTGGTTACGATTTTAAATGATCAGTTGCGTTTAAGAAAGCTGTCTGCTAGATGGGTGCGCGTTTGCTCTCAATTAACCATAAACGTAATCGTGGCCAATAATGTGATGGCAAGAGTTTTTTGGGATGCACGCGGGATAATCCACATCGATTACCTTAAAAAGGGAAAAACAATAAACGGTGATTTATGCCAACTTATTAAACTGATTTAACGAGTATTTAAAAAAAAAAAGAAAGAGATGCATATATTATGGACCTCGAAAAATCCTATTTTTTGGAAGGGATACAAAAATTGAAGAAACGTTGGACTAAGTGTATTGAGCTAAAAGGAGATTATGTTGAAAAATAAAATTGTGTTTCATTTAAAAAGTCACTGACTTATTGATCCAACCTCGTATAATCTAAAATAAATTTAATCATATGGTCAAATATATGAATAGATTTATTTTAAATAATTGGAAAAAAATTTTTTTTTTCAACAAACCCAAGAACTAGTTCTAAATTTTTAGTGTAAAAGATAACTCAATTTATTAAAAAAATCGAACAAAACTTTTCAATGCATATTTTTTTTATAAAAAAAAGTTTATTTTGTTTTCTGTCGATCCCGAAAATCTTAGCGTGGAAATCGGCTTCGTTTTGGAGAATATTTCAAATATTAAAAAATTAGAACTGCAATTCTTAAGATAAATCATATAATATAATATAGTTTATCATGCGCATTCTAGGTCTATTAAACAAATGTTTGGATATTTAAGATGAATAATATCCAACGAATTTTTTCTCCAAAATAACAAAATAAAGACGAATTCCAAGATAAAACTTTCTAGACTTTTTAATTTTTTATGAGAGTGTATATTTGAAGTAAAAAAAAGTGGTTACCTATTTGTTTACACTTAGAATACCATGTAGGTAGAGACCACTGCAAATATGGTTAAAAACAGGTGATATTTCACTGAATGAAAGGAATATACATTTCAGTAAATTCAACTAACATTTTCATTTGGTTTTTAATTTTCAAAGAATGGACCACAATTGTATTTAAAATTAACCACGTGTTAGTAAAAAAATAAACAAACATTTTGTTTTTTTTTGATTTTTTAATTAACAAAAAACTACTACAAGGTGGCGCAAAAATAACCTTCCGATGTTTTTTGGCTGTAATTAAAAAAAAAAAAATGAAAAACTTTGATTCTTCTTGTGGATTATTTTTATTTGGTATTTTAATTTTTTTGCATCAAGTCGGGAATATGATGTCATGTAAATGGCCGCCGCCACAGTTGATTGTCATTTGAGCCCTTTTTATGGCATTTTCCATCACTTTGGCCAAAACTTCCGGCGATAGGTCCTCACATTCTTGACGGATATTGTCTTTATGAGCTGCAAGAGTCTGAGGCTTGTTGACATAAACCCGCGACTTCAAAAAGCCCCACAAAAAAAAGTCTGGAGCGGTCAAATCAGGCGATCTTGCTGGCCAGTGCATATCGCCAAAACGGGAGATTAGGCGCCCGGGAAATGAATCCTTCAGCATATCGGTTGTGGCACGTGCAGTGTGTGCCGTTGCACCGTCCTGTTGGAACCACATGTTTTCCAATCCCAATTCATCAAGTTGCGGCAAAAAGAACTCGTTGATCATTGCTCTGTAGCGCTCACCATTCACAGTAACCGTTTGGCCCGCGATGTCTTCGAAGAAAAAAGGTCCGATGACTCCTCCAGCGAAAGCAGCACACCATACAGTGACTTTAAGCGGGTGTAATGGCTCTTCGTGGGTTACACGCGGATTTTCAGTGCCCCAGAAGCGTAAATTTTGCTTATTTACGTACCCGCTAAGATGGAAATGGGCCTCATCACTCATGATTATTTTTGATGAAAAATCATCTTCCTCTTGGTGTTGACTAAGGATGGCTTGAGCGTATGTTACACGCGATTGGCGGTCAGCAGCTAACAGCTGATGCACCGTCTGGACTTTGTACGGAAACATCTTCAAATCTTGTACCAAAATTCGCTGTAAAGACCGTCGACTGACACCCATTTGCGTGGCACGTCGTCTGGACGATGTCGACGACGCTTCCATGACATCCTCGGCTACAGCAGCAATATTCTCTGCAGAACGGCTACTCCGGGGTCTGCCACGCCTGGCAGCATCTCGTGTTGTGCCAGTCTCTTCGAGGCGAGCGGCTAAACGTCGCAGTGTTTCACCAGTAGGCGTTGGACGGACAGGAAATCTGCGACGAAATTCACGTTGTGCCAAAGTCACCGACCGATTATTGGTCAAATAAATAGTCACCAATATTCCGCGTTCTGGAGCAGTGAAGCGTAACATTGTTTATTAACGTGTATTTCGCATGTGTTTACTACACAAATGTCAAAACAGAACTGAAATTAGGGGCCAATCGCAAAATTTATAACATTTTCTGATAGGAGGATTACTTTTGCGCCACCTTGTATAAGAAATTCATGTAAAATCATAAAACAGTACTTTGATGTGGTTTGTTTGGGTCCGCCATCTAACTTTTTTTTTTCCAACTAGTGCTTATTTCGTGAATGGTAACACTTAGCTCATGTCTGATTTGACAGATAATTAGTTTTATCCTTCCGCTGAACGAATATGGTTGTGTATACGCTTGAACAACGCTGGGAAATATTGCGACATTACTTTGAAAATCATGGTAAAGTTGCAGAATGTGTGCCGATACACCCAAAGCGAGTCACTGTTTGGTGCGGATTTTGGTCCAGAGGCCTAATTGGGCCAGTCAATGGCGATCGTTATCGGACCATGTTGAACGAATTTTTGTTCACAAAAATTAAAGAGGAGGAAATACAGCTGCACACAATCGATAATGTGCTTAAAAATTGGACCAATCGTGTAGGCTACTGCATGGCCAATTATTATTTCCAAGAAATTATTTTCCATTATTAACCGGAAGGATTGTACTTTCAAATAAAAAAAGAAATTTGAGAAAATATTCAGTAGTTTTTTTTTATAACATTTTCAAAAAAAAAGTTATTTGGCGGACCCTTTATAAGGTTAGTAAAAAATTAAATTTGTTCTATAAATGACTAGCATTTACATTAAAAATAAAGAAACTGTATTGCAACCCAAACAACTACATAGTTTTAAAGCAGAAGTTCCCTGAGAGCATAAAATGAGTTTTCTATTATAAATAAAATTCAGAAATAGTTCTAAATTATTTTTATTTTTTTTTTCAAATTCTTCATATCTGTTGATACTTCACCCACTTTTTTGGAGAATTAAAAAGTTGTTCCATTTGTAATTCCTCTCAAATAGTTTACTAAATTCTGTAAGTTAGATATTGATGCAATATACTTTTTTTTAGCTAAACTGTTGACATTGGATAGCCATAAATATTTCGTTTATTTCTAACATACGTGGTTGCTTTTTTAAAGCACTATTTCGTAATTTAACCACAATAAATTCTATATAATTATTACACAAGTTTAAGCACGCTATAAAGTTCAATACATTTATTCCTTTACAGATTTTCGAAATCATTTTGCATAAATATCTAATAAATACACTCAAAATGTGATTTATTTTTACTCCAATTGTTAGTATGTTTTTTGAACAGTAAAAACAAATGACAAATGTTCGTTGAATTTAATGAACCTCTCTTTAAGTAAAATATTATTTGTTTTCGACCGCAATTGCTGTCGTCTTTACTTACATACTATCCTTGGTGTGGTCAAATATGCATGCATTAACAAGTCGATGCCATTTTGTTGTAAATTTTTTGATTTGCAGAAAGTTTTGCTAACTTTTTCTTCGCTAGACCGCAATCATCTTTACAAGAACTTCCGAGCCCTAGCCACCAGATATATACGTTATTTCTACGGTTTATGTTTGAAGTGTATTAAAAATCCTTTGAAAGTAAATCAAATTTCAGAAGATTTAAATATAGTTTTTTAAAAAAACAATCACAAAATTTTTAAACACTTAGGCCGAGTTTTTGCGGTGTCAGTTAAACTTGGTTTAGTTAAACCGGTAACGAATTTTGTCTGCCATTTCCTATTTTATTAACAACAATTTTGGTCTTTATTACAATGAAACAAAATAAAGCACATTTCAGAAACAGTATTCCATTTAAAAACTTCATTAATCTTAGTTTAAAGATAATCTACATCCTAAAAACTCGACCTTAAAAGAGCTTTTTTAACTACACACAATTAGTTAATTTATTTAGAAATATTTGGTTTCCTTGATAATACAGTAAAACTCGCTTAAGACGAACTCGGTTAAGACGAACCCTCGGTTAATACGAACCAATTTAAAAGTCCCGACGCTTTGGCAACAATTTTCATATAAAATACATCTTTTAATATGAACTCGGTTAATACGAACACTCGGTTATTACGAACTGTTTTATGCAGTCCCAAAAACTCGTTTTCATACTAATTACCATGTTTAGTACACTCTTTATCCGTTTAATGGGATAGACCTAATATGAATTCCATATCCGTGGATGACTTTTGACTTCACATACTTTATCAGATGAAGAAATATTGGAAATTGTTCTTCCGATGTTAAAAATTTGTCAAGTGATAAGAAGTCGAAATAGAGGAGGAAGTATCTAATATACAAACGATACACAATAGCTTAATAAACATAAAAAAATATATTCGAACAAAATTGTGTGCCGAAGAAGCTGACAATCATATTTTGGCAATAGAAAAACTTATAACGAATGAAATCGTCAATTCAGTCATTTAGAAAAAACTAATAGATTTTTTTAAAAAGAAAAATTAAGAATTTTAGTTGAATTTTTAATTGTAAATGCATGAAATGCTAATTTTATTATTTATTTTTGTAAAGATCTGAATAATCTTGTTTTTGTTTTAATAAATATATAATTTTTATCGTTAAAAAAACCCCGCTTAATAGGAACCTCGCTTAAGACGAACTAATTCTTTTGGTCCCTCGGAGTTCGTCTTAACCGGGTTTTACTGTACTAGACTTTTAATCCAGAAATCTTAATCTCACTGATAATAAAGTGAGACAGAGAAAACATTTTTATTGTGACGACCGCATTTGTAATGGTTTGATGTATTAAGATAATTTCTATTGTCGCAATTAAACCATTCTGTAATTAAACCATTCGGTTGGCAAGGAATTCAATTGTCACAATGAATAAGTTTTCTCTGTAAATAACAATCTATAATTTATACTCAATATACATATAATAAAATTCAAAACTATTTCCCCTAAATATTACTCCCAATTACAATTCTTCCACATATTTGCACGATTTTTGTTGTATGATATATATGCATGCAAAATGTAAATGAATATTTTGCAAATTTACAATTTCAATGTTGTCATCAATAAATGTTACATTTTATCATTTTTATATATATTTAAATATTTAAACAATTTATAAATGTATTTCTGGGTATATTTATAGCCTCACATATCTGCGTAATATAGGATTTAACATTTTGGCACTTGTGTTTTTTGTTCGTGTCGTCTTGCGCATACTCGTCAAATTTTTAACATTTTCATAAAATCAAAATCAAACAACAAAGAAAAAAAATCAAACAAACGCAGCAGAAATCGACTGTAAAAATATCACAAAATAATTAAGCACATCACTGCAAAAATCAAATTTAATTAACTGCCACATTGAATATTTTTTTATTTTTTATTTAATAAAACAAAAAAGCAAAAAAAAAAAAAATTGTTCCAATTAAATATTTATATAATAATAAATATATATATATATATATATATATAATAATCCGAAAATGCCACGCCACGCCACGCCATTATTTTCAATCAATTAAAATCAATCAATCAAACAAATATTATAAATAAATTCAATAAACAGAAATCAATCATTAGCTGAACGCCTAGGTAAATAAAAAATTTTAAAACAAATATAAAAATAAAATTGTTATTAATTTTTGCTTAACTTGGCAATAACTACAAAAGAATAAAATAATACCATAAAAGAACAAAGCTGTTATATTACACTTAGCGAAATTTATTTAAAGGTACTATTGGATTTTGAAAACAAAGTTTTAAATTCAAAACAACTCTTTTTTTAAATAAATGTATTTGGGACTAAAATAAATTACAAGCTTTAAATATCAAAATACTGTTTAACAAATACATTGAAAATTTATCACCATTTTTATTTCATGATTTAAAATTTTCAATAATTTAAAAAGTCCACAATTTAGAAAAAATAAACTGAAAAATTTTAGAAATCAATAGAAACGACAATATTTAAGCACTTATAAAAAAAAAATTAATAAATGGTTTATTAAAAAACTTCTTTTTGCGATAGAAAAGCACAAATTTTATTACTATTCCAAAATTATAATTTACTATTTGGGTAACGCCTTGTAACCATTCCATTACAAATCCCCTTTTTAAAGGCAAAATCGTGTGCCATCGTGGAGCCCTGGGTATTCATTTGAGAAAAAAATTTTAATTTTGTTTCACACACGAACAAATTATTAACTCCCTAACGTAACCGGATTTTTAAATTGTTGATTTTCATTAAAATTTTACGAGGATAAACCCAAAAATTTAAAAAAACGCCCAAAAAAATCGTAGTTTTTTATTTTCAAGTTTAATATAATTTTTAATAAAAATAAAAATTATGTTTTTTTCGACCTTTAATTTTGCAATGAAAATGAAAATTATTCAAGTTCGAGGCCATACTCTATATTTCTTTTTTAGGATATTGTCCTAACAAATAATCTATAGAGTTTTTGTTTTCAAATTTATTCTTTGACCCTTTCAGAAATGTGTTAATAGATCTATTTCGGGAATTTTCTAGGTTCCCATTATCAGAACACGTTTTGAAAGAAGTGACAATCCCATGCAAACATCAAACATTCATATAACCTAGTTATACCACTAAATGAGAACTAATATATATTATATGAGCTCGAAGTAAAACAGATTATCACCATTGATCAAAAAATAAATTGAAAACTTGTTTTTTGTGTGTATGTCTACCTTTGGTAAATATTCAATACACGTTTTTGTTTCTTTTCCTTTGATATGTACATTTGTTAAAAACAAAATGTGCATTTTACAAAAAATATTAGGCAAAAATTTGAAATTGTTCCTACGTTGGGGAGTTAATTTTTTGTCCTTTAAAAAACCAAAAAAACTGATTGAAAATTCGTCCAAAATTGTACCGAGAAGTAGATTGGCCCATATAATAATGTTCGCACTTAGTTTGAACAATAAATGATTTTTTTGCACATTTTTGCATATGCTTCTCTGGTATGTATTGCAAAGCCATTAATGACTGACCCCCGATTCCATTGCCCAATATCGATGAAATTTCACTAATTCAATATTAAAGATCTTAGAAGTTATTTGGTATATTTTTTGTATTTTTTTTTTGATTTCCCATACTTGGGACTACTGATATAAAATAATTCCTCCATGTTTTTTGAATAAAATATTTCTTTTATGGTCGTAAATGTAACACTCTCTATTTTTACTTGAAAATAAGCGATATTTCCAGCAAAGGTATTTCATAAAACTGTAAAAATGCGTATTTTAATGGTCATGTCACGAAATCATACATCTAGCCCAGGTGAGTGATCCTACACTGATATGATATTCCTTTGTACTATTAATGAATGTCTTTCATTAAGTAGGAACCATTTATTTTTTTTGTTTAAAAGAAAAGCAACACTCACGAAATTCTTCCTATTTATTAATGTGTTGCTTTCTTTGTAAAGGGGATAGTGGAGAGATGAAAGGTGGTGAAAGATGAAGGGCTTCTCCTTTGCGCGAGATAATAAGTCTTAGAACAGTTGTTGCTCGCCACCTGATCAAGAGTTGGCGAATTTATTGAAACATTTTTTTGTTTCATAGCTCTGATTCATTATTTTACTTCGGTGGGGTTAAGTGCTATGGGAACACCGAAGGTATGTGCAGCGATACATATAAGTGATAGAAAACTCATATATATTATTTTTCTATTGATGTTGCCGTCACCGGGAATCGAACCCTGGACCATCTGTGTAACAGTCCAACGCGCTAACCATTACACCACAACGCCCACAAATAATAATAATGAATAATTTTCATTAAATAAATAAAAGATTTCATTACTTTTATGATGACAAATTTCTTACCTGATCAATTTGGTTCTAGAGATGGTAATTATAACATGATTCGTATCTTAGCGAATCTGCATCGGGGTCTTAATATCTGTCATATAAACGCACAAAGCCTTTTGCCAAAAATTGATGAATTTCGTTTTCTCTTTGAATCTTCCGGTATTGATGCAATATGTATTTCAGAATCATGGTTTATACCAGAAATATATAACAATATATACAAGATAGAAGGTTATCGTATTTTTCGATCTGACAGATTAAGTAATGGTGGAGGTGTTGCAATTTACATAAGAAATAACATCACGTGTAAACTTATATCTTCATATAATGAACCCGGCGATGTCGAACTCATTTTTATTGAATTAAATTCTCATGGTGATAAAATGCTCCTTGGGTGTGTTTATAGGCCAAATAAATATATAAAATGGGATACGCTAATTGAAAAATTGGAACATCTTTCTGTAACATACTCTGAGGTTATTATAACTGGTGATTTTAATTGTAATCTGCTTGAAGATGAAAATCTTACTACCATTATGTCCACTCTTAATTTATCCGCTGTCAACACTACTAGGCCTACACATTTCTCAACTACAACAAGCACATTGCTTGATTTGATTTTTGTAAGTAACAGGCAAAAAATATTACATTATGAGCAGTTGGCAGTGTCTACATTTTCCAAGCATGATTTAATCTTTATATCATATAATTTTACATCTTTAAATATGGTTCAAACGTACAGCTATCGGGATTTTAACAGTGTTAATTCCACAGAATTACAGCGTGCTCTAAATAACACAGAGTGGGACCGAATTTACTACTTACCAACGGTTGACGAGCAGCTTACTTTTCTTAATACATTAATACTGCAGATTTATAACATTCATGTACCAATAAAGACAAAAACAATTGGGAATAGAGTTAGGCCATGGTTCACAAATGAAATTAAATTGTTAATAGTTCATAGAGACAATCTATACCATAATTGGAAACGCTACAGAACACCTGAATTTAAACTGGAATATCGTTTAGCACGAAAAGCTGTTGTCTCAAAGATTAAACATGAAAAATCTTTATATTATTTTAATAAGTTTAATAGAGCAGTTGACAGTAAAAGTAAATGGAAACATATACACGATATTGGCATTGGAAAGTCAGTGGACCGTTCGTTAGAAGTTGATGTTAACTTGTTAAATGAAAACTTTACCAATATTCCTTCTCCGGTGATTCAGTCTCACTTTTATGACGAAATTTCAACTAATATTTCAAGTAGTGCATTCAATTTTCAATTTCTAAATGTGATTGAAGTAGCTGAAGCGTTTAAAGCGATTAAATCTAATTCAGAAGGATTAGATAACATTAATCCTAAATTTATAAAAATTATTCTACCATGGATAATTCGTTACATCACACACCTTTTTAATACAATAATAATGACTAATACTTTTCCTATGGAGTGGAAACATGCCAAAATTGTTCCGGTGCCAAAAACTGGAAATGAATATCGTCCAATTGCGATCCTCCCCTATTTATCCAAAGTTTTTGAAAATTTATTACACAAACAAATTTATAAGCTTGTTAATGACAACAACTTATTAACTGATCGTCAATCAGGATTTAGACCTCACCGTAGCTGCATTACAGCATTAACTGATGTTATAGAGGAAATTAGAAGAAATTTAGATGAGAGGAAAATAACGTTTTTGGTATTATTAGACCATTCAAAGGCTTTTGATACTGTGCACCATTCATTATTATGTAAAAAATTGTTAAAATTATTTAATTTCTCTACATTTGCTGTCAAATTGATGTCGTCGTACCTCTCAAATAGATCTCAATCAGTTACCAACGGTGGGTCTGTTTCGCGGCCTTTGCTGGTTACTAGAGGTGTCCCGCAGGGTTCAATTCTTGGGCCCCTGTTATACTCGTTATATTCTAACGATCTTCCTCAACAACTTTGTTACTCCAATATACAAATATATGCCGACGACGTTCAGTTATATCTTAGTTGCTCCAAGGAATTAATTACAACTAAAATACAAGAATTGAATCACGATCTTGATAAAATTAGTTTATGGGCTTCGGCCAATGGTTTGCGACTCAATCCTAACAAATCAAAATGTATAATAATACGAAAAAAATCATTTCAAATAAATAATGAACTAAATATATTACTTGGTGGTTCAAAAATTGATATTGTTGATTCTGCTAAAAACTTAGGAGTAACATTTAACAAAAGTCTAACCTGGACTAATCATATTACCCACGCATGTGGCAAAGTATACGGTATGCTGCGAAGCTTATGGGCCACTCAACACTTTACCCCTCTGAGTATTAGAATATTACTGGCAAAAACGTATCTTTTACCGACACTTTTATATTCATCCGAAATTTTTACTGGATGCAACTCACATGATATGAGAAAGCTTACCGTAACGTACAATAACATCGTCCGTTATATATTTTCTTTGAAAAGGTTTGATAATGTATCGCAGTATTCTTATCGTGTACTGAACATGTCTTTTTCAAACTACCTTAAGTTTAAAAACGTTATTTTTCTTTTCAAAATTGTTATGACAAAAGAGCCTAAATATCTTTATGAACGTTTACAGTTTTCAAGATCAAGCAGAGGAAAAGATATAATTCAATTTCGGCATCGTGACCATGCTTCAGAATGCCAATTCTTTATATTAACCATACGTCTCTGGAACCATCTTCCAAATAATTTGCAAACAGCTAGCAACGCAATAAGGTTTAGAAGCTTACTTAGGGAATATTTTTCATAAATTTTTAATTTTAATTTTACCTTTGACTTTATATTTATTAAGTTAAAATTTAATTATTATATTTATTATTTATATTATTTATATTATTTTTTCTTTTCATTATAAATGTAAATCTTTTATTATTATAGATTTTGCTATATTGACTAAGTTAACTTGTCTGATTCTAATACTATAATTTATAAGATATTGTGTCTTGTTGTATTAGAAAATCAATTTAATAAATACAATACAATACAAATACTCTTGGTTGATCCTTAAAATATGCAATCATTTTGATATAAATTCTTTTTTTGCACCAACTATTGGAAAAATCAAAATAAAAAATAAACGTGAAACAGAAAAAAAACTTTTTTTTTATTATAATTCATTTAATGTAAACTATTTAATTAATCCAATGAAACTTTCTTTGGGGACTTTTTAATGAAATAATTCATTGTATTAGTGATGGCCTTCATTAATACAACGCAGAAAATACTATAAGTGTAAACAGCTTAATATATTTTGTACGATAAAGAACTCCTAAGACTATTAGCTATCAAGAAAGTTATTCGATTTCTCTAATTGTTCAGAGGCACCGCTAATTACCCCCCCAGGAAGGTTGTGAAATTTTACACCAACATTTTCCAAAAGTCGTTTTATCCTTTCTGTACCTGCCTGTTGAAATCAATTTGATATACCTCTTCCCTGAATTTAGCTATATTTTTTTAAAGTTGGCTCCTTTTTGAGTATTTAAATAGGCAATAATGGGTTAACGGTACTTGCTATAGTTTTCAGTTATTATTCTTTTTTTCATCTCTGCTTCATTAACCCATTATGAAATGTTGGAGTTTATAATTTCTTTTTATTTAAAATATGTGTGGGGTTTGTTTCAGTACACTATGCATGTAAAAAGCTTTGTGAGTACGACGGTTAACAAGTAAATCCTCGGAATTTCTCAGATTTTCATATACTTTAATACAGGGGTGCCCAAGGCCTATGCGCTTGGTACTCATTTGTTTTTGTAAAAACACTTAGCTATAGGCTGTGTGTTTTAATACACATATAGAGCGCTCAGCACTAGCAATACGAAATACACAAACAACTTTATCTTATTAGTTTTTTGTCGTTCTTCACTGTATACACGCAAGCGCAAAACAACAACACTTTCGTATGCTTTGCTGGTCAACATTGAAATATTTTTTTCTTTTTTCTTTGTATGTATTGGTTTTTACAACAAAAAATATTGAATAAAAATTAGTTTTTCTTTAAATGTATTGGTGTTTGCTCTTCCATAAGGACTTTTGGGCACTCCTGCTTTAATATTTTTGGCCAATTTACGTACACATATTTGTACACGTAATTGTTTAAGCTATTTACATATTATACTAAAAGATGAATTCAAAGGTACTATTTTTCCTGGTTTTAGAAGCAGGATAAAACAAATGCGCTGATGTAAGTGCTTACTATAACATAATACTGAGAATCAGCAAAGGAAACGAATAATTTTCGTATAAAAATAAACAAACAAAAATGTTGAGCTTACTGTTTTCCCTAACAAGGATTCAGGTTGTAAGCAGCTTACCATAATCCCTTATAAGGATGCAGGTTGTAATGCAGAAAGTTTCTTATAGTGTATTAAAAACGATCTGTACCAATCTCCCCGAGTGATTTCCGATTGTGTTTGCTGTTTTCGAGTATGTAATAAACACTAATTAGTCATTTAACTGCTTCTGAAGAGCTAGCACGTGGAGCGGTAAAAAAATAAAATGATTATAATATATGTCAAAATTTTTAACAACAATAGAATTTAGAAGTAGAATTTTATGTAAAATAAATTGTGTATGGTATATTCCTGTTGTTACTTTTAATCGTAATAATATAGACATGAAATATGATGTTACTGCAAGCCCTGAAATCACAGCTTTTTATTAGCGCTAAAATCAGCGCTTACTTTGTCAAAAAGTAATGCTTCCAAGTGGGAATTCGCCATATAAAAATCATAGCATATGTAAGCAGGTTTGTAAGGGATTCTTTTAGGCTTACTCCCTTACAAACCTGCTTGCATGTAAGCAGCGTTTTTTACTGGGTTGTCATACAAATTTTTAGAATATTCTCGTTTTTCCGCTGAACAGTATTTCTTTTTTTTCTTATTTTTTACACGAAATAATCTTCCAGATTTGTCATCTTGCTATTGCAAAATGGATTGATAAATTCTCCAAAAAATAGTAAAATATAGTAAACTTTGAGAAAACCTCGGATTTACTTATTAGTGAAGCAAATTTGATACACAAATTTTGTTGAAGGTCTCGTCAGTATTTACCAAAAAAATTAAGAGAAATTATGTTATTATTAAAACTTTATGTATAAAGAACTTCGATAAAACATGCCATATTTAATGCAATTTTTGCGAAAAATATCTAACATAAGTGAAAAAACTGAGTACGCCATTAAAATCAGCGTGGCCGAAATATTTATGATCAATAGTTGGTAATACTGTTTTTGATTTTTGGAGTCAATTTTGTTGCGCTATGTTATGAGATAAATCAATGAGTTTAATGTTTAAAATATGTAATTACTATTCAAAAGTTTGGTGTTGCTTCAAAATCAGTCCACCTTAAAGATTTAACCACACACAGAGAAATAAATTGCCAATCGAATCGAAAAGTGTATATTAAAAACTTCTAAATTTAGTTAGTACAACGATAATTACATTAGATTTCTGAATATTTTGGGTGTTGCAACTAAAATTCTGTTATATTAACCGAACTTTGTTGGGAAAACTAATGTTGAATTGTACCAACCGACTGAAATTCGTAAAATCCGAATTTGAGTCGTACTCTCACAATATTTTTTCCGTAAAGACTACTGAATATACACATTAAATTAAATGAAAATCAGTTAAAAAAAATCGTTTAAAACAATTGTATTTTTTAGTTTATTTTCAACTGTTGAAAAATTAATTAGCAATTTTCATAAAAACAATAGATTGTTTTCGTTTATTTCAATACTCAATATAATATAACAACTTTTTGTTTTAAATAGAAAATTTTAACTGAATATTTTAACTATTATATTTTTTATTTATTTTGATTATTGAATAACAGACAGAAAGTTAAAAAATATATTTCTTTGCGTGCGCCCCGGTAGGCTAGTTGGTAGCGTGCTGGTTTATCAGTGCGGGGGTCGTGGGTTCGATTCCCACCAGAGGCACTGGTCTGTTTTCGCTACAACGCGCCGAAGGCCATAGTAGCTAGTGCTCGGTTAGGGTAATAGTATATAATTTGTAATTATATGATTATTAATTAATAAAAAAAAATATTTCTTTGGTTATATAACTGTATATTGAAACGAAAATGAAAATTATTCAAGTTCGAGGCCATACTCTATATTTCTTTATTAGGATATTATCCTAACAAATAATCTATAGGAGTTTTTTGTTTTCAAATTTATTATTTGACCCTTTCAGGAATGTGTTGATAGATCTATTTCGGGAATTTCCTAGGTTCCCATCATCAGAACACGTTTTGAAAGCGGTAACAATCCCATGCCAAACATCAAACATTCATATAAACAAGTTTACTCACTACATGAAAACTAATATATGAGCTTGAAGTTAAAGATTATAACCTTTGATCAAAAAAAAAACATAATTTTTATTTTTTAATAAAAATTATATCAAACTTATTTTTAAATAACTGTTGATTTTTTATGGAAAAGTTTTTGTGAGTGTAGTAACCGAATATCAGTTGGCAAATACCTAAATGTTTTTCTGTGTGTATGAATTCAAAACTCTTAGTGTTAATAAAGTTTTTAAATAATATTGGAATACGTTTTTACTTTAAGTTCAATATTGGCCTAAATCGTTCAGTCTACCTTTATATAAATTTCGCAAAGTGTAAACATCTTGTTTTCTTTTTCTCTCTGTACAAATGTTTGTGTTATTTTAATTATGTTTTCTTCTTTATTTTTTCGTTTTTTTCTTCTTCTTCCCCCTCATCTGATGAATGTGTCGTTGTTTATTATAGTCTACCCTTTAGTATACCCTATATCAGTAGACCAAGAACAAGATACCGAAGGCGGCTTGTGGATGTGTTACGCGATTCATAAAAAAATTAAATGTGTTTAATACTTTTTATTTTAATATGGCATCTCCTTTAAATAAGTTGAATAAAAAAAAAAATTATAAAATATTTCTATAAACGTTAGTTCTAGTTTTTTTTATATCTAACCGTGTTTGTTCGTTTTTTTTAATGCTGTTTGTTTTGTAAAGTTTATTTTGTATTTGAATAAAGTTTGTTATAATTTTGATCGTTAAACAAATTTGTCTTTTTTTTAAAAAAAAATTTATACTCTGTAAATATGTATGTGAAATCACAATTGACACAAGTTGCAAAAATGTTAATTTTTTTTTTGTTTTATAACTCATTCTTCATGCATTCCAAGAACTAAAAAAAAAAAATAATTAATATTTTTAAAACAATATCATGGGGTTGTTCAATATAATTGAGGTACAATTGAAGAGCTTATTGTAAAAACTTGATAGGTCACATATATTGTTTTATGGATTTTCGCCGTTTTTTAGACATCTATTGATTAATATTTTACAAATTAAACACTTATTACAAATGCCTAGATTATAAATGCCCTGCAAACGCCAAATTTTTTATTGTACATTCTTTTAACCATTAAATTACTAAGGCAAACTAAAAATAAAATAAAGCTTAACAAGTTTCTACAATAAATCATTCAATTGACCGAATTAAGGCTTGTAATTTTATTTGTACATAATAAAAATTTAGTTCAATTATTATAACATGTTAATATCAATAATTTGCATCATGGCTTAGATTAATCTAAAACAATAAATTTCACCTTAAATTGTCCTGATTGCTTTAAATATTGTTAGTCTAATGTATTTTATACCTAGTGTCATAAAACTTTCTACGCAATTGTTCAAATTCGATCTTAATTAACATGCTGCTGCACAGTAGGGTATTTGAAAAAAATAATGGTAATAAATATATAACTTCTAAACTACTGATCCGATCAGTATGAATCAATTTTTGAATTGTAAAAAAGATGTCAATCTTTTGGTGTATGGTGATTTGGTCGTTTTAGTACAGGCGGCCAAAGTTGACTACCTCTGCGTGTAAGGTTTGTAACTGTGGACTAATTTCCGATTTTGGCATGAAGTTATATACGTTGTAAGATAAAGAAAAAAACATGCACATAGTGATAGGGTATCTCCTCTACTTTAAAAGTTATACGAATTTAAAAATTCTCTGTATTGTTAATACAGTGGGTGAAATAATTATAAGTTCACTTATGAACATTTGAGTGTTTTCCAAAATATTTGCAACATTTAAAAGTTTATGCTAACAATAACCATAATATTCTTGATGCCAAACCCCTTTCGATCCATTTTTTGTTTTCATATTTATTAACTGATCAATTTCAGGAATGTGCTGATAGATCTATTTCGGGAATTTTCTAGGTTCCCAACATCAGAACACGTTTTCAAAGAAGTGACAATTCCATGCAAAACATCAAACATTCATATAAACTAGTTTTCTCACTAAATGAGAACTAATATATGAGCTCGAAGTTAAAGATAATTACCATTGATCAAATATAAATTAAAAACTTGTTTGTTATGTGCAAGGTCTACCCTTGGTAGACATACAATACAAGTTTTTTGTTTCATTTTTCATTGCACAATTAATGGTCGAAAAAACATAATTTTAAGTTTTAATTAAACTTATATCAACTGTAACTTGAGAAATATGTAATTTATTTAAAAAAGTAGTAAATCCATGTTTTTTAATACAAAAACCAAATAAATTTTGCAAAATTCAGCTCTAAAAGTATTTTTATGACTTGATCTATATAAGTATTATATATTTTCTTTAGTTAGATTTTAACAGGAAGCAGAATAAAACATTTTTATTGAAAAATTTAACGGACACAATGGATATGCCAGACTGCAGCGGTTTTGTCCCCTCGAAATACTCGTCAGTGGTTAATTTATGTGCCAATTGAAGAAAGCATTTTATATTGTTAAATTGCTCTATATGAAAAACTTTTTATTTTATGTCGTAGTGAGTTTCAAACCCACATCCATACAACATGAAGAGACAGTGTTAATACCTATGAGCAATTAATTTTTCAAATAGTATGCTTCCTCTTTTTAATCCAAGTGTTATCTTCTTTTTTTATTCATTATGATACGATTTATTCATATTCATTAGTTGTACACCAAAGATAGAGTTGCCGCTGTGCAACATTTTCAATTGTTTCTGGGTTAAAGTGTTTGTACCCGTCATATAAAAACAATCGTAATTAATTTAATTACAATTAAATACTTAAGATTTTTTTTAATTATATTTTTAACGGATACAATGCATATGCCAGACAGCCGCAGTTTCATGCCCCCAAGAACTCGTCAGTGATTAATTTATGTGTCAATTGAACAAAGTATTTTATATTGTTAAATTGCTGTATACGTAAATATATATTTTCTTTCAAATTATGCAAAAATAATGCAAAATAATTTGTGCACTGTCATGACACTTTACATACTTTAAGACTCCAATGCTACTTTCTTTAACGAAAATCGATTATAATCATAAATGTTTCGTCTGGGTAACTATTATTTTTTTTTTTTTTTTTTTTTTTTTTTATAAATTTGGGACCAGTTTAGGGTCCAAGAGTAATCCAAATGTGTGTACCAAATGTCACTTCGCTAAGATTACTTTTTTTTTAGGACGAAGAAGACACTTTGAGATGAATCTAAACTAAAACTAAAAGAAAAAATTAATGTCAACACGAAAAATTTCAGATTATGACTGATTTTCGTGAAAAAAGTAGCGGTGGAGTCTTAAGGTATGTTAAGTGTTATACGAGAGTACATGCATTATTTGTTCACAATTTGGAAGAAAATATTTATAACTTATATAGATCAAATCTTAATAACACTTTTATCGCTGAATGTTCCAAATTTAGTCGTTTTTGGCATTCAAAATATCGATTTTTGACTTATTTGAATAGAGTACATCATTTTTTTTAGAGAAGGATGTTGCACAACAAACTTGCACTTAAAATTAACGGAATGGATTTGTAAAATACGTGACTGAGGAAGAAGTAAAAAAAAAATTAAATATATTGCCGAAAAACTAAGTTTAATATAACTGAACTTATATTTATTTCGCTGGCAAACAATGATTAACTTTCAAAAATTATTAAAAATGCAGCAAAAACTGCTGCAAGTAGATAAAAACTTTTCGCGGAGCCCCTAGAATACTCCTAAGGACCCCCATCGTTGTTCAACACTAAGAATACTATGTAGGTCAACTCCACTGCATATGTAGTTAAAAACAAAATAAAGTTCACTTGAAGAAAAGACGATAGATAGAGATAGATAGATAGATAAACGTTCTTTATTTCAAAACATATTTTTACATAGTTAAACTTAATGCTATAATATATTTGAAATTTTTGAACATACGACAATGACAATAAGTCGTCTGTCGGAGGTTTGGTTGATAACTCTTTTAACATTTTTCAGTAAATTTTTCTAAAATTTACCACAAACAATTTAGGTGAAAAAATAAAAATAATAGTTAAAATATAATAAATTTTGCGCATATTCATTTAGGATTAGAGACCTATAAGAAAGGGCACCGATAATGTAGTTAACTAGATTATCCCAGTTTTCATCATTTATACCATTTAAAACATTTATTATCTCGTTTTCATTCAAAAAAGGTTTTCCAAAAAATCTTCTACGATATGATGCATAGGTTGGACATCTTCCAAGAAAGTGTTGAATATTTTCATCTTCATTCAAATTACATATTGTGCATAGTCTTGGATTGCTGACATTTGATCCGTTGAGGTACAATAATCCACATCTTGCTTTAAAAATCCACATTATTTTCGATCTACTAAAGTTTTCTTTAAAATATTTGTTTCCACAGTTATGATCTAGCCATTTATAAATTCTTCTAGTATCACTACCAACCGCACGTACCCACATTTTTTGGTGATTGCTTATTTTTATATGATCGACCAGACTTTTAAATAACTCATACCAATTTTCTTTATCAAGATTTACTGAATTCCAGGACAAGCCATAACAATTTACTAATTCATTCAGATTTTTTACCCAAAAAACATTTTTTGACAAAACTTTGCGTGACAATATATACGGGAGTCTTTCTTCTTCATATACGAAAAGAATTTTCATGATGTATTCTAGATGAAGTTGTAAAGTATATATGTGGCCATTTTCCATTTCTGTTTCCAACATTATACCATATGTAGGAGAGTTGTCCGGTAGTTTCAATATCCTTTTTATAAAAAATAATTGAAGTTTATCCACTTCCTCAAAGAGAGAATAGCCCCAAATTTGTGCAGCATAACTCTGAATCGCTCAACACACCGCAAGAAACAGCTTCCATTTCGCTGACAGTGAAATGTTATTCTTGCTATAGAATGAGTTCCAGGTAGCAATAATACTATTTTGCGCAGAAAGGTTTCTCTTTGCTAAGTGCTTCCTGAAGCTAAATTGGGGAGTGAGAATTACCCCCAAGTAACAG
Organism: Delia radicum; assembly: GCA_021234595.1. Lineage (NCBI taxonomy): Eukaryota > Metazoa > Arthropoda > Insecta > Diptera > Anthomyiidae > Delia > Delia radicum. The sequence goes on from CM037855.1 coordinate 95,156,633, forward strand.
TATTCCGGTACAATACTTATTTCCCCGCCTTTGAAAACCCATTTTTCTCTACTGGACAATTTACCACCTCTTCTAAAGACCATAATAGCAGATTTGCTTAAGTTTACCTCCATATTACAAGCATCGCAATAGGCCTCTAGTTTATTGATCATATTCTGTAAAATATGATCATATTCTGTAAAACATGAAGAAAAGACGACTTACATTCAGTAAATTTAACTAACCTTATCATTTGGTTTTTACTTTTCAAGAAATGAACCACAATTGTAGTAAAAATGGACCACATATGCAGTAAAAAAATAAACAAACATTTATTTGTTTTATTTTTTAAATAAAAAAAAAAAACTATGTAAAATCATAATTTAGAAATGTTTTGTGTGGTTTGATTTTTTTTAAATAAACTACAATATTGGTCAAAATTTAAATTTCTTCTACAAATTATTGTTTTTTTTACTTAAAAATTAAGATACTGTATTACAACTCAAACAAGTACAAATATTTACAGCAGAAGTTCCCTAAGTGTATATATATATCACCATTATTATTTTCAAATACCCCACTGTCTGCTGCAAACCACCACTATTGACATATGTGGCGTATGATTGATTTTAATTTGTATAACCATATAACGTATACGTTACTCTATAGCAAAATAAAACAAATCATTACTTAAACTAATTAGTATTCGGATAAAAAAAAGAAATATTTTATGTTAATTATATCAAAAATAATATAAAATCGTAACGATTATGCAAATAAGAGAAGAGTATTTAATATGCAATTTAAGGTATAAAAATTTCAGTACCATTAGAAATCCTTAAAAAAAAGACACAAATAAAATACTAATTACAAGAAAATATAGAAATAGTAAATAAATTGACTCATATAAAACTTATTGAGTTTATTTGTTGGCACTTTACCAACAGCATAAAGCATCAGTGTCAGCATCAACCAAAAGTTAAAATACAAAGAAAGCAACAAATTACTGGTTACCTGGAATCCAAACTCCTACAAAATAGAAACAGGGTAAACAAAAATCAAGAAGTTAAGAATTTTAAATTAACAAATTGTAACTAATTACATAAAGTTGAGTTGGTTGGGGGTAATAGCAAAGAATAAACAACAGCAGGAGCAGCAGCAACGATTGAAGTCAAAATAATAAAAAAGAAATAAATAAGTTAAAATGAAACTGGTAAAGAAAAAGTTAGAAATGAAAGAAAAAGTGTATATTGTCAACTACATTAAGTTTTATTTAACTTTATTTTGCGACTTTTTTTTTTTTATATACAATTTTTCGCCACCCCACAGTGGGGAAAATTGGATATTTTTTTTGAGCAAATTCGATTCCTCATGGCCGATTTTTTTTTCATATAACCAATAAATCGCCCAAATCAGCAAAGTTTCTACTTTTTTTATTTTTTTTTATCCAAATTTTTTAAAGTTGTGGGATAAAAACATAACAGCTCGCAAATTAAGGATAATTATATTCTCTTTTTGTTAAATCCCCGGTCACAATTTTAGTTTCTTGATAATAATCAAATAAAGTTTCAAATATTCACTTTTTGCTTTCACTATAGCATCTTTACTATCTTACGAAAATCATTGAACTTTTCTTTAATTAAAAACTAGTATTCTGCTTCACAAATGGCCATCATTAAAAACATTTTAAGTCCATTCTTATGCCTTGTATATTAAATAAGTACATGACATAGGTACTTATTTATACAAAGAAATGTGTTGAATTTGATTTAGCCGATTGATTGGTCCGATTATCGACCAAAAAACTTTCTTCAAAACTATTTTTTGCAACTCCTTCTCTGAAAAAATCCATGGGACATATATATCGCATTGGTCGTCAACTTCAAAATTAGTGAACAAATAACTTTCCCAAGTAATATCGAAAGATGTGTCGACTATTTCTCCATTATCTTATTTACGTTATGTGACACATGCTTTTTTAATTACTTCGGTATACTAAACACGAGTAAGTCAAAATTTTTAAAATATCTTTAGTGGTAAATCGAGTTTTGACTGCAGTTCCTAAGATATACTTTTAATAAGATATTTCAAAACTGTAAAGTAACAGAATAATATTGAGACCAAATTTGGATTCACGAGACAAAAATATATAAATATCACACGTCACACTAGGAAAAATCAATTGGAAAGTGTAGCTAGTACAACAAAAACTAAAAATGGGACCATTCGTAGTCAAAGGGTTAATAGAGAAATTTAAATTTAACGTAAAGTTAAATTTTCATTGCATACGCTTAACAATCAAACTTTTTATGTCAAACTAAAATTTTTGGACTTCGAAATTTAAAATTGTGATGTCTGTTTAAGATACTTTGAATAGGTATTTTTAGAGAAAATTTTCGAGTTGATATTTAACGTTTGAGAAGCATGTTATGTATTTAAAAACAACAGCGTCACTTTTTCGTTATTTAAAATAAATTCCCGGTTAGAAAAAGTTCATATATGATCATATACATGGTTTTTTGGTGCGCCCCGGTAGGCTAGTTGGTAGCGAGCTGGCTTATCAGTGCAGGAGTCGTGGGTTCGATTGCCACCAGAGGCACTGGTCTGTTTTCGCTACAATGCGCCGAAGGCCATAGTAGCTAGGGCTCGGTTAGGGTAATAGTATATTATTTGTAATTATGTAATTATTAATTAATAAAATAAAAAAGAAAAAAAAATATTTTTTTATATGATCATATATGGTCATGCATATTTGTATATACCAGAAAAATTAACCTACATTCCCATATATGAACAACTATGGTCACAAATGTATGTTTATATTTTATTTAATATGGTCATCCATATACGTTCATACATTATATATTTTTTGTAATTGTTTTAAAAAATTTTGTATTTTAAAAAACTGTTTTAATAAAAAACAAACAATATTACCTTAAAGGCCTAAAGTCCCTACTATATTTAGCGCAGTTGCATTGAGGGACTGAACGATTGTGTGAAAATACATTGAAGCACGCATAGTTAACTTAAGTCAACTTTCGTAAAGTTCAATCCCTATTAATTTGTTAAATTTGTGATCGCAACTCATCGTACCCAACTTAATCGAATTAAAAGCATTTCAAACAAGCAAAAAAAATTTAAAATATAACAACTAAAAAAAAATATATATATATATATATATATATATATATATATACATACATACAGTGGTGTTCAAAACATTTGCAACTGAAATCATGGTTTAGGTAACTATAATTTATTTGATCAAAAAGATTTGTGGTATAAGTTTTTTTTTTTTTTATTAAATTCGATTATATCATATTATTTTACAAATACAAATCAATTATTCATAACTTCTCAAAAATAAAAAAAAGTAATTTTAAAAAAATAAGTCGATAGTGCAGTGTTTAAAACATTTGCAACTCTTAAAGTAACTAACAGGAAATTCAAACAATGGTTTAAATGCTCAGTATTTTGTAGCGTAGCCATTATTTTTTAGTACTTCTGAACACTTCTAATGCATTGAGGCAATGAGCTTTTTAACATAATCGTCAGAAATTTCATTCCATTACTTCTCCAACTCGACGAAAAGTTCATCACCATTTCGGAATACCTTATTGCCGATATTCCGTTTTACAATCATCCACATGTTCTCAATCGGGTTGAGATCGGGAGATTGAGCCGGCCACGACATGATATTAATTTCATTTTTCTGCAGCCAAACTTTTACAACCGCCGCCGTGTGTTTTGGGTCGTTTTCGTGCTGGAAGGTCCATGAGAATGGCATTTCCCATTCAGCATACGGAAGCATAACTGAACTCAAAAGATCTCTATAGATTGTGGCCGTCATTGTGCTAGCAATGCGGTGAATTGGGCCAATCCTACTTCCTGATTTTCGAACGGAGTACTTTATAGAAATTTCTTTTTGGGAAAGTCCATTTTGAGAATCATTTAATACTTTTGATATAAAATCAGAATTGTATTTATTTCCTGCCATTTTTTACAAAATTTATGCTTACGATGTTTATGCTTCCAACATCTTATTACAACTAATAAAGAACAATAATTATAATAAATTTGTTTAAAAAATGTAACGGCCTAAATCTCATATTAAAAAGGAATGCGATTACCGTTATATCCTAGCATTTGTTAGTATAAATTGTTGAGAGTTGCAAATGTTTTGAACACCTGCATTTTGAATACATCTATTATTATTAATTTTTTCGCTGTTTTAATTTAACGTAATTAATTGTTTTTATTTGTTTAACATAAAACAATGTATGAAGAATATGTAAAATATAAATTTTAGTAACTAAGTGTGATTTGAAGAAAATAAATCAATGAAAACAACAAATGCGATCTCAGTTCCAAATGTTTTGACCACTACTGCATATACATTTTTTATTTGAAATTCAGAAAAAAGAATTATATTATAGGTCGTACAATTTTAAAGATAGCTTATATTGGAAATGAAATTTAACCAAAGTTGGTGTAATAATTTTAAAGTTTCTCGACGATATTAAACCAAAAAAATGTTAAAATTTAATATCGTGACCCCCTAAAATATATTAATCGACTTTTTTATTTTGTGACTGCGTGTTATTCATAACTAGAGAATAAAATTGCATAAAAGTTGGAATACACTTCGTTTATATCCCACAATTTTTAAATCCCTTGTAGCGGAAATAAAAAAAAAAAATTAAATTTCCCAGATTTTGACAATTTCTTAAGAACATAACAAAATTACCACGAGTCGGACATGAGGAATCAACTTGGAATTAATCAGTTATTTTTCAAATTCGTTTAAAACTGGGGGCTGTAGGCAAATTTTCTCAAAAAAGTTTCCAATTTTCCTCACTGTGCACCCCCTTTAAAATATGGCAGTTAAAAAATAACAACAACATAACCAACAAAATAAGCACTGCATAGAAAAATTTTAATGAAAAATTAAGCCGAAATGTTCAAACAAATAAAGATATTTTTTGTCAATAACAAAAGAAAAATAATAAAGTAAACTTAGCAACTTACGAAGGAGGATTTGAAAATTGAAAAAGAATTGACTGAATTCAAAATAATTTTAGTAAGAATAATGCGAAATTAATTGTTAACAATTGTGTTAACTAAAAGTAAGAAAATGTTCGCTAATGTAGGTCTGCCAAGCAAAACTTCGGTAATAGGTTGGTATTACTTATTATTCGTAACCCTTGCATTACTTCGCAACAGTTGGTATTACTGACGGCGCATTGAATTTGTGAATGTTTAAATATTTTTATTGTATAATTATTTCTTCACTGCGTATGATTAAAAATTATTAAATTTTTTCTACAAATTTTGCCAATTTAAAAATAATATTCGATCTAAAAATTTATTTTTATTTATTTTTCCAACCAAAACTTATAAACTTGGAGATCTATAAAGTGGAAACAACAAATAGTGAAAAGTTTCAAACAAAAAAGTTTCAAACAAACTTCAAACCTCTAAAAATTCGATTAAGCAGTTAATAGTTTACCCCAAATCCAAATACAACAGCAAAATATAAAAATGGGAATGGTACCGGTTCTGCGTGTGTCACAGGATCTTTCCCTTCGTGCCAGAGACCGGTCCTTTGCTAAACCCTACCCTATGTAAACAACTGGCAACTTTAATATTGGCTTGTCATACGAGGGGGTCATTTGTCCTGCTTTAAACCACATAGTGGCATGCCACACGACTAACCAAAGATGGTCATACCACAAGACTGTCGCAAAAGGGCCATGTCGTATAAAATAAACGAATACTTAACAGCTTCCAATGGGTAAAATTCTGGTCAACTGGCTTTTTCGTGTTAATAAGCATTCTGGTTAAGTGGTATGTCCTCCCTTTACCAGTCCCATTATTGGTAATTTTAGGACAATTGACACTGCTTAACCCACTTCAGTATTAAATTATACCAGTCCTGTGATAAGTCCTTCTTTACCCAGTCACTTTTAGGTCAATTGACTCCTCGTTCCTCATAGGGTAACTCCACTAATTGGTAAAAACAACAGAGGCACAGAATTTTGAGAGAGATATGACAGAACACTTGCTTTGCAAACAAAAATGAGTTTTTCTAGTACAATATTGGTTTAAACTTTGGTAATTTCTAACATGGTGAGTTTTACAAAAATAACTGTGGTTTGCCAGTACTATTTTATTTGTGCGGATTTCCATTTCTATCTGAGTTACGATCAGTTTTAGTTCTGACAATTTTTATAAATTTTCTACTTTAAATCCATATAACATCCGCGGCATTCAACAAAATAATGCACACGAATGAATTTATGTTTATTCTATCTCATATTTGCAAGTCTACAAAGCGTCATTGATGTGCCAAATTAAAAAAATTTAAAAAATTTCCATATATTATCAGTACATTATATGAGGTAATATTTTTCGCAACAAAAAATTATGACCCTATTGGGCATCTACTAAAAAGTCTATGTTATGTTCTAACCGATTATAAAAAAAATTACTTACGGAATCCGTATGGAACTGGTATCGTTGGAAAGCTTGTTGATAACCTGCAAAATAAATTATATTTTTTAAATGCGACATAAACCACGATTTTAGTAAAACAAATTAAATTCTTTAAAATGCCTCTGAATTTAATAAAGTTTTTTTTTTTTGGAATGTACTAAATAAGGGGTTTAATTGTCTCAAAAATGCCATAACAAAACTTTAAAACAATGTTATGTGTTTATTTAAATCAATCTAAAAATGTTACGATATTTTGAGAATTTTTAGAAATTATAAACTTTAAACCGCCATAAATTTTGAGCCACTTTCAGAAAGCAATTCACACAAATGGATTTGAAGTGCTTAAATAGTGGATTGTTATCGTGTATAAGCGCATTCATGTGCCATAAAATAAAAAAAACATAAAGAACTATTTTTTAAATTTTTTAAGAACTACATACAGAGAAAAAAAGTGCCAACCGAATTCAAAAGTGTATATTCATATCAACAACTTATAAATTCAGTAAGTAAAACGATATTTACTTTAGATTTCTGAATGTTTTGAGTGTTGCAACTAAAATTCAGTTGAAGTAACCTAACTTTGTTATGAAAACTAATGTTAAGTTTTACCAAACGTCTGAATTTCGTAGTAACCGAATTTAAGTCATAGTAACATAATTTCAGTTGGCAAATAGCTAAATTTTTCTCTGTGTGTATATTTTAAATGTCGGAATTCTAGCCATACGGGCCTGCCCAACTCAAAAGAGGAGACATTTATTTTTTTTTTTGCTTCATTAGAATTTTTTAGTGAAAGGAAAATTTTTAATAAAGTGCAACATTTGTAGCAAAAGGCAAATTTTTTATTACATTTTTTTTTTTTTAAGAAATTACACTTTTTTTTAATAAATGGTAACTTTTTTTTTTAACAAAAAGTTCTTTCTTTCTTAAAATACCAATATCGCACATAATAAGCGACAATTTTATTTTTATTACTATATTTCATGGAACCATTTTTCTAAAAAGAAAATTTCTCTACCTAGCCTCGTACAATTATTACAAAGATTCCATCATTGTTTTCCTACACATTATTACAACCTAAAAAAAAAACTTAAACGTATCAAGTTTTCATACAAATAGATTTTGTTTCACTGTTTTTGTTCATGGCTTTCGTGGTATAGTTACCAAAGTCAGAGTCACTTTTGGAGAAATTGGTCAAAACATCAACCAAAACCAAAAATGAGAAACAAACAAAATAAACCAAAAATAATAAAATGAAAAAAAAAAATCGAAAAACAAACAAAAGATGGAAAGAAATAAATGAATTAACTCAAAAGTATTGTGTGAAAAACAAGCAATCTTTAATGCTAACACTGCTTTTGGAATTAAAATCAAAGTACATTTTCACTTAACTTGGCTGTTTTAACTGTCTGTCTGTATGTTTGTCCTTTTCCTTTCGCCATTGTTGGTATTATTGTGGGTCACTTGCGCGCTATTTCACTTATCCCACAACTGCAAAAAAAAAATGGAAGGTATATTGTCCTAGTAATGGTGTTGGTACAACATCGCTGCTGTTGTTAGTATAAAACTGTGTGCGACAAATAATACGCTTAACTCAATTTTATTTTGGCAAACAAACAAACAAACAGATACTTTTCACTTGTAAAACTTTACTGCTATTGTTTACCTAAGTATCAAGCACTATGGGTGAGAGTTAATTCAGTAACAATAACTAAAATTATACAGCGCAACAAAATCGACTACTATAATCGTAAAAAGTGTACATACCATTGATCCGTAGTATTTCGGCCACCTAGGTCTCCAGGTTGTCAGGCAAGTGTTCTGCAAAACTTTGCTATCTCGACATGTTATACTGAATAGAGAAAAACCTAAATGACTTGCTTGCACAAAATATCATTAGTTTCCAGCTTATAAAAAATCAAAAATAATAGATACACCTATATATATTTTTTTACAAACAAATAAAAACTCTATATTTCATAAACAAAAAATTATTAAGTGCAATTCAGTTTCAAATTCCGAAAACATCAATTGAAGGGCTTATTGTAAAAACATGATAAGCCACATTTTATTTTTAGATTGTTTTTGCCTTTTAAAGGTTAAAAAATGCGAAAAATATGAATTTAGAAGAACGTTTATACTCCAAGTAATTGTAATAAGTTTTTAAGCAAGAATTCTATCAAATATTAATCAATGGAAGTCTAGAAAGCAGTGAAAACCCATAAAACAAAACATTTGGCTTATAAAGTTTTTACAATAAGCCCTTCAATTCAAATTTAGATTTTTCATTTGAAAATATCATTTGAAATTCAAAACACATCAATAGAAATTCAGAAAAAACCAATTAAATTAAATTCAGAAAACATCAATTTAAATTCAGAAAGAACCATTTTGAAATTCATATACCTCTATTTGAAACTCAGAAAACGTAAATTGAAATTCAGAAATTTAGAATACATCAATTGAAATTCAGAAAACATCAGTTGAAATTATGAAAAACTATTTTGAAATTCAAAAACCACCATTTAAAATTCAGAAAACATCATTTGAAATTCTCAAAATATCAATTGAAATTTAGAAAAGATCAATTAAAATTCATAATACATCAATTTAAATTCAGAAAACATCATTTGATATTCAGAAAATATTAATTGAAATTCAGAAAAGATCAATTAAAATTCTGAATAAATCAAATGAAATTTAGAATATACAAATTAATATTCAAAAAATGTCAATTGAAATTAAAAAAAAATCATTTGAACTTCAAACACCACTATTTCAAATTCAGAATACGTCAATTGAAATTCAGAAATTATCTGTTAAAATTTAGAAAACATCAATTGAAATTCAGAATATATCAATTGATTTTGATGTTTTCTGAATTTCTAATGCTATTTTCTGAATTTCAAATGGAAATTCTGAATTTATATTGTTCTGAATTTTAAATGGAAAATCTGAAATTCAACTGATGTTTTCTGAATTTCAAATTGGAAATTCTGAATTTCAATTGATATTTTCTGAATTGCAATTGCAAACGGTGTAGATGCCTTGTTAAAAATATGTCTTTTTTTATATCTTATGTCTCTTGATCGAAATCTTGTTACCAGGGAGCCAGAAGTAAAAATCGATGGCATGCCCTCCAGAAATCGATTTCATGCCCATAAAAAATTCAAAAACTCAAATTTGCAAAAATGTTTTGAATTTCCAAAAAAAAAAAAATAAACGGAAAATATGATTAAAAAATATTTTTTACTTCAAAAATGTTTTCCTAAAAATATGTTCTTATTATCAAAATATGCAAAATTACTCAGTTTAAAGCAAAATATGCAAAAATATGCTCTAATAAATCGATGCCAGAATTCATAAATTGTTCTAAAACGAATAAATATCTCATCCATTTTTCAATAGGACGCACAGGAAAAAACATGAAACAACATATTTCTGGTTGCCCTGCTTATTACATTTTCAACAGCTGCTTTCGACAACTGTTGGTTGGAAATGATAAGAATTTCGAGTGAATAAAAAAAAAAAGTAATAACAATCTTATCTTTGATACGAAATTGGAAATATTTGGGGATTTATAAGTAAATTTAATTAAATAAAATTTTCAAATCATGGAGTCAGATGTTGAGAACTAAGCCATATGTAAATTAAATGCATTCTTTTGAATTGTAGCTTTTAACGTAAAAAATATTTCGAACTATCAAAAAAAAAATACTAAGAATTTTTCGAACTTCCGTGCTAAAACTTTAAATTTATTTTTTATGTTAAGTTTTTCATATTTTGTCTAACTTCGGTATGCCCATTCCATATATAACCATAAAAAAATCGAATTTTTACCCTCGATCCCTTTCAATTTTAACCAACTTTGGTATGGATGGTAAGTGCCATAAATATTATGTTGGTAGCTCTTACGGTTGTGGAAATATCGCATTTAAAAAATTGGAAAAAAATCGAAAATTCAACAAAAGTAGTTATATAAATTCTTAACGCTTAAAGCTATGTGATTCACTGACACCTTATTCTAAAGTTACTGTTATCGTTCTTTAAATGGTTTAAAATTGAAGAGGGTAGATATCGAAAACTGCATATTTTGTGATGGTTTTATATGTAATGAGTTAATATCTAATTTTTAAAATTTTACATATACAAAACTTCGTTAAAACATGAAAACCTTTAATGCAATTTTGCGAAAAATCTGGTCCATAAGCAAAACAATTGGGTACGCCATTAAACTCAACATGGCCGAAATGTTAAGGATCTGTGGTCGGTACTCCTGTTTTATTTTTCAAGTTGCGCCGTGTTATTATCCAAGCCAAAAGTTTAATTTGTTTTATAAATTGAAGATAATTTCCCATAGTGCCAAAAGTTTCCACATAGTGCGCTTGTGTTTACCATTGTTATTTGAGATGATTATGGGATTAAAAATAAAAAGTTCTTATTTTTCTTTTTGTATTTTTTTTTATATTTAAGATTTTTAAAGACATTAAAAGAAAATAAAATGACAAAGTTTTTTCGACTACATAATATTTTTGTACATTTGTTTGCAACATTTAAATTTTACAAATTTGTTAAGCTATTTATAAAAAGAAGTGTAAAAAATATTTTTTTTTTAAATCAAGGACAACTAAGTTGATAATCTGAAAACAATTTTTTTTTTTGCTAAAATGTTTTGAATTTGCAATAATTGAAATTATCCAATTTTCTTGCAAAATTGTTAGTGAGGAAAAATGGAATTAATATGTCATACCTTGTAGTTTTCAAAGCAATATCATAGCTTTCATAAAATATGGGTTATCAATATCGAAAATATTAAAATTTTCTCAGAAATTTAATTAGCAGAAAAGACTGCAAAAATTGTAAATCTACTAAAAAGTCCACGCTGAGTTTAATGGATGTATTATTGGCGGTCACGTCCCTTATCTTCAGAGTTGGAAAGGTTTTTAGCCGACTTTTTTTTAGTAATGATCTATGTTTGCTAAATCCAAATCTGGTAAAATTGTTTTCTTCTTATTTGCAGTTTTTTAAGTATCGCTGTTTTTATTATTACATCATTCACCACATTTTTTCGTATAATTTGCTAAAAGATCATTACATTTACACAAAATTATCTAGAATTTGAGTGCAATCATGCAGACTTTATTAATATTTATATATTAGGATATCGCACTAGTATTGCAAGGAAGTTTAAAATTCTCTTTTTTTAGTTTTATCATTATAAATTTTATGTAGGGGAATGGGTCCCAAGATGAACATGGTTTTGAAATAATGCTCTAGATACCAAACGGTATAAGACATCTGAAAGTGTTATATATCATATGAAAGCGTAATAGATTGTGTATATTTTGGCTACAGAGATAAATTATTATTTTGCGCGTAAACATTTTTTTAGCCATGTTTTTAAAATTTTTACTTAAAAAAAAGGGGCGCAAGAAAAATTCTTTAAAAATGTGAAAAATCAAAAATATACACAATGTAAAGATTGTAAAGTAATTTTACTATTAACTATTATATTTATGCAGTGGAAAATTTAATTGTATACGATTAAATTGTATCAAATCTCATCTAATTGTATCATATTAAATTGGTTTATATAAAATTATAAGTGATTTGAGTGTTGTCCAAATTTTGTCCTCATCCAATATAATAAAATATTACGTTTCATTTCATGCATAAACTAAACATTTCCATAAACAATTTTTTGTACTAACCCTCTAACCGACAAGCTCGCATCCAGACGGGGGTATTTTAAATTGGCCATAAATGTTTTATAATAATAAAATTAAGTAATTTCGATAGAAAACCAAATTTGCCAAATATTTTGTGAAAAAATATTTTGTGTTTTGGAAACAAGAAAGCGTTAAAATAAGAATTTCGTGAAATTTCAAAAAATAAATATTTTGAAATGAACATAATTTTCTAAAATATTGAAAACATATTTATTTATGTTTACTATAACCGTTGATAATTAACAGAAAGTAAGATTGAAGCTTACACTTTTCAAAAACTATAATTTTGGTGCACGGACTTATAGGAATCTAAAAGTATACCTGTAAAGAACATCGTCTAAACATGAACACGCATGGACGCATTCAGTTTTGCGTTTTTCGCAAACGAAAATATTTTTGTTAACAAACTCTTATTTTTTATTTCCTAAACTAGCAAAGCTAGAATCTCGAAATTTAAGGACCAGAACAAAATTAAATAAAGCATTTGTGTTTATTTGAATGTTTTAGTAGAAAAAATGGTCTGAGAAGTTTAAAAAATTCGATTTTCGAACCCATTTTTTTTTTGCAGGTAGAAGGACGAGGGGCAATATAAGTAAGCAATTATCTTTATAATTTAAGGACATCTAACTAGAATCTGAAACTAAAATAGAAATACATCCACAAACATGAAGTAGGTAGTGAAAGGGTTAAAACTATAATCTCTACACATTAAGGTTTTTACTAGCTTTAGATTTTTTTTCAGTTTTTTTCTTATTTTAGTAGTTTCAATAGTTTTTACTATATGATATGAAAATTTTGGAGAAAAAATCGGAGAAAAAAATAAAAGTTAGAGCTTGATAAAGCAATAATTACTTTAAATGCTTTTTACTCAAAACTTGTAGACCGATTTTCAATTGTTTTTTTTTTTTCTTTTTTTTGTAGAGGACTAAAGAATGAAGTCCCTTAAATAGACATATGTAAATTTTTGCCTTAAACTTTTTTTAAAAATAAAAAAACCACTATTTTTTGGGTGTCTTCTTAATTTTTGAGTTTACCCTCATACCATTTTAATGTAAATCAAATATTTTAATATCCGGCTACGTTAGGGACTAAACAAATTATTCGTGTGTGCAACAAAATAAAAATTTTTTTCTCAGATGATGGCTCCACGATGGCACTCGATTTTGCTTTTAAATGAAAGGGTCTTAAATGAAATGGTTACCAGGGTTGCCACTGTAGTCTGAATTCTAAATTATAATTTTTCGAAAAATATATGATATTGTGTTTTCTATCCCCAAAAGAAGTTTCTGAATAAACCATTTATTATTTTTTTTATAATTGCTTAAATATTGTCGTTTTATTGATTTCTAAAGGTAGTGAACCCCTTAAAAACAAATGTAGTAGAATTACATTTAAGCTTATCGGATGATTTATATTTTGTTTTCTTTTATTGTTTATATGTGCTCATAGCTGTTAAGTAATGATTACTAATCGTAATAATTAGTAATTCGATTTTTTTTGAAAGTTGAAGTTATGATTATATTAAGATTATTTTCAGATTCGCACGATTACTAATTGATTACGATTACAGATAATTCAAAAATAATCAAGATTAATAAAAATTACAAGAAAATAATCAAAAATAATAAAAAGTAATCAAAAAATAATTCGACTACTTTCAAAGATTACTTTTGATTGTTTTTAATTATTTTTTTTATTTTGCGAAATTATGGCAATACTGTCACAAATACATTTTTCTACATGAAATTCTATCAGCATTTAATGGTAGCTGCTCATTAAGTGAGGAAGAATCAGAACCGGCCCGGTGAAGTGACTTCAAATTTCATCAAACATTTGCAAGTCAAACATAGTAAACTTTATAAAAATTATAAAACAGGTAGCCCTTTTTTCGGTAACACGCAATCCGAGTTCGATGTTCAACTGTTACATGCAATGATTGATTGCTCATTGCAACTTTCCATTCTGGAAAAGAAATCCTTTATAGAAGTTTTTCAAAGTACAGGTATGAAGGTGATGTGCAGGCAAACAGCGGCTAAGAAATTGGAAACAAAATATACCATAATGATAAAAAATGTAAAAGAAAGCATGGTTTGTTCTAAATATTTTTGTACCACAGCAAATGTTTGGTCTGGAAATCACAGAAGCTTCCTCGGATATACGTGTCAATGACTCACAGACATTAACGAACGCAAATCGGCAGCTTTGGCATGTAGAAGAATTTGTGGAGCACACACCGCGGAAAACATTGCGCAGATGATTACTGAAATCAACACTGCCTTCGGTTTGAACAGCTCAAACATTGTTTTGACCATTACAGACAACGGTTCAAATTTTGTAATTAATGACGAAATGCCAGCCTTTGATAATGAAAGGTTGTTGGGCTACACATTAGAGATGTTGCAGCCATATTCTGAATTTACTTGCTTCAATAATAATCTAAAATAATCTTGAAAGTATTCAATTATTTGTTTGATTACTTTTGATTATTTTGATTATTTTCTCGTAATCCTAATTAATCTTGATTCTTTTTGGATTATATATTACAATCAGGAATTGTTCAAAAGAAAATTATTTAATCAATACCATTCTTTTTAAAATGCAATCTAATTGATTACTAATCGTAATCCAAATTTAACAGCTTTGTATGTGTTAAATATTGATTCTTTTGATGATATTTATAAAAAAATTAAACTTGAATGAAATATTTTATACAGAAAAGGAATGTACCCAGTTATGGACTGTTCCCTAAATAAATTGTTATTTGCATTCTGCTAAATTTGTGGTAAATATATCAAAAATTTTGTTAATATTACAGTTTTTATTTGCTATTTTGAGTCTACAAATATTGATTGAAAGGTTTAGTTAATTTTACGGAGTAAAATGCTAATTTCAATTAACTAAAATTCACATCAAATATAACTAAAATTTTGTAAAATTTACACATTTATTATTGTTGTTCTTATTGTATTAGTATTTAGCAAAATAATCTGCTGAATTTTGCAGATTTTTCTGTAAGATCATTTTTAACTAATTTTTATTAGCTTTTTCTGATATTTTTACTGGTTTATTTCTATGAGTGCATATTTTTAGTATGTATTGCACATAAAATCCCAGAAATAAGAGCATTTAAAATCTTAGACCACCCATACGTATAATCAATATTAAATAACAAAATTAATAACACGTATACGCCATCATATTATTATAAAGTACATACTAATTGCAAGTAAAACTGGCAACAGGCTTGCACATACTTTTTTCAAAAAAGTTTACCCGAATAAAAACGCTTTTCATATAATCATGCATTATTTTATATAAATATGTATGTTATTGCATGCACGTTTTTTTGGTTTTGTTAAAAAAAAAAAAAAAAAACTGTAATAAAGTGTAACTTTTTGTACATGTAACAAACAAGCTATAAAGAGTTTTACATGTCGGGGTTTTGTAAACGGTTAGAATTTTTTTCACAAATTTAAAAAAACTAATTGATTTCATAAACAAATATAATAAATAAAACAAAAATGTGAAAAATAACATTTTCATAATGTTGCCTCTTTAAACTAATGTAAAACGTTTAAATAAACCAAATTATAATATATTTTCAAGTTTGGTCGATTTTACTTAATTTTTTTTAACAATTTTTTTTAGAGAGTTCTTTGATTTACGTCCACTTTAGCGTAGATGTTACCTAATGTGGATCTTCTGAGTTGTTTTGAAAATTGTTATATAACTTTATTGACTTAGTTGCTACAAGAATATGATTAATAGCCGTAAAATGCCCAAGGTGTTGGCCTATAAGCTGGATTTGGAATATTTCACATGTTTTTTTGTTATTGCCCTAAAACCAGGTGTAGGGTAGGCTGCTTCTTATTTTAAAAAAAGTCGAACTTTTGATTGGACAACCCTGGATTAACATAATATTTATAAAAAAAAAATCATATATTTTTTTCAAAATTTCCGAAAAAATAGAGTTTGCTAGCAGATTGGCAAAAAGGACATATCGCACACCTAGTACAAAAGTGAATCAACTCAAAATTTTTCATTTTTCAGAAATCGAAAAAAAAACATTTGCAACTTTATACCAATTGAAACATAAAGAAAGACTTAACTGTTTTTTAGCAACAGTTAACAACAACAAAATACACTAAAATTTTTTTTATAGATAAACAAGTGTATTGTGCACAGTTTAAGCATATAAAACCGACAAATTTAAATTTTGAGTTGAGTCACTTTTGAACTGGGTGTGCGATATTTTCATAATAATTTTTTGTTAAAAAAAGCAAAAAAAAATTAACATACATTTTTGTTTGTATTATATTTAACCCCTAATACTCAGAAAAAAAAAATATTTAGTTTATGTATGATTGTTAACCCTGAACAAAGGGAATTTCTTAAATTTCGTAGAATTTTCAAAACTCCAATAATGAATAACAAATTAAAAAAAAATGTAAACACATCATGAGAATTAAAAAACAAATAATACTGAAGGTATCCTTAAGTTCAATTAACGTTTTCACTGATTTAATTTTGGAGAATTTAACATTGTAAATTACTTTATTTGATGCCAGTTACTCAGTTCCAAGACAAACAATTATTAACGCATCGTTAATTCATGTTTTCCGTAAGCTGAAAATGTTCCATAAAATAGAGGTGATGGGTAAAACTGAATATTTTCGAATAATACAAAATTAAGAACAAAATTTTGTACACATGAGGCAGACATGTACATTTTAAAAAAATTATCCATTTTTTCTCTGTTTGAATCCTAACACGTGTCAAAAATTTCTCATCATCAAAATCACACATCCGTTTTCAAAAATGCACGGTGCACCTGAAATTCCAATCTGAAAGCGTATTCTGATTCTATATGGTCTACAAACTATTTTCCAATGAAAACGAAAAAATCTAAAGGTGGCTCTTTTTTTTTGTGGCCAATCAAAATTTTCAAAATTTGGCCTGTCTTTAGTTTAGGGGCACTTCACCGGTTTTGATAAAATATTCTGGAACGTGCGCTGAGTCGGGGGGGTTTTTTTTTGGTGCCTAACACCCCCTTTAGAGGCGCCAATGATTAAGAGTTAGATTTAGTTTAAATTTACTCAAAAATTGTTTATTAGTTCGGGTCAAATTATATATCATTAGAAAGGTTATAAAATCTTCTTTCATATGATGTATACACATTTTGATTTTCCAGGGATGTGAAGCTGTTATTTAACTTTAAATTTAAAAAAATATTTTTTTTTTAATTTAAGCCTACTAAATTGATTTTCAAGACTTGCAGTCTCCAAAGGGGGGTGTCGGACAAAAAAAAAAAATCTACTCTGCTCACTTGTCTGAATCGTTCCTAAATTTGTTTTCAAAATCGGTGATTTACCCCCAAACAAAAGACACACCAAATTTTGAAAATTCTGATTGGCTGCGAAAAAAGCACCACCTAGAAAATTTTCGTTTTTGTTGAAAAATGGATTTTACACCATCTAGAAACTGAATCCGTTTTCAGATTGGAGTAACACGCAAATGTTATTTGAATTAAGTCGTTCTAATAATGTTTGAAGCCCTTCATATTTTTCCAACTTTTATCTCTCTACTATCACTTTTCCAAAGGAAGCAACATATTAATAAATAGTAAGAATTTCTTGAGTGTTACTTCTCTTTAAACAAAAAAAAAAAAAAAAACAAAATAACATTTTGATTGATGGTTGTAAAAACTATATTATTTACGAGAGTATAATATTGTAAATATTGTTAACATATTTAAATTTAAAGTTCGTTTATTACTTTATTTTTTATTTTTTTTTTTTTTTTTAATATGAATATTAAAATAAATTCATGTGGTTGTTTCATAATCCTTCTTATTTTGCATGTATTCACTTGTATATTCTCTGTAATTTATTTTTTAACAGTTTATGTATAAATTTTGATATTCATTGAATGTATTTGTATTTTTTTTTATAAAATTTTTTACTTATCGTCCTTTAAAAATATTTTTCTTTATATGGTTAAGTAAACAGGATGTTATCGCCAATCAATATGTATATGTGTTTTTATGAATATGTATGTTTTCTGTGTATTAAAACCCAGTGCACAATTTTGTATTTTTACTTATATTTGCTCACTTAAAAAAGATATCTATATAATTTAAGTTGCATCAATATATATCAAAAGCTTTTGTCCAGTTTCGCTTAATTTTTAAATGTTTGTTTTGACGTAAGTTAAAGGTATACGCCTTGTAAATGTGATGTGACAAAATGGTTTGCTGGGTAAAAAACTGTAACCAAAATTTTGCGAGTTATTTTGAGAGTTCTTTTAAGAGTATTGATAGAGGATAACATCATATAGGCAATATATCAGAATCTTCAAACTTATAAGATTTTAAAATAAATTTTTATACACGGAAAATAATACACGGAAATAATCTACAGCAATGTTAA
This sequence comes from Delia radicum, assembly GCA_021234595.1. NCBI lineage: Eukaryota > Metazoa > Arthropoda > Insecta > Diptera > Anthomyiidae > Delia > Delia radicum. Next base: position 95,175,261 of record CM037855.1, read on the forward strand.
ATTTTACATGTCCTGGAATAAGGGCTCGTTCAACCATTCATGGGATATATCCTTTAAGGACAATTGACCCCTCATTGCCCGTAGGTAGGTTAAACATATTTATTAAAAGAAAATGCTTGTATGAAAAATAATTTAGATTTCTGCCAAATATATTTCGGTACTAAAAACTACCGGTAACGAAGTATCGGGGTTTTAAGCATTTATTTACATTGTTGATGACAATATATATCTTGCACTCTTATTTTCTACCCGGAATGAACAACATTAATAAAGTTTTATCATTTTATAAGCATTATAGTACGGTTGCTTAGTTTTTTTCCCATCACATGTACCATATTTAAATAATATTTGTTTCCATTTATCTAACCTAAAAATTTTATGACAAATTTATTAGTTTGTTCAAAAACAAAGAGATTATATATGATGTTCGCTTTTTCATACATTTCGAATTGTATACATTTATTTACTATTCTTTTTCATATTTTATTTTTATGTGAATTCAATGTTTATTTTAGTCGGCCAAATAAATTTTGGTAATAAAATATCAAATACATGCAGAGAAAAAAATTACAATATAAAAAATATGAATTTAAAAATTTTATTTGATTTAATTTTTCAAAAAAAAATTTCAGATTCTTGGCAGAAAATCTCAATTAGATTTTAGTATCATTTATAAATATAAATTTATAAATATGTGTGTGCCTTAGAGTGGTTTTAGTGTATATGGGCAAATTTTTTTTTTTTATATTTGAAAATGCACAGGTCTAGGATTGTGTCATTTAGTGTAGAAATGCTATTGTAAAAGTTTTAGCTCAATCGGACTATTGAATTGAAACAAAATGAAGATACAATTCGGACTAAATTAACCCTTGGTATCAAAAAGACCCATAGTTGAAAAAACTTTAAAAATATGTTGTGTTATGTGAACACAAGACACCAAGAGCATCTAAGGGTTAATTTAGTCCAAAATATATGTTAAATGATTAAAGTACTGGTTTTAGCCAGGTTTGTAAAAATAAAAAAAGAATTTAAATACTTTTTGTTCAAATATATATAAATTCTCGCAGTAACTTCTTTGACCTTAATGCGGCTCGGCAAGGGTTAACGTTGTTTAATATGTCCATAACTTTTGGCACAGAATCTTCAAATATTGTGTTATTATATTTTACATCACGTTTATTAAAATTCAAAAGCAGTAAGAAAATCTTCAACGTTTTTTGTAAATTGAAATATATAAGAGTGGGGTCTCTTGGGGCCTCTGGTCCACATGGGTTAATGATGCCCAAAATTTTTTATTTTCAACCTCAAGTCATGATGATAAAAAAAAACAACAAACGGTATAAAAGTAGCTAATTTTCGATTTTAAATATTTTATGACAACAAATAAGGCAAAAATTACCAAAAAACACAATTTCCTCGAAATTTGCAAAAATTAAATCGTTGCCCTACCCAAGTGTGGCAGGGGATATTTGTAAAAAATTTTATTTTCGATCTCTAACATGTTTTTAACAAGTCACTGAAGTCTAAATCTCAATTTTTGCGATTTTGTTGAAGAATTTTTTTTAAAATTTGAAATTGGAGATTTGATAAACACCCCAAAAAATTTTGTCCGTTTTTAAAATCACATTAGGACAGGTTAACGCCATCCAAAAAAAAAACTTCTTCCACATCTCACAAAGTTGAGTCTTTTAAGTAAAAAAATATATTTCAGTAATCAATTTCAAAAATTTTTAAAATGTGTGCTCGAATTTCTCGGTCAAGTAATAATTGCCACCTTAGTGGTCTGGGGCATTATTTATTACTGGGCTAGTTTTTAACCGATTTTGAGTTTTTATACCTTTTTGAAAACATAATTCTATCTTTATTTCGATTAATTTACCTTCTTGAGTAAAAACTTTTACGACATTTAAAAAATTTGACAAAAACTAAAAAAAAGTGACTTTTTCGTCTTGTATCCGGTCTCTTTTTCGCCTTGTATTCCGGTTTCGGGTCGGGAAGGCATAGTCCGATTGAGCTAAAACTTTTACAATAGTATTTTTACACTAAATGACACAATCCTAGACCTGGGCACCTATAAAAATCGAAGATCGATTTTATAGAACCACTCTAGTGTGCCTACACCCAGAAAACAGACTTGGCAGTTGCAACCGCGTTTGTAGAAAATCTAATGGTTCCGTTGTATCCATCGAAATTTTTGGTAGATATCACCGACTAGCTGATGCGGCTATTCAAGTTCTATTGTCGTGCACGAATTTCTGCTGTTTTAATCAAATTATTAACTAAAGCATTTGATTGACAATAAATACGGTTGCTACTACCGATTTAGTTTTCTGGGTGTATGATATATGTGAGTTATTACGTTTTCCGAAATTCGGTGTAGTTCTAACTCTGTGGCTTCTCAAAGTTCTACATTATTAGTAAAACAAGAACTTAATGTGTAACCAGCTCTAACTTTTTAAGTTTCTATCCGATTTTTCATAACTTATCTTATATGAAAGATTGGATATTCTACTTTTATTTGTTAAAAAGTTATACAGTCTCATACCAGATAATTTTTGAAATATTGTTCATCTTCGATTTTTCTTAAACAATTGGTGGTTATAGAACATATTGTCTTGTATAACATCTCCAAAATTGAGAGTGGGCTTTTAATGTGTTCAACAGATATTTAAATTTTAGTAAAATATTCTCATATTACCTTTTGTAAAATAGGTTAAATTTTTACTTTTCTTCAATACACACGCATTATTAATTTCGCAAAACTCAAGACCCATAGTTCAGATTATATTTTTAAAATGGTGTTTTGCTTGTGATATTGTAGCCTGCACTCATAAAAAAAGCATTTATAAATATTTTAAAATTCAGCTACGACAACAGAAAATATTACTTGAATTTGCACCAGCAGAATTTTCAATGACGTTGAGAATCACAGCCTGCTTAATTAAGGTGACATACTTAATTTTGCAAGAACTAAATTTGCGTAGACAATTGTAGTTAAATTAACTAAGAATTTAACTAAATCAACAGAATTTTTAAGCTGAATCAACAGAAAATTGTCTGCTAAAAATGTCTCTCCGGATCTGACCAGAGGAAGGTACATATTTATTTCCGGGAATATAAATAATTAAAAAAGCCCAGCAATAGTGCTTACCCAGAAGCGCTTCCGGAAGGCATTATTTGATAACGAAGCGCTTCCAAAGCAAATAAAGAAGGCATGATTTTTGTTCGCGATGTCCCACTTGGTCTTGTCTCTTTTACAGCGCTTCTTTCATGTGCTCTTAGAAGCAATAAATTTATGCCTTCTTAGGCACTAAGAAGCGCTTTTTGTATGTTGACAACATTAGTGCTTCATGGTACGCATACTTTATTGCTTCATTTTAAGCATTATTCACTGCTTGAAAGAAGGCATTCTGGGAAGTACGACAGAATGCCTTCCCTAATTGCATTATAGTATGGAAGGCGGTGAAGCGCTATTTTGGAAGCATACAAATGTAGTTACTGCTTACCAAATCCAGGTTATTTTTTGCTGGGAGAGTACTTATTAGGTATGGACTAACGATTTTTGGTCCATTTTGCTCGACATCGCTAAGTTTTCGAGATCTAGCCAATATGAAGATTATAAAATAATAGATATGAGAAATAACGTCATCTACAAGTGATACTGATAGCGGAGACACAAAAAATTAATTAATTTGAGAATCACGAATTACAAAATTTTAGGTCGAAAAATTATTTCAAATACGGATGAAATTTGTTCAGGAGATGAAATGAGATATCTAATAACTTTATCCAAATGACTGATTTACTATAACTATAGCAACCTAAACAATTAGCTCAACTAAATTGGAACCCGTTTAACAGATTTTTGAGCTAACTTTGTTTTATGAGTGTAAAAATGTAAAAAGAAAAAAAGAATTTCCGTTGGCAGTAATGCCGAGAACAATATTTCATACTGCTATGAAACTAAATAAATTAATTTTCAACTAACTGTTTATCTGAAAACAGATAGAGATATCTGCTAGATTCAAAAAGTATTTTGAAGATTTAGACTACACTAATAGCAAATAATTAGTAAAAATATTTTTTAAAACTCTATAGATTATTCGTTAGGTCAATATCCTAATATTTTCGTCCACTAAAAAAAATATGTATTTATATAATTAAAAGTCAATTAAAATATTAATTGATTCAATTAAATATTTGTTTAGAAACAAATTTAATTCAAATCAAATCTTTAATTACATAATTTAGGTTGATAATTTTTTCTGTGTATCAAATATGTCGAACACTTGAGAACTAAATATTAAAACAAAAGTTTGAAATCTATGAAAATTAATGAAATTATTATTATAAAATAAATAAGTCCTTGAAATAAATTCATAGCTCTAAAGAAAATGTTCTTTAAATTTAATTTATGAAATCAAATAAATTTTTTTTATGAAATATTATGAAGAATTGCTTAATATTAATAAAATTTCTTGAATATAATGAAATTCTACATTGAATATATGAAAAAAAATTATATGAAATTGTTTTATTCATATCATGAATGATAATTATTTCAGTGTTGGAATGATTCTGCAATAAAAATATTATTTACAAATATATTTTTTAGTACATATTTATTTATATTTACGAATATATTATTTAATGCAATGACGAACTCTGTCAGAAAAGAATTTCTTCGTTTTTGGAATATCATAACTTTTTAAAATGTTCTTGCATCAATAAAAAAGGAGTTATTATTTTTTTTAATTTTTTAAATTAAAATACGGCGTCCAAAAACTCTGATTTAGGGTCCCTTTTCCTTCAGAGCAATTTTTGAATTCAACTTTCGATTTTAGATCAAAAATTATTTAAAAAAAAATTTTTTCTCGTTTTTAAACTGCAACATTTAGGAAATTGAGTGGTTGGTATAAAATCAAATTTTTTTTATAAAAATTCCTAAATATTTTTTTATGACACACAATGAAAAAGAATTTTTAGCTGATAAAAATTGTGCAAACATTTTCGCCAGTAAAAAAATAAAAACTTTCAAAATGTCTCTACTAAAATACAATATTTTATTGATTAGCAACTCTTTAACGGGCCGCAATATATCGAAAATGTTTGTAGCATTATTCGTAGGTCAGAATACTTTTTCATTGTGTGTGTGTGAAAGAAAATATTTTTATTATTTTTTACAAAATTGTATTGATTTTCGAAAAAACAAGTTTTCCGTTCACTCTATTGCTTAAACTGTGCAGTTTAAAAACTGACAAAACTTTTTTTTTTTTAAATAATTTTAGGAGTAGAAACGAATGTCGAGTACATATTTCATATACATTCATAATTTTTTGCTCTGTAGCGAAAGGGACCATCGTTGTTGGAAATCGCGCGTATAAGCAAGGATTTGAAATTAAAAAATAAAAAATTACGCCATTTTTTATTGATGCAAAAATTATAAAAAAAATTATGATGTCCCAAATTCAAAATTTTGTGACGAACTCTAATATTTAACTTGAATTAATTATTAAATGTTGTTATTGATTCAATTCAGACGATAGAATTTGAATCAATAACAAAAATATATTTCGAAATCTTTTGACAATATTTTTTTTTGTGTACAAAAAACCATATTTTTTTTGTTGTTGAATATTTAATTTTTATTTATTGTATTTTACTAACACTAACAATAAAACAAATTAAATGCGCTTTGTTTGTAATAGCCTATCAGCCATTTTTTTGTCTCTAAAAATTTAAAAATAAAAAAAAAAATTTGTTTGCTTTTTTGGAAAAATGGAATGTATGAAGAAAATTATATAAGCGAGCATTTTTAAAAATTATTAGAAATCCATTTAAAAAGAAATAGAAAAAAGACAAAAAATATCGAAATGATGATAATAATTCCAGCTACACAAGCCGCTTTCTAAATAAAAGCAAGAGCAGCGCCATTGTATCGCAACCATCCCTATCCACGCCAAGTGCCTCATTCGATGAGGATGCCAATGGTACCGGCGATGATTCGGATTCTCGTTATGGCACCGGACGTTCACGTTACTTGGCCATGAAGGAGCGTCGCAATCGTTTGGCACGCAGTCGCTCCTCACATCAGTTTGGCAACGATGATGATGATTTGGATGAGCCAGTGTCGCCAACAACGGCATCACCATCTGCTTATTTAGCTTCAAGGTGCGAGTCTAACACAAATTAAAAAATAATAATAATTAAACTTGTATATTTTTTCATAATATTAAAATTTCTTTATTACAAAAAAAAAAAAAAAAAACACACACACAAAAAGAGAGACAAAATTCAAAATTTTCCACGAAAAATTTTCAAGGTTTTAATTTTTTGTTCCATAAATTTTTTGATATCTGCTGTATATATTCATAATTAAGCATTTATATCTGTACAATATCGCGATTTTTTTCTGTATTGTGAAATTATTCATGTTGTTAAAACAAAAATCATTTCTTTTCTTTGTTTTATCTCTTGATAATCCCGCCCACAGAAACGCTTTTCTTTTGTTTCCAAATCATGGTTTATTCATTCATTTTCTATCGTAATGAAATATAAATTTCGTGTTTGATGTTTGCAATAAATAAAAACTTAATTTTTCTCATTTATTAAAACTAAATTATCATATTTTCATTGCATTTCTTAATTATTCTTTGGTTCATTTCTTCTCATTTAATGCGTTTTCTGTTTATCATTTCAATATTAATTATTTTGAGTTTTTTTTTTGTCTTTCTTTCTTAATAACGTTTGTAAATTCGCGTGTTTTTATTGTTGGATTTATCATTTTATTTCATTAATATATTTAACAAAATTATAATTTTTTTTAATACTTCTCCTCTAATTTGGTTAAAATTAGTGAATACTGTTAATGCTCGTTTTTATACATTAAAATTAATCAATTGTTAGGGATTTTATTTTGTATTTCAGGTTTCGATTTTCTTGGATTTATTGTAACTTAATGATAAATAAAATTTCAACTACTTTTTCTGGTGTTGTGGAAGATTTTCCAAAAAATGGTGCAAAAATGTAGCAAATTTCTTTCACGTTTAATTTAACCGATTGTCCTAACAAAAATCTAAATTAAAATTCTAAAAATTAAAAGTAGCAGAATTGACTCATAACTTATTAATTAGCGTGGTTTGATGTCGCTGCATACGAACAATAACAAATCAAAGAACAAATCTACAAATTTTATAAATAAAAACTAACGGCTCTTATATAACGAAACTTTTTAATACTAGAAATCGCTTATATTTAGTTGGTCTATAGTTGTTTATATCAAAAATTAAAAATCTTATATCTGTTGATATAAAATCTGTGTCTGTTGAAATGCAAATAACTTCGTCAATATAGCACCGGAGCTGTTATTTATTAGCCAAATTATTTACTAATATTGTAAGCAGCTTGGTATTTAAAATTAGCAAAATCGGTTAACGTATTAAAAAGTTTGGAGTAAATATTTAAACCTACCTTCAAGTTTTTCATACGAATTCGTTTTTTGGTCACTGAATGTTCGGAAAAAGTTCGTCGGCGAAATTGTTAACTTTACAGCTTAACCTTGTGATTTTTTGTACTCAGTAGCCAAATTTGTCCATGATGCCTCTAAATTTAAAAAAACCCTACCATATATCATTTTTTTTTGGCGATCTGGATCATTTACAAATTTTAAACTTGCAGGTTTTTAAGTCATGACGTAATTGTGTATTAACAATTTATCATTTCAAAAAACTCTTAAAGTAAAGCTAACTTTTACTTGAGAAATATTTTTTTCCTCAAAATGTTGTTTTTTTTAGACTTTTTAGACTTTTTATATTTTTGAAATTTTTTGTGTTAATTTTTTTTATTTATTATTAAAAAAGAAAATGTTTTTTTTTGCGAAATGCTTTCCGCAAAATTTTTTTAGCTTTTTATTTCCTAAAATGTTTTTTTTTTATTTTTTTTTATTTCTTTCAGTAAATATTTATTACTGCGAAAATTGTTTCTTCACATATTTTATTCTATTTATTTTTTATAAACATTTTTGTTTCCCGAAAATTTTGTTTTTTTGCAAAAAGAAATTAACTAGTTTTTGAATTATTTTTTGAGCTAAATTTTTTTATTCTAAATGCTTTTTCTCAAACATTTTTTTTCCGCAAATTTATTTGTGAAATTTTGGTTAATTAATATGTTTCAAAAAAAAAAATTTTTGTTTTTCCAATATTGCTTTAAAATTTTTTTTCGATGCCTTTTCAGGAATATTTTTTAGTGAATTTGATTTTCAAATTTTTTTTTCAAATTTTAATTTTCTGAACATTTCTTTTGAGATTTTTTTTAAATGATTATTGAAATTGTTGTTCCTTAATGTGTTTCAAAAAACAAATGTTTTTTTGAGAAATGCTTTCCGCAAATTTTTTTTTGCTCAATTTTTTTTTTTACAAATTTATTTGTAAAATTGTAAATTTATTTTTTTTTGTAAAATATTTCAACAATTTGTTTTCGAATTCGTCGGAAAACATTTTTTTAGAAATTTGTGTTAAAAATTTTTTTTTTCTTTACAATTTTTTCAATATTTTTTTATTTTTTTCACATTATTATTAATTTGTTTCCGAAAAAGGTTTATTTGCAAAAGTTTAATTTTTCAGGCACTCCGCAAAACAGAAAAAAAAACAATAAAAAAAAATTACCCCCTCAGGAATTAAAAAATATTTTTTTTCTATGTGGAGTTAAGGGGGCCGGGCCCATTGGTATGCCTAGTAATATATAAGTGTGGGTACTCAAAAGAAAGGGAATTTTGTCAAGACTTTAGAACAGAATTTTGCTTAATTAGCCACGTTATTTGTAGCCCTTTATACGCATTTAAAATATATTTTAGAAATAAAAATGAGGACAAAAACCTAAACATGGTACGAAATTTAGCGACTATTGTTATGTGAACTTTTTTGATGATTTTTTCTTGGTTTTATAAAGTTAACTGTAAATTTAATGATTTTTTTCATAACAGTACCCGTAAAAGTTCCTTGTAAGTGATATTACAAAACTTAACCCCTTTAGATGGTTTATTAACCATCCCCTCGCCTGTCATAACATTTCGATTATATCAACTGACTTTTTTATCGTGAGAGTTCCCTTGCCGCTCACAAATTCCGTTGAGTTAGTTGAAAAGGAAAAAAAAATGTGATTTTTAGATTTGTTTGTAACTATATAAATATTTCAATTTCAACTTCAAACAAATTTTAATTTTTTTGGACTTTAACTTCAATAAAGTTAAAAACTAAATAAAAAGTGATTTGTAGACTTATTTTTGAAATTATTACACCTAACGCCGGAGGCAAAAAATGATGCGATTTCATCTAATTAAATTTTAATTTTTTCATGCGTTTTAGAAACTTTATGGTTAGTATTCAATTTGTTATTTTAGACTTCCAGGAGGTCTTAAATAGATCCGAAGGGAATGCATTTCTTAAATAGTGATAAAACTGTCTTTCGTTTAAGTACCCACACTTATATGTTACCACGCTTAACGGTTTTTAGGGCCTGGTAGGCCTCAGCCGTCTAAACCGATATTAAAACAAAATATTCTTTTTCAATTCTAGTGGGGTTAAATTTAAGCCGTATTGTTTTATAAATGCTTTGCCAACATTTTTTAGGCCATTTCTTTTACACAATTTTATTTTTTCATAAACTGTTTTTTCATCTTTTTTACAAGATTTTGTTCTTTAATTTCTTTCTAAAAAAAAGATGATTTTTTTGTATCTCAGTGGATGGTAGATATGGATAATTTGGAATACCCAACTTTACTGCTTCCCAACCTTGTATAAATAGAAAAAGTCAAACAAAACTTTGTCAAAAAAACAAAAATTTACATCACATGCAAACGTTTTATAGAACCGCTTACCTCCTACTCTAAAGCAGATTCTTTTACAACCGTTTAAATTAAACTTCTCTAAAACGGATTCCTGGAAGTATAAAGGAAAAGTTTCAAGACCTTTTCTGAAATTCCTATACAGCCAGTATAGAAAGTTCTTTTACTCTTTTTAAACCCGGTACCAAAGAAATCATTTCTCAATTGGAAGAAGAGATCATATTTTTTATAGTATTTACACCATTTAAAATGAACTTTTGTTTAACGTAAATTAGATGTTTCCAATTTTTTTTTATTTATTTGTTACAAAACTATTTTTCAGGATAGAAGAAATTCGCTAAGACCCGATTTGATGATTTTACTTGTTTTTGTACCTATTTTTAATTTCTTTCTACATTTGTCCATCGAAATTTGTTTGACTGCCATTCCATAAAAAAAATAAATATATATAGTTTTCAATTTAGCCACAATATAGAAATTTAAAAATTTTTTTTGTTGATTTTAAACCCTTCTATCTTTGTCAAGCTTAAAAAATTCTTAAATCTTTATTAAAAATTTCTTTTGAAATCACTGGTCTTCTCGTAAGTTATAATAAATCCAAGAACATCGTTTAAAAAGCTTCAAAGCATGAGAACACCAAAAAAGCTAAGCAAGTCATATTAATTCAATTTCATTTTATACAATTTTTTTGAACAGATATAGCGGTTACGGCGGATCCGATTTAGCACGCAGTCGTTCATCTCATGCATTAAAATCGCGTGACAGCTCTCCAATAACCGATCGTACATCATCACGCAGCGGAGTTGGTTCGTCATCTTCAGCAACCGACAGCAAGGATGGTGAAGCTTTAAGCTCTTGGGCACGTTATTTGAAAAATAAATATGGCAATAAGAGCTCTAAAGATGCACCATCGGGTAGTGGACGTGATGGTCTCGGTAGCAGTAGCACTTCTTCGGCCCTACCATCGTCGCATGGCGCCAGTGGTAGCGGCAGTAGTCGTAGCCACGTTGCCAGTGATGTATCACGTCGCCTTAGCCTGGGTCTGCCATTGAGGCAGGTCAATGAACTTGGATCGTCGGATGATGATGGTTCAAAAAACGGGCTAGGCTCCCCTACGTCCCCTACGGTAGCAGCAGCAGCTCACGGTATAACCGGAGTGGCAGGTACTTCCCCTAAGCAATTGTACTTGCGTAAGCGTCAACAGCTGTTCCAATTGGGGGGCCGGGGGAGCGAACCCGGTTCTTTTACCTGGCCTCGCGGCTTAGCCGTTGGGCCAGATAATAGTATTGTCGTCGCCGACTCATCGAATCACCGCGTACAGGTGTTCGATTCGAATGGCATCTTCGTTAAACAGTTTGGTGAATACGGCAATGGTGAAGGCGAGTTCGATTGTTTGGCTGGTGTAGCAGTCAATCGTATTGGACAATATATAATAGCAGACAGGTGAGTGTTCAAACAAAAATGGAATATCACAAATAACTTTTATTCATTTAGTCGTTTGTTAAACTAAAACTTCATTAAACTTATTTAATTAAATTAAATTGTTGTAAAAAAACTCACTCACTTTCACTGACGATAATTCAATATAGTACACTCAAAAAAAAAAAAGTCTGTAAAGTCAGCTACATTAAAATAAAAATTGCTAATATTACCAAAAAAAAAGTTGATAAATTCCGCAAAATTTTTGTTGATAATTTTTCTACAAGGATGGCTCACAGCAAAACTGCAGTTGACTTTACATACTTTCTTTTTTTTTGAGTGCAGGAGGCTTAAATTTGTAAAGGATTTTCATTTTACTATACAAACTAAACAGTCTGGTTTGATTGTGAGTAATTTAGTTATATACATCAGAGAAAGTTTAATTTTTTCCACTTTTGAAGCTTCTAACATCTAATTGGAAATGCTAAGCGGATAATGGTCGTTGTTAATGAGAAATTTAATTACAACTTATTGTAAGTGAACATTGTATGTACGTTTTGTGTGTCTTTTGGTGATTTATTTTTAGTTGCTGATGTTATTTTGTTGAATCCAAATACAGTTTTGATAGTATGTAGTCATATATTCAAACTCTAAAGATTTTTTAATGTGCGCGTTTTCGGATTTGTGTTTTTTTTTGTTTTTTTTTTTGTTCAGATTACATAAAACTTTTTTATGGGGAAGTTGCCAAAGGTGAAAATATTTGTTTTCAAGTTTTAACTGAACAGATTTATATTAAAAACAAATTAACAACGCAGCGCTACAAAATTTACCCCTGAATCCAAAAACTAGAGCACCGACCATTGATCCTTAATATTTTGGTCACGCTGATTTTAATGGCGTACCCAGTGTTTTTACTTATGGCAAAGATTTTTCCCAAACTTGCATTAAAGTTTTTCATGTTCTAACGAAGTTTTTTGTACATTACAATAACATAAATAAATTATGCACCTATATTCTGGATAAAGCTAAACAAGCATAACAACGCCCCAGATGTAATTAGGAAATTGAATTTTATATATCGCCCATTCCACGATATATTAGATAAAATCTGACCTCAGGTCTTCCGATTTGAATTAAATTGGCACGCACAAACTCTATTTAGCCACTTAAAGATTGCCGTTTTTTTTCTCGAAATTCGAAGTAACCATGGTAGCATACGAGTTTTTCTTTTTTTCAAAAATACAAAATATGCAAAAGTGTGTAAGTACGAACAATCGTAGCATTGGAATGGTACACCCACCTTTAGTGTCGGTCCACATACAAGAAATCTCAACTACAATTTGACGTCGGAGTTAAAAATCAAAAAAGAGAGAAATGTAGCTAATGTCAATCCATGAACAACGATATGCATTATGTTACGATCGGACTTCTAATGCCGACGCAGTGAAAAAAAAAAACAAAAAGGGCGGAATGTAAGGGCGTGGTAAAAAAATATATATATCAAGAATCGTCGTTAACTTATCTTTAATCCTAGGGGGTGCCTGACACAACTTTTATTATTACATTATTCTACACTCCTCTACTTTTTTACTGCGGATAACATTATTTCCAGCGTTAAAAAGAAATAATTTTTTTACGCAATTTATTTTTTAAATTCATTTTTCGAAAATTTGTTCACCTTCGATTAAAAAAAAAAGAAATGCATATTTGCAATATATATAGTTTTTGCCAAAAAATTACACTTTCACTTTTTTGGGTACAGGGGTTTAACTATTTTTAAAGATTTTTTTAAAAAAATCTTATTTACATAGAAAAATCAAGAAATTGTTATTTTTTCAGATTTATTAGGTTTAAATTTAAAAATGTAGTGTTAAACGCCTCTGCTTTAAAACCTATCCATTTAACTTTTAAGATTTTTATCTGTACGTAAACGATATAAGCATTTATTAATATATTCTCGTTTAAAAAATAAAATTTTGTAACCATTTCAAGTTCACGTTTGCCATCGAATATAAGAATTTTAAAAGGCAGGAAAATGGGATTGGAAGGGTTAAATATTAAATTTTTAAAACATAATATTTTAGTATATTCGTTTAGTGCATTAGTCCAATACAATTTAAATGAGCAGATGAATGTTAAAAAATGCAAATTTTCAAACTTACACACTTTTTTCATATTTTTCATTTTTCAATAAAACTAATTCACTCATAAACAGTGCATTTTTCAAAATTTGAAAAACCAAACATGCGAATCCTTAAGTGTTTCCATAGAGTTTCTGAGTGCAAAATTCAATTGAAACCGAAAGACACAAGGGCAAAAAATTTACTTTTTTGGCCGGTCTTAGGTGGAATGTCCGATATGTTTTTAGAAATATTTCAGACTTACTGCAATTCTGAAGACATTACTAACCGGTAATGAAATTACCAGGAAGAAATTACCAACCGTACAAAATATTAATACTGGCAAACCACTGTTATTTTTGTTAAACCCACCCCGTTAGAAATTACTAAAGTTACAACTAATATTGTGCTAGAAAAACTATTTTTTTTAAAGCTAGTGTTGTGCCAATATTACAACTATTCAGTAGCAATATATATTTTTTTTAAATATTTTCCCAGGCAGAAAAATACGATCGGTACAGTGTTGCCAAAGCGTCGGCAACGGTCGGTTATGCATTGGCAGAACGTGGGCTTACAGTATTGTCCTTTTACCCGATTAAAAACTGTAATATCAACAAAATTCTTGCTATATTTACCTTAAATTTAGTAGAATGCAAACTGTAGAATTCAGCGGAAAATCTGTTAATTTTGGCAGTTTTTTTCTGCAACATCATTTTTAACAAATTTTTAGTAGTTTTAGCAAAAATTCGTACTAATTTCTTTCCATCAGTGTAGTCATTAAGTAAAGTTACGTGCCAATTTTCAAATTTTAGCTTTGTTAGTTAAGGAGATACACCAAACAACCAGTTTTTTTCGGAAATTTAAATATCGAACTTTAATATAAATCGCGAATTCCATCAAAGTTTTAATTCCGTAAATTTTTTTTTAATCTATATTTTTCAAATGTTTCGTATTACGATACTATTAATTGACTAAAATTTTTATATCATAAAATAACCAGATTTAATAAAAATTGAAAAAAAAAAACTAAACAGTAGGATACTTCCTTTCAATTTTCAATAATATCATTATTATTAGAAATTTTGTGCTTTAAGTACCAGAAAATATATATAAAAAAAAACAAAAGAAAAACTGTTAACCAAACACAAATCTTTTGTATAAATAAAAGCTCAACTAATTATTTTCACAGTACCTACATAATCGTATTGGCATTTTCTGCAAGATTACGGCCCCTAAACATGGCAAAATGTTCACTGTTCTTATAACTGTAATGTTTTGTTAATGAAGTTACATAAAACTTAGATTTAATGCTTTGGCAAAATTTTAATGATAATCGTATTTTCGATGAAAAAGAAAAAAAGTTATATTCCAACATTAATTGTATAGTACACAATGAATTTTGACAAGGGTTCCTTTTATGTGTATTTCTTTTTTCTACGTTCAATGAAAACTCTTGCTGCCAATATCGACAAACAGATTTTAAGTTATCAAAACTTTTCTATTTGTATAAACTTTTTTGTTCAAATTAAGTTATTAACAAGAAGAGTAAGTGCATATTTTAATTAGGGACGGAAATAGCTCGCGAGCTAGCCAAAAATATATACATTTTTCAAAACAAAGCTGACAATCTAAAATTAAATGAGCTGTAAGGCTCCTAGAAAATAATTAGTAGAGCTTTTTAAATCGAGCAGCTCGTTGACAAAATTTGATAGAGCTTTTAAGTTGAGCTTTATAAAATCGAGCTGCAAAACCAGGTCGCTCCCAACTAATAAATATATTAAAATTATTTTGGAGCTAAATAAAGGAAATTTAGTTACACTATTTCCTATAGTTTTTCTTACACAAAATATATGACACCATTTCAAATTGTTTTTCTAAAAGCAAAAAAATACTCCATATTGTGGTGTAATGGTTAGAGCGTTGGACTGTTACACAGATGGTCCCTGGTTCGATTACCGGTGACGACAATATCAATTTAGAAAAATAATATGTATGTATCGCTTCGCCCACTTTCAGTGTTCCCATAGCACTTAACCCCACCGAAGTAAAATAATGAATCAGGGCTATGAAACAAAAACCTTCAATAAATTCGCCAACTCTACATCAGGTGGCGAGCAACAACTGTTCTAAGACTTATCATCTGTTGCCATGTTTGAAGCCCTTCATCTTTCCAAACCTTGAACCTCTCCACTATCCCCTTTCCAAGAAAAGCAACACATTAATTAATAGGAAGAATATCCTCCGTGTTGCTTCTCTTTTTTAAAAGAGAAATCGAAATATATAACGACACCATTTCCAATTAGACTTCAAGAATTGCCATTATATTAAGAAAGTTTAGCATGGCAATTTATATTAATTAAAATTTAAATTAGTTAAAAATAAAAAAATATTAAGTAAAAGGTCTTTGTGTACACCATTTCCATTTAGATTTAAAAAATTTAGTAAATGAAACTTCACTATACCATTTTAAATTTAATTCAGAAAATTTCAAATTACATTTCGAAAATTTTAACAACACCGTTTACAGTTGGGTACCATGACGCGGCAAGGTAACTTTATGATCTAACTTAGGTACACCATTTACAAGTTTGTTTTTTCAGAAAATTCCAAAAGTACTTTTAAAATTAAGATGTAATGTACTCCGTTTCTAATTATAATTAAAATATAGACAGAAATCTTATGAACACCATTTTCGTTTTAATTGCGTAAATTTTTAATTGTATTTCAAACGCTTTTTAGCTACACCATTTTATGTTGAACTTCTTTACTAAAGAAAACTAACTAATGAAAAAATAATTCAAAAACTGTATCATCTAAGTTGTTTACACCATTTGCAATTGAATTTCTAAAACTAATTTCAAATATAAGTCCTTGAATTTCTAAACGTATTTCGAAATTAGTTAATTACACCGTTTCCGCTTCTATTCCTAACATTAAGTAAGAAACTTGATGGTTAATTGTGTTGACGAAACATTTTAAAGTTACGGCTCAGAAAAAAAAAAAAAAAAAAAGTAAATATACCAAGGTATACCGTTTCCAACTAGATTAAAACATGTGCGCAATAAAACATAGCATCACTACTTTCAATTCGATTTAATACATTTTCCACACCATTTACAAATTTTTTGTAAATAAACCTGTATACACCATTTCCAGTTTCAATAAAAACAAGGAAGGTATCCCTTTTAATGCACAAATTGGAGTCAAAGCTTACCTCATTTTATGTTTTTTCGGTTCTATTAAAAGTAACTATATACATATTTGGTATCAAATGAAGACACATTTACTGGTGTTCAAATTAAGCCCAAAGATTTAGAAGTATTTTTGTTTTTCAAAAAAATATGTTTTGAGTAAAACTTAATATGGCATTTTAGTAAGGAATATCTTTTGCCAAACATAATGCATAGTAATGCCCATTTAATTTAATTTAATGTGGCAACTCTGGGTCCTCTCTATAGGCAATATGGGTATCAAAATTTTTGTTTTCTTGAGTACTTTAACCATGCGTACAAATAAATCTAGTTTTCGTAAATAAAAAACAAGTGTTAAACAAAAACAAATTAATTTTTAACACTACTTTTTAACCCTTAAACGTAAGTTTGGGCAGCAAAAAAAAAAAATACGTCTTTTTTTTTTCTCCTTTACAACATATCCAAAGTTCATTAATATATCCAAAGTTCATTAAAATATGCGATTTCGGTTTAGGATACCTCACTTGTAAGACAAAATACACCATATCCAATTGTATTTGAAAAGCTAAATTAAAAAAAAAATCAATAGATTTTATTTATTTGCAATTGTATTTCGATATTTTTTACGCCACTTGCGGTTGTATTATTAAAGTTAAAATTATTAATAAAAACGTCGTGGTAAAATAAAAATCAGCTACACTACAATGTAGTTTTATTTTAATTTTTTTTTAATTGAGTAAGTGAACCTTAATGTACATTTATCCATTTTTAGTTAACTTCGGTAAATTTCAAATTTTATTTCTAAATTTTTGACAAAACTGTTTGCATTTGTAGTCAAATACTTTATAAGGAAATCTTATAATGGAATTTATGAGGGTTCCCAAAATTAGCCGACCTGATTCATAGATGACAGTAATTTGAAAAAAAAATAAGTGACAACTTTATAAACATATGTTTTTGCTCACATCATGACATATGTTTTAAGTTTCAAGGCGCCATGCTGTTTTTTTTTTTTTTTGGAGCCAACAAAACTAAACGATCTCAGTGAATTTGTAAACATGGAAACAGTTTGTTACCGTTATGTCATCCAATACTTTCATTTGAAAGGTCTCAGCCAAGCTAAATTCTACTTTGGGGGAGTCTGCTCCTTCGTTTACGACTATAAAATATTGGGTGGCAGAGTTTAAACGAGACTGTACGAGCTTCCAAGAGGAACACCGTAGTGGTCGACCAATTGTTGTGGTCCACGCCAGAAACGGTTAAGAAAATCCACAAAATGGTATTGGATGATCGTCGGATGAAGGTGCGTGAGCTAGCTGAAATAATCGGCATTACAAAAAGTGCTATACATCGTATATTGACCGAAAAGTTAGAGATGAAAGATCTGCGCAAGATGGGTGCCGCATTTACTCACAATAGAAAAAGCGTAGTGAAGATCTTTCAATAGAGTGTTTGGCGATGTTTCACCGCAATAGGACATGAGTCCACCACTTTTCACCTGAGACTAAGAAACAGTCAAAGCACTGGACTGAAGTGGCAGAATCGTGCCCAAACATGTCGAATATAGTTCCATCTGCAGGCAAGGTCATGTAGTCTATTTTTTTTTTTTGGATGCGGGGGGGGGGATAATTAAAAAAAATCAACGCAAGTATAATGCTAACTTATGCGCTTAAGTGATGAAATTAAGCAAAACGGCCGCATTTGGTGAACAGAAAATGTTGTTTATTCAAGGCAATGCACCAGTTGGCTCATTTAGCTCCTTCTGATTATTATCTATTTACAAACTTAAAAAAATGGCTCTGTGGTTGACGGCTAGTTTACGGAGCTAGACAGTTATTACTATAAACAGGGTATCAAAGCTATTGAATATCGCTGGGAAAAGTGTATCGAGCTAATAGGAGATTATGTTGAGAAATAAAGAAAATTTTTCTAAAATTTGTTGAGTTTTCTTTGTTAGGTCGGCTAATTTTGGGACCGCTCTCGTAGCTAACCATTGAGATAATTTAAAAATATGTTTACACGATTTACAGTTAAATTTAAACCCTTGCAAAGAAACTTATAAACACAGTTTCATTAAATTCTGTTAAATTGCTAATTGTATTTCCAAAAATTATAGCTATACGATTTTCAGATGAACTTTTTCATTAAGGTTAGAAAGCTTAATAATAAAATAGAGAACTCAGATACACCATTTACAATTTCCAAAAAATACTTCTGACATTGAGTCATTAAATTTATTCAACAAATTTACAGTTTGGTTTCAAAACAAAAACTAAACTAAACTACACCATTTCTAATTTAATTGCGTGAATTTCTGATCGTATTAAAAAATAAACACAGTTTGAAAAAGTGTATTTGATTTGCTTTATTTTAGTTGTGGGGTATAATAAAATTGTAACTGAACCTAATGTAGGCAAATTAAAAAAAAATATATAATTTCAAAGTTTTTAATTACACTTAGAATACTATGTAGATAAAGACTACTGCAAATGTAGTTAAAATTAAATGAAATTTCACTTAAATAAGGGACGACTTACATTTCACTAAATTTAACTAACATTGTCATTTGTTTTTTAATGTCAAAAAAATTAACCACAATTGTAGTAAAAGTGAACCACATGTTAGAATAAATAAACAAACTTTTATTTTTTTTATTTTTTAAATAACAAATAACAAAAAACGAATGTAAAAAATGAATGTAAAATCATAAAACAGTCATTTGATGTGGTTTGTTTTTTTTTTAAATGAACTACAAGGTTAGTAAAAAATGTAATTTGTTCCCCAAAAGAGTAACATTTACATTAAAAATAAAGAAACTGTATTACAAACCAAACAACTACATATTTTTAAAGCTGAAGTTCCCTGAGTGTAATATTCGCTATATAAATGCAATCGATAATGGAGTATTAAAAATTTTAAATTTAATTTTATAAATGCAACTGGAAATGGTGTACTGTTCTAGTAATTTTAGAAATGATATTGTTACAATTTAAAATGGTCTATTTTTCGTATATATTGGTTTCAGAGACCGTAAATAATGATTATTGCTCGTTTTTTTAAATCAAAAAATCAATCACTTAGAAGAGGCATAAAAAAAATTTATTGCACCATTATTATTATTTTTCGACAATCTTTGCATATCCGTCATGATTTTTAAATTTTTGATTTTTAAAGTTTTCTTCAATGGTAATGATTATTTTTGAGTAATAATAAAAAAAATCCGCAATAATCATTATTTTTGAGCAAAAAAAAAATAAAACTCAAAAATAATCATTATTTATGATTTTTATTTTTTTCGCTCAAAATAAAACTCACTTTCAATGTGTGGGATGGACATATCTCAGGAAGTAGGAGGAGCTTATCGAAGATTTTGGTATCAATCTCTTCTTTGGAAGATTCTCTAGCAGATTAATGCATCAATCATATTTATGGGTGAGTTTTAAGGGGTTAATTTTTAATTTCAAAATAGGGCTTTTTTTTGCCGTATTTTGTGAAAGTAACAATGTGTGGGATGGACATATCTCAGGAAGGAGGAGGAGCTTATCCAAGATTATGGAATCAATCTCTTCTTTGGAAGATTCTCTAGCAGATTAATGCACCAATCATATTTGTGGGTGGGGTTTAAGGAGTTAATTATTAATTTCAAAATAGGGCTTTTTTGCCATAAAATCAAAATTTGGAAGCTCGATTTTCACCGTAGACGTATGTTCTAGTGGACTTTTTTGCTCAGTACAATCCCAAGAATCAGAAACGCGAAGCGCCCATTAAGATTTTTTTTCCTTCCATACTAATCGCCCCACCCTAATATGTATATATATTTACACCTACATGAAAGTGAGTTTTATTTTGAGCGAAAAAAATAAAAATCATAAATAATGATTATTTTTGAGTTTTATTTTTTTGCTCAAAAATAATGATTATTGCGGATTTTTTTTATTATTACTCAAAAATAATCATTACCATTGAAGAAAATCCTTAAAACTCATAACATAATCATTATTGTGTAATTTTTATTATAAAACTCATAATGATTACGGTCCCTGATTGGTTTTGTTATTTTTAGTTTATAACATCAAATTAAAAATGTTGTAACTAGGATTATTTACGTGTTTAAGCCTTATGTTTACACCAAGTTGATTTGTCACATTCATTACACCAGGGTCTAGTCAGACCCGGTACAAAAGCAGTAGTATAAATATTACGACTGATAGACCAAGTCAACTTCTTCTACCTCTTCATTATTTCTTTCCATTTTTTAAAAAATATCAACAAAACACAAACTATACACAACCACTATTTCGAAACACAATTTAAAATGAACTGATTATTTTCTTTGCAGCTCATGCACATTGTTAGTTCAAATAAATTTTTCTTGCAATTCACAGCCTGCTTAGTTTTTTCAGTTGAAAAAAAAAAATATTTTTGAAAAGCCACGTTTACTTTGTTTTAAAAATTGGAAGTATTTTTTCTAAAATTTCAGAAGAAAATGTTGCAATAGCTTTTAAAATATTAAGAAAATGTTGCCATTCTGGCCAGACTCAGGTGGTAGAGATATGACTAGAGTTTTAAAAATCTAAAACTTTACACTCCCCTGGCAAAAAAAAAAAAAGAATTAAATGTGTACTAAACTGTTCTAAAATGTATCCTTGAGTATATCATTACTATAGCTTCTAAGGAAGTATAAAAAATACACGACAAAAAACCAAAATGGCCTGGCCAGGCCCTGGTGTAAACATAAGGGTTAATTGTGAAGCTGAATTATCCAACTTGAAATGGTGTTGCAATGTTCGTTAAACAATTGGATTTTCGCCGAATTTAAAAGAAACCGGTGAATCTCTTTTATTTTCAATATCGATATATTTAATTTAAAATTAAGCATTTGTTCAACCACATTAAGTTTGATTTTTTATTTCTATAAATAAAGTGGCCGCTGCAAACAAATCGGGAATTAACTAACTTAAATTGCAAATGGAGTTATTGTCTATTTCATACTTATTATTTTTCATTTTATTGGAAATGGTGTCTTTATATTTTTAAAAATTACTGAAATTAAAATGTTTATGAAGTAGACACGTTTTTCTGACTTACTATTAAAACTCTAAAAATATATTATTGGAAATGGTGTAAACGAAATGGCCTATTACGAAAGCTCTTTACTTAGCTTTCACAATACAATTGACCGTTTTTAACACACAGTTTCAGAAAGATATTGTAAGATACATTAGAATTACAACTGGACATAGTGTAGTTAAATTTAGAAATATACAATTATAAAGATCTTAAAAAATATTGGTAACAGTGTAATTATGTTTCTTAGTTAGATTTACAAATCCAATTAGAAACGATGTAGTAGAATTTGTTAATTTGTTTTAGGAAATGCCCGGAAATTGCCCGGTAGCTATTGGAAATGATGTATTTAAATTTCTAGCCATATTATTTTTTTTTTAAATCTAAGTATTTAATTTTAATTTTTTTTTTTGTAAATAAGACAAATCGAGCTAACAAATTTACTTGAAAAGAACTTACGTTATAAGAATGAAGTACATTTTTTTTTTTTTGGTTTTGGCCAAATCTTACATCTGTGAAATGCCTTGAAGTCAAAACCAAATTTTGTGTACATAAAGTAAAACTTTACTGCATTTACTTATTTTCCATTAAACTAAATTCCAATTATTAATTTAAATTAATCTTATTCGATTGTGATTTTAATCAATTTATGCTTATATTCATTTTAATTAATATCTTAAAAACTTTCCATACTCAAAAGTAATTTAATATCTATTTCTAGATACAATCATCGTATACAAGTGCTTGATCCGCAAGGACGTTTTCTAAGGGCATTTGGTTCACAAGGTACCGCAGATGGTAAATTCAATTATCCATGGGGTGTAACCACAGATGCATTGGGCTTCATTTATGTTTGTGACAAAGAAAACCACAGAGTACAGGTAAGTTCAATATGACAGTTTAATAGCGAACCTTTCTATGTAAGCACTTGCAATTAGATTATCCATCTACATAATGGTCATATAAAGGTGTTATAGGAAAATTGTCTTATATGATTGATTTAAAAGTAGATTGCCATTAAACTTATGTAAATGTTAATTAAATTGAACCACACAATTGAAATTTACACATACAGTTATTGAAACATATGCAGATAGCATCAATGACTGTGCAAATATTTGAAATTAATCAATTGTGTTATAATATTTATATGACTCATTTTATAGCATTTGTTCAGATTTTAAAACTGTTTTTTGTACTAAAACTATATTTTCAACTGAAATTGAGAACTTTTTAATTGAAATCTTGAAATTCCAAATGAAATTCAGATTTTTATTTGAAGTAGGGAAAAATTTAAATGAAATCTAGATTTTCTATTTCAAGTTAAGAAAATATAATTTGCAATTGAGAATTTCTATTTGTGAAATTAAAACTTTTTATTTGAAATTTAGAAAATTCCAAATTATTATGAGGTTTTGTTTTTAAAATTAAGAATATTTTAAATAATATTGCCATAGAGCAAATAACAATTGAAGTTAAGACTTTTCATTTGAAATTGGGAAATTAGAAATGAAATCGACATTGTTTTTGTAAAATTGAAAACGTTTTGCAGAAAATTAAGAAAATTTTAAATGACATTGAGAAAATTGCATAGAAAATTTCAAATTATAATGAAGTTTTGTTTTTTGAAATTAAGAATATTCTAAATAAAATTGAGATATGTCAATTGCTACAGAGAAAATAAAAATTCAACTTAAGACTTAACATTTGAAATTAAGAAATTATAAATGAAATTGAAATTTTTCTTTTAAAATTGAAAACGTTTTGCAGAAAACTGAGAAAATTTTAAATGAAATTGAAAAAATTGTAAGTAAAATTGAGAACATTTTAAATCACAATTCTTTCCGAAATATAATGTTCTAATGTTTTATTTTTTAATGAATTTACTCCCAAAAAATTTACTAGTATAAGAATATCGAAGTAAACTTTGTAATTTTTTTTTATATATGGAAGAAAATTTTCTTCGGCCATTGACAATAGATCCAAATGGAAAGAAATCCGCAAGATTGGTATATGATTTGATAACGCTCCACTCTGCGATGATGATGTCGATGTGAATTTTTTAAATGATCATTTTGTAAACATTAATACCCTTTCTCCGTTGTATAACTTTTATGATGATTTATGCATCGTTCCTATCGAAAATAGCTTTAGTTTCCGTTGTGTTGACCAATGTGAAGTTCTTGAAAGCCTTTCAACTATAGAATCGAATGCAGTTGGTTTGGACGAAATGAATCCAGTATTTTGTAAAGCCATTATGCAAAAGCTCTTACCATTTATTACACGTTTATTTAACACAATCCTCACAAAATCCATTTTTCCAGACGTATGGAAGCATTCAAAGATTATTCCTAAGCTAAACAATGATTTTCGGCCTATTGCGATCCTTCCATTTTTATCAAAAGTATTGGAAAATCTCATGAGTAGACAGATTTAATATTACCTTAGTCGACATAAACTCTTATCCGATTTCCAATCTGGTTTTGTAAAGGGCAGAAGCTGCATAACAGCGCTAACGGACGTGATTGAGGATTTCAAAGCTAAACTTAAACTTAAACCATAGTAAAACCTTTGACACTGTAGATCATTCAATACTAATGAAGAAAATTGAGAAAATGTTTTATTTTTCTAGTTCAGCATGCAAGCTTATTAAGTCGTATCTCACTGACAGATCGCAGCTTGTAAGTTTTAACGGAAGGTACTCTCCATGTAAAAAAAGGAGTTCCGCAAGGATCTATACTAGGCCCTCTTTTATTTTGTTTATATATAAACGATTTACCAGATGTAATTAGACACAGCAAGGTGCAAATGTATGCTGACGACGTCCAAATCTACAACAGTACTTCTATTAATGAAATAAATCTATGCGTAGAAAATATTAATTGTGATTTAGCCAATATACACAACTGGGCAGTTGCCAATGGCTTAAGCATAAATCCTTTAAAATCTAAATGCATCTTTCTGTCAAAAAGTAAAAGAACCTTAAGTAATGATCTTCAGCTTTCCATAAACAACAATATTATCGAACTCGTAGATTCATCGAAAAATCTCGGAGTAACATTCAATTCTAAATTAACTTGGTCCAACCACATAAACTCAATAGTGGGAAGGATTTTCGGAATGCTTCGTAATCTATGGATTGTTAAATATTCAACACCATTTAATATACGTATGCTATTCGCAAAAACGCATCTTATCCCCGTTCTGTTATATGGCTGTGAAATTTATGCAAACTGTGACACTGCGGACTTTGGAAAACTTAAAGTTGCTTACAACAATATTGCAAGATATGTCTTCAACAAAGGGCGCCGTGAATCTATATCTAGTTTTTCATATCAAATTAATAAGATGAGTTTTGAAAACCTTCTTAAATTTAGGAGTCTTATTTTATTCCATAAAATAATCACGTCTATGCAACCTGTCTACCTATACAGCAGAATACAATTTGCTAGATCAAATCGTGGGAATAATATTATCCAGAAAAAATTTAAAAGCCTATTATCACAACGCCAATTTTTCATTTACACCACTAGTCTTTGGAACCTTCTTCCTAATCGAATTCAAGTCATAAACAACGCAGACAAATTTAAAAATGAGCTTAAAATATACTTTGGTTAAATATTCAATTTGCCAGTTATTTGTCTAACCTTTGATGCCTTACTTATTTCAAACACTTGTTACTTTCAATTTTGTATTTTTATCTTTGTATCTTAAATATTAAATTTTAACTTTGTTTTTTAATTTTATTTAATATGTGTAATGTTTTTTATACTCACTAGCACTATAATTTATAAGATTTACATCTTGTTGTGCTAGATTATCTAATAAATAAATAAATAAAAAAATAAAATAAAAAAGATCATTAATATCCTAATAAAGAAAAAAAAAAAAAAAAAAAAAAGTTAATAGAAAGTAAGTACAGACAATCACAGTACAAGTATAAATTACATATATCATTTATTTTGTAAAATTAGAAAGTTATCTTTGTTGATTATAAGTACTATTGCACTTTAAAATATTTCACTTTGTTCGTTTTGTAGCTAACATAATTTTTTTTATATAACTTTCTAAAGTAAAATATTAAACTAACAAAGCACAAGTTAAACAAGATAACAAATGGGTTACTTGACTGCCGTACAAAAGAAAACTATTAGCTTTACAAAATGTTAAAAAGGCAAGCAGAGTAGGGGTTGGTTTTTTCAAATGTCATAAAGTCTATAGTTTTTTAGAATAAAAAAACGAAAAATTTTAAATTTGTTAATAAAATGTACAAAATGTACAGGACTTATATGAAATTGGTATGTATTTCTGTACAAACAAAATTGCAACTTATTTTAATGAATTTTTCATTAAAAAATATAACATATAAAATTGATAAAATGAACAATATTAAATTATTCGATTAAATAAAGTATTACAATGCAACTTCACATAAAACCAACATATGTAAAGTTTACAAAGTTTCCAAATTATAAATGTGAATAGTTTTATTTCACAACTTTTTTCAGAAGTTGTATAACATGTCGAATATCTTTTCACGTTGTATTCTAATACCGAGTTTAGGTAATTTATACGCTATTTTTAGTTGATTTTACACTTTTTAGCTTTTGCGTGTACAATTAATATAATTTTTGTCAATTTAATTTGTAACTTTCTCATTTTTTTTTTCATCAGGAATTTTTTTGAATTTCATAAAAAATTTTCTCAATTTCAAAAAATAAATCTTAACTATAAATAGAATTTCTGAATTTCATATGGAAAGTCTCAATTTCAAAACTGAGAGAATTACCTACATGATATAAATGTAATGTAAAAAAAAATTAAAAAAGCAAATTCTGTTAAATTACCATTTTTGCGCTTACGTCTTTTTGGCGGTTGGGGCTCGATATATGGGATTGATTATGAAAATACTTTAAACAATTTCCGAAAATTTATATCTAGAGAACTTAGTTTTGAAAATAAATTTTTTATTTATATACGCAGAAAATTAGTTTTATTTCAAGAAAATCCATTGTTAAAATAAAAAGGATTAAAAACAGAGACAACAAATATGTTTATTTGTTTTTCTTGCTATTTGTTTACATTTTAGTTCAAAACATTTTTACTTAAAAATAGTTTTTTGTTAAGATTTTTGAGCTTTAAAATTGTATTTTTCAGAAACCTTTTTTTTTTGTAGTTTTACTATTTTCTTTAGCTTTTTTCCAATATTTGTTTGCTATAAACACAATGGATTTTGCTATTTTTTTGCCTTCTCTGTAAATAAATTGAAAAAAATATAAATATCACTCATTCGCCTTAAGTCCCAATAAAGTATACAACAGAAAGTTAAAAAAATGCAACACATTCATACAAGTGTGTTATTTGTATTAAAACTGAAATATCACTCATACGTCTGGGTCCCATTTGTTTTCATAATGTATTTCACGAAAGTATGCAGCAAAAAATTTGATTTAAACTACTAACACTCTCACGCAATACAAATTAAACAAAATATATATACATCACTCATTCGTCTGGGTGTGTTTTATTTTGTATAATAAGCGTTCCTGACGTATGAAACAGCCGGTACTATTATTTTAGCATTTTTTTTCTTTTTAACGTTTAACATTTAGAAAGTCTTATCTCTAAATGCTTAGTTAGCTTTTTTGTTACTAAAAAATCTATATATATATAAAAAGAAGTGTACATTTTGATTGAAACCAGACTTTCAATGAAAATAAAATTTGAAGGCAAAACAACGTTTGTCGGGTCAGCTAGTTATACATATTTTAGAATAGGAAAATTTAAAAAAAGTATATATTTTTGTCGGCATTAAGTAATATTTTTGACTTAAAATTTTTAAACATACTGAAATTTAAAATATCAATTCCATAAGGCTATACAAAGCATTTTGGGGTTTTTGGTCTACTGATAATCTAGTTTTATTTTCCGCTGGTCTCGTTAGGGATACAATTTCACGATGCACAGTGTAATTAAACACATTAATTAGCTGACTTTTCTTTAAATTTGTTTCAACGATTAATAACGCAATCAAGGATACAATAGAGGACGATGGACCAAAAAAATAAAAAATGCATGATATGCAGAATATTTGAAAAGTTTAATAATGAATCGCATTATTCCAACTGATAATTTTGTATACCATTTTTCAGACTTGGCGACGTCAATTACATTTCAAAATCGTTCACTTATGAAATTTTTCTATAACATTAATAATATCAGACCTACACTCACACTTGTGAGCTTAATCGCTTCCTTGGAAAATTTGTAAAATCTTTAATACCAAACACGGGGATTAGTAACAACATCTGGGTATTTAATTACAGGGCAATTACTAAATTACACCCAATTACATGTAATTGAACATAAAAAAGTAATTGGCCTGTAATTAAATACAC
Source organism: Delia radicum (assembly GCA_021234595.1). Classification (NCBI taxonomy): domain Eukaryota; kingdom Metazoa; phylum Arthropoda; class Insecta; order Diptera; family Anthomyiidae; genus Delia; species Delia radicum. Next base: position 95,203,297 of record CM037855.1, read on the forward strand.
AGATATTGGAATTATGTCCCATGTCTGGTATTGACAAAATTGAAAATTTCCCAAGGAAGCGTTTAAGCCCACAAGTGTGAGCGTAGGTCTGAAATTATTAATGATATAGAAAAATTTCACAAGTGAACGATTTTGAAATGTAATTGACGTCGCCCAAGTCTGCCATTTTTATATACTTTTTATAAAAAAAATATATAATTATACACTCTGAATATTATGTAGTTTCCTGTTTGCAGTTTAATAAAACAGTTTTCAGTTTAGTTAAAAATAAAGGAACATGTATTTATTTCTGAATTACGAGTAATATTTGTTTTAACTTTTTTATACAGTTTTTCAAAATAATTCACTACCATTTACAGATTTTTTTAGTTTCACTTATTATTTTCTTTTATTTAAATTTTCATACAAATTAAACCACATAAACGAAATATTGTGTTTAATTAAAATTTTTATTTCTTGCCTGATTAAAAAAAAAATATTCAAAAAATTCAAATGTGTTGTGTCTACATTTTGTAGAAAAAAGACAAACAAAAACAAAAAAAAAATTAAATAATGTCAAATAACTGAATCAAACATTTATTTTTACTGATCTAGAGCTAAAATTTGAACATATATATGAACATAGATATGTTTATTAGAACTCAAGACGCCCAAAAATATGACATTTTACCATTCAACGAAAAAAAAATCCATATGCATATTAATATCAGTATTAATATGCATTTAAAGAAACATTTTTACCTAAAAAAATAAAGCTAGCACGAATTTTGAGCTTTGTATTTGTAACAATATTTAGCATGTTCATGGCGTCATAGTTCGTAGTGTTTTTGCGAAGTGTTCGTAGTGTTCTTGCCGACAGCTATAGCAAACTTCATTAAGATTGAAGATATATAATCCGAATGGTGATTTAGCTGACATGTTTTCAATCTATATCAATATATTTTTTTATGGAGAGTCAAAAAAATTAAACCAGATCTAATTCCGAATTTTAGAGAAAAACAAAACTCAATGTATCAAAAAATTGGATAAAATTTATCGATCCACAAAGTTTCATCGTATAGCTCATATTAATTTTAAAGAAGATATATATTTCAATATCTCCATGTTAAAACTACATGATGTGTAATTAATTTTATTATGTGTATTATATATTGCTCATAAGCCTATTGTTCATATATACACTTAGAATACTATGTAGGTAAAGACCACTGTAAATGTAGTTAAAAATAAATGAAATTTCACTTAAAGAAAGGACGACTTACATTTCTTAACAATTATTAGGTGTAAACACATGTTAATACACATAATAATTGTTAAGACTATTCGCCACATATGTGAATACCTTTAATAATTATTTACGTATTATTTTATTGGCCAACAAACGCAAAAGCTAATAAAAGAATATCATGTTACAAATTGCATTAATTGCAAGTATTTTGTGTGACTTTGGTTTGATTGGTCAATTACACATACATTTTAATTGTCTATTTTTTATTGTTCTAAAATATGCAGACATTAGGTCAGCACTTTTTGTATATAAATTTAGTATAAATACCACAATAAAAATTGTTAATATTTGTCAATAATAAAAAACTAGTCTTTTTATTTGTTGATCATCTTTACCTTCAAGTTACAAGTGCTTGAAGGCTTAAAAACAAAAGATTAATATCAGTCCAAATTCATGTGTTTGCATTGAATTCTATTAATCGAATTTTTAAACATTCAACTAACATTGTTATTTGTTTTTGTTCAAAAAATTAACCACAATTTTAGTTAAAATTAATCACATATGTTAGTAAAAAATAAGCAAACATTTATTATAATTTAATTTTTTTAAATAGCAAAAACGAATGAAAAAATGAATGTAAAATCAGAAAATAGTCATTTGCTGTGGTTTGTTTTTTTAAATGAACTGCAAGGTTAGTAAAAATTTAGTTTGTTCTACAAATGACTGACATTTACATTAAAAATAAAGAAACACATATTTTTCAAGCAGAAGTTCCCTGAGTGTAGCTGTCATTTTAAGTTAGCGAGAGCTTCAGAATGTTAGCGCAATAAACAGGACTTCACTCCAAGTTTTTTTCTTCTTGTTTGTTCCATATTCAGCACATTAATACGCATGATTGAAATTTTATATTTTCAACCAAATCGCAAAAAAGGAAATTTATCGGGACACTTAAGTTCGCATATTTTAACTTGTTTCATAAATACATCACTCTTATATATAAATTTGAATATAAATACAACATATATTAACATATTCTTGTTTCTTTTATCCTAAATCGATTTGCTGTTTTAGGTTTTCCAATCCGATGGTTCGTTCGTTGGTAAATTTGGTACTTGCGGACGAAGTGAAGGACAACTAGAACATCCACATTACATAGCTGTATCGAATACGAATCGTGTTATTGTTTCCGATTCTAATAACCACAGAATTCAGGTAATTTTACATTCCATTGAATACTCCTTTCTGACATTGTTAAACAACACAGTTCGATGTAAGGGTTTGTACAGACATATCTTGCAAGAAAATAACATGGAAATGTGCATGAATATGAACAGAGGAGATTTTATACATATACTACACCATTTATAAAATTATTAAAAATAAAAAAAGAGAAAATTAAATTAAGATTTTGTAAATTAGACTGCGCAACTCTAAAACTAAAACAGAGTCTTTTAAATACTGACCTTCTGCAACATTCCGGTATCAAATTTGGTTAACACATGCGCAGTACTAAAAATTAAATCCGCAGTTTTTTCAGTTTTTACTATCTTTTACAATTTTTTAATAATTTATCAGGGATGGCAGGCAATAGCGCTAAAATACCGTTATCGATACAAAACCCTTCCAACTGGCTATTCTAAACTATCGTTACTGAAATAATTGAATTACCGTTATCCGTAACATACTGTTAACAATATAACTAAAATATCAATATCCTTAAAATATCGCTACAGAAATAACTAAAATACACTTATCGTTACCGAAATAATTGAAATAGCTTCATCCTTAAAATACCGTTAAGGAAATGCTTTGACAAGATCTGAAAAGAACCCGATGTAAATATATATATTATTTCAAAGTTTGATTATAAACTAGCCAGTCATTGGAACTCGGACATAATGGAACTGAAAATATCGGTGTGCATTGACATTTACTGAATTACAATGATAACGTTACCCTTAAAATACTGTTACCGAAATAACTATAAAACCGTTATCCGTAAAATAATGTTACCGATACCGCTAAAATACCGTTACCGAAATAAATGAAATACCTTTAGCGTTAAAAAAACTGTTACCGAAATATCGGTACCCCCAAAATACCGTTACCGAAATAAAAGAAAAAAAGCGTTTCTCATATCGATTCCCGCATCGAATCGGTTACCATCCATGCAATTTATCAACCAATTTCGGAATAGATCAAAGCATTTTGAGAAAAAGAATGTGCGGCTTATGGGAAAAACGCGAAATGTTCCAAATTAAAGCTTACCGACATTTAAAGCAGGTGACAATTATAGAACTTTTAGTTTATTTAGTAGACATTCACTGCACAGTGGTAAAATACGGTCATAACTGCCCGATAAAAAAAATATATCTTATTTTTTTTTGGTTTTGCATAATTGGATAAAATAAAACAATATAAAATTAGATATAAAACTATATAATTTGATTCGATTGTATCGCAGTTTTGATCCCATCCAATAATATCTCTTTAATCCAATCTTATAGATTTGGATGTAATTTGATATGATCTGATATATTTATATGCTGATCCGTAAGCAAAAATAAGTAATGTACACTCAGGCGTGGTTTCCAGTTGGTTGGGGGAGGGGGGGGGGGATAAATGGAAAATAATAGAAATGGTGTAGTGGTTTTATACATGGTGTAGTGGTTTTATACATAAAATCTGCAGCCTTTGGCTTTTTACATATCCACAAGACAACAAATTTCAATTAACAAACTAAATTTTGCTTTGTTAACAATAATGTCGTATTTTATGTTGTATTTGAGTGCAATTAAAATTATGTCTTTATATTTATATCTTAGATATTCGATGTCAATGGTAAAGTTTTGTCAACCTTCGGTGGTGAAGGTTCTGATGATGGTCAATTTAAATTTCCCAGGTATAATATATAAATAAAAATTTTCTTATTTAAATTAATGTTTATAATTAATTTATATTTATTACAGAGGCGTTGCTGTGGATGATCAAGGCTATATATTTGTTGCCGATTCTGGCAATAATCGCATACAGATTTTTAATCCTGATGGTAGTTTCTTAAAAACATTCGGCTCTTGGGGTTCTGGTGATTCAGAATTTAAAGGACTCGAAGGTGTTGCTATCATGTCAAATGGTAATATATTGGTATGCGACCGTGAAAATCATCGTGTGCAAGTGTTTTAGTCTTAATATCTTTCTGCGGGAATTCATAGAACGTCTTCTATTTTATTATTTGTTTTCTATTATTTATATAAATCTCGTTTTGCTTGTTATATTATCACTCATAAGAGAAACGTCATTTTTTTACTATTTCTTTAAATGAAAAAAAAACTTGTTTAAGAAAATAATAATTTTGTTATATTTTGTAAACCCATCTAAAATACCCTCCAATATTTGTAATTGTTTTAATTTTTCTAGTCCATTCAAAATTTATTTAATGCAACATACATACACCAATTCATTTATAATTGTAAACAAATTGAATATAAATTAAATAAATTTATTAAAAAAAAATGCAAGCAAACTTGCGAAAAAAAATATATGTGTTTTTTTAATAGTATTTGTTTTATTTGTTAATTTTTAAAATTGTTTTTCAAAAAAATTTTCAAATTTTTTACACTGCGTTGCATAACTATAATTACATATGATTTTTGCTATACTTTTTTTTTTAAATTATAAACATTTTTATACAACTTATAACTGTTTTTAAGAGTGTGATTTATATCTAAGTGATTTTAGAAAAGGGAACATTTCAGCCTATTTAAAAAGTGGCTGAAGTTTTCGGAAAATTGCTAGAAAAATAAACCGTTCACATGTGGTAGTCACAAATTTTGTAAATAATCCGAGTGCTTATGTTAAAAATATAGCACGAGGCCCGAAAAAAAGTTTCCTGGTTGTGACTGGCGTAAAATAATCAACTGTGCCAGCAAACACAATGCAGATTCTCAATCAGATACCCAGCAAAAATAATGTGAAGTTCAAAAGAAACAACATTTTCATTAAACACAAAGTCGCTACTACTACTGATTTTTCTGATCTAATGCTGGCCTTTTAGTTCAGTTCCTAAACATAGCATATAATGTCATCATATACAAGGCTTACTAGTAGAAATGTCACGAATGTTCGGTTACAATTCGGTATTTGACATACTCGAATGGAACCGGGAGCTTGTGTCTTTTAACAACTATTTTCTTTAATCTAGATGTCGCTTTGAATTAGTGTTTTCTGATCTTTAAATTTGAAAAACAATGATAACAAAATATCAGACTTAACAATGGTTTTATTTCTTTTCAGTTGAACGAAAAACTATTATTTCGCTTTGTTTTTAAAGCTGGGCAGCTGTTTAAAAGTTTTTTTAATTGTAACATTTTAAGCACTCCTACAGATACATATTATCACTCAGTAAAAAAGATGTGACTTGGTATCATACCTTAATCACTAATTAAAAATAACAAATTAAGTTCTATGAAAAAGAACACCCAAAAATACAATCTTTCATAACCTTACACATAGTACTTTTAATAAAGTGAAGTTTGAGGAATTTGCATTACCTCCGTCCTATGACAAGACCATGTGTAAATCATGCGTGTTTCACCTCAATTTGTACTACATCTGAATCCGTATATGTGATGATTTTACTACATCTTTTTCAACTCTATTTTTGCTGGGTAATTGATGAATGTTTGGTAAATGTGTAAACATTTACAATAAGTACCCAATTAGAAACTACCAGTAGTACAAATAATCAAGCACTGATATACCACTGGCTACCCGAGCAATTGTATATAAACTACTGGAAGAACACTTGTTTAAGGCGCTTTACAAGCGTTTCTAAAAAGTGTTTTGCCAGTATTTATTTTACAATAATTTCAGTGGTGTTCAGAAAAAACATTCGCAAATAATTGGATGAGCCCACTATGCCAACGTTGGGAAAGAGTGTTTTTCTAGTGCTCTGCATGCAGAAATTACCAACGGCTTACAAGTCTAACCACTGGTAAAGCATTTATTTTATAAAAACTATGATACTTTGTTTAAAAAAGTTTGTAGTCTGAAGGTTCCTAGTTTTAGCCCGGTTTCAAGCAAACATTTGTTACACTTTTTAATATTTTTTCGTTAAAATTGATTTTTTTGTTTCTGGAAACGATTTTTGAAATCCTTTTTTGTTTTGAAAAACATGGTTTTAGTTACCAACATTTTACCAGTGCTTGTCCGACATTTTTTGAACAAACGGGCCTTTTGTCTAATGATGTTATCATTTTGGGCAATATGAACTAGCTTTCTTATATGATACTTTGTGGGTTTCTGGCCAGGAACGTGTCAAAAATAGGTGTTAACGTATTGAAAACTCTCCCCTTGGCGGCCAGGCCAAACCACTACAACGGGGAAAGTAGAATTTGGTATCACGAGAAGTAGGGTTGAAAAAGTCTCCCCTTGGCGGCCTGCCAAATCTGCAACCTAGGTAAAATTAAAATTTGGCGAGTGCACTAAGGATATTATGTAGGTAAAGACGAAAGCAATTGTAGTCAAAAACAAATGAAGTTTCACTTTAAGAAACGACGACTAACATTTTATTAAATTCAACTAACATTTGTCATTAGTTTTTATTGTTCAAAAAATTACTAACAATTGTAGTAAAAATGAACCACATATGTTACTAAAAAATAAACAAACATTTTCGGTTTTTTTTTTTAAATAACTAAAAACAACTGTAGAAAGTGAATGTAAAATCATAAAACAGTGATTTGATGTGGTTTATTTTTTTTTTTAAATGAAAGACAAAGTTAGTAAAAAATTAAAATTGTTCTTCAAATGAGTGACATTTACATTAAAAATAAAGAAACTGTATTACAACAAAAACAACTACATATTTTTAAGGCAAAAGTTCCCTGAGTGTAAATTTTAAATACTTGTTCATGGGTTAATTCACTGAACTTTTTGGAAATTTTGAAAAGAATGGCATAAAATGCGTGTTTATTTGGTTAAATGTCTGCTCCTCAAAGCCGCTAAAGTAATGATTTGGAAATTTGGTTTGTCAATGAACACATTATAAACTGTTGAATCAAGGAATTTATAATTTGGCGCATGCATCCGCTAAAATGGGGTAATAAAAAATGTTTGCATAGAGTGACAATAGCAGGAAGTCTTCCCCTTAACGTTCTGCACGTTCTGGTAAACATTTTCACTGCGTGCCTAAAATTCGCGTACACTCCAAGGTTATGGCAGGAGGCAAAAGTTGTCTTCATACCTAAACCGGGAAAGGAGAGTTATGCGAACCCAAAGGCTTATCGGCCGATAAGCCTAACTTCCTTTTTACTCAAGACCATGGAGAGGTTAGTAAATTACATGGTTAAGAGTCAAATTCCTAGGGAATTACTTAGGTTTAGACAATATGCCTACTTGAAGGGGCGTTCAGTAGAAACGGCTCTTCATGAGGTGGTTTGTCATGTGGAGAGATCTTTTGATCTGAACTGCTTCACTCTGGCAAATTTTTATTGATATAGAGGGGGCTTTTAATAATGTCTTGACCAATGTGCTTATCCAATCTCTAGAACAGTTTGACATTCACCGGGACATAGTAGCCTGGGTCGGTCATATGTTACGGAATAGGTGGATAAATTGCGAGGCAAATGGCATAGTGATCAGAGACAGCGTTAACCGTGGGACTCCTCAGGGGGGGGGGTCCTATCACCACTCCTATGGGTGACCACGATTAATAGTCTCTTGAGGATTCTATCCAGTGAAGGTTTCCAACCTGTATGCTACGCAGACGACGTGGCGATACTTTTAAGGGGGAGAATCCTGGATATCTATGTAGGAGGACATCTTATGTACTCGAACTGGCGTACAACTAAGCTAGGCCCAGGGGCCTAAATGTCAATCCGGATAAAACCGAAATATGCCTTTTTACTAGGAAGAGGAAGATCATTGATTTTGATGAACCTATCTTCCTGGGAAAAACGGTTCACATCTCCGATAGGGTCAAGTATCTGGGAGTTGTTCTTGATAGGAAACTATCCTGGAGGGACCATATTGAGGAAAGGGTGAAGAGGGCCCACATATCGTGGGCCGTCTGTAGAAGGGAAATAGGATCTAAATGGGGTCTGAATCCCAGGATGACACATTGGCTATACATTAGCGTTGTCAGACCTATACTGAAGTACGCATCTGTAGTATGGTGGACATCGATGAGATTTGGCTCGTATGTGGGACTATTGCAGAAGATACAGCGCCTATGCTGTTTGGGCATTAGTGGCGCAATCAGAACCACATCTACTAGGGCTGTCGAGACTATTCTGGCAATTCGCCCAATTGAGGTACAGGTGAAGTACGAGGCCGCATTGACTATGATGCGGCTGACGGCTACCGGGGAATGGGACAATAATGGCCATATTACCGGGCACCGTACTATTTTGGACCAATTGCCAGTGTATTGCGTCCCGGAATGGGACTGCGACAGGATTTCAGAGAGGTCTGTCACGACGCTCTGTGGCACGTTAATCCCCGACAGGCACCATGGTTAAATGGGACCTTCTTGAGGAACCAACCGGGGATCCACTTTTACACGGATGGATCAAAACTGGATGGGAAAACGAGTCTGGGCTTCTGTAACGCTGACTTCAATGTACGCAAATGCTTCCGTCTTCCTGACCATAACACCGTACTACAGGCGGAGGTCACCGCGATTACGGAGTGCATTAAGCAGGTGAATATCATGGACTTGACGGACTCTGTGGGATCAATGACGATACTCAGCTGTAAAGGGGAAATTAACGATTTCTCTGCACGGGGACGCATTGAGATTATATGGGTGCCGGGACACTGTGGTATAGCGGTGAACGAAGTGGCTAATGATTTGGCTAGGGGAGGATCTTCCCTGGAATTAGTCACTTTGGAGAACGCTAAACCTTTTTGAATTCTCAAGGCGGAGCTGGTGGACTGGGCTGACACCATGCATAGGACCATCTGGGAAAATGCGGGTGTTGGCAGGACTACAAATATTCTCTGGGGCAACCCGGACAATGACAAGACGAGGGAATTTCTGAATCTCAGTAGGAAGGAACTGAGTCTTTTGATGGAAATCCTCTCGGGACACTCGATACTTAGGGCCCATCTCCACCGTATTGGTAGGGCGGACTCGGAAGTGTGCAGGGCTTGTGGGGAGGACGAGGACACCTTGGAACACTATCTCTGTGAATGCCCGGAATTTGCCGGGATCCGGGTCGAAATACCATCCAGTGACCCAATATCCACATTGGGGGATCTTAGGGGCATAGGATGGAAGAAGTTGAGGAGTTTCGTTAATGCGACGGAGTTCCTGGGGTAGTAAGGTGACATAGAACTGATTGTTTAGAGCGCACAACAAGCCGACATTCTGGATTAAGTGTAAGTCCTCAGGGACTTGAGTCGGATTAGGGAAGTATTTCCCTTCTCCGAATCCTCTTTTCGACCTAACCTAACCTAACGTTCTGCACATACGATTTAGGCAAACGTCTGAAATTTAAAATTCATATATTTTTTTAAGGCATTGTTTAATTTATTGAATATATCTTTTGGCTTTTTATAAAATCTTGGTATAAATGGTGTTTAAAAGAATGAAATTCCACTCTTAATGATCTATGGAATTTATTTAACGTGGAAATGATAAACGTTAAAAATAATAAAATAATTTAAGCTTGTAAAAGCCTGAGTTTTTGAAAATGTTTTCAAACAGGAAGTTTACCCTTTATACTGTTGATAAAATCTTCTTATAATTGGTGTGAAAAAGAAATATTTTCTGTGAAAAATAACTAAAATTTCTTCTAAATATCTATATTCCGATACATAAAACTATGCCTAACTATGTATCGCAATTTTAAGCTTGTATTCTATAATCTGAACAAAAACTGGTGTATTTAGTAGGGCAGTCAATCGGTTAACCGTTATTCGATTAATCGATGAATTTTAGTCAAACAATGGTTCGAGTAAATTAAAATGGCCAATTTCTAGTAACGGATAACTCGAACAATTTTGTACGATTAGTCGAGTTAATCGAGTAAATACAAATTTATTCTATTTCCGTTAAGATTTTATAAAAAAAAAATTTAATTGTTCGTATTTTTTAAAAAAAGATTTGTTTTATAAAATATATAGCCATTTGGCAATTACCGTTTTAATTTAAATGTACTACTTTTTTAGTAGGAGTATAACTTTTTTAAGTGGCACCACTACATGGGCTTTGGAAAAAAACGTGCCTAACACAAAACATTTTTGTTTTTTAAATAAAATATATTTGTTTCTTAAATATCCTTGAACAACTACAGACAATATGACCCGATCAGAGAAGACAAAAAATGGCAAAATCTGTTGTGTTTATGGCAAAAAAAAATATTTGAAAAAAGCAAAATCTGCAAAAACGTAAAAAATACAAGTTTTTAAAAAAAAGGAAACAAATTTAAGAAAAAAATCATTTAAAGGAAAAAATATCCGAAAAGGCTTAAAAATATTAAGAAAAAGCTGTTATTAAGTAAAAAAAAAAAAAAATTCCAAAAATGGAAATATGGGTAAAAACGGCAAAAAAAAAAACAAAATTTTTCTTGTCTGATTGTGATACTCAAATAAAGGGCTAGTTTATGTAGACATTGAAACTAAAAAAAAAATAAGACCAAAAGGTCCGTTTTCAGAAATTAAGCAAAATTTTGATATAATTAAATATTCAACAAAAAAATTAGCAACAAACGCAAAACTATAAGATTGTAATGACGTTTTTTTTTTTTTGCAAGATCGAATTAAACAGAATTTATCATCTTTTGGTATTACAGGTCGGATTTAGCCGTCTCTCTTTTCTTTCTTTCAGATCTTTATTCAACTTAATTATATACATTGAATAATATCTATTTTGCAAAAAAAAAATAAATAATGTAATAAAATTAGAAAACTCAAAATCGAGTTACTCGTTTACTAGAACAAAACCAAACCGGAGTAATTTGAATACCCTAGTATTTACGTTATAATGCTTCCCTTTTGAAGAGATTTGTGGCAAAAACACACATTTAAAACTTTCAAAATTTGATGGTTTTATCTAAAACTAAGTTTAACAAACTTTATACAAACACGTTCGTACCAGGACTTGCCTTAACAAAATACAATTATAAACTAATTGAAAACAAAACATCTTAAAATATTATAAAAACTACTCTCAGTTTTTTTTATATTTTTTAGTATGGCTTAATAGTAAGGTTTGCTTGTTATCGTTAGGCTGGACGTTTTAATATTATTGCGTGTCCCGAGTAAAAAAGTTTATATAAAATTATATATGATGAGATATTTTCCTCACATTTTTTTTATTTATATTTTTTTGGGCACCAAATTTTTTGTTTTAAAAGAAATTGTTAATTTTAATTAAATTAAAAAAAAAAATGATCTATAAAAAACACGGTTTGTTATTTGTAACGGAAATCGATTTCTCAAAACGGTAAACTATTTTCGTAAAATAATTTTTAAAGGAAGGGCTTAAGCATGGAATGGCGATTAGTATGGAAGGAAAAAAATCTTAATAGGCGCTTCGCGGTTCTGATTCTGTGGATTGTACTGAGCAAAAAAGTCCACTAGACCATACGTCTACGGTGAAAATCGAGCTTCCTGATTTTGACTTGCAGTTTTTTCTCAGACTTTGGATATTTTGGCCTATAACAGCCAAATTATTGAGATTTTCGATCAAATATTAAGACACAAATTTTAGCCAGGACAATAGTTAAGAACTCTCTAGTACATCGCAAAAGCATTGGAACGCTCCTTCAGGCAGTTTTGGCCTTGTGAAAGTGCAAAGGGACAGGGTTACTTTCACAAAATACGGCTAAAAAGGCCTATTTTGATATTAAAAATGAAACCCTTAAACACCACCCACAAATATGATTGATGCATGAATCTGCTAGAGAATCTTCCAAAGAAGAGATTAATACCATAATCTTGAATAAGCTCCTCCTACTTCCTGAGATATGTCCATCCCACACATTGTTACTTTCACAAAATACGGCAAAAAAGCTCTATTTTGAAATTAAAAATTAATCCCTTAAACCCCACCCACAAATATGACTGATACATCAATCTCCTAGAGAATCTTCCAAAGAAGAGATTGATACCATAATCTTGGATAAGCTCTTCCTACTTCCTGAGATATGTCCATCCCACACATTGTTACAAGCAAGTCAAAATCTGTTTGCAAGTCAAAATCTGGAAGCTCGATTTTCACCGTAGGCATATGGTCTAGTGGACTTTTTTGCTCATTACAATCCCAAGAATCAGAAACGCGAAGCTCCCATTAAGATGTTCAAATCGCCCCACCATAGTTTTTGCCTTTTAAAGGTTAAAAAAATGCAAAAAACATGACTTTTTTACCCGAACCGGACTTTACCGATTTATCGATTTCTTTAAATGGATACAGTGTGAGAAGGGTTACTAGTAATGGCTATGGAGGTGTAGGTGTAGGTGCATTTCACGCACTTTGTAAATCTACAGATATTGATAACGTTGAGATTTCTGAGTGAGCTATTTCAAGTAGTCCTACTAATTCGAGTAATTTAGTACACAGATAGAATTCTTTGGACGTGTTTTAATGACACTTTTTCACTAATCTAATAAAGTTATCTTCACAATGTGAATGAAAAATATTTTAAATTTCATGAAAAAGCTTCATAATTTTACTGAAACTATTTTTAATGAAACTTTTTCATTATGAAAATTCGTATGAATAACAAATAATATTAAAATTTTCATTTTCATTAAAATTGTGTTAATTTAATTAAAAGTTTCAATTGACGGGTTCCAGAGACGATTTATAGGTCTTATGCAAAAATTCATTGAAATCATGCAGATAATTCTCTCAATGTAGAATATCTTTTTCTGGAAGTAACCAGAGAAGGAAGAAAATTACTTTTGGGTATCGTATAAAGCCCAAGTTAAAGAATATGTATGAAAATATTTACTAAAATCTGGAAACGTTTACAGTTTTATACGATGATGTCATAATCGCAGGTGATTTTACCTCGAACGGCTCAGTGTATTCTTATTTTACCAATAACATAAGTTCACTCGGGCTAAGCTCTCCAAACACAAACAGTGCTACTCATTTTACAATTATAAATAATACACTTCTGGACCTTTTCTTTGTAAGTGATAATTCGAATGTATTACTCTATGATGAACTCTCTCCAACTTGTTTTTCACGACATAAGCTCATCTTCATTACGTATAATACATTGACTATAGAAGCTTAAAAGATGATTTTTTTAAAGACTGATTATAATCTATTATATAATATGATTCATGTACACTCTAACAAATTATTAAATTTATACATAAAATGTCTATATTTTTGAATGCTCATTTTTGTGGGCGAAAATACAAAATATTTGGAACTACACATTTTGTGTCTAATATTAGAATAAATAAATGTATTACACATAATGTGTACATTTACGAACATTAATAAGCAGTATTGAATATATCATTTAAATATTTTCAAATAATAATAAGATTAAAAATTTGGAAAATAAATGTTAAAAATTAAAAAAATGTAAATGAACGCGACAATTCGTAAATAAAGTTAGTGAGATTATATTTGCAGTAGAAGGAGTAACAGAACATCAATTTCATATCTGCTACATTTTGAAATACAAGTAGAAAGCCAAATTACGGCAATTAATATTACGTTTACAACAAATATTATTTTTCTTAGTTTGCATTTTATCAGCCACTTAACTCTATTCTTTTGCCTATAGAATGCATTTATTACCTATTGGAAGTCAGGATATGGCTAGCAGCAACTAGAGTGGCTGTAGCCGAACCTGTGAATTATATGGAATTTGAATTGAACAAACTCCTATATTTAAACAAGTGGTAGCTAATTCCCGCGTGATGGAAGTTGCAATGGATATAGGCGGCAGCAGTGATAATGAAAATAATATCTGCACTTCTTGATTATTAAAATTTGATTCCATACTAAATATAACTTTGAACAATCAACAAATTGTGAATGCAGACTCTGCTAAAAATCTTGGGATTTATTTTAACTACACCCTTACTTGGTCTAACTATATTAATTATGCGTGTGGTAGAACATTTTCAATGTTGACAAATATTTGAAAAACTGATCTGATGCAGATCTTATTATATGGTTGCGAACTATTTGCCAGCTGTGACAATAAAATCAAAAGAAAACCAAACGTGGTCAATAATAATATAGTCCGTTATGTATATGTTCTAAAAAGATATTATCATATTTCATTATTTTCAAGTCTTCTTTACGACACTAATTTTGATAATCATGCTTGTATAACGAGAATTTTACTTTTTATGCACAAAAATTTAAATTTTCAACACTTAATAGGGGAAAAAGGCTAATTAGATTCAAGCATCACACGCAGATTTATAAATGTTTTTTATACATGTACATATATAACTTTAAGTTGGCAACACTTTTTTAACTGGCTGCCATTTTGTCAGCTGTCAAGTGATTTAGTTTGGTGTGACATTTCAACATGAATAGACTGACGCTTTAACAACGCTTCCAAATTGTGCAAATTTCTTTTGAAAATCATGGTTCTGTTAGAAATATGTATCGCGCATTACGCCCATTTTACGGTCAATATAATCGTCCATAAGAGCAATTAATTCGATAAACTATGGAATGTTTTCGCAACACTATTACTCTAAATGATAATATGCATCCAGAGAGACGTCGTACAGTGCTGCTGTAGATCGTAACGTAGAGGAAGACCCCAATCAGTCTATCCGTCAATTTTGACCACTATAGAGCCATGATTACTGACTTTTTCGTTCATCAATTGAACAACCATTATGTGCAAGAGCTGTGGTTTAAACAAGACGGCGCAAAATGTCACACAGTTCGTGCCATAATTAATTTATTGATGGAAATGTTTGATAACCGCATAGTTTCAATTTTCGGACCCGTGAATTGGCCTCCAAGATCTTGCGATTTAGCGGTCGCTGGACTATTTTCTGTGGGGATAAGTGAAGCCGCTAGTCTACGCCAATAACTCCGAAACGATTGACCACTTGGAAAACAACATTCGCCGCGTCATTGCCAATATGCGGCCACAACTGTTGGAAAATATCATCGAAAATTGGACGTTCAGATTAGACTACGCCTGCGACAGCCGTCGCGATCATATGCCAGAAATCATATTTAAATTATAATGCCAGAAGATTATCTTTCGAATAAAGTAAATTTCATGTCAATTTTAAAAATGTATCTTTGTTTTATTCCATTTCAAAGTTATATACCTCTAGAAAAAACACCTTTTATATTAAAATATATATTTCAATTTTCAAAACAACCCAAAAGGTTCGCCATTTTTTGGAAAATTAAGTAATGTTAGCGAAAACATGTATTCAAATTAAGATTCTAATAATTTTAATTTTGTTTATTAAAACGTTAAAAATTATAAATTATACATTTTGGCACCTACACTATTAAAACCGGAAAAACAATGCATATTAACATCGAAACTTTTTTAAAAATGAGATAGGGGAAAATAAACTTAATGGCTCTTTTAGATTCATGAAACAAAAGGCAAAAAAACGAAGCATCCACTTTGAGAACCGGTACCATTTGGGAACACTACCGTACCTAATACATAATACATTGTGGGAATTTGGTTTCATCATTATCTACTTTCATTTCACTTTAGAACCAAAATGTGTTGCACTGTGTAACCAAATTAAAGACTTGTTTCTTTTTTGGTATTAAATATCTGAAATGTATGTATTATTTTTAAGATTATCGCCATGTTGAACACGTATTATTGTATTACAATTTAGCAAAATAATATGTTACGAATGAGAAATTTGTAATAATTGTTAAAATAACATATATTTTTATTGTTAAAATACAATAAAACATTTTGACGTTTCTACAGCGTACACCGTAGTAATTTGAGCATTCAAACGTGTGTCAAATGTCTCACATAGAATTATTTCTTTTGGTATTTGTAATAAAAAAGAATATATAACAGCGCATGACACAGGACTAAAAGAATAATAAAAAGGTGGTAAATAGCATAAAATAAATAACCGCATTCTATATGAGGAATTTCAAAAACTTTCAACACTTTGAGACAAAATATTTTTAATTTTTTTCTATTGTTTGACATACAAAACATTTTGTGTATGTTTTATCCACTGCCCAGTGTATAAACAGTAATGCAATATAATTATTTTTCGGACTACCATTAATGACACATGCTTACTCCCTGCATTACTGGCATACAAATAATAATGACTTACTAATAAGTAGTTAATTTGGACATTATTTCAATTTAAAGAATAATGCTTTACCCATAGGTACTTAATTTTATATTTTTTTTTTTTTTTAAATACTTTATCTGAAAATTTTTTGAAAATCTACTTTTTGGCTCATTTTTTTTTTAGCTATAGTAAGTACATGTTTAGTAGGGCGGGTCGATTTAAAAATCGCTCAACGTACAAGGAAAATCGTATTCTAGTGATCAAAATAAGAAACTTTGCCGAAGGAACCATACCTCTAAAACGAATTCTGATTCCCCGACTTTTGACCCGTAGGGTCAAATTTTGAAAAATCCCACTTTGATCCATTTAGAGTGCCCCAATCGAATCCAATCCAATCGAATATAATTTATACATTCATCTGCTAGAGCGTCTTCCGGAGAAGAAATAGAGACCCCAATCTTGGAAAGACTCCTCCTACTTTCTGAAATATCTCTATCCCGAGATTTGTACAGAATTCGTTTTAGAGGTATGGTTCCTTCGGCAAAGTTTCTTATTTTGACCCCTAGAATACGATTTTCATTGTACGTTGAACTATTTTTTGCCTCCCCACAAATCGACCCGCCCTAATGTATAGCTACATAATTTTGAATTTTTGTAAGCTGGAAAGTGATTCCATTTTATGAAAGCTAGTCATTTATGTTTTCATCTACCAAGTATAACGGGATATCGAGATGGTAGAGCGGTGGACTGAAAACTTACAGTCCCCGGTTCGAATCCCATATGAGTACATTTTATAAAAAAAAAAAATCCAAAAAAACTATTTTTATATTAACCCGTTTAAAAATATCTGCTCTGACCAGATCTATCTATATCTTTTTTACCAGATCTAAACAGATCTCATAGCAAATATGATCAGATCTATTTAGATCTCAAAAATGATGGCAAAAATTGAGATCTAATCGAATCTGGGCAGGTCTGATAAAATCTTTGTAGATCTGAAATTTTTAGATTTAAATAGGTTTAATTATTTTTAAAATTTTCTAGTTAAATGATTGAAAACGCTTATTTGAACTTTAATACGTTTATTCAAAAGCTTGGGGCAAATAAATGGACTACAAGGACTAGATAAAACAATGTATTTTTTGGAATTTCGTTATGGCTTCCAGGTTCATCTCAAAATTTTGCTTGTCATTTGTTAAAGTTTTTATAAAGCCAACACAAATTTTAATATTTTTTGAAAGACTGGGGTTGAGAAAAGTTTTAAATGTAATTTCACTAGCTTTTGGGCATGAACCCTTCGTTAGACATTGTTCGAAATGACAAAAATTGTTTAAAGATGACTTCTGAATATTCGGTATGAACATCTTGGTTAATGCAGGTTAATGCGTAAGAAAAAGGCATTTTTTTGTGACGACACAGTTAAAATCTCTTTATTAAAACTAAAAGGACATTAAAGCATAACATTTGAAGAATGTTGTATAAAATTTTCACGAAGAAATATTAAAAAACACGGCAATGGCAGTGAAATCAAAAAATCAAAGTTCATTCGTTAGAAAATAGTTTTCCCCAGTTAACGCTGGAAGGGTTTTTCGAAATTTTAATTTTTCACTTTTTTGGAAAAAAATCGACTAATTTGTTATTGTAAAAAAAAATTATTAACAAATTTGAAAAAAACTCTCCAGCGTTACCTCGTAATTTATGTACAGAAATAGTGTTCAAAACTTAAAAAGCATCGGTGCAGTAGTTTTGAAGGGGCACCGACTTTGAAAACGTGAGTTGTGGGAAAAACGCTTTAAACTTTTGAACCCTAAAAAATCTGGTATTAAACGTTTATAAGCAAATTTTATTGGCTTATCCCACACTGAATCATCAATGCCAGGTCCATAAACGATGTTACTATCATCCATGATGTATAAAGCACCTTTTTGCTCCTGTCTACGACGAATCCTGTTTTTTTGTTTACAGCTTTCGCACGACACTTTGATGTTAAATCCAAGGCCTTCTTTCTTAGTCGAATGAAAATTTACTTTTCCATCACATTTCAAACACTTCACTGGCGTAGCGATTGTTGAAAAGACTAATAAAAAATCAATTATCCTATAATGTTTTTCAAGATTAATTATTCATAATTTAACACAAAACTTAATGAAAACGGAGCTAAAATGATACGACCATAGGAACGAACGTGTATGTCTGCTCGAAAGAATATTTACTGCTACACTAAATTTTATACTCTACACTGACATACTTGACATAAAAATACTCGTAACTTCGTCAAATATTGCTCCAATCGACTTGACCAATATTCTTAACCTATTAAGCATTTATTTAAAAAAATAAAAAAAATGCAAAAAAAAAAAAATTTAAATACCTTAACGCCCCCTTAAGATATTAAAAGCTTAACTCAAACAAAAATCCCAGTAAAACCACACATTACCAAATCATGTGTAAAGTAATGTATCGACATAGGGCTGCACGCATTACATTACACCTTACTTCACTGATGAATTTTACAGGCGATGAGCCTAAAAGTAATGGGTGGACTCATTACCTTGTAGGGGGTGAAGTAACTGGTTACTTATATGGTTACATGGTGGGAAAAAGTAATGTGTCTATAAATAGATTTTCATAAAAAATGTATAAATGATGTTTTTACAAATATTTTTTTTAATTAAATAAATAATTTTTTTTTTATTTTATTAAATAAATAACGTGGTCTTGCTAGGTTTCGAACCTGGGGTCTCTGGTATTTAACAATTAGTTAGACGAGAACGCTACCAACTGAGCTAACGATACATATAATATTTGATTGCTTAAAATGTAAATGAGTTGTTGTGCTTCGTGTTTTCGTTCGTGATATCAAAAATATACACCTTACCCTCATGCTTACAAAAAATCACAAAGTAATGTGTCTATAAATAGATTTTCAAAAATATATATTAATAATTACTTTACGTTTATAATTCATGCATTATGTAATTGATGATCGGTAAGTCATTATTTTATGTTTTGAAGTAATGTAAAATGTAATGAGGTATCATTACAAGGTAATCCATGAGCGTTCAATTATCGGTAACTCATTACTTCTTGTTGGAAAATAATGATACAGGTAAGGAGTACACATTACAAGGTAATGCATTACTTTATCGCACCCATTACCAAAGTTTTGGTGGGAATGCTATTTGAATTCATTTTTGTGTTTATTGGTTTGTTTTTACAAAATTGTTCAAGGTTTTTTTAAAAAATTTTTTTTGTAATTTGTGTTAAAAGAAGACATATTTTCTTGTCTGTCGGTGTAAAATGTGTATATATTTTACGTAACTACAGGTAAACAAATTAACGCTAAACTTACAACTGGGACTCAATTTTGATTATTTTTCTACTTTGTATCTGAACATTTTATTTAAAGTTTCGATTTTTATTAAATATTGTGCGGATTATTACCACTAGATAAAAAAATTATGTTATACGAATTTGAGAAAAGTTTTAAAAGTTTTTAGAAGTCTCTTAACAGAAATATGTTGTGTCATACTGTGACAGATAATTTTCAACAAATTTTAGCATACTGAACACGAATGAATTAAACTTTTTAAATCGCATTAGTGCTTTTTGAAATATTTTGACTTGAATTTTGTCAAAATGGCGTTATGTGGTGCAAATTTTAGACAAATCGGACAATGCGAACCTATTGTTACTCGCCAGGAATGGAAAATATAGAATTTATGTGTAGCTTATCAATTTACAGCCGTATTTATAAAAATGTATTTTTGATTTATCAACCGTTTTTAACCAAAATTAGCTATAGTTGTATTTATAAACGAAAAATAGTCTATTAAACCTTTAATAAACCATTCATAAAGTAAGAAATTTTATTGTTGGATTTACCCTTCTTTAAACCAAAAATAAGAAGACATTTTGCATTTAGACATTTTGTTTAAATCTACATACGACTATTGTTTACCTTTTATAAAAATATTTCTGCAGAATATTTTTGAAAAATATTAATAGAAAGTGATTAAAGTAATTCATTTTATTTTCTATATCCTTAACTCTTTTTTTATTAAATCCTTCAACAGCTCCTATAAGAAATTGTAAAATGAAAAAAATTATAAGTATGTGTAATAGACAATTTTAAATATGTTGAATGATCTTTTAGAACCAGCTCACGAAGCCCTTACCTTATCCTCTTCACACCAGTTTTCAGACCTTTGCCTCTTTTTTGTTTCCTTCAAAAAATAGAAAATATACAATTAAAATTATTTTGGTATGTCCATTCATAGTATTTATTAACACACATACCTTGTTTTCCACTTCTTTTATTGGTTTTATTTGTTTTTGGAAATCTAAATCCATTTTTTATTTTTTTTGGCACAAATCAGTCTATTTTTGGTAAAAAAAATCACAGAAATAAAATAAAAACCTGACAAAATATGTTAGTGATGTAAATCAGATGTAAACAAACTCTTTATTCGATTATTTTTGTTACCATATACTACTAAAATAGAAAACTCAAAACAGTTTTGCAATATTTTTGTTGAAATTTTTTTCAGAACTCATTTTATACGTTTTTTATTTTTAAAACATACTTTTTAAGTCGAATGTTGAAAAAAAAATATGGACAAATAAACATATAATTGATTATCGGGTTTATTAATCAGTGGTTTAAAGCGTCACTAACAACTAAATGGCAAGTAAATAAAAAGAGAGAGAGAGAAAATTACTACAAACGCTCAATAGTTATGGAGCTGTTATTGTTTCTTTATGAATTAAAACTTTTATGAGTGATTAATAAGACAAAAAGTCTATAATAGCTATTGCACTCTGTAAACTCACAATAAGACTTTTTTTATAAATACGGCTGTTAGTCTTTAGTTAATGTTCACTTTAGATACCTAACTATGTTCTCAATGTTCTTTTTTTTATAAAAAAAATTAGAAAATTTTTTATTATATTTATCAAAATTTTTAAAATGTTCATGAAAGTTTTGCGTTTAAAAGATGTAAAATGCCTTTTTAACTCGCCTGTCGCGAAGCACAGTAGCGCCTGTAGAACAAGTGAGGTGGCAAAAATCAAAAATTTCATGTACCCCTAAGAAATAAACCTATTTTATAGGAAATTGTCCAACGATTTCAAATATGCCACTCTTATTACAATCAGATTTTTGGTTCAGAAGATATAGCCCTTCAAAGTTGAACGATTTTCAGTGTTCAAAAAAACAGAAAATTTTTATGTAATTTTGTCCGCTTTCAGATGCCGAATCTCGAAAACTATCCATTTTTTCAATATTTCTCAACTTTGGTGGAAAATAAAAAAAAAACTATTAAAAACTATATTTGCCATATTTTCAAAATAAGTTCTTTGATTAGTCCTTTACCTATTGCAAAAATTTCCAGCTGCCCGTCCTTGCCCCATTTTTTGCTAGAGGTAAAATTTTGAAAAAAGACATGGTTCAAAAAAGGTGTCGCATGCATTTTTGGGCAATTAATTACATATAAACGCGAAAACCCATTCTTATTATTATTGTTAATATATATGATTTTTGTTTATGAGTTTAGGTAGATTATACTATATATTTTAAAACAACCATAATCCCGTTATTAGTCAAGGTTAGGTAGATTTTTGTTTTTCATTCAAGGTAGATTATGAAAATGTTTGTACATTAGGTAGATTTTTGTTTTTAATTCAAGGTAGATTAGACTATATATTTAAAAAGTGTCATTATCCCGTGATTAGTCTAGATTAGGTAGATTAGACTATATATTTGAAAAAAAAATATCATAATCCCGTAGTTATATATTTTATGAATATCCCTAATAATTTCTCCTCTTTGAATTATACTTTATACCCGTTTTATTTGATTAAAATATTTTATATTGTCCTACTTTTAATTTGTTAATTATCTTAATTTTGTTTTATATTATCAAATATTTCTTTTATAATAATGAGTTTTTATAATAATGAGTTTTTCAAACAAGTTGGACTAAAAGTAGACTAGAACAAGCACGGCTGTAACTCGAATCACTGGAATAGGCAATGAAATCATTAAAAGATTGGAAACGATCTTGAATATTTTATACTGCAAGGAAAAAGTTGATTCTGAAAAGTATGGGGAATATGCCCCGAAAACTGCATCTCTTTTAGCAAAACTTATATCCACAGAAAAAGTTGACCCCGACAGTTCACAAACTATTGTCACATGGAAAAGATATAATTGAATATCAGCCTTTGCCAATTGGAGAGCTTTCTGAAGAAGCACAGAAGTCCCTAAACAAATTTTATAAAAAATATAGACTGCTGAACACTTTCAAATCATCAAGGGTAAGACAACATGCGGATCTCTTCAACATGTAAGCAGCATCTTCCGACGCACTTATTTCATCACTGCTGCATATAAAGTCACGAAAAGTGTTAGAAAATAATTATAGTTCAGAAATGATAAGTTTTTTAGATATACCTTCCTTTACGGACTGTGAGCAATATTGAAAAAAAAAAATTGAAAAATATATAAAAAAAAAAAATAAATTTTTTCTGGAATAGTTTTAAATCATAAAAGCCTTTAAAGGAGACAAAAAAAAAAATAAAAAAATTTAAAAAAAATAAAAAATATTTTTTTTACTACCCATGAAAATGATTTGTTTACAAATATCAACTTTGCTAACCTATAAGTAGGCACCTAAGAGGCGTAGAACACTTTTCAAACACTCATTTCATAGGTTTATCGATTATCTATCATATGATTTTTAAATTTGTTGATTATCTCATTTGGTTCCAAAGTTATTATTTTTGCAACGAAAAAACTCAAATAGCGCCACTGTGCGACGGTGCCGTATACTTAGAAACTCAGTTGATGCAATACGATATACAATTTCAAACATAATTGTGAACGTCAGACGCATAAAACATACATTTTCAAAGAATTTATGTCAATTCCCTATAAGTTTGTAATGTACCCAGCAAAAACACACCTTACCAAATAACCCAGCAAAACTTCGGAAATAGGTTGGTATTAAGAAACATGTTAACTGGTAATGTAACGAGATGAATAAAATATTATTGTGAACCAATTATTTTATCTAAGAGAATAATGTAATATAAATTGTTTATTGGTAACCCATTATTTTATAATGGGTGCTGAAGGTAATAAATACTCATTGCAAAGTAATGCATATTATAATAAGCAGTCATTACCAGGTTTTTGGTGGGTACGTATTCCGTTATTGGTGCGCTGACTTCGGCTTGGTTTACCCGAAATTGTATACAATTACACTGCTTTTTTATTAAATACTGTTCTCAAAACGGAATTCCATTAAACGCCGCAACAACCCTAGGGGAAAAAAATTATAAAATTTTAAAATCGGGAAATTGTGGTTTCACTTGTAAACCACCATACAACTTTTTATTTTTTGAGAGAATGTATCTCCCAAGTCTTGTGACTCTATATTATTCTGGTTTGAATCTGAAAGTTAATTACTATACGCAAAAAATTAAAATTAATAAAATATCTATTATAAGATTCAAGTAATTTTTTGGTGCCCGGAATTTACCCCAGCGGACATAATCCCCACAATGGAAATTGGGATTTTGTGCGAACTGTTTTCGGACATAGTCCACAAACCGAATGTTGATAATATGATCGTTAACGAAACGGCCATAATAATATTTGTTATGTTTTTATTTGTTCGATTGCGTCTATATGAAATTTTCTGTGCAATCACTGACCGTGGTATAGATAAACTGATTTCTAATGCCACATGCACTCGCATTACACGTTAGACAGAGCGCTTTAGCGTACTGAGCTATCGTCAGGTCGAGTTTTGTTGTGATTAAAACTAGTTTATTCAATACACGGTGTTTTTGTTCTTACATACATAATCTCAGAAGTACAATTCCAACAACACAACAGTTCTATTTTTAGAAACTTACCTCACTCTAATGTCCACTGTTTTCCCATATATTTTAAGTGATTCACCATTACAGCAATGCATTAAAAAACAAAGAAAAATTGAACATATTGATTAAACATTTGTCAGTCTTATTTCATCTGTGATATATTAACACTAAGAAAAGTTATAATTAGAGTTCTGTAGTTCGCGAACGACCTAGTTCAATTGAACTAGTCTTTACTTTGAACTAGTAAGCTAGTTCGCAAACTTCAGCTCTTTTAGATCTTTCGCTCTGTTCGTTATTTGTTGGTATTTGAGTAATATTTCTTTTCCTTATGTTGCTTTTGAGCTTAATTTTTTTCTCAATGTTGCCAGCTCAATTTTTGTTAATGTTAAAAAGAGGTGTACAATATGAATAATTCGCTTGAAAATTATTGAACAAACGATCTAACGAACGATTGAACGAAATTGTCAAAGATCGATTGAAGTAGAAGAGCGACCATTCAGATCAATCGAAAAAGAAAGAGCGTTCACTCAAACGACCTAGATTGCCCAAGTCTGGTTATAGTCTGGTTATAGTCTGTGATATTTTATGTTATTTATTTATTTTTAATTATAATTTTGTGTTTAATGTCGCACTATTTGTTAGTATTTTACCAATTTTATTAAAGAAATTTAAATGTTAACCTCACAAAAAAGATTATATATTTAATAAAATCAAATCCCTGAAGATGTTGAAATAATAACAACGAAATGTCGGATTGAAAAATCAAATAATATTTTATTTTAATTTGAAAACCATGACCTTAAAAGCCTGATTAGGAAAACTTATAATAAAATTTTAAGGAAAGTGTTTATGCAACGCGAATTATCAAAAACATTTGCCCGCTAAACTCACTTTAATCAATAAATAACCGATTAAATAATGTTAATTATTTAGGTATTTGTTATTATTATTATTTAAATTTTATAATTAAATATGTATTACGAAAATGTGAAAAAGGCACATTTTCACTAATGGAGCTTTTGGTATATTATCAATAATGAAAATTTTATTTAACAATTTTTTTAAATAAAATTATCACCTGTGTCGCTTTTAACATGTTATCTACATTCAAACATTTTTTTTACAAATCGGGTAGTGATTTTACAAAAAATTGTGCTTAGGTACATCGCTTTCAGTACATCATCGATAATGATTTTTTTTTTTTTTAAATTTGCACGATTTTTTTTCAAGTTTCGTCTGCGGCGCTTTCAACATATTATCTAAATTCAACATATTATGAAATTTTTTTTTCAAATCCTATGATTAAAAAAAAAAAAAATTGCTTACATCAAACTTTCAACATGATATCTAAACTCAACTTTTTTTTCCAAAATGGAAAGCTTTTTTTACTAAAATGTTTGCTTACATCGCTTTCAGTATATTATCAAACATGACATTATTTTTTTAAATCGAGCAATTTTTTCAAACAAATTTTCGACTGCGGTGCTTTGAACATGTTACTTAAATTATTTTTTTTTCCAAATCGAGTGATTAAAAAAAAAAACATTTGGCTTACATCGCTTTCAGTATAGTATAGAAAATAATTTATATTGCTTTTTAAATGGTGCGTTTTATTTTTAATTTTCACCGTATTATTTAAAAACTAATTTTAGATTTATTGTCAAAAATTTGGGTCTAAAGCAGGGACCGTAAATAATGATTATTGCTCGTTTTTTTTAAGCAAAAAATCAATCACTTAGAAGAGACATAAAAAAAATGTATTGCACCATTATTATCATTTTTTGACAATCTTTGCAGATCCGTCATGATTTTTAAATTTTTGATTTTTAAAGTTTTCTTCAATGGTAATGATTATTTTTGAGTAATAATAAAAAAAATCAGCCATAATCATTATTTTTGAGCAAAAAAATTAAAACTCAAAAATAATCATTATTTATGATTTTTATTTTTTTCGCTCAAAATAAAACTCACTTTCAATTTGTGGGATGGACATATCTCAGGAAGTAGGAGGAGCTTATCGAAGATTATGGTATCAATCTCTTCTTGGGAAGATTCTCTAGCAGATTATTGCATCAATTATATTTGTGGGTGAGGTTTAAGGGGTTAATTATTAATTTCAAAATAGGGCTTTTTTGCCGTAAAGTCAAAATCTGGAAGCTCGATTTTCACCGTAGACGTATGGTCTAGTGGACTTTTTTGCTCAGTACAATCCCAAGAATCAGAAACGCGAAGCGCCCATTAAGATTTTTTTCCTTCCATACTAATCGCCCAACCCTAATATGTATATATATTTCCACCTACATGAAAGTGAGTTTTATTTTGAGCGAAAAAAAATAAAAATCATAAATAATGATTATTTTTGAGTTTTATTTTTTTTGCTTAAAAATAATGATTTTTGCTGATTTTTTTTATTATTACTCAAAAATAATCATTAGCATTGAAGAAAATCCTTAAAACTCATAACATAATCATTATTGTGTAATTTTTATTATAAAACTCATAATGATTACGGTCCCTGGTCTAAAGCGCAAACACGCAAGTGAATGACATTATACTTATTAGTTTGCAGTGACCAAAGCAAATAGTTTGAAACTGTGTCTAGCCGCAAGACGGAAAATGTTTCATTTATTTTAAAATGGCTTATATTGGCGTCAACATTTTCGAACAGTGTAACAATTTGGGTTAAAAAATAAGGAATTTCGAATTTTATATGTTATGTTTTCCATTCTGCTTAAGATCATGAAAATTTTTCTAAATGAAAGAAATATTATAATTGAAGGGCTTATTGTAAAAGGCTTCTTGAGGATCTCAACGTAAACAAGTCACCTGGGCCGGATGGCATATCAGCACTGGTGCTGAAACAGTGCTCTTCTACGTGGGCACGTCCATTGGCAAAACTTTTCAGCTCTTCGTACCGTGCGGGAGTCTTCCCCTCATGCTGTAAGGTGGTCAATGTTTAACCAATCCCTAAAAAGGGTGCGGCTATCAACCCTGTAAATTACGGACCAATCGCAATCTGCTCTGCGCTCTCCAAAGTAATAGAGACCATGGTTAACTACCATTTTGTAAAATATTTAGAGACCAATTCACTTTTAAATGATCGACAGTATGGCTTCCGTAGCGGTCGATCTACGGGAGACCTGTTGGCGTTTCTATCGGAACGTTAGGGCCGGTCATTCCACCGCTTTGGTGAGAGTAAAGTGGTTGCTCTAGATATTTCCAAGGCGTTCGATCGCGTGTAGCACGGGGCACTCGTGACTAAGCTAGTTGCTCTTGGTGTCGGTAATGTCTTCTCTCGATTTATAACGAGTTTTCTCAGAGACCGCACTATACGTGTTGTTTTAGATGGAGTCTCATCAAACGAGTTTCAGCTAAATTCAGGGGTACCGCAAGGTTCTGTTCTTTCTCCTACCCTTTTTCTTATTTTTATTAATGACCTTCTTGGTCAGACCTTCAATCCTATCTACTCTTTTGCAGATGACAGCAACATTTGTCAGTCATTTTCATTCGATCACAGGCCAAGCTTTTTGTAGATAGAGGTCATGCGGCAGAACATTAATGCCACACTCAATCAAGACCTTTTTAAAATCTCTGAGTGGGGTCGCGCGAATAAGGTCAATTTTATTGCACGCAAGACCCAATGTTGTATGTTAACCCACAGACGGGCTGTGGAATTAACATTGACATCTGTAGCTATGGATGGTATATGTATTGAGGAATCGGATACTCTTGATGTTCTGGGCATGAGAATACAGTGTGCTGTCCGTTGGAATAAGCACGTATTTCAAGTGTCGAAAGAGGCATTCAAGTGTCTTGGTTTTCTGAAACGGTGCAAGACTTATCCGATCTCCTTACTATTTATACCAGCTATATCCGGCCGAAAATGGAATACAACTCTCATATATGGGCAGGGGCTTCAGTGCCTATTCTGAAGCTTCTGGACCGTGTTCAGGGGAGGGCGGTGAAGCTTATCAATGACAGTAGTGTATCCAACTCTATTGATTCATTGGAGCATCGTCGGAATGTGGGTTGTGTGACACTTTTCTATCGATATTACCATGGGAGGTGCTCATCTGAGATAAGTGAACTTATTCCTGGAGCCCGAGTTTTTATTCGGAATACTCGCTTATCTAGTAGAGCACATCCGTTTATAGTTGATTGTCCTGTGTTTCGCAAAACGCATTACAGAGAAAATTCGTTTTTTAGTCGAACGATTCGTATGTGGAACAAACTTCCCGCAGAAGTCTTCCGTGTAACTTACAATTTAGAAACATTTAAATCAAATATCCACAAACACTACTCCCTCTTTCCTCCCTCCCATACCCTATTTTCCTGATCAATACAATGCACTGCATGAGTAGTGGGCATCCCCTGAGTATTGGTTAAAATTAAAAAAAAAAAAAAAATCAAAAAAATGTGGCTTATTAAGTTGTTACAATAATCGCTTCAACTTATTTGCAATAATGGGGAAAACAGAATTTTTAAAAATTTTATTACGCTTATGGCCACTTCCATAGCGGATATATTACATATAGTTTGTTTTATGTCCGCAAACACAATGGACATAGTCAACATAATGGGGATTATGACCCTTTCACAAATGGTCGCAGTCCCAATAATTTTTAGATTTATGTCCTCTTTTTTCTTGGAATTGTAATCGACATTTTTTTGGTCACAGTCCCAATTTCCGGTTTGGGGATTATCTCCGAAATATTTTCGGGCATAATCCCAATACAGGAAATTGGGATAATGTCCGTAGGGGTTATGTCATGTCACCATTTTTATTTTTTTTATTTTTAGACTCTCTCTATTCAAAAGCCCTTGAGAATTAAAAGGCACCTAAAGTCAGTTTCAAAAGGTGTAAACAGTTTTTGAAATTACTCGCTAATTTTTCTTTGTTATGTCGTCAGCTTATTATTGGTTTGACTTATATTTCAAAAATACTATAAACAACAAATTTAAATGTCCTTCTTAACTATAAAAAATTAGGACTATACTCTTGTAAATTAAATTTTTTTTCTCTCCATGTAGTAAAGAAATATTTGTTAACAAAAAAGTTTAAACTAAACTAAATTATGAAACATCTGTCATGAAAGCTTAAGCTAAAGGCATTAGGTGATGTGTAGGAAAAAAATGTAAAAATGTGTTGAAAATCTTTTAAAAAAAATTAATTTGGGTAACTCAAAAAAGGTAAAAGTAACAGGTTGTTAGTAGAAAAAAATAAACCATTTTTACATCGCTCAAAAACTATTTAACAAAAAGTCAATCTACTAAAAAGCCTACATACAACTTGTATTGTATTTTAAATACACTCAACAAAGTTTTACAGTTACTAAATGACAGTTGTCTGTGTAGTAATAATCTTCAGTTGTTTATTTTCTATGAAATAAACAACTGAAGAAAGCTATTATATTTTTGTAACAGTTGTTTGATGCAGTTATTTTAGCATTTTGAAAATATCTACAAAAAATAGTAATTTTGCAGTAAGAAGTTAATTTTTGTAAGTTATTTAAAAATATAAGATTATTCCAGTTTAAAAAACATTCTTGGTCAGTTTATATATGTTATTATTGATAGGTTTATGGTTCGAAAATAATAATTCGAAAATTTTATTATCCAATGCATAAAAACATCCTAAGAAAATAGTAAAATGAGAACAAATTATATTGTATTGGAAGAGGTTTTAATTTCTGTGCTACAACCGATTCTTTTTATATGGAGATTGTCCTATTTGCAATAGGTTATTTACCTCCAAACTAGAACAGGTTGCTTTAGAACCAGTTCTAGAGCCAGTTATAAAACAGGAGGCTGTTCTAGAACCGCTACCATGTAAGCGATGGTAAAATAAGCTGTTCTAAAACAGGTTCAAAGGTAATCTGTTCTAAACAATTTTGCTGGGGTCATAACGGGAGTACCGTTTGAAATTTTCGACACAGACACTTTAAGTAGGATGTAGGAAATACAAATTTTTATTCAAATTAAAAGAAAAAATATTTTTTTTATTAAAATACCGAAAAATTAATGTTAAAAAACATTACTTTTTACCAATTTTTTCAGTTGTTTCAACATTTTTGTAGTAAAAAAATTGTCAGTTATTTTTACGAATTTGTTACCGGATTAAAAAATAGTTACATCTCAAATACGAAATTAGATCTCATTTGATATAGATCGATGTTTATTCTTATCAAAGTTTATCTAAAAATTGGGATATCCGGTAGTATCCGATTAGATCCCTCAAAAAGATAAATAATTTTTGGTGGATGGAATAAAATATTTTGAGATTACATTGAATTTACTTAAATCCCACGACATATATATATATATATGTATGCACAGCGCACACTTTAGGACACGGCCAAAATTGTCCCCGAAATATGCGGTGTATTGAACCAACTGTCCTCATCTTATACGCTAGATGTATGAAAACTAAACTATGAGGGGGAACGATTAAATGTCACTAGAGTATGCGCTGTGCATACATATATATGTATGCGCATACTCTAGAGACATATATATATGTATGCACAGCGCATACTTTAGGGACGCCGCCAAAATTGTCCCCGAAATATGCGGTGAATCCAACCAACTGTCTTTATCTTATATGCTAGATGTATGAAAAGGCGCGAAAACTTTGCGGACAGTCCCCAAAGTAAGCAAATGTCCCTAAAATATGCGGGGGAACGAATAATTGTCTCTAGAGTATGCGCGGTGCATACATATGTATATATATGTATGTACAGCGCATACTTCAGGGACACGCCCAAAATTGTCGCCGAAATATGCGGTGTATGGAAAAAATTGTCCTCATCTAATACGCTAGATGTATGTATGCACAGCGCATACTCTAGAGACATTTATTCGTTCCCCCGCATAGTTTAGGGACATTTGCTTATTCTGGGGACTGTCCCCAAAGTTTTCGCGCCATTTCATACATCTAGCGTAATAGATGAGGACAATTTATTCTATACACTGCATATTTCGGCGACAATTTTGGGCGTGTCCCTAAAGTATGCGCAGTGCATACATATATATTAGGGCGGGTCGATTTATTTGTCGACAATTTCCCTATGATTTCCGTATTCTATGGGTTATTCCATGAAAATTTGCCAAAGAACCATACCTCTATCGTTAAAATCGAGTCCCCTACTTTTTGTTGGTAGATTTTTTCCCAAATTGACGTTCGTATGAAATATTACCTACACGTTCACATCCATAACTCAAAAATCGATCGGGTTTAATCGCCAGTAGGCGCGTTGGAAAGGTGAGCTCATTTTGATCAATTTACAAAAAAAAATCTCCAACATTGGTCCAACGGTTCAAAAGTTACGGACATTTTTGTCCAAATTTTGGACTATTTTTCCATTTTTTTCATGATTTTGTCCAAGAATATTACTTTCATGGCCATTTTTGGCTCAATCCATTATTTAATTCAATTTACAATTCAAAACGAAGAGTTTAAGTCCAAAATTATCGAGTTCGGTTGATTAATTCATGCGATATTGCTAAAACAAAATAACACATAAAACCAACTTTTTGATTTTTTTTCCCTTTTTATTTTTTTTTCTACAAAAATTCAAATTAAGAGATAATAAAGTATCTATCAACCTATTATCAAAAAAAAATATTCAATTTGAGTGTAGTAAAAGACAAAATGTTAAAAAAAAACATTATTTTTTCTGAAAGTCTTGTTTGCTTTCAAGTCTGGGTGTTTTCGTACGGCTTTCTAATGTCGTCGCCATAGCGCCTTCTACATTTTTTCCTGCAACTCGTTTAGCAGTGGCAGCCAGCAATTGGACATGTCTTTCCGTTGAGATTTTGGTTCCATCAAAACAACTAGATGAGGTTCTTTAACCATCCTTGGATGCAACTTCTCATCAATTTTTTCTACAGTTAGAGCATCATTTTTCCTGCCGTCGAATGAAAATGATATCAAATTCGAGCCATCATACCGCTTACGAAGTGCGTCTTGTCTCCATTTTTCTCTTTCTCTACGAAGTTTACATTTATCCATGATGACAAGATTGTCATGAGCATCTTTTACGTCCAGGTCTTCCATCAGAGCTGTTGCCAATGCTGATCCCATTCTATCATGCACACCAAATCTGCCACACATCATTGCATAGTTTTTAGTATTGTATATGGGAGTGTATGTTTGTGGTGGTAGAACTAATTCTGAACCTCCTCTCACATCAACTTCCATTTCGTCATAATGTGGTTCGTATGTAGGATCGTTGCTCACTGGGATTGTTGGTGTAGTCGTTGGTATCGTCTCTTCACTTCCACTATCGTGTTCCGGTATCGTTTGTATTCTGTCATTATATTGATCGCGCATGAAATCTTTTAAGTTTTCTGGGATAGATTCACATGAGCAGTCGTTTTCTTTCAAGTTGCATTTACATTTTCCAATGTTGAATAATTGGTTTGTTGATTCTACGAATTTTTTGAATTCTGTTGCGCGTTTTACTCGTTGTTTATCTGCATTACTATACAAGCAAATTATTCAATTTTCTAATGATGCTACCTTTGAGTATAAGTTTAATATTAAGTTGATTCCAAATTTCTAACAATCTGTCTGCTACTTGGGGAGTAAATCTTTTATATGAAAACATTTTGCTTTGGGCTTTTGAACGTTCGGTCAAGAAAAAGTTGACAGATTAATATCAGGTAATTCACAGGCCACGCCAAAAGAAAAAAACATCATGAGAGACCAAATGTTGCAAACTACTGCGTTGGGTATCTGTTGGATTTTGCGATGAACCAGGCTCTGAATCCATTTTTTAAACCGTCACTAAAAGAATTAAATATGTTTTTCATAGAACAATAATATAACTATTAACTATAATAGTTAGCAATGTTTTTACACTTACCTTTAAATCTTTTCTAAATTTCAAAATAGTTTGATTATTTGTTAGTTATTTCAAGTAACACTTCATTGAAATGACGCTCAAACAAAACTAGCATACACTGGAATATTATAAACAAACAAAAATAACAA
The DNA here is from genome assembly GCA_021234595.1 of Delia radicum. Lineage (NCBI taxonomy): Eukaryota > Metazoa > Arthropoda > Insecta > Diptera > Anthomyiidae > Delia > Delia radicum. Next base: position 95,236,653 of record CM037855.1, read on the forward strand.
ACAAAAATAAAGAAGTCTATAAAGAAACTAAAAACAAAAAGAAATAAACAAACATAACACAGGGTATGCACCCTGTGAAAAAATATGCCAATAATGTAAAGCGGAAATCAGTCCAGTCGTAACGTAAGGTTCGTAAGCTTCGTAAGTCAAAAAAATTGAGCCAAAAAAAATGGCCATGAAAGTAATATTCTTGGACAAAATCATGAAAAAAATGGAAAAATGGTCCAAAATTTGGACAAAAATGCCCGTAACTTTTGAAACGTTGGACCAATGTTGGAGATTTTTTTTGTGAATTGATCAAAATGAGCTCACCTTTCCAACGCGCCTACTGGCGATTAAACCCGATCGATAGTTTTTGAGTTATGGATGTGAACGTGTAGGTAATATTTCATACGAACGTCAATTTGGGAAAAAATCTACCAACAAAAAGTAGGGGACTCGATTTTAACGATAGAGGTATGGTTCTTTGGCAAATTTTCATGGAATAACCCATAGAATACGGAAATCATAGGGAAATTGGTGAATTTTTTCACTCCCTACAAATTGACCCGCCCTAATATATATATATATATATATATATGTATGCACAGCGCATACTTTAGGGACACACCCAAAATTGTACCCGGAATATGCGGTGTATGGAAAAAATTGTCCTCATCTAATACGCTAGATGTATGAAAAGGCGCGAAAACTTTGGGGACAGTCCCCAAAGTAAGCAAATGTCCCTAAACTATGCGGGGGAACGAATAAATGTCTCTAGACTATGCGCTGTGCATACATATATATATATATATATATATGTATGCGTAGCGCATACTTTAGGGACAAGCCCAAAATTGTCGCCGAAATATGCGGTCTATAGAAAAAATTGTCCTCATCTTAAACGCTAGATGTATGAAACGGCGCGAAAATTTTGGGGACAGTCCCCAAAGTAAGCAAATGTCCCTAAACTATGCGGGGGAACGAATAAATGTCTCTAGACTATGCGCTGTGCATACATATGTATATATATATATATATATATATATATATATATATATATATATATATATATTATTATTATTTTATTATTATATATTTATTATTTTCTTATTTTATTAATATTTGGCAAAAAAATTTTGCTAAATTTAGCAGTTTTTTCTGCAAGGCAATTTTTAACTTATTTTTATTAGCTTTTTCTGCTATTTTGACAGTTTAATTTTAAAGAGTCTGGAGGTCCAATTTTCGATGACTTGTTCCAACATTTGTGGCCGTATATTGGCAATAACGCGGCGAATGTTGTCTTCCAATTGGTCAATCGTTTCGGACTTATCAGCGTAGACTAGCAACTTCACATATCCCCACAGAAAATAGTCCAGCGGCGTTAAATCGCACGATCTTGGAGGCCAATTCACAGGCCAGAAGCGTGAAACTATGCGGTTACCAAACGTTTCCTTCAATAAATCAATTGTGGCACGAGCTGTGTGTCATGTTGCGCCGTCTTATTTAAACCACAACTCCTGTACATCATGGTTGTTCAATTGCTGAACGAACAAATCCTTAATCATGGCTCTATAGCGGTCACCATTGACGCATAGAATGATTGGGGTCTTCCTATACGCTACGCTCTACAACAGTAACGACTTCTTCTGAACGCACTGTACGCACTGTACGACGTCATGTATGTCATTTAAGTAGAGGGCAAATATTAAAGATGACATTAAACACCCTTGTTTGACTACCGAGTGAAATCATCTGAAAACGTTTCTCCTGTCCACATTGTTGTATTCTCATATATGTTTTCAATAAAATTTACAAGCTTAGAATATATTCCAATATTGCGTAACTTACACAGAAAAAAACTAAAAACGGGTTTCAATTAAAAATTTTATTGAATCAATTAATATTTTAATTGATTTTGCACCTACCACTGAAATGATAGTATTAACTAAAAAAAAATTGCAGACAGTTTATTAAAACTCTTTCAATTAAAATAATAATAGTATCAATGAAAAGAGTTATTTTTTACAGTTATATTAGTTTTTTGTTTTTATATACATCGAGATTATTTTTATGTTATTTTCAATTTATAACGAGCTTTCAACCTCCATATATTTACAAAAATAAAGCAAATCAAACATATTAGCTAGGTTGATACTAGTATTTCGATCTGGCTAAAGATCTCATCAGAACCCGAAGTTTTAGAAAAGCTAGAGCCTATATAATAGGCAGAACTTTAACAAAAAACCTATTAATAATCAATGTTGCTCCATTCTTGTCTTCTTAGTAATCAACCACGTGGTTAGGTCTTTTCCTAACAAGCATCACGACGTTACTAAATTTTGAAGACCAAAAATGTTCTATTTATATAAAAAATTTTTAGTGTGTACTCTGGCTCAAGTAATATTTATTGTTTTTCTTTACAACCTCAATTAAAAAGATTAGTTAAATTGATTAAAACTTTAATTGAAACTTGAGAAGAAAACAATGGTTGTTTTCATTGAAAACTCGTATTTTTTTATTTTTGTTATATGCCCCCCATTAAATAAAAAAAGAAATGTAGGGTTGTAAATTAAAATAACATTTTATTTATAATAAAATTAAAGCTTTTTAATATAAAAATGTATTATAAGAAAACAAATAAAAGTAAAGACAACATTTTTGTTTTGCTTGTCCTGTCTTGAACTTTTTCTTGTAATTGAATTGCTTTCTTAAAAAATCACACACAACTTTGAAATGATAGTTTAATGACACTTATACTTATTGAAAATTTAATTATTTACAAAAATAATAGTTTAATTGTCCTTTTTCGATAAAGTTTATTTAAATCCACATGTGCACTTTTATTACCACAGATAAAACACGAAACTAAATTATGTTTTCGTGCGTACACGAATATCTCAACAAAAAGAGTGTTGCAAACTCTAGTGAAATAACTACGATTTTGCGTGTATTTGAAATCGGTAAACTATTCAACTTATTAAAAGTTAATCATTTGCGATCTTTTTTTCTTTTTATTTACAAATTATATTATATATTGATATAATTAAACCTTTGTTTGATTATTTAATCTAAATAAAATAAAGAAATAGTTTGCCAAATTTTTAAAAAATTTGTTTACATGTTGTCAACACTGTATGGATGTATTAGAAATTCAATAAATTTTTAAATTGAATCAATTAAAAAAATTGTTTAAATTGCCATTGATATTCAAACAATCGATTAATTAGATATATTTGGCCCATAATTTTTTCTGTGTATACATTATCAGCTTCCTTAGAACCTTATCGAACTCAGCTTTAAAATCTACAAAAAAATCTAAAAATTTTTTTTATCTTGTAGTTTTAAATTTGTAATAGAAGTAAGATTAAATATTTTCGATACAGCGCGGCCCATATAAAAGTTGCTAATCAATAAAATGTTGCATTTTAGTAGAGACAACATTTTGAAAACTTAATAAATTTTTACGGGCGAAATTTTTTGCACTATTTTGCTTAGCTAAAAATGCTTTTTGATTGTGTGTCCTAAAAAAATAATTTAAAAGTTTTTCAAATATATTTGATGTTTTCCGACCACGCTATTTTCAAAATAGTGCACCTTGAAAATGGCAAAGAAAAGTTTTTTTTTAAATAATTTTTGGTGTGGAATCGAAAGCTGAATTCAATTTTCATATAAATACGGCTTATTATTTGCTCTGTATTAAAAAGGACCCTGAATCAACGTTTTTGGCCGCTTCGTGCATGTGGAAGGAGTTTGATGCAAAAACATTAAAAAAAGTGAAGATATCCCAAAAACAAAGAAATTTTATACTTTTCTGACTAACTCTAATATAGATTTATATAAAATAATGCATTATTATAAGTAAACGTTTTTATTTAATACTCAAATCTTTTCAGTCTCCAATTAATATATGTTAATTGACAAAGTTATAAAACTTTAATTCATATTTAATACATGTTTTATTTTTTTTTTTTTTTGCTAAGTGTAGGGTATTTGAAGTTTCAATTTGATTATTTACTTCGTTTTTATGTATTTCAGTTATTGAATTTTCACTACATGCTAATCATTTATTCATATATAATTTTGGCTTGTATCATGTAGTGCCCAGGTGTATAATATTCACCTTTATGCATTAAAAAATAACGTCTTTGTATGAAATTGCTAACAACAAAAAAAAGAAGTGTAAAGAAGTAAAACAAAAATCATATATTTTTTCAGGTTTTCCCAAATATTGAGATTGTTTGTACATTTATAATCACATAAATAATTTATATACAATTTAATAGTGTTAAGACTTGATTTGATTTTTTATTGGCATACAGCAGGTAAAGGTTTTCGATTTCATGCCATATCATCAATAAATAAAATTCAATTTACTTGTTTTGAAGTTTTTAACTTTAGCAGCCATCAGTTGTCATACTGGAAACTTAAATTTGGAAAAGGTAAATAGTTTAAAACACTTGGTTTCAAACCCAACAAAAAAAGAAATATAGTCTGCCCATTTACTTAATCCAATTTACTATTTTTTTTTCACTCAAAAAAAAAATGTACAGTCAGCTAAATATTATGTTGAGTCAGCAAAATTTTAGTCAGGATGGTGCTTCCAAAAAAAATTCTAATGTCGGCAAAATGTTTTGCTCAAAATTAGCGAGCTGATTTTTAGCAACAAAATTCGTAGAAGCAATTAAAGTTTTGCTAACACTTTTTTTCTTTTGTGTTCCTTTATTTATTCCACATGGGAGCGTAGGGCTTCTACAAGATTATTGCAACTTATTTTTTTATAATATTTTGTTTTTATTTCGAGCGTCTGCTACCTTGAGGGTTCCATTCTAAAGCAGTTCTTGTAATGCTTCCGCTTGGCTTTCTTAATGTTCGGCCTATCCATTTCAACTTACGTCTGGCTATTTGACAATTTATAGGTATCTCGTTCGTTAGCTTCCACAGGTCTATGTGTTTGGCAAAAATATGCGGCATATTATGAGCAGACATTTATTTATAAAAACCTGTAGTATTTGTGCAATGGACTTTGTCAACAGCCATGTTTCGCTGCCATAGAGAAATGTAGATTTTATACATCCATTGAATATACGCATCTTTGTATTTTTCGAAATTTGTGGTGATCGCTACGTTCTATTTAATCGGCCAAATGCAGATCTGACCTTAATTGTGAAAGGCGTGGTAGAGAAGAATGAGTGTATATTTTCTAAAAATCATAACTACATTGTAAATTTTCAATTTTCTGAATCAGACTGCTCAGTTTCTGGTATTGAACCTTCGTCAGTGACCCTGTTTTCTTTGAATAATGTAATATTTGTTATGTCGGTTTGTTACGTCTTCTTCCACCCCGCCCTCTATCGTCATTATGCATTCCAGATGGCAAAACGAATTAACATATTGATTTTGTATTACAATATGGTTGTCAATTATGTTGTTTATACTCATTGCATTTGTTTTATCAATGTTTATCTCCAAACCTACATTTTTTGATAGCATTACCAGATCATTTAATTTGCTCTGCATATCATAAAATTTGTGAGACATAAGGCAAATGACGTCTGAAAACTCCAAATCTTCTAGGTGATTATGTAAATCCCATACAGTGCCCCTTCTCCAACTGCACAGTTTTAGCATTACTTCATCTAGTATTAGTTCGAATAGTAGCGGAGCTAATGGGCATCCATGTTTCACTCCCGCGTTTGTTTGAAATGTTTCGCTGGTCATGTCATTATGACGGACTTGAAGAGTTGTATTGGTATACATGACTTTAATAAGGTTTATCAGCTTTGATGGTACCCTTTTGCTGGCTAACACTTAGTTAATTTAAAATTAAAAAATCCTTTGCTAAAAGTTAATACAATTATTGCTCTTTCTGGAAACGAAACAAAAAGAGATAAGAGAACTCTTTTTTTTTGTAATAAGAAAAAGGAAACATACAAAATTACTTAAGTTGTGTGTCCTTGTCTTTCGTTTTCGTCTGTCTACCTAAACGTATATTTGTTTGCTTATATTTTTCAATCTGAACTTTTTACTAAATTTGCTACTAACTTATTTTTTGAGTGTACAGATGGAAATTTTCCGATAGTAATAAACATTTAAGTAATCGATATGATATGATAGAACTGATACGAAGGAATGCATATAAATGTTTTTTCTACAAATTTAAATGAGAATTGTGAAAATTGTGAATTGATAGAATGAAAATTAAAATACTCTAGGAAACCTTAGACTTTAAAAATATATAGCAATTTTTCATTAGTAAAACTTTTCCATAACAATATTTTCCAAAAAAGAAAACCAAATATGGTTTCCGACGAGTTCAGAAACCCGGGTTTCGGTTTGTTCCAAAATTCTAATTTAAAATAAAAACTGGTTTTGTTACGATTTTTATTACAAAACCTGGTTTCGGATGTTTTGTTAATGTACACTATTGTGTAACATTTTGCAAAAAAATCTTATGTACTCCATATACAAAATATGTTTGTCTGGCACAGGTAATATTCCAGTTTTTATAAAAAATTCTAAAATATTTGTTAATTTGAGGATTTTGTAAGTATTGTTGATCTTTTAAAAATTGGATTTCAAAATGTATTGTCAGATTAAAGATCATAATTAAAATGTTACTATTACAAATAGAAAACACTAATTGTAAATAAATGTAAGAAAAGATGAAAAGAATCTTGTGAGGATCAGCGCTAAAGGGAGTGACGCACTTTCGACATTACATACAAAAAAATAAAAACCCATTTCAATTACGGAAATCACCGATTCAATAACTTTAATTGCTCAAATTCTGCCAACAACGAAAATTGCTAATTCAATTAGAAATTGATAGCTTTACTTGAATAATTTTTCAATTAAATAATAACTCATTTGATTATAAAGTGATCAATATCGTCGTATACTTTCCCAAAATCCAAAAAAAAGAAATAAAATTGTTGCCATACCAAATGTTTTTTAAAAGCTTCAATTTTATAGCATTCAATTTAAACCGGCATGAAATTCTCATTTAGTTAGCAGATTTAATTGTACTTATGTGAACAAATTCACACAGAAATTAATTTTTTCTTTCTATGGGTTTATGGCAAAATTTTTTGGATTTTTTCTTTGCAGAAATTGTCCCTTTTGTTGAAATCAGAGTATTTTTTTTTTGTTTTTTTGTTTAAAATAATTTTTAATTTATTTTTTGCATTTTCTTCTGTTTAAAAAAGTTTTAGGGTTTTATTAAACGAAATTAAACTTTAAAAATTACATTTAATCAACTGAAACTAAATTATTCATGTGCGCCCCGGTAGGCTATTTGGTAGCGTACTGGTCTATAAGTGCGGGGTCGTGGGTTCGATTCCCATCAGAGGCACTGGTCTGTTTTCGCTACAACTTGCCGAAAGCCATAGTAGCTAGTACTCGGTTAGGGTAATAGTATATAATTTGTAATTATATGATTATTAATTAATAAAAAAAAAAAAAAATTATTAAACTTAATGAAGTAATAAAGCTAATTAGAATTAATATACTAGAGCGGATCAATACGTCCGTGACTTTTTGAATGAAACACAGTTTTTTTTTTGCAAAAATAATAATCTCCTTTCATCTCAATACACTTAGTTTAACGTTTCTCCAATTTTTGTATCCCTTCCAAAAAATCGGTGTCCATAAAATAGGCATTTTTAGCCAATTGGGGTCGTTTTTTTTTAAATCTCTTTAAATCGGTCCAATAAGTTGGCATAATATTCGCCGTTTATTGTTTTTTCCCTTTTGAAGGTAATCAATGTAGATTATCCAGCGTGCATCCCAAAAAACTGTTGCCATCACCTTATTGGCCACGATTACGTTTATGGTCAATTGAGAGCAAACGCGGTACAAATTTTGCAGACAGCTTTCTTAAACCCAACTAATCATTTAAAATCGAAACCACACTGCCATATGAAATGCCTATGGGATCAACAAGCTCACGCCCTTCTACTCTTCGATCGGCTAACACCATATCGTGGATTTTTGCGACATTTTCGGGTATATTTACCTCAACCGTCCAGAACGTTCAGCGTCATTTGTACTTGTGCGACCACAATGAAAGTCAGTAAACCACTTTTTAGCATTAAAATCGTTGATGCAAAGTCCCCATAGTGTTTATCAATATTTTCCTTGGTTTGATTGAGGTTTTTTTTTATAAAAAATAATGTTTCATGACCACTCAAAACTCTCTTTTTTTATTTTTAAAAAAATCCACGAGGTTTTATGTTTTGAATAGCTGTTAAACGCAAAGTAAATGACGGAACTTCCTCAAAATTTGACAGTAGTCTATTAACAGGTGGCACTTGGTGGGAGCAGTGTTGCGTTTCATATAACTATTGATCCGCCCTCGTATAACCTAATTGAAATGAATTTAAAATATTTATTACTAATACCACTAAACATAAACGTTTATAAAAAACAACTACATAAATATTACAAAAACAACAACAATGTGTTGATGTTTGTTTTTGAGCGATTATATAAAAAAATGTCAAGCAAGTTCCGAATTTGAGCAAATATTTAATTAATTCAATGAAGTTTTAATTGACAGCTTTTAAAATTTTCAACAAACCGATTTAATTAAAAAAAATTGGGAAATATTTTTGTCTGTGCAGCGTCTAGGTTATTTTCAGCCTCATTTAAAATAACCACCCACAAGAAGTCATGTTTTCATTATTCAGTTGATTACCCGAAGAATGTGAGCTGTTTTTGTCTTTTCTTACAAGTTCAGCCAACAGCTTTACATCGCATTTGACAGGGTTTCTAGTCCAACTGCTAATGTTACCATTACTGGGAACGAATTGGGAATCCGGTATAAGACAGAAATAGCTCATATTATTCGGGTAATCAACTAAAAATGAAAAAACATTTGCATTCAGTAAGTTCGTTGACATATATACCTGATCAAACCATGAGTTCTTGTGGGTGTTGGATTAGAAAGAATCTGAAGACGACCTAGTCGCTTAGGTCGAAATTTGTTAATGCATAAAATGTATATTTGTCAATTTTAAGAAAAATGTTTCTAAAATATATCTTGGAACATCTGCAACCACATTTTAAATCACACCAACTTTAAAACTTCAGAACAATATGTGTTATCGTTTTACACAAATTAATCGATATCGATAGTCATAAATTAATAACTCATGATTGAAGATTTAATAACTACTTGAAATAAGAATGGTCAGTGACTCCAGTATGTTTCACAAGTCGTTTAGAAAGCTGTAATTAAATTGTCTTTTATGAATTGTCAAATGACAAATATTAGTAACAATAAATTCATATCAAAGTTTAATACAAAAATGCGTTGATAAACCTCTTATAAAACTTTCATAACTATTATTCATATAAAGTTTCAATACCTAATAAAGTAAATTTTATTGGTAAGATTGAAATTGACATGTCAGGATAACGTTCTTGTTTTCAATAGTATGGTATATGTGTCATGAGATGATGATACGTGTATGTATGTATGTTGATATTATTGTTAATGTGTAGGGCTCGGAAGTTCATGTAAATACATCTTTGTTGTTGTTATCTGGAGGAAGTAGTTAAACAATATCAGGTGGCGAGCAACAACTGTTCAAAGACTTATCATCTCGCGCAATTACAGTGTTGCCATGTTTGAAGCCCTTCATTTTTCCCCACCTTTCACCTCTATACAATCCCCTTTCCAAAGAAAGCAACACATTAACTAATAGGAAGAATTTCCTGAGTGTTGCCTCTCTTTTTTTAAAAAAATTTGCAATAAAATGGAACCGATTTGTTTATGCATATTTTTGCATATTATTCTATAAATACACTTTTTTCACATTTTGCGATAAATGCATATTTTTAATGCATATATTGGTATTTTTTGTTGCATATTTTGCTATAAATGCATATGTTTACATATTTTGGATTAAAATGCATGTATTAAAGAATAGTTTTTGTTAATTTACTAAAACCTGAGTTTTTGCTAAATTTATATATTTTATGAATTTATTTTTATTTAAATTAATAAATGTTTTTTTGTAACATTATTTTCATAGCGAATATAAAAATAAGAGCAAAATACAATCACTTATTTTCTGACAGTGATTAACGCTAATTTTAATAATATTTTTGTAACCAATTATTCAGGCAAAAATGCTAAAATTGTGCTAAAAGTGCTGGAAACGTAAAACATTTTTATAATAATGTATATTTTTAAAATTTGATGTGCGTATTTGAAGATGTTTAATGCATATTTAATGTACATAAACCTGACTATAACTGAATTAATTTCCGAGCCCTATTAATGTCTCATGAAATGAATGTATGTGTATTAATACACACATACATTACTTTTATTCACAATATGAACAACAAAACAATAGAAGTACTTCACTAGAATATTTTTTACGTGAATTTGCCGAAGGTCACGCATTTCATTTAAAAAGTAATTTATGGCAACAGGAAACCGGAAACGCCTCAACTTTCTATAATACGCATCAACTTGCTTCTTGTTCTTCATACATTTAAATCCTCATAAACACTCCCTCCCAAAACATGTAAGTATTAAATGTATAAATATTTTTATTACATTACAATGTGTTATGTTTATATTTCATACTCTATACACAATTTCAAATACTACTTTATTTACGGATAAATTTACACAATTTTACAGTGAAGTAAAATAAGGAAAATTATGGTAAGTAAAACATTTAATTCAGACTTGCTTTTTTATTATTTTCATTTTTGTTGTCGAAGTAATAATTGCCATTTTGAACTGCAATATCATATGGGTTTTATGATGTCCAAAGTTTTTTTTTAACCTTCAGTAATGGTGACAGAACCAAACATAAAACGATACAAAAGTATCAAATTTTAAATATTTTATGATATCAAATTAGCGTTGTTATTACCAAAAAACACATTTTCCACGAAATCCGCAAAAATCAATTGCATACCCTAGACAAGCTTACCGAGGGATATTTTTAAAATTTTTTATTTTCATTCTCTAACAATTCCATGGAGTTCAAATCCTCTTTTTTCGATTAACAAAAAAAAAAAAACTAAAATTAGAGATTTGGAAAATATTCCAAAAACATTGTCAAAAAAAAACATATTCCATATCTCAAAATGTATGAGCCTATTGAATAAAAAATTGATGTTGCACTTGAAAATTTCAAAATCGTATCGATCGAATTTCTTGGTAAAGTACACTCAAAAACAGAAAAGTCCGTTAAGTAAGCATTGTTGCTAGTTTATAGGATCCTTCCAGAAAATTGCTAATATCAGCAAAAGTATTTTACTGACACTTACAAGGGAAGTATCCCGACCCTAACTAGCAGGTTTTAAAGAACTTGGGATATGTTGTAAAGGAGCAAAAAAATGTTGTAAAGGAGCTAAAAAGTAGGATTAAAATATAATTTATTTTTGTATGAAAATTTGTCTATAATATAAGAAAACTAGAGTTATTTGTAAAGCAGGGTCAAAATCCAAAAATTTTGATAACCATATTGCCTGTATAGTGGACCCAGAGTTGTCAATTCGGGAAAAGTCTCATAAAAACCGAACGAATTTAAATATCGGGAAAAAGCAAAGACACCCTCTCGATTCAATTAAATAGGCATTGTTATGCATTATTTTTTGCTTAATGCATCTAAAATTCCTTAATAAAATGCCAGATTTAGTGTTACTTAAAACACATTTTTTTGAATAACAAAAATACTTCAATGTCATTTTGCATAATTTGTACACAAATTATGTGTAGTCAGAAAACCTTTCATTTGATACCAGTTACTTTTAATAGAACGAAATGAACCGAAATAACTGAAATGGGGTAATTTTTGACCCCACTAAACCTAAGCCTTAACATGAGATTGGGCAGCTAAGAACACACTAGTTCCTTAAATTTTTATTCTCTACAACATATCCGCAGTTCACGAAGATATGCCGGTCCGGTACCTCCATTGTTAGTTCAATGCAAATAAAAACTGTCTTGTTGAAAACAACAAAATTATTTGCTTAGTAGATTAAAAAAACTTACAAGGAAACAACCGATTTCAGTTAAAGTTGGATATTAGGGTGTCCCAACAAGATAGTTTTTGCAAATTAACTTGAGATATTAGAGAGCTGAATATGAAAAGAAATAACGAACTTTTTTTGGTAGGGTACTTTTAGGTCCCGACATCCTATTTAAAATTTTAAAAATGATACGTTTCTAATTTTTTGTCGAAAAAGGGCTCAAAAATTTCGTTATTTTTTAAAATCTAAATTGGAGATTTGGAAATTATTCCAAAAGTATTGTCAAAACAAAACTATTCCCTATCTCAAAATGTATGTTATTGTGGGAAAAATATTCATTATTTTTTTTAGAATAAAATGTTGTTGTGGACCAAAGGTATTCTAAGAAAAAAAAATTATGAATAAAAATAATAAGCCCTGTATAACGAAACTTTTGACCGTATTTTCGACCAAAAGTAAGATAACTTTTTTGAGCAAAACGTACAATTTTTGAAATCTTAAAAAAAAATTACTTTTTTAGAGTTCTTTTCTTTATTTATTCCGTAGTTGGCTCTTTAAAACTCATCGTTTGTGTGCTCTTACTTAAACTCTTACTTTGTGTGCTATTCTAACGGGACACCCTATTGGATTTTAAAGTAAATATAGACAAATTCGGTATAGATAAAATATTTTTTGTAGACACATTCACTGATTAACAAAGAAAATAAATTGTTTGGAATTCCACTACAACCGGTTAGTTCGGTTAGTACAAACATATTCAAATGAGATTGTGTGTGATGAACCAATATTCAATTATACCAACCGATTTCTCTGTGTGTATATTACTTTTATTACCAACAACTTATCGGAGATTTTGTCATTTGAATAAAATATATGTAGTTTAAACAAACTCCGAATTCCTGCTGGGTAAAATAGATTTCATTGTTCCCAACCGTCCGACAAGATACTACACTCCCCTAAAACTCCAATACTTCCGAACAAATTATGCAAACTTTGATCCCAACCGCAGAATATGTGATGAATTTAACAACTTATACGCCTACATTGATCTTTCGTATAGTCCGGATGTCAAAAAGAGAAATCTTATTATGCTGCTAAACCAATTACATAATATTTAATGTTTCATTTCTATAAATTTTATTTTTATAAATTGTATATATGTATATTTGTATATTGTTTTCTTTTTTTTTTAATATAAAGTCTGCAAGGATTAATTTTCCTAGTTTTCTTAGTTTTCATTAGAATGATCTGATTTTTCATCAAGTGTTAAGGGTAATCTATATTTCCAGAAAAAGAAACTCGGACAGAAAAGTATTATGTTTTTTATTAAAAATTATCAAAGTATGATAATATATCAAAAAAATATGTTAACCGATTTTCTTGTCCTTATTTTTTTTTTTTGTAAAGAATACAACAAAAATATAAGTGAGGATTTTTTATTAGAAATTTTTAAATATTTTTTCGGAAAGCTCTTTTTCAATGTCTCATTTTTGTAATTTAAATTTTGTAGATAAAAAGATTGCATGTAGTTAGGTTTGAATGCTAGGTTTTTAAATAATATGGCAAAACTTTAGAAGAATTCAAAAATTCTTATAACCCAATGCAGATCAACTTGATTGCATACGCGGTTGTCATTACCATTGCAATTTATTTTATAAATAACATTAGATTTATCCATTTTATCCAATCTGCTCTTAGTATTTGAAAAAAGGCATCTTAAGGTGTTATTAGTAGTCGGCGCAAGTTTATATTTTTTTTTTTATTAAATATTCTTGATTTTTCTATTCTCTTCGATAATTTATGTATATAAGTAATAGACTTATACTATATATTTTAGGATTTTCTTCTGATAAAAAAAAAAATCATCTCCTTATTGAAGTTTTTAAAAAGACTATAATATTATCCGGAAAAGCATTTTTCCTTAAAATTTATTTTTTCCCTATGAAACAATTAATATTTTTTTTCCTATGAAGCAATTCATCACTGATTGTGAGTGAGTACTCTTTTTATTAAATTGTTTGCTGTATTTATAGTCATATTTTTGGGTTAGCTTGAACGAAAGTTTGCTGTACGTCCTGATGAAGTTGAGTTTTGATATCAGTCTATTTTTACACTATTCCCAATTCCAATCATCCTCGTATCTGGGTACGGTAGCTGTCCATTTTCTTTTTCTTCGATTGTAAATTTTATCTGTTTATGAAAACTGTTTAATTGGTCTTAAATGTCGATTTTATTGCACTTCTTTTCACCATCCCAAAAACGTAGTCCACATATTTGATTAAAAGCTTTGGTTACTAATCTAGTTTTTCCATAGATTCTTTTAGCATTTCCTCTATCACAATGTCGGTCACTATTGGTGATACTGGTCAGGCACGTAGCTAGGGGGGGGGGCTTGGGGGCTAGAGCCCCCCCGAAATGATTTGACAAATTTAAAAACTTAATACAATTCGTTAGAAAGTAACAATGTTATTGATAAATTTAATATGAAAATATTTATTTTTGACTTGGATCAAATAGGAAATAGTTTTATGTGATTCGAATCTTAAAATTTCGTTAGAAAACATCGCCTGCAAATGGGCGGCTATCATTGTTAGAGTTGATTTTCGACAAAAAGCAATAAATAAAATCTTTTCATAAGAGATTTCGAAGTCTTTGACTTAAAATATAATCAAAAAATTGTTTGAGACAATGCAAACTAAAAATTAAATATGTCTACACAGAAAAAACTAAAATTGAGTTTTAATTAAAATATTTGTTGATTCAGCAAAAGCTTAACTGAATTCGGTCGTGTTGATGCAATTGTAGTAACAACTAAAATTTAATTAATATTATTTCCAATTACATATAGTTTTATGCACATCTATTCAAAATTTAATTGAATATTGTTTACTATTGTGAAAAATTACAAAATTTAAAAAAATCACCAAACATGTAAAAAAAATCGCCAAAATTTAAAAAAATCGAGACCATTTGAAAAATTCGCAAAATTTTAAAAAAAATTGCCAAAATTTAAAAAACAATCCTCAAAATTGCAGAAATTTAAAAAACTCCCAAGATAAACGCGAATTTTAGTTTAAATAAGACCTAGGCGATGTCAGGTATATTTTTAAATTTTCCAATTTTATATTTTTTTTATTATTATTTCTTTCAGACTACAATCACGCTTGCTTGTAAAATTTACGATTTTTTTAATACAAGACATGAAGTCGGATATATGAAAAAGGGGAAAAATAGTGAATAATTTGTTAAAATAATTCAAATAAGTGGCAGCCGGGGTCAACGACATAGTGTCAAAATGGTTTTTCAAAATGTGTGTGAGCATTTTAACGCTGTTTTTAAATAAGTCTAAATTTCCTAAACTTTAAACATATTTTCATACAAAGATGTGTTAAATTTCACCACCAATTTTAAAAATAGATACGTTTTTCATATATTTTTGCTGCTTTATCACCTATCCGAATTTCATTAATTTCAAAGACAACCAATCGGAAAAGCTTCCGTATAAGTGTCAGGCAAATTATAAGGATATTTGCTTTAAATTTGTTTTTTGGACGGTTATAAATCTTTAATTTCCCGAGTTAAAACGTTTGCATAAAATAATACATTATTTTATATACACTTATAAGGTTTTGTCTGCCAGTGCATTTAACCGGACATAATTATATAAATTCATATATAAAAATTAATTTCGTAAAAAAAATTTAATATGATGTCATATATAAATAGTTGTATATAATTGTATATTGCATTTAGAATATGCTAAAACTAATCCAATTAATAATTACGTTATATTTATATACTTAGAAGTTGCAAAATAATATATATTTTGATATTATATCATATTTTAAAAAACACAATTTTATTTTAGATAAAATTGTATATTACCCCATGCAGAGTCACACTAGAAAATTTGTCAATTATATTTTGGATGTAAATATGTATTACATCAATACAATAGTACAATTAATTGCATCATTTTGTGTATACTTTTATACACAAAATTTACCCCAATGTTTGTCTTTTGAATTGATTTCTTTCTGGTTCTTAACCCTAAAAAAAGAATTTGTTTCATTTGGAACATTATGAGTTCTTAATTTAGTCTAAGATTTTTTTAATCTAAAACTCTAAATTTAGTTTCAACGTTTTTTCCGTGTTTGTTATTCAATGGTGTAAGTTAATAAATTCCACAAAATCTTCATTTTCATTATATTATTTTTTATTTTTGATTATAATAAAATATCCAAATGCTGTGGAATTTGTTACAAATTATAAAGTTGTAAACCTTTTGCAAGTGGCTAAAGTCTAAAAGGATTAATAGATATTTCGGATTTTCATGACGTTTTAAAATCAAAAACCGGATACAACTATAGCTTATTTTGTATATATCAGTATCAGTTCAGATATAAATTTATACTGCTATATAAAATCGTATTAAATTGTATCGCGTCATTATTCGGATGTTATTTAATTATTATGCCCATTTCTCGGATAAAACTTATTAAGACTCATATTAAATTTCGTATGATTGTATAAAGCATCATATTAATTTTAATCGGGTTATTAGAATTTGAAACTTTTTTACTTTTTTTACATTTATCAAGTTTTAGCTACCCTAGACGTATATTAGCACATAAAAATATAAAGTAACGCAATTTTATTTTTCGCGGGTTTCAAAAAGTTTTCCGCATAATCTTTTTTGTTATTTAATTAAACTAAAAAATAATATTTAGCTAAAAATTTAACGTAATTAGACAATAACGATGCATATCCAACTTAAAGTACACAAACGTTTTCAAATTTGACGTGTTTCGCGGATTATGATCAAACAGATTAAAGCGTTGTTTCGCGATATAGACATCAAAATTCGCAAAATAATGAACACAATAAGTATAACATGAAAAAATGCATTTGAAGGAAATGCACTTTATGCGGGAGGTTTTTGTTTCAAAATGACCTGAGAAAGCGATTTCTATTATTAATACATGATTGCCCATTACGTGTAGGTAAAAATTTAGCAAACAAAAAAAAAAAAAAAAACTGTTACTCTAGTGTGCAAAAAAAAAATTTAGTCAAAATAAAAAATCGAAAAGCCCCCCCCGAAACAAATTCCTAGCTACGTGCCTGATACTGGTGATTCCATGGTGAATCCTTTGCGTTGAGTAAATATTTTCTTTTTGTAATTAAAATACCAATTTTCTTTTATACAAAATTTGAAAATCTTTATAAATGCTTCCTTAGTTATTGTTGTGTGTTTTTCGATCTCTTCCCAGTTTCCTTTGATTACGTCAATTGCGAAGTCTACTGGTATACTCGGAAAAAGAAATATCACGTCGAACGAAATTAGTCGTTCATTCATTAAATTGCACCGCATCCCTGATATTAAATTTTGATTCTGCCGTTAGTTTAATCAAGATGTTTGTTAAAAACTTATTTAACCCACTAGCTGGTGAATTAACTGATGCACAGATTTGTCTTAATGGGAAATCTTCTTTATGTATTTTCAGAAGACCGTAAATTCTAGGTGCAAAAGCCGCGTAACTTTTCAGTCTATTCTTTTCAATTAAAGTTCTAACATTCCATTTATGCATTTAATATATCTTTTCATAATCACATTTTTCCATTGCAACCGTATCATTCCCCTTGTCGGCATGAAGGAAAAGTACATTCTTATTTTTGTGTAAAAAGTTATTGGTCTGACCCACTGTGCTAAGAACAAATCTTTCACATTTACTTAAGCTTTGTTTATTTATGTGGTTTTCTAGCATCAAATTCAACTTAGTTCTAAATATTGCCTGATTCTCTTTATCATCTAAAGTCTGTATACAGTCCTCTCCGTCAGTAATACACGGAATTGTTTTTCTTCTGTAGGTATTGCATGATTTTGGCGTAATGAGAGAAGCAACTGTATATAATCAGGAATGCTTGTGTTTGTCTTGATAATAAACCAATTGTCATTGTATACCATATCAAGTTTTACTTTTTGTGCATTTCTTAATGTTTGAAAATTGCGTCTTTCTTACTTGTAAGATTCCCCTGACTGCTCCAAAATTGTTCCTGTTCATCTACTGCTAAATATTTGTTAATTATACACACAGAGAAAAATTTAGCTATTTGCCAACAGAAATTCTGTTACTACGACTCCATTTCGATTATTACGAATTTCAGTCGGTTGGCACAACTTAACATTAGTTTTCATAACAAAGTTCGGTTAAGTTAACTGAATTTTAGTTGCAACATCCAAAATATTCATAAATCTAATATATATATATATATATATAATCTTTGTACTAACTGAATTTATAAGTTGTTACCATTAAAATACACTTTTCAATTCGGTTGGCACTTTATTTTTCTGTGTGTAGTCCCCACGTTTTCTAGATGCATTTCGTTACATCTTGCAGTAAGGATAATTATAACTTGTATTCAAAATTAACATGTCCTGTTAAAAATCGACATATATGGATACATACACGAACACACATGATACATACATGTACACATACACACAAAAAACAGATTCATTCTGACTACCGAATTTTTCGCCAACCGGATGGTTCGGTTGCAGCCATCCATATTTTTGCCTATAGCAACGGAAATTCGGTTAATGTAACAAAATTTCGGTTGGATATTAAAATTTCAATTAACCCTGGAGTATATTTGTTTGCGACAGCCAAATAACTCGGTTACTGCAACCAAATCATTCGGTTGGCAAGAAATATGGTTATCACAATGAATATATTTTCTCTGTGTACATCCATACATGATTCATATGTGTTCATAAACCCTTCTTATGTGTTCATATGAGGAGTTATATATGTTCATCTGTGTACATTAACGAAAACTGAGGTAATATTACACAGTGCAGCATTTTTAAGGTCATCGTTTGGTTCCTCCTTCATACCCGTTTTTTTTTGAAGTGTATATCGAAACTAAAAAAAATCCGTAAAGGACTTGGCCAGATTACATCGAAATTTTTTTTTTTGGACACCCTAAGTTTTTGCACCCAAACATGATTTTTTTAAAAAAGGAAAATTTTTATGGAATCCATATATCATAAACCGTTCGGAATTTTGTTTTTATGTCTTTGGCAAAGTTGTAGATCCAAACCAAAGCAAAAAAATTCTCATATGGACCGACCCAAAAAAATTGCATCCACTGCATCAAAATTGTAAAAAATTGGGAAAAAATGCTATTTTTTTATGATTTTTTCATGATTTTGTCCTGAAATGGCTTAAATACTGGGAATTTAAGAAATCTTTCTTCAGCTAAATTATATCTAACAACAATATAAACAACTCTCTAGTACATGTCATCTTAATACGAACATTCCTTAACCCTAGAAAGCACATCTTTTTGCTCACACTTATTTTGCATAGCCAATGTTTGTCGTTTCGACAAAGAAAGACTATATAGGTTAATGCCGTTTTTGTTGTTACTTGTTTTCAAATTTACTATTTAAACATTTTATTGTTGTAATGCTGATATGTTTTTGAAAAAATGAATATATTTATTTTATTAATAAAAAGTAATTATTTTATAACGCAATTAATAATTTCATAATTTTTTTTTTATTTTTTGTTTAAGTTTTTTTGTTTATTTATACAAATGCAAAACATGTGTATTATTAACTGCCGATGATTTTATTCTGCTACGATTTTACCCGAAAAAAAGTATAGTAACTTCTGGTAAAATGAGAAACACAATTAATTGTAATTGTCAAGTGTATTTTATCTTCGTGTTGCACTTTGCAGGTAGAACTGGGTTTTTACAACACCCTTTTTAAAAACTTCTCAAAAAATGTTTCTGAGTGGGTGTGATTGTCATGTGTGTTTTATTTTCGTGTTGCAGTTTTTAGGTGGAACTGGGTTTTTACAACACCTCATCTTCCTAAACAGGATTTTAAAATTGGATTTTAAAGTTTGGCTATTTCCATATTATCATAAAAAATAGCATTTTTTCCCAATTTTTTGCAATTTTGATGCAGTGGATCGAATTTTTTTGGGTCGGTCCATATGAGAATTTTTTTGCTTTGGTTTGGATCTACAACTTTGCCAAAGACATAAAACAAAATTCCGAACGGTTTATGATATATGGATTCCATAAAAATTTCCCTTTTTTAAAAAAATCATGTTTGGGTGCAAAAACTTAGGGTGTCCAAAAAAAAAAATTTCGATGTAATCTGGCCAAGTCCTTTGCGGATTTTTTTTAGTTTCGATATACACTTCAAAAAAAACCGGGTACGAAAGAGGAACCAATTTATGTGTTGCACTGTGTTATACATGTCTATACATTTCCTTACATGATTATATGTGTGTATTAACCAAACTTGAGATAATATTTATATATATGATCTCATATGAACTCTTATAATCACATATGAATCCTATATGGTGTTTTATGAACCTGCATGTTCTCGAATCCCTTTATATATGAGCATGAATGAGTTCATACTTGTTCATAAATGTATGCATATATGTTGATTTTTATCCCGGTAATTAAAGATATATGGAAATGGTGCATATTTATATTTTTTTACAAAATTTAAAAAAATTGTAACAATCGGATGTTTTTCAAAGGATTTATAGGGTTTTTATGAAAAGGATATATTACAGTTCTACTAGTTATTGTTGCGATCAAAATATAAATTGGCACACACAATACCTACTTTATTACTAGAACAATCACCATTTTCCACTAGATATTAATTCAGGATGTATGGCAGGTGTGCATATCCTTTCCCCGATTTTCTCGAATATTATGTTTTTTTTTTTAAATACGGCAACTCCTTCTATTTTTGCCCAGTCCTTATATGGGGACAAAGCTCTCTGTAGTATAAATTAGGTATTATTAGTATCAATATTAATCATACGCCATGTATGATAATTAAAGACGAACATATATTTTTTGTAATTTATGTTCCGCTTTAATTATCATACATGGCGTATGATTAATATTGATATTAATATTAATTATACTCTTGTGTGTAAAATGTTATATGGAAATTTATGAAAAAATTTTGATATTTATGAAACTGACTAAATTTTGCAATAACTTTTTTTAATTTTGAACTGTAAAAAAAAGCTGGCAGATATACTTTTACGATTAAATGGACAGCATTTTTGCGAAAGTTCAATGTAATTGAAATGATTGTCTCGTACTTATTAGCGCTCAAAGTTAAAAGTTCGCAGAATTTCGGGTGAGTTATATTACATTTTTTTTCCATCTTCAGGGTATATTAAATGTTAGTATAATATAAACTCACTACACTTGAAGGACTTCACAATATGCGTACTGATGCCTGGGCCACAAATGCCTTAAACGTTATATTGTGTTAATTGTTTGAAACCCAATTTTTTCGATTTTAATTTTTTCGCAGTTTTTTGGCCAGCAAATGTGCGGCCCCTCACATATAGAATGCTTAGACAGTATAAACAAGAAACCAGTGTCCGCTGGAAGACTTCGGCCAGAAAAATCTTTTTGCTGGTATTCGGTAGTTTAAAGCATTATGGACAAATTTGACAAATGCAAAAACGTTTATTGTGCTTACTAGATACGATTTTGAGTGTTAAATATAAAGAGAGTCCGTAGTGAAGCAATGAATTCAATAATCGGCCAAATCGAAAAGCTTAAACTGCCGATTATTTCACTTTATAGCTAAACTTCGGCTTTTTCCTTAAATTATTTACTCAAAAGCGAATTAAAACGGCTCAACAAATGAATGCCTCGCTCGAATACGGGTATAAGCGACGGAGATTCTTTGCATAATATGGTTTATCAAGTATTAATACGTGTATCTATGCAAATAATTGTGCTAAATTTTGTATTTTTCTGTCGCAAAATTAGACTTTAAAGACGATTTTTGTTGAATAAATATTTTTATGTTTAGAAATTTTATAAAATTTAGATGATATGTATTTTCAGTGACACTAATGTTAATTTAGAAAAAGTTAAACATTTCTGATACAGTTAAAAAAAAGTCTGTAAAATATACGTAAGAAATTGTAAAAACTCTCGCTCAATATTGTCAGATATGGCGATTTCTCGCCAAAACGTGGCGTTTTTCAAACTTGTTTGGCGATTTAATTTTTAAAATGTGATTTTACACTTAAAAATCCTTATAGAAATAACATAAATAAATTTTAGTTATTTTCAATTTATAACGAGCCTTCAACCTCCGTATATTTACAAAAATAAAGCAAATCAATCAAACATATTAGCTAGGTTGATACAATGGAGATTCTATTATGGAGGCTCTAACTTTTCTAAAACTTCGGGTTCTGATGAGATTTTTAGCCAGATCGAAATACTAGTATCAACCTAGCTAATATGTTTGATTTGCTATATTTTTGTAAATATACGGAGGTTGAAAGCTCGTTATAAATTGAAAATAATATAAAAATAATCTCGATGTATATAAAAACAAAAAACTAATATAACTGTAAAAAATATTACTTGAGCCAAAGTACAAACTAAAACTTTTTTATATAAATAGAACAGTTTTGGTCTTCAAAGTTTAGTAACGTCATAATGCTTGTTAGGAAAAGACCTAACCACGTGCTTGATTACTAAGAAGACAAGAATGGAGCAAAATTGATTATTAATAGGTTTTTTGTTAAAATTCTGCCTATTATGGAGGCTCTAACTTTTCTAAAACTTCGGGTTCTGATGAGATCTTTAGCCAGATCGAAATACTAGTATCAACCTAGCTAATATGTTTGATTTGCTTTATTTTTGTAAATATACGGAGGTTGAAAGCTCGTTATAAATTGAAAATAACATAAAAATAATCTCGATGTATATAAAAACAAAAAACTAATATAACTGTAAAAAATTTTAGTTATTTATTTTTTTTTTTTATTAATTAATAATCATATAATTACAAATTATATCCCTGTAGGCGCGTTGTAGCGAAAGCATACCAGTGCCTTTGGTGGGAATCGAACCCACTACCCCCGCACTGATAAGCCAGCACTCTACCAGCTAGCCTACCGGGGCGCACAAATTTTAGTTATATTCGATGTGAATTTTAGTTAATTGAAAATAGCATTTTTCACTGAAAAATTAGCAAAAACTTTTACTAAATATTTGTAGACTCAATGTTTTTGCTGAATTCAGCAGATTATTTTGTTACTTTCAATTATCTTAAATTTAGCTGAAATATAACTAAATAGTTGTAAATGCAACAGAGTTATTTTTGCTGTTCTTATATTACTAATATTTATTAAAAAAATCTGTTAATTTTAGCAGTTTTTTTGCAAGAACATTTTTAACTAATTTTTACAGGTTTATTTCTATGAGTGTAACCTTTAAAGCTTTCGAAATGTTAGAAGTTATATTTGAACAGATTCTTTTTTTTATGTTTTTTATGTTACTTATTAAATTGTTTATTAAATTTTAGCATAAAAGTTTAGTATATTAAAAATAAGTTTATTTGTTGATCTTATGGAGTGATATGCAAATCTGTGAATGCTTTTAAAATTAGAATTGCATATTAACTTTCATCAAGTCAACAACATTGCATATATTTTTCTCATAAGCTGCAAGATGTCATTCTCTTTATTTGCTAGCTGTTATGCTATCATTGATTTGATATTATTCTGTTGTTAAAATCCTAATATTTTCTCCAAAAAAAAAATGTAAATTCAAAAATAATAACTTTGTGAACCCGAAATTAACCACTAAAAAACCGAAATGAATTGGTTTAATCGTTATAAAAATAAAGGTTACGGTAAGGGTTACGGTTTTAAAATAACGGTTACGGCATCTGATTCTGTTGCGTTGTTTAATTTGAAACAGTATTTGAGCGCTTACGGTATTTTAGTGGTTCGTTCCTTGAAAACTTTGAATCTTAAACATTTTTTTAATTACCATCGTTTTGTCAACGGTACTAAGTTCGCTAAAATCAACGGTTGGCCACTGTTGTCAATCGGGTAACAGGGTAATACTGTTATTGTTATAATTATAAATAACTAAAACATATGTGGTTACAAGTTTGTAAATAATAAGGCTTACTGTTATACGTATCAGTAATTAAAAATTAAGTAGTGGACAAAAAGACATTATATTTGTAATAAAATAATTAGTCGAGCGTAAGCTTGACTGTTTATATATATGACTTCATCACACAAAAATAAAACTTTTGCAAAAGTAACTAAGAAAATATCAATTGAACTTTAGAAAATATCAATTGAAATTCAGAAACATCAATTAAAATTCAAAATTTTCATTTGAAATTCAGAAAACTTTATTTGAAATTCAGATTTACCATTTGAAATTCAGAAAACATCAATTAATGTCTAAAAAAAATCATTTGAAATTCTGAAAATATCAATTAAAATTCGGAAAACATCATTTGAAATTCAGAAAATTAAAATTCATAAACGCATCAATTAAAATTTAGAATACATTAATTGATATTTAGAAAATATCTATTGAAATTCAGTAAATGTCCATTGAAATTCAGAAAATATCATTTGAAATTTAGAAAATATTAATTGAAATGAAATTTTTCTGAATTTCAATTGTATGTATTCTGAATTTCGAGTTGTATTTTATAAATTTGAATTAATATTTTCTGCATTTCAATTGACATCTTCTAAAGTTCAAATGATGTTTTCTGAATTTCAATTGATATTTTCTGAATTTCAAATGATATTTTCTGAATATAAAAGGGATATTCTGAATTGCAATTAATGTATTATGAATTTCAATAGATCTTTTCTGAATCTTAAATAGTGGTTTTTGAATTTCAAAATTGTTTTTTTGTGAATTTCAATTAATGTTTTCTGAATTTCAATTGATGTTTTCGGAATTTCAATTGATATTTTCTTAATTTTAAATGATGTGTTCTGAACTTCAATTGATGTTTTCTGAATTTCAATTGATATTTGCTGAATTTCATATAGAAATTCTGGATTTCAATTGATATTTTCTGAATTACAACTGCAAAAGGTGTAGTGATGACGACGAATTATAATATGTTGAGATATTTATTTTCATTATAAAACCGCTCACGTAGTAATGAAAGTTTTTGCTGGGTATGCATGAATGTCGACATGAGTGTTCTCCTTTTTTAAATGGCTAAAAGGGCAAAAAAAACTAGACGTTGTTTACATTGTTTTTTTTTTTATTTTTGGTATGTGACATTTCCGTTTTGTTATTTTTGTTGCATATAAAACAATTTTTGTTCACATCCACTCAAAGTATCCAGTCATGTAATGTAAAGTGAAAATGAGCTGTTATAATAAACCGTTCTGCCTTTTTTTTTTGTTTAGATTCATGAAATACAAGTTGAGTAGTCTGTCGTCTTTAGTTAGTATTTCAAAATTTTGTTTCAGTTTTGAAATGTTAACTTTTTTATTTGCCTTTTTTTGTAATTTTATTGTTTGACAAACTGTTGCAATAAAATTGTTGTTAAATTGTTCTCTGTTGCTGCTGCTTTGAAACTCGCCATAAGGACGTGATGCATTCAAAATGTTATATTTAATTGTGTTCGTGTTGATGAAATTTTGTTTCGCAGTTTTATTTTAGGGAAAAAACAAACAGTTTTAATTGTGCCATAAATTGTGTATTGAATTTAAAGTTAAACAAACCATGGATTAACTTTTACATATGAAACGTGATTTTAGCTTCATATTTTGTTTGGGTTTTCTCGAAGTGTTTTTTTTTTTTTTTTTGCCACTTCGTATGTTTTTGACTTGTTAACATTTGATTTTAAAATCATGATTTGTTTTACAGGTGTGAAGTTATGACTAAAATTTTAATTTAAATAATTAATTAATAATTAATTTTTCTTATCAAGGCATTGAAAATTGTGTCAACACGAAAAAAAAAATTACAAACTAAAACAGTATTTTATAATCCGTATTTTCTCTTATCATAACTACTACAGTACACACAGAGAATAGATTGGTGGAAATTCCATTGTAACCAACAAAATTTAATCATTATTCAATATTTTTAATTGCAAGTAATAAAAATTCATCTTCGGAATAATTACACTATATTACGAACAGGAAATATTATAAAAGTAACACAGTTAAAGCATTCAAAATATTAGTTTTTCTAATCAATATTGAAAAAATATTTTCTTTTACAATACCAATAACCACCCAGGCAGAACAATTCAAGTGGCAGAACAATTCAAGTGGTTGTTAGAACGTGGGACTAAAAATATTGAGAGTATCGTCCTTTTATCCGGTTGCTAACAGTGAACAACTTTGGATTGTGCAAACTTGCCACCGTTGGCATAACGTTGGTGAACCAAAAAATTTGGTGCTTTCAAAATAGCTTAGATTAAATTAATTTTGATAAATATCTATAATACAACACATTTAAAAGGCTG
This sequence comes from Delia radicum, assembly GCA_021234595.1. Taxonomy (NCBI): domain Eukaryota; kingdom Metazoa; phylum Arthropoda; class Insecta; order Diptera; family Anthomyiidae; genus Delia; species Delia radicum. The sequence goes on from CM037855.1 coordinate 95,262,979, forward strand.
CAATACAGTTCGCTCTTAGTCTTACATCATATTTAATTGTGTGAAATAAAATAAAATTAAAAAAAGGCTTCTGATTGGTTTTAATATCCGTAAAAACAATTTTGGCAGCGATTTTTTTGGGTGGTACTGGCAAAACACATGCTTTGCAAACAAAATAGTGTTTTCCTACTACAATATTAGTTGTACCTTTGGAAATTTTTAACACGGTGGGTTTTTAAAAATAGCAGTGGATTGCCAGTACTATTTTTTTTTTGTAATGCTTGGCAATTTCTACATTTGCGGTTGTAGAAATATCGCGTTTTCAAATTAACAAAAGTATTCGTACTTTGATTCATTGATACCTCATTTCAAAGCCACTGTTGTCATGCTTTAAATACGAAGAAATAAATAAGAAGAAAAAAAAAAATAATTTTTCAAGGTTTAGTGAATTTTTTTCAAAATACGCTGTTTAAACAGCTGTAATCAATAAAAAATGTATTCTATTGTTGATTTACTTGAATAAACGTCACTACATTGCTAGGTCTGTCAAAAAAACAGAGTAGTATTTGGAAGATGACAAAGCCAATTGTGACAATTTTTTGTTGTTGTTTTTGTTTTTTCTTTGATATTTTAAATTTTGAATCTCGCTCCTAGACGAGGACAAGAAATTCTCATTGAGTTTGTGATTTAACATAACAAATATCTCTAGAAATTCTAATAACAAAGTCCCCTGAAGATTTCCTTAGGCAGGAATGAAATCCAGATAGGGACACGCCTACATCAGATTGCTTTCCACAATTTGTTAAATAAGTTTTGGAACTTTAGCACATTTAATTACTATAACGTATATGTTTTCATTTGAAAAAAATATATGTTAATTATAATATATTTCACTCTGACTTTGCCAAATTAATATGTGGGATTCAAAGTTATGGATGAAAATCTAAAACAAAATAAATTAATTTAATTTAAGCTATTTTAAAAGCAGACAATTTTTTGAATTGCCAACGGTGATACGTTTGCTTATACCAACAGTTGGCCACTGTTATCAATCGGGTAACAGGACAATACTGTCAAGATTGTTAATCCCACATTCTGCCAACGCATAACCGACCGTCGGCTTGCGAGTTAAAGCTAACAACACAAAACTTCTGCAATGACATATTTATATGCCACTGACCTTCCATACCAATTTTGGTTAAAATTGATGGGGTAGAGGTCGAAAATTTGTTTTTTTTTTGTGGTTTTATATGGATTGAGTCATTTGTCTCATTTATCCCATATCCGAGTGTCTTTCAGATCGGAGAGAACCTATCGGGGAGACTCTCCTTGTCAGCGTAGATTTTTTTTTCTTTTACGTTAGGCCAACACTTAGGGAATGCTATCTACTAATGCAGAGCATTGTGTTGATATTAGGAAAATAGGTCATAGAAAAGAGGAAACAGGGAGTAGTGTTTGTGAATATTTGATTTGAATTTCTCAAAAGTTTAAGTGATAGGAAAAACCTCCGCGGCGAGTTTATTGCACATACGGCTAGTACACTTAGGATATTATGTAGATAAAGACGACAGCAATTTTAATCAAAAACGGATGTGTTGTACGGATGCTGCAGATAAGCGAGTAGTCCGAATGAAAACACGTGCCCTGGGGATAAGTTCACTTATCTCAGCAGAACACCTCCCATGGTAATATCGATAGAACAGTGTTATTCAACCCACATTCCGAACACGTCAATATAGCTGGATCCCCTACTATCATTGATGAGCGCAGACGCGCTCGCCTGCACAGGGTCCAGTAGCTCCAAAATAGACTTCGAAGCCCCTACCCTTATATGGGAGTTGTATTCCATCTTCGGTTGGATATAGGTGGTATAAATTGTGAGTAAGTCGGGTGGAGTAAAGTACTTTTTACAACCGCCTTAGAAAACCGAAACACTTGAATGTTTCTTTCAACACTTGAAAAACGTGCTTAATCCAACGGGCGTCACACTGGATTTTCATGCCTAGAACTTAAAGTGTGCCTAACTCCTCAATATCGATACCACCCAAATTAACAGAGACCAATATTGACCATACGGCCCTATCGGTTAACGTACAACATTGTGTCTTGCGCGCAGTAAAGTCGACCATATTCGCACCAAACCAAAGGATACATAAATGTTGGCTTAATTAGACTTGTATAAATGCAATCATATCCAGGGAGGAAGCGTTCAATAATTGCCGGAATAGCAAAAATGATAATACTGACCGGCTTCGCAAACAGGCGAGCTACTAGTGTTCCTAATTATTTAGTCGTGAAAAGAGTCTTTATGAACAACGTCTTTGTACTAAAGTTCATTCTGTTTTTTTTGGGGTAGTAAGAGCTTTTTTCTTATAAAAGATGACCAAATATTCACTGATCTGGCTGATAAGTCCAACCTCGTAGCTGGAATGTTTGCAAGAAATTCATTCTTGCCGGAAGGCGACTAACCACTGCCCAAACTTGAAAGAATATCGTGTACTATACATGTGATATTCTTCCGAGCTCGAGCAGGTAAAAGGTTTCTTGCATACCTCAATGTAAAGAAGTCAACGGGGCCGAATGGTATACCAGCACAGTGCTCTTCGACGCTTGCTCGTCCATTGGCTAACCTCTTTAGCACTTCGTACCGTGTGGAAGTTTTTCCTTCATGCTTTAAGGTTGCCAATGTCGAGCCTATCCCTAAAAAGGGTGCGGCTAATAACCCAAAAAATTACCGCCCAATCGCAATATGCGCTACGCTCTCGTAGGTGATGGAGAGCATCGTTAAATGCCGTCTTGTGAATTATATGGAGTCTAACTTATTTCTAGCGATCGACAGTATGGTTTCCGTAGAAGTCGTTCTACAGGAGGCATGAGCGCTGGTGAGAGCAAAGTGGTTGCTCTAAATATTTCTAAGGCATTCGTTATTGTATGGCACGGGGCACTTGTGTCAAAGCTTATTGCTTTTGGTGTCGGCAATAACTTCCCTCGCTTTATTTTGAGCTTTCTCAGAGATCGCACTATACGTATTGTTATATATGGGGTACCGTAGTTTTCCGTTCTTTTTCCTTCCCTATTTCGTATCTTTCTAACTGACCTTCTTGGCCAACTAAAAATGTAATATTATTAATATAGACAAGTCAGTCGTATTTTTCCTGAGGAATAATCGTTGTTTATTTCTTTTTGGTTTTTGCCATGCGCGGTGAGGGAATAGGGAAATTCGATTTCGACAACCGTTGGTTGGAAATGATGAAAAGTACAAGTGAATAAACAAAAAAGTAATAACAATCTTATCTTTGGTCCGAAATTTTAAATATTTATTTATTAATGAATTTAATTACATAAACTTTTGAAATCATGGTATATATGATATCCTAATCCTCTATAGTTGTTAGATGGTATATATGAAATCTTAATCCTCCATAAATGCATTATTTTAAATTGTAACTTTTAATGTGAAAAATGTCTTGATATATTAAAAAAAAAATTAAGAATTTTTGGAACTTCGTTGTTAAAACTTTAAATATATTTTTTATGGGACCCAGAAAACAACATGGTATGACAGGTCATTACCGTACAGATTACCAAGTAATGACAGAAAATGATCTATTGTATTACTTTAAAATGACTTACTTATTATAGAAGTTAGTTATAGAAGTACTTATATATAATTGCAAAATAACTAGTTACTGGTAATTGGTTACATAAGTAACCAATACCAGATATTATATTTATTAATTTGTTTTGAAAATTTTTACAACCAAATTTTCCGAGGTAAAGTTTATTTAAAAAAAAATAAATGACTAATGTAACCTCTTATTTTGTAACTGCTAGGTAACCACATATACTATTATTGCCAGTAACCACTTATTCCTTATCTTCAAATAACAACTTATTCTTTCATTATGAGTAACCAATCAAGTAACTCATTATTATCACTTTTTTGTAATCAGCACCCATGAATTTTTGAACATCCTTTCGTGCGCTGCGTATACTCTTAATTACTTGGTAACACAGAAAAATTATTAACCTACAATATCTAATAGAAGAGTTGATTTGAATTAAACTTGATTCTAAACAAATATTTAATTGTATTAATCAATATTTTAATTGACTTTTAAATTACTAACTACATGTTTTATCTTAGCCATAATTCTCAAATTATTTTTTCATATACTTTATGTTAAATAGAAAAGTTTCAGCATAAAATAACAAATGCATTTGTAGTTTACAAACAAAACAAGCACACGCACAAATACATAAACAGACACAGCATTCCCAAAAACACATATACATACAAACGTGTCGTTCGCAGTGTGTGAAAAAAGTATGTGAACTTCAAATTCTTTTTTTTTTTTTTGTATATCATAATTTTTTTTGTAGATAGTTATTTATAGCTTTTCTCTTTTTAAATATCAATAATTAATTTTAAGAATTTTAAAAAGCCAGTTTTTTTAAATACATCGGTTTAAAATCCGGATTTAGAAAAACATTAATTTCACCTTCAAACAATTATTTTTTTTTTCTAAGCACGATAACAATAGCTTTAAAATAAAAAGATATAAACGATTAGCTTTCATAAACTAGCTCTCCTATACCAATATCGGTTGAAATCGGAAAGGGTGGAGAAAATCGATTGGTTGATTTTATAAACTTTCAGTCTATGGGAACATCGTAGAAAATAAAATATTGTGTACAAACACAATTTTTGCATTAAAAAAAAATTTAATTAAAATTTTGGTTTTTAATGTTTCCGTCCCAAAGACTTGAGCTGCAGCCGCCACTGGTTTTATCACTTTGTGTTGGAGCGTGTCCCAAAGAAACGTATGGTTGATATACATCTTTTTAATGTACTTACACGCCTTAATTTAACAAATGCTTAGTTCGCAGTTTTATGCTCTATTTATTCTAAGATAAATAAATTTTCCGAAAGTAAATTGTAGACAAATGGTAAAATTGTATATGATTTAAGTATTTTAGAGTTGACCGAAACTCTAAAAATTACCAATAATAATAAGATATAGGGCACAAACAATACGCATGTCCAAAAAACTGCTTACAGCACAATTTTTTTTTTTGCAATGTTTCTTTCCATGTTATATACGAGTTGCTGAACTGATTTTGATTTCGCTATACTATTTTCAAAACCTTCTACTAGGTTTTGAAAATATGACGAAAGTTTTAGCGACCTATTTCTTGTTTTTAATTTGCATGACATCAATGAATTTTTGCATTGGATATGTGTGTCACTGGAATTCGACTTTTAAAACTTTTCATTAAATTAATGTAATTTTCATTAAATTTTTAAAAAAAATTCATATTATTTACTAAAATTTTCATATTCTTAATGAATATGATTCATTTAAAGCAATTTTATAAAAGCTATGAAGCTTTCTCATACAGTTAAGAAGTTTTTTATTCACTTTGTGAAGAAATTAGTTTAGTGAAAACTTTTATTTAAACTCGTTCAAGATTTTTTTTTCTTTAAAGTCAGACAAATTCTTGATGCTGATCCCGAATGTTGTATACTAGGACACCTCGAAATAATAAAAATTGCAGTGAGCAATGTTTTTTTTTAAATTCAAATACAACGTTTAGTCGTTAATGTCAAAAATCATGTTTTTTATTTATTTAAACATTTTTTTTTTATCTTACCTAGACATTTTTTTCATTTATTTCAAATTTATAGCACTAAAGTCTACACTCAAAAAAAAAAGTTTGTAAAGTCAGCAAAAAATTTTGCTGAGTCAGCAAAATTTTAGTCAGGAGGATGCTTGCAAAAAAGTTGCTAATGTCAGCAAAATCTTTTGCTGAAAATCAGCGAGCTGATTTTTAGCAACAAAATTTGTAGATTCAGCAAAAGTTTTGCTAACACTTAGTAGATTAGAAATACAAAAGCCTTGCTAGAAATTAATAAATTTTTTGCTGAATTTTAGTAGACTGAAAAAAACGCAAAAAATTTGTAGAAAAATTGTAATTTAGTTAATTTATTTGCTAAAAATCATAAAACATATTTTTGTGATTCTTTTAAAAATAATTTACTGTAATAACGAAATATAAAAATTTTCATTTTTCCACATTGACGACATGAATTTATTTAATATCTGAAAATATGTAGAAATAAATATATATAACATAACAAAAATTGTCTTTCAATTACTTACATCAATGGTTGTCTAAATGATGCTATCGTTTAAATGATGCTATCGCAACTGCCGAAGATAATTATAGAAACGAAATGAAAAAATAAACAAAAACAAACGAAACGAAAAAAACAACCCTTTTTGCAATACATTTCTGTATATGTTTGTTTGCAATTTGACCACACATATAAACATTTAGTTTAAATAAATAAATATTTTATTTTGTCTTTTATTTAATTAATAGACAATTATTTTCACAAGCCGGTGACAACGCAAAATTTAAGTTATTTTAATCCTCAATTTTGTTTTATGTATGAAAAACAGATACAAAAGTCTTCCATGGTTGATTTTTTTATATGTCTTATTAGAGTTGTACTTTTTAGTATCATTTTCCTCTTCTCTACTATATCTTGACATGCCGCGACATCTACTTCATTCTGCGTATATCTTTCAATCTTGTTGTCGTCCACACTATTAATGTGCTTATCAGCACAATTTTTTTTTAGCAAAATTAATTAGTAAAACATTAGTATATTAGTAAAGCATTAGTATAAAACAGTTAAGTGCTGAATAAGTATAACAAAAATTTTAGCTGAAAACACGATTTTAGCAAAAATGTTGCTAAAAAATAGTATACCTGATTTACAAGACGTTTTACTAACTTTTCTACTAACTTATTTTTTTGTCGCTCATTCAAGCTATTTTTTTTTTTAAAGATCGAGGTCAAACAATTTTGTATTTTTAAAATTTTGGGGCCACTCTTATTTAATTATATGTATGTTACCACAATATTTGTTTTAAGTGCCAAAACTTGTATTGTTCTTATTAAAAGCTTAGCCGCAAGAAATATTCGTTTATGATAATGTCTTTAATGCTAAACAATCACAATTTGTAATATAAAATAAATTTATTAACAATATGTTTGTACAATTTAAATATTAAATATGTACCCAGTAACATTTTTTTAGAACAGATTACCTCTGAACCTGTTCTAAAACAACTTCTTTTACCACCGGTTACATGACATCGGTTCTAGAACAGGTTCCTGGGAGTCGAAATGTAAGGTGTCACTGTCCCAGAACCGATTCTAAAACTGGTTCTAGAACCGGTTCTAAAGCAACCTGTTCTGGTTTGGAGGTAAAGAACCTATTGCAAATAGGACAAAGTCCATATAAAAAGAACCAGTTGCAGAACAGAAATTAGAACCTGTTATAATACAGTATAACCCAGCAAAATTTTTTAGAACAGATTACCTTTGAACCTCTTCTAGAACAACTTCTTTTACCACCGGTTACATGGAACCGGTTCTAGAACAGGTTCCTGGGAGTCGAAATGTAAGCTGTCACTGTCCCAGAACCAGTTCTATAACTGGTTCTAGATCCGGTTCTAAAGCAACCTGTTCTAGTTTGGAGGTAAAGAACCTATTGCAAATAGACAAACTCCATATAAAAAGAACCAGCTGCAGAACAGAAATTAGAACCTTTTATAATACAATATAAGCTGTTCTGTAACCAGTTATTTGGATTTTACTATTTTACTGGGAAGTTGTTCTGGAACCAGTTATTTGGATCTTACTATTTTACTGGGTATACTAGGGTTATAACTTTTGACTTTTTTCAAATATAAAATTTTATTTTACTGAACAATTATTAAAACATATAATGTGCCACGCAGAATTTGAGAGACTAACAACAAAAAATATGTTTTACCGGCAGATTTACATTTCACAAATATATTTAGACGAAATCAGTCGTTCACTCTATGAATTATGGAGTACATCTGGAGTAAGTTTATTTTCTAATTGGGGCTACCCAAGATCACTGGGAAAAAATAAAACCAATAATTTGCAGCGTCGTGCATCAAGTGTTTCCAAACAGCTTTTTTTGGTCGTCGTGGAGGACTTCTGAAGAGAATGGCACACATTTAGGAGCATTAACCATTAAATCGGCCTGAGCTTTTTAGCAGTAAAAGTTCGGTACGAATAATAAACAGTATGTGTTCTACCACATTTCTACAAAAAAATTTTAAAGTGAATCTCAAAAACTAATTCATACAAAAGAATAGAATACACTCTAAAAACTGTACTTTTTGTGCATTTACTTGAGAAGGTAGGACGATTTTCGTTTTTCGAAAAAACGCGAAATTGAGCGAATACACACCTTAACTTCAATATATATCGTATCAAAGTAGGCAACTCAAACGAATAATGGTATTGAATCGTAGTTTGTATCGGTATTTTTTGTTTGTTTCGGCATTGCTTTCCGTATTGTTTTCCCGATACCGAAATGATAATACCAATACATATCGGTAAAAACTGCATTTAACGAAATTTATTCCATGCCAATAATTCTTTATTCTTTTCTACTCATTTTGGCAAAATACGTGTTTCGCAATCATGTGTGAATGCCATATAATATTGATAGCCATACGATCCATGGATCCATTACAACAATCCGGAGACCAAGCAGCAGTCTTAACAATGGGTTTCTCCGGGTGAACCGGCTCCGAAGAAGGCCAAGGTAAGTTTTTCGGCCAATAAGGTGATGGCAACAGTTTTTTGGGATACACGGGGGATAATCCACATCGATTACCTTCAAAAGGGAAAAACAATAAACGGCGAATATTATGCCAACTTATTGGAGCGATTTAGCGAGGATTTGAAAAGAAAAAAACGACTCCATATTGCCAAGAAAAAAGTTTTTTTTCATCAAGATAATGCACGGGTGCACACGTGTGCAGTCTTCCATAATTCCATGAATTGGGCTACGAATTGATACCTCATCTGCCATATTCTCCCGATTTAGCCCCGGTGACTATTTCCAAACCTAAAGTGTATTGAGGTAAAAGGAGATTATGTTGAAAAATATTTTTTTTTTTGCAAAACAAACCCGTTTCATTCAAAAAGTCACGGGCTTGTTGATCCGCCCGCGGGTGGAAATCCGTCACCAGTTTGATATATGGGAATCTATATTATGATGAATGGAAATCCGACCGCAGTTTGATAGATATGAATCAAACCCCAGTGTGATGGATGAAAATCAGTCCCCGAGTGTGATAGATGTAAAACCGTCTCACTCTGGTATAATGCTAAAAAATAGTTCTTTAGGTGTGGGACAAAAATGAAAATAATATTAACAATTTATTCTGCTATACCTTTCAGCTGCCAAACTGAATTTAGGATTTAAATTTCATCTAAATTTGCACCATGGCACAGTGGGTTCTAAAATACCCAGAATGGCGGTTAATTCAGGGAACGCGTAGTAAACACATAAAAACCCAGCATTTAAAAAAAAATATTGGAAAAAGTGTTTTGTTAGGCGGTTTTTGTTTTTCGGAAAAAAGATCTTAGTTGACAGTTTTGTCTGTAACTTTGGAACGAAAAGCGAAATATATATATAATTAATAAAATTGGAAATTAAAGCGTACTTAATGTGTTATTAAAACATTTAAAACATATGTATAAAATATGCATTTATATTAAAAAAAATTTAATAGAAATTAAAATTTTTCTTTTTCACCAAATCCTACAAAAATAAAAATTTAGCTCAAAAAAGTCACGAATGAATATATTATAATTTCTTATTGTTGAATAATCATAAAATCATAAAAGCACAGCATTTTGAAAAAAAAAACGAAAGAAAATTTGTTAACCTGTTGGGCGTTTTGACAAACTGACAGCATATACTTTTTAAAATCTACAAAACTAAACCCAACTATAACTAACTTAATAAGTGCAGCCCATTAAATGTGGAAAATGTCCCAATTTTTGAAATTTTTTAAAAAAATTATTAAAAATATTTATACATATTTTTTTTAACACAAAGTGATTTGAAAATGAATAGTGTTTATAATTTTTAGAGAAAAACGTTTATTCTTCTTCTTAACCTCAACATTTCTAAATTAAATTTGTCAAATGAATATTAATTAAAAAAAAAAATTAATTGCAACTGTCTATATGACGTTAAAATAACACTGTACTAAAATACGTTACAAAATTTGCCCTGTGGCTAAGTCTCAACTTAAAAAGCAAAGTTGTCAACACTGAACGTAAAAACCATACGTCAATCTGGTAACGTTGTGAAATAGAGACGGATAAGATTAGAAAAATAAACACAAATCTAAAAATAGAATATTTGTGTTTGTTAGTGTTGACACTTCTGAGTACAATATGCAATAACAGAAAAGCTAATAGGAAAGAAAACTGCAATTTAGCTGCATTCCATTCGAGGCCATACTTGGGTGTAATCGCTAAACGGTCATGACTTGGTATTGTTACGTTTGTAATGTTAGAAGAGCGCAGGTTTGATTCTTACAGTTAAAAAATTTATCATATAGAGACAATCTGACAATTATAAGACACAAATAATAATACAATTTAAATGGAGAATCAATGATGACGCCTGTCCATATAAAGGCAGAAACTAGTCTGATTTAAAAATTAATAGTGTTTATAATTTTTTTAGAGAAAAACGTTAATTCTTCTTCTTAACCTCAACATTTCAAAGACAAAAGTTATTTATTATAAACTAAAATACCTGAAGTTGAAGGTTCAATCATAAAAGTTTTACTTTTGAAAGATTTAATAGAATAAATAAGCACTTGAATCGCAAAGAATTTTAGTTCTTTTAAATTTTTGGCAAAAAACAGACACAATTTTCTAACTTTGACTCCAAAAAAAGTAAACAACTTTGTTAACTGATTTTGACAATTAGTGATTCAGAATTGTATCAATGTTTACCTGATACCAAATTTAATTGATTTTAAAATTTCAATTAATCGCCACTTGAAAATCAGTTGAACCACAGTGCGCTGTTTTGTTTTGAATAGGCAAGTTTGCTGCGTGAACTGAGCTTTTCTTATTGTACAGCACACAATCAGAGGAACAAATACAAAAATTGAAATGAAAAAATTGTATAAATGATCGATATCTCAAATTTGTTTCAAAAGGGACTGCATGCTTAAAAGCTAACTCTTTATCTAAACACGTTTTGCTTCGGCACATCAACATTGGTATGCGAAATGAGTCAAAATAAACATTACAGGGACCGAAAATAACAGTTATCCCGAAAACTATAACTCAAAAACTCTCTATGTTAGAGTCAATGGAGACGTATATTATTATATACCAAAAGATTCGTATTGAAGTGCTCTTTCAGAATCTATTGTGATCTTAAGGAAACGATCTCAACTTCACAGTTAAGACTTATTTTTCAACGAAAAAATAAAAGATCGGATGAAACTCTTAAGAAGAGAGTTTTATTTCGCCTTCATTAAATAAAACTGTTTTGAGGAGTTTTATTTTTTCCGTCTGAAATAAAACTCTTTTGAGGAGTTTTATTTTTCCCGTCAGAAAATAAAGCTCATTTGAGGAGTTTTATTTTAAAACTCATTTAAGGAGTTTTATTTTTACGTCTAAAATAAAACTCATGTTGTTTATTTTCTTCTTTTTTTATTGACTTTGTTTGTTATAATGTGTGTAGTAATTTATTTATTTAATTTAACGAACATAACTTTTTCCAAATCTTCTGCGGAAAGATTTGAACGCAGGTCGCTCAATACCAATTTAAGAGCAGAGAATGCTCTTTCCACGCTTACCTGGGTATAGTATAGTTTTTGCCAATGTATACAAGTACGGATAGTGTATTCTTTTAGCCTCCCAGAACTCAAAAAGAGGTTTATCAATCGACAAGGGCCTTGGAGAAAAATTGTCGATTTCATAGAAAGCTTTTTTTCATCCTCATTATCACTTCCTTCGCTTTCTTGTTCCATATCTACATACACATATAAGAAATAAAACAACAACCATTTAATAATAGGAATCCAACAATAACAAATTAAAAACCCACATGTTTTCATTTTAATGACGATTTTTTCAATTGCAAGGCAAGTGATAAGATTACACTGCCTTACAAATTGTAATGATCTGGCCAGCGGCAAGCTTTGAGTGTCAATCTGCATATGAATTTTTTTTTTTTTTTACGGAAAAAATAAAACTCCTCAAAAGAGTTTTATTTAATGAAGGCGAAATAAAACTCTCTTCTTAAGAGTTTCATCCGATCTTTTATTTTTACGTTGAAAAATAACTGTTTTGGATGTTTTTTTTCTTTTTAAGCCACAAAATAACTGTTATAAAGGAACTTTTTTGATATCACTTATAACCGTTACGGTCCCTGAAACATTATTTGTACGATTTGTCAATGCTTTAACTCAAAACAAGGGGAGCATTAATCAATTTTACGAATTAAATATTTTATGGACCAAATGAAATTTAGTAAGTATTAAATAGCTTCATGTTAAAAAACATTACATAGTCGGAATTGACTTGTAAAAACAACATTTTCTCTTCAACTGATTACCTAAAATTCAAATATAATCTCGGTGGTCCCATAGCACTTAACCCCACCGAAGTAAAATAATGAATCAGGGTTATGAAACAAAAAAGCTTCAATAAGTTCGCCAACTCTCCATCAGGTGGTGAGCAACTACTGTTCTAGGACTTGTCTTCTCAATTACATTGTTGCCATGTTTGAAGCCCTTCATCTTTCCCCACCTTTCATTTCTCCACTAACCAATTTCCAAAAAAGGAACACATTAAGACATAGAAATCATTTCTCTTCAAAATTAAAAAAAAAAAAAAAATATAAATATCGCGTAAACCGCGATTTTAAGTCAAAAATAAATTTTTTTTAAACATTAAAAAAATTTACAAAGATTGTTTGGAAAACACAAAATAAGGAAGTAAATTTTCAAGAAATCGCCAAAAAAAATATTGAACAATCTTAAGCAGAAAGATACAATCGGCACAGTGTGGGATTAACAATGTGGGATTAACAATATTGATAGTATTGTCTTGTTACCCGATTGATAACAATGGCCATCCGTTGGTTTAAGCACTCTTGTCATCATTGGCATAAAGTGGGTAATAAAAAAAATGTGTGGCTTTTAAAATAGTTTAAAATTAATTAATTTTGAGAAATATAAACCGAAAACGCATTTAAATCAGTAAAATCTTTATTTGCAACGGATTTTGAGAAAGAATTTTGAGAAAGCGTGTGTCTTACCAGTACCAGTAAAACACACGCGTTGGAAACAAAATGCTTCTTTCCTAGTACAATATTAGTTGTACCTTTGGTAATCTTTAAGAAGCAGCGGTTTACCGGTACTATTTTATTGGTACTGCTAGCAAATTCTACCTGCGATTCTACGCAACATTTTTTTTTTGAACTCAATAAAAATGTAATATTGTGAATTTTTTTAGATTTTAAAATTTAACGCGCTATAAATTTTGCACCCCTTGCTGAAAGTGATTTACGAAAACGAATTTGAAGTCCCTAAATAGTGGTGTAATACCGCACTTAGAATACTATGTAGGTAAAGACCACTGCAAATGTAGTTAAAAGCATATGAAATTTCACTTAAAGAAAAGACGACTTACATTTCATTAACTTCAACTAACATTGTCATTTGTTTTTTAGTGTTCAAAAAATTACTAACAATTGTAGTAAAAATGAACATGGTAGTAAAAAATAAACAAACCTTTATTTTATTTTTTAAATCACAAAAAAACACTGTAAAAAATGAATGTAAAATCATAAAACAGCCATTTTGTTTTTTTAAATGAACTACAAGGCTAGTAAACAATTTATTTTGTTCTACAAATGACTGAAATTTTCATTAAGAATAAAAATAACTGTATTACAACCCAAACAACTATATATTTGTAAAGCAGAAGTAAAACCATATTAATGAGCCATAAAGTTTAAAAAAATAAAAATTTTAATACATAATTCAAATATTTTTGAGAATAACTCATATATGTATAAACTACAAAAATATAAAATTTCCAAAACTCTACTTTTCAAATTATTAAAAAAAAGTAGATTTTAAACTTATTATTTGGCCATAAGAAATAGCTTAAAAATCCATTGGAAGCAAATCCATTTGGCAACACGTATTTATATTTTTCTGCAAGTTCTTATTAATGCTATAAACACATAGACGACTGCAGCAACACGACTACAGCCTGTCAAAAATAAAATACACACGTTTATATGAAAACGATTATTTTGGCACCAACACAACTACACGGCTACCCGACTACTTTTGCCGCTGTAGTCAACTTAGGTTAATTTCTATTTTTGTTGGCTGCAAAACAAAAATAGTGTTGACAATAAAATAAAATATGTAACAAATTAGTGCTTAAAAATATTTTATTTTGTTAAACACAAAAAACGTCGCAACATCAAATGGTATAATTGCATTAATATTCAAGAGGGGTTATATAAATTTATTTTCACGTTATAATAATGTATTTTAAATAAGTAATTGTATTTTTAAGTGAACTTTATATACGTGTCTACAACCAAGCATGTTGTTCTATTTTAATAAAGAAAAAAAGATGTAATTGGCACTACTGAAACAAAAATGCATTTGTATCAGGGATGTTAAATGGAGTTTTCAATTTTGTACCAACATCCAAAAAAAATTGTACTTTTTGGACGTTGACGGTACCATTTTTTTTTAAATTTATTAAAACAACAAAAAAAAAAAAATACATAAAAATTCTCTTGTACAGAAAAAAAAAACAAAACCTTCCAATAACATACATTATATGTATGAATAAAATAAGGCATAAAAAAGTCTTATGAATATATGAGACCAAATCATGGAATTATTTGTTTAGTTAATAAACTATTTGGAATTTCTACATCATAGCAGCATAAATTTGTCGCTCTTAACCAATCCTTAGTCTGTATGAGACTTGATAATGTTGGCTAATGTAGTCTGTTTCTTTCCTTAGTTTTTATTATATTTTGAAAAGAAAAAAACTCTTTCCACATTTGCAGACCAGTGTGGAATGGATAAAATTCCAGCAACGACTAGAAATGTCTGGAAACATATTGACATACAGTTCATTTTGAAAATTAGCTACTACCGACCAAAAACTACAAACGTTTTAATTTTTTAACGACTTCAGTTAAAAAAATTTTAGTTTTTACTCTGGCTCAAGTAATATTTTTACTAAGAAGACAAGAATGGAGCAAAATTAATAATTAATCGGTTTTTTGTTAAAGTTCTGCCTATTATGGAGGCTATAACTTTTCTAAAACATTGGGTTCTGATGAGATCTTTAACCAGATCGATATACTAGTATTAACCTAGCTAATATGTTTGATTTGCTTTATTTTTGTAAATATACGGAGGTTGAGAGCTCGTTCTAAATTAAACATATATAAGATTGTTTGGAATTTTCTTTCATTTCTTTAACAATAATTTAATTTTCGTTTGAGTTTGAATTTTAACGTCGTTTTCAGACAATTGCAGTTAATACTATAATTATTTAATTTAATTGTGAAAGTCGTGGTAGAGAAGAATGAGTGTATTTTCTAAAAATCATAACTACATTGCAAATATTCAATTTTTTCTGAATCAGACTGCGCAGTTTCTGGTATTGAACGTTCGTCAGTGACCCTGTTTTTTTGAATTTTTGAATAATGTAATATTTGTTATGTTTTTATTTGTTCGATTGCGTCTATATGAAATTTTTCTGTGCAATCACTGACCGTGGTATAGATACACTACACGTTAGACAGCGCTTTAGCCCTCTGAGCTATAGTTAGGTCGAGTTTTGTTGCGATTAAAACTAGTTTTATTCAATACACGGTGTTTTTGTTCTTGCATACATAATCTCAGAAGTACAACTCCAACAACACAACAGTTATATTTTTAGAAACTCACCTCACTCTAATGTCCACTGTTTTCCCATATGTTATAAGTGATGCCATATCTATATATCAATTTTCACTTCTTCAGAATTTTAATAAATTCAAAATAAAAGTAAAGTTGGCTGCAACAAGTGTCAATATACGTAAGAGCTGCCAGATAAATTTTGTAAAAAATCGTAAATTTTTAATCGATATTAAAAAAAAAAAAATTGCCAACTTTATTCTTCAAAATCCTTAAAATGATGATAAATCGTAAAATCTGGCGGATATAGTCGCATATATTTTAAGAGCTCATTACATAAAACGAATAAATGCAATGAAAAAGGACACAATAACAATTTGTTTGCTATACTAAAAATTCAAAAAGGGGAAAAATTAAAAATGTTTAAATTGTACCAAATGAGTCCCAGTAGTACCACGGTACTTTAGAAGGTCAAAATGTACCAAAAAAAGTACAATTGTACCAACTTTAACATCCCTGATTTGTATAAAAAACAGCTGTTGATATTTTTAAATTGAATCGTGATCAGCTGTTTACTATGCTGCTGTCGTTTCCAAAATAATAAGTAGCTGACCACACGGCGACGATTGCAGTCAACGGCATTTGCAGTCGTGTAGCTCTGCAGTCTGCTGTGGTCTATGTGTTTATAGCATAACTCTTACTGGTTTTATGTCCAAATGTCGAATAGCATTTTCTCATAGCAGTACTATTAACATGATAATTGTCTTAAATATGACACCATTTTAAATCAATTACAAAACACTACGAAGCAAAAAACTTTTTTCTGAAACCTATTTATCTTTCATAAGGTCATTTTAAACTCAATGGGTTGAATAAAACAAAAATAAATCTCATACAAAATAAAAAGAAAAAAGGTAAATTTAATCTACAGCTGTTGCCACTAAAGTAAAAATTAAATCTTCTTTGACACATGTTGGCCACTGAAATCCTTAAAAGAAAATTTTAGGTGAACTAGGCAAATATTGACCTATTAAATACGCTACAAACTAAACAAAATTAAAAGAATTTATGAATCCAGGTGGAAACTTTTTAGTTGAGCAACATTTTCCAACAAACGATTGTAAGATTTGGAAATCTTTTTCACATTTGATGATATATTTTATGTTTTCCACTTTAAGGAAATTTTTTAACACAACTGATGTTTCCTACGATATGCCTGATTTTATTTTTCAAACATATTTTAAATATGTCTAAAAAAATTTGTTAGCATAAAACTACATAGCCTAATTTTCACAATGTTTAGTTAACTACTAACTGGGACTTTAACTGACACATTTGTTGCTGTTTGCCGTATACATTTTCAATTTAACTGTTTTTTAAATTTTAACTGGACTTTCAGTAATCGGGCCATAATAAAAGTACAAATAAATATAACATACACAAATATGTTTAACCCATTTTATACTACCGTACAGTGGCTGAAAATAATTTTTCATTGGCCAAAATTCTGTAACTTTCGAACCTATCAAAATATTTTAGTAATTTTTTTTAAAGGACAGGTAATTAATTAGTTGAACATGGCTCAGTTTAAATTTCATTAACAGTGATTGAGCACTTCTTAAGGAATTCAAGGTCAAAGTTGAACTTTTGATTTTTTTTAACATTTAGCGTGAAATATAGGTTTTTTAAATTTTATTTATTTTTAAAAAAATGTCATATTTGGATTTTAATAATAATTATAAACATTTTTTGCGATAATGGGAGTTTTTTATGTTTACACTCAAAAAAATAAAGAGTAAAATCAGCTGAAAATTTTGCTATTATTACTTAAAAACTAACCATTTTTGCTGTCAAATTTGCAAATTTGTTTACGTTAAAAAAATATTTACTCTTAAAAAAACGTTAGTAATATTATCTAAAAATTTTGCTATTACTACAGAAAAATTTATTATTTCTGGGAAATTTGTTAATTTTAGCAAAATAAATCTGCTGAACATTAGCGCAATTATTCTGAATTTTTTTTTTTTTAATTTTGATATGAAAATATGGGTTTTTATTTACTGAACCTTTCTTATTTATTAAAACATTTCATATGTGGATAATATTACTAACGTTTTTTTAGATGTAAATATTTTTTTAATGTAAACAAATTTGCAAATTTGACAGCAAAAATGGTTAGTTTTTAAGTAATAATAGCAAAATTTTCAGTTGATTTTACTATTTGTTTTTTTGAGTGTAAACATTAAAAACTCCCATTATCGCACAAAATGTTTGTAATTATTATTAATATTCAAATATGACATTTTTTAATAAATAAAAAAATTAAAAAACCTATATTTCACGCTAAATGTTAAAAAAAAATCAAAAGTTCATCTTTGACCTTGAATTCCTAAAGAAGTGCTCAATCACTGTTAATGGAATTAAAACTGAGCCAAGTTCAACTAATTACCTGGCCTTAAAAAAAAAATTACTAAAATATTTTGATCTGTTCAAAAGTTACAGAATTTTGGCCAATGAAAAATGATTTTCAGCCACTGTGCATCATTTGAACTTTTTTTTTGAGACATTTCATTAAAATGAAAAAAATTTTCTACCGCCGGGTCGTGGCGGGTCCAAAAGTATATATAGGGTTAAAGAGGGCACTTTCGCCTTTCTCCGGGTGGTATACGTTTCATGCCAACTTGTTTCCCTTAGAAGTTCTATTCCACTGAAATTGAAATTTGACAAATATATAGTAGTTTAATAAATTTTTTAGAACGCCCTAATAATAAATGGTAGTGATATGACCACTTACAACAACTAAAGACTACAATCCTACCAACCTTATGAAAAAGACCGCAGGTCATTATCGATAATAACTTGCTAGTAGTAACCATTTATTTTTGATAAAAAAAAACAAAAAAATCACCTTTTCCTGAAATTTAAAAAACAGTTAAGTTTGACAGCATGCCATGCCCACAATTAGCAATAGTTTGACTTAGTTTTTTGGCTACCTTTATTTGGACATACTAGCTACGATATGACGTTACAATTTTAAAAATCGGTGACAAAAGAAAATTGGACTTTTGGCCAGTGAAATCAAATTTTCAGCCACTGTGTACCGCTGCTTTAAAGCAATACATACCTTTAAGGCCCTATAATTTCGGATAGGAGGAAGATGTAATAACGAAGTAAAAAGCATGTGATAATTTGAGGTCTTATAAGGGGAATCTACTGACGTGTTCTCTCCGATCTAAATGTGATAAATAAAACACATGTGATAAATAAAACAAATAAGGGACGCGTATTTTTTTAGCGGTCCAATGCGTACGATTGGGGCCAAAGTTAATTCAGTTTTGTATAGAAAGAAACATGTCTGAAACCAGTGAAATTCATATTTTTTTGATAGCAGTTTTGATATATTCGAGAAAACAAAAATTTTGATATCAACATTGCCTGTGTAGTATGTTAGGGGTTGCCATTTATTTAAAGTATTTAAAATGTAGGTTAAACAGCTTTTCGCAAAAAGTCGCATAAAATACGAACAGTAACGAATATCGGAAAAAAACTCAGACAACCCCCTGCTTAAGTTTAATATGCATTAATATAAATATTTTTTAGCTTAAATTGACTTTAATTCTTCAACAAAATGCCAGTTTTAATATGCTTTGCACATTTTTTAAATAACAAAAATATTTGAAAGTTATTGGACATGTTTCATACCAATTAATGCGTCTTCAAAAGCTATTTCATTTGGTATCGCATTTGTCTAAATTTTCTCTAAAACAATTCGACATAAGCGGGAAAAACGAAAAATGGGGTCGTTTTTAACCCCACTTTTAAACCCCTAACCATGAGATTGGGCCGCTAAATAAGTAAATGTTCCTTATCTTATTCTTCTTTATCACATATCCAAATTTCATTACGACCAGAGAGAACTCATTGGGAGACTCCCCATGTTAGTTATGTAAATAATCAAAAAAAAAAAAAATAATATAAAAATTTGTTGTCTAGGGTTGCCATTTAAAAATTAAAAAAATTAAAATTTTTTATATTTTTGAAGCACAGTTTTAAAAAATTATTAGTTTATAGAGAACAGGCCGGTGTTATAAAAGTCATATCGAGGGCTTATATTCAATATCCTCTATCTTAAAAAATAGAACTTTACAGGAGCGCCTAAAAACTGTTCATTTCCTAATTAAAAGTGTTTTTAAAATTCCACGTTCTTTAATATTTTTTTAAAGCGACTACTGAATCTCACGTATAATTTATTTTTATTTTTTGCTATTGAATATAGAGGATTTGGGTTTTGAAAAAAATCTATGTTTAAAAAAATTTTATTAGATAGAGGGTTTTGTAAAGTAATAAAAAAAATGAGTATAATCAACTAATTTTTTACTTCCCTCATTTTTTTTAATTTGTTATTGAAGTCAACAGCTAAATACAATATATGGTGTAAAAATAATAATAAATAGTATTTCAAAACGAAATAACTTTAAAATTACACTATACAGCGCATTTTTGGGGTGTAAATAATTCCTATGCCAGATGAATGTATTTTGTTAGTAAAGTAAAACAAGCAAAATGGTTTGGTCCTGTGTGGGGTACATGTAAATTTTATGGCCGTTTAAAGTTTTAATTTTTTTCGCCAACACTGTATTGCATAAGACTCAAAAAGTAGTGTAATAGTGCTTTTGATCTAAAATCTGTGCTCGGATGTCCCCAACAGAGTTTTAAGAGAAATTTTTTTGTAGAATTTTTTAACTCTATATTTGCAATTTCCATGGGTCATTTTAGTCCTTTTTTCAAGAAACTTCAAAAAAGTATCCTAAAACGTGCGTTTATCGGGTTAAAATGTTCTGCAGCACATTTTACTGGGAAGTGTCCGAAAACATCATCCGGTCATGTCCGAAAACATCATCCGGACATGTTAAATCACTGAAAAGGTGAATCGTGATTGAACACAATCGTAATTTGTTTCGAAAACTATATAAAAAAGGATGTAAATTAAAAAGCGGAGCATTATAAAAAAATACCAGGAAAAATACGCGATAAGGGGTTAAAATATTAAATAAAAGAATCCATTAATATCGTATATTACATTAGGTTTAAAATCATAACCATGAACCATGAAAATTGCAGATAAAGGGTTAAAATGGTCTATGAAAAAATTATTCTTAAAATTCTGTTGGGTAAATCCGAACTGAGAATTTAGTGCAAAAGAACTATTACACTACTTTTTGATTACACTACTTACAGAACATTTGACTGCACCCACACAGGATTAAACGCTATGGGGGTTTTACTATACTAACCTAATATAATCGTTCGGTTTAGGAATCATCCACCCCCAAGAGCATAACCCTCATTTTGTTCCATAGTGTTATAAAAAAAAAAAAAATAACATTGTGCATTAATTTTTTTTTTAGCTTTTTTGGATTTTGTCTTTCATAGATTATCGTAGAAAAAATGCCATTAAGGAAGAATTACACTCTTAAAATTTTGTAAAATCTTCCAGTTAATTAATTGTATTGAAAGTGAACCAGAATATAAGGGTTGTGGTTCATTTTAACCTTTATATGTTTTAATACGAAGGGGTAAATCAATGTGTTCAATATAAAAATTTTCTTTATATGTAACGCTTCCATCTGGAAGATATAAAAATTAACTTATATGAGATAGGATAAAAAGGACCTGGTCTAATTAACGAAAAGTGTATAAGTTTGTCCCCTTTCGAAATTAATTAGTAAAACCGTTATATTTCGCTAATAATTATGTCCACAACCTGTGCTAAAAATACTTTGATCGGCAAACCAAAGGAAATAGATAAAGAAAAGGATATGTTAAATAATTAAAGACTTCGTTTTATTGTAAAAATTTCTAAGAAAATACCTAATGTTATGTCAATTTTGTTATCAGATTTTGTTAATCAAAGACTTTTTTAAATTGAATAACAAAGGTTGAAATATTTAAAAAAATATTAAAGTTTTAAAACCAAACCTAAAATGGGAGAATTCCCGATATTTCAAGAATTTTTCTCAAATTTCCTCCAAGATACTATACTAAAATCAAATTTAATCTTATGTTCTTTTTATATTTATAAACATAGAAAATTATTTCCATCCGGATTTGCGGATAGGAGTATATTTCAAAAAAATTGTTATATTGTTATCATACGAAGATGTAGACGATTTTTCTTTCACAAAAATGAATGGTTTGAGAGTGAGATGTAACAAAATGGAAATAAAATTGCAAAAAAAAACATGATTCTACTTTTAAATTGATACCATAGATGAGGCATATTTTACTGAATATTTTGACATCAAAAACGCATTTCGTGAAAATTGAAAATAGAGGATATTGAATATAGGCCCACGATATGCTGAGTTGGATACTGATGTATGGAAATAATTTTTGAAAGAGAAAAATTTGTCGTGCATTAAGTATTTTTCATGTCAAATTAAAAGATCGGTTAAAGAAATATTCGAACTCATGAAAACTTTAATATGCAGAAAATAACATTATTTTCTTTTGCAATGTGAAAAAATAGCTTCTCTTTCAATAAATAAAAAAAAAATTAAAAATTGATTCGCTAGTAATGACATATAACAATTTTAAAAAATTACCAAAAATCGTGATAATCCGATAGAACAAATTGTGTATTATTGTACAATTTCATAAATAGTTGCCTTAGTAGCAAATAAAAGTTGTACTATAAAACATATCTTAACCCGTTAAGTACACGAAAAAAATGTCATTAAAGTCGAGCTAATTTTGAACAATAAAATTATTAATATTAGCAAAAGTTTTGCAAATATTTATTTGATTAAAAATTAATTATTTGAAAAAAAACATATCAGCTAGGTTGATACTTGTATTTCGATCTGGCTAAATATCTAATGAGAACCCGAAGTTTTAGAAAACTTAGAGCCTCCATAATAGACAGAACTTTAAAAAAAAACTATTAATCATTAATTTGGCTCCATTCTTGTCTTCTTAGTAATCAAGCACGTGGTTAGGGTCTTTTCCTAACAAGCATCATGACGTAACTACACTTTGTAGACCAAAAATGTTTTATTTATATGAAAAATTGTTGCTGAATATTAATAGGCTGAAAATAACTCTAAAAATTTGTATAAACATTAAATTTTAGTTAATTTATTTGCTGAAAAGCCTAAAAAAGTTATTGACAATACAGTAAAAAATATAAAAATGTCCATACATTGACGACATGAATTAATTTAGTATCTCAAAGTATATAGAAATAATTATATGTATCATTAACAACAATTATATTAAAATTATTTACATCTATGGTTGCCTAAATGATGACAATTTGTACTGCATCTAAATGACTTAGATAATTCTAGAAACAAAACAAAAAAATAACAAAATATGACATACACATAAACAACCTTTTTTTTGCAAATAGAGGAAGGAAATATAAAAATTACCTAAGATGTGTGTCCTTCTGTTTCACTTTAGTCTGTCTACCTAAATATATATTTGTGTGCAATTCTTCTACATACCATAAATTACCACTATACAAATTTAGTTTACAAATACACATTTTATTTTAATTAAATTTAAATATTTTTTTGTCTTTAATTTAATTAGTAATCAATTTCTTTGCCAAGCAGGAATCAACACAATATATGAGATTATTAGATCAGCAATTTATATGAATACAAATTTCTGGCGACCTTTTGCATGGTTAACTTTTTTAGGTGCCTTACAAGAATTGTACTTTTTAGTATAATTTTCCTCTTCTCTATTACATCTTAACATGCCGCGATGTTTTTCAATCTGGTTGTCGTCCACACTATTAATGTGATTATCAGCTTACTTTTCTTAGCAAAGTAAATTAGTAAACTATTAGTAAAACATTAGTTCGAAACTGTCAAGTGCTGAACAGGTATAACTAAAACTTTAGCTAAAAACACAATTTCAGTAAAAAACTTCAAAGAAATATTATAATTGATTTGCTAGTTGTTTTATTAACTTTTCTCCTAACTTATTTTTTTGAGTGTATATAAAACTTCAGAAAAAGCTTATTGGGACACCATTACATCTTTCTACTAAATTTCGTAAAAAAAATTCCCACTGGATAGATGAGTGGCATAAAATGGGTTAATACACCAGACTAGTTCATAAATTGATCCATTGAACCTACAATTAACTAACAACTGTTAGCTGCAATGTACTGCCATAAACCGAAAATAGTAAATCAAATTTATATCCCTTTTTCAATTTCAATATTGTAACAGTGAAACCTTTAGATATTTTTATGGCCTATACAATGTTTTAATAGTATTTGTTTCGATGTCTGTATGTGAGTTAGTATGTTCTGTTAAGAAGAGTCTGTGCATGCATACATTAGGGTGTCCCTTAAAAAAAACTTTGTTGATACACCCCCAGTGTTATCACACATTTTTCCTAAGGAAAAAAACTATTTTTTTTTTGAAAAACTTGAAGCCGGCCATTTGAAAAAAAGTGTAAAAATTTTCATACATGTATCCATAAATGTTCAGTGCATGTTTTTACATGCTCATAAACATGCATATATTTCCCTAAATGGATACATAAATCTTCACACATTTTTCCATATACTTTCACATATGTGCATTAACGAAATTTCAGGTAATATCAACATACATGATCATACGTGTTCATGCACGTTCGTGTGTGATCATACATATAAAAACATGTAGACATTACATTAAATTTGGTTAATGCACATGTATGGATACATATGTAAGCATGTATTGAGATTTATGTATGAACGTTGGAACATGCATTTATGTTTATGAGCATGTACAACCATGCATTACAATTTTGTGGGTCCGTATATGAAAGTTTTTAGCCAGGTTATTAAAAATTCCGAAAATTCCATGTTTAAAAAAAATGTATTTTTTATTTCATTTATTCATTTAATGTACCCATATGAGAATAGAATCATATATGATCATATGTGAGCTTGAATAAGATCATATATGTCTATATGTAGTTCAATATATGATCATATATGGTACCATATATGACCATATATGTTCATATATGGATCATATATATTCATATAAGCTAATATTTGATTCATATATACTCATATATGGTCAGATTCGACCATAAACTCTCAAATTTCGGATCCGAGCATATATCGCCATATGTGATCAGCTACATCTATATATGAGCATATACATATTCATATATAATATATAATCATATATGTTCATATATGATCTGATTTCCACCTGTGTACTCAAAATCATATTATATAAAATTGCTTATTTTGTCAACAAGTGAACAAAAGTTTAATGTTTTTATTAAAGTTTACATGATTTTCAAAAAAATATCATTCACATTTGATTAGACAAAAAAAATCTTTACTTTCATCTAAATAATATTAACCCTTAGGCCACTAAAAAAAAGACACATGAAACTTAATTTTAATGATGACTACAAAATAAGACATTTTCATAAAATGTCCTGCATAAGAGACTCTCCAAACACAAACTACAATAATCACTTTTTCAATTTATTTATTTATTTAATAGCAGGTTTTATATTATAAAAACAGAAATCGCCAGAATCGTACATCTAAATAATTTTGAGTTTATTAAATAAATAAATGAAATAAAAAATATTTTTTTTTTTTTTTAAACTTTGAATTGAAAATCTATTTCTTTCATTTGCAACCAATTGTAATAAAACTGTAGGGGTGTAATGAACAAAAATCGACAAATCATCATTTTTTGGGACATCCTAGTATCCATGCATAAAAAGGGGTCAAAATGTGTAAATACTTACCTTCATATATAATACCAACTTGTCGAATTTGATTTATATTTAAAATGCCTATTGAGGTTAGGTCATGTTCATATTTTGTTTTATTCTAACAACCCATTTATTTGTAACGCTTTTCGAATATATTTATATATTTTTTGTTTTGTCTTTTTAAACATAAAAAAGGTTTAAAATACACCGAGAAAATAATATGTCTATTAATTCAATAGAAAAACTAGTTAATTAAAAAAAATAATGTACAATCTTAAGAATCTCGTGATTTTAACATAATACAATAGTACTAGCACATTTATATATACTCGGTAGAAATTTGCTATATTTTTCCATTTTATCTAAAAAAAAAACACTTAAAAGCGTAATTGTTAGCACTATTTTAATTTATTTCTAATATATGAGAAATTTCAAAAAATGTTGACATTTCGATGCAAAGTATTAAATTTTTTTTTGTACGAGTAAGCGTAAGCCGATGTCGAAGCACCGCCATATGTTTTGAGCCGTTAAAGATGAATGATTAACGCAGATGGATAGAACACATCTGCGTTAATCATTCATCTTTAACGCCGCAAAACTTACTGCGGTTTTAAATAATAAAAATAAAAAAACAAAAATAAATGTTAAAATTACAGCTTAAGCTTAGATTTAATAAGAGTTTCATCAACTAATACATCGCAATATCACTTTTCAAAATATATATAATACTCCCAAAAAATATATTGTCATATATTAGAACTTAAGAGGTAAAGCTTTTCTTTTTTGAAAACATGTATTTTTTTATGTTTTTGCCGATTTTAAGTTATTTAATTGGGATTATTTAATTGGGATTTTAGATAATAATAGTCTAATAAAATTTAAATAACAGCTTTCCGAAAATCATGAAAGGTAATATTCTGTAAATTTTTTGTAGTGTGTCTCTTTATGTCAAAAGTCTATAAATTAACGATATATGGATCAAAATACATGCAATAGGAGATTTTTTTTCAATTTCAAAGCCTTATAATCTTGTAGCCATAATTGAAATTCAATTTTTTGGGTCTTTTTTATCCCAGGCCACCAAAAGATAAAGATTTTTTGAATTAAAGTATACCTAATTATAGTCCAATAAAATATAAGTGATATTTTTCCGAAAATTATACAAACTTTAATAAAAGCATTAACATTTTCTTTAATTTTTGAGAAAACAAGCAATTTTAATAAAATGTCCTGGAAGGAGTCGTTCAAAACACAAACTCGAGTTATCATTTTCCAATTTATTGTATTTTCTTTAATATCAAATATTATATTTTTTATATTACATTATTATTAAAAAAAAAAAAAACTTTAAAATTAATTAAAAAATACGTTTTAGCATTTTTATCAAATTCGTAAGTCAGAGTTCCACATATTAAATGAATAAATGAGAAAAAAAAATAATAAATTTAAGGAATTTTTAATAATAATAATACACTTTTTCTCCAAAAATGTGCCATTTTTGGGAGACTTTCGGCAAGGGTTAACATATTCCAAAAAAAAAAAAAATTATTTTAATTCTTACGGTTCCTTAACACTACAAATTGTTGGAAAAAAAAACTTTATTTTAAGCCCCATTGCAATTTAAGGTAACTCATAGAGCACATGGTGCGTATGAGTGATTTAATAAATTTAATTAATATAAATTATACGTCGTAACAAGTAAAATTTTACTACAAATATATGTAGTGCCCTTAATTATTTTAAAATATTTACAGGTCTATTTTATTCAGTGGCGGGTTTCTAGAAAATTCCCGAAATAGATCTATCAACACATTCCTGAAAGTGGTCAATTAATAAATTTGAAAACAAAAACTCTATAGACTATTTGCTAGGACAGAACAAAGAAATATAGAGTATAGCCTCGAACTTGAATAATTTTCATTTTTATGGATTTTTATCCGAAAAATTAGTATATGAAACATAAAAGTTTTTATTTTTCTAGTGTTTAAACAAATTATTCGTGGATTAAATTATTTCAATTTATTTACTTTTGATAACCTTAATCCTTCAACCAGTAAGACCGTCTACAGACGGTCATCACTTAAAACCAATTACAGAAAAATTTTAAATATCCCAGTGGTTTAAGGGTTAAATGTAAAAATTCAGAATATTTCAAATTAAAACTTCTTTAAGTGCAGTAAAAGGATGGGTGTGAAATTCGGAATTTTCAATTTCAAGGTCATCAAAGTCACCGTTAAAAAAACAATTTTTATATCGAATAAAATCTGAAAACAATTTGTCAAACACTTATTTAAAATAAAAAAAAAAAAAAAAAATCCTAAAATTTGTTCTTTTAAACCCAGAGAAAAGTAATTTGTTGTTTTTGGATTTTTACTTTTCGAGTTCTTGGGTATTTTTTCTTAAGATTTTCTGGCTTTAAAATATATTCACTTCTTAAGTGTTTTTCCAACCTTTTAAACTTTTGGTTTCCTCCTGTATTTTTAATTACAATTTGATTGCAGAATTAAAATTTTATTTTGTTAAATTTTCTGGTGTTTATTTCTTTCCAGCGAAACAGTTAAACTTCTATAAATCTAAAATTCCTAGAAGTTTTTACGGATTTTTTTTTACACAAAATATGGATATTTAACCAACATCCCCGCTCTGTATCCGTGCCTGATTTTGTACAATAAAAAAAGTTTCTATATACTCATGCGCAACTTGATATCATTAAATATGCTTATATGTGTGGCAATATATTACGATATTTGTTCATCTATTATACTTAGTTTATGAAAATTTTTTGATATGGCGTAATATATCATCATATATCCTTGTATTGTATGTTATATATTAGCCTATCTTGTATCTCTGATCTTAAGATATAGATATAGATGTATATATGATCACATGTAAATATAAATATAGTAAAATTTAAAGAAAACATTTTATCACTTTATATATATCGAGGGCTTATATTCAATACCGTCTATCTACAAAAACACAATTTTTCAGGAGAACCAAAAAACTGTTTTATTCGCAAATAAGCAACAATTTCGATGAACTCATCTTCTACAATATTAATAGAATGTGTCTAACAAACGTTCTAACTAAAAAGTTTCTTAAAATTCGCGTTATTTTAGCTTCTATGATAGAAAGACGGTATTGCCTCAAAAATGAAATCATTGTGTAGGAAAATAATATGTAGATAGACGGTATTGCCTTATTTTAAAATTAAGTTTGTATTACGGTTTTTGTATGGGGACCCCGAAAAACTTGGGAGATAGGGGGTAGATATGTTCACAAGAAATGTTGGGGATTGAAAAATAGTAGGACCTGTTCTAACGTTTGAACCCTTTACGGAGCTAGGGGTTGTTTTTGACTAGTTTTTGTTTGTTTTTGGCATGGGTGTCTCAAAAAGGGTGTCAGATAGAGGGTAGGTGTGTTCAGAAGAATTGTTTAGCCAGTTTGAATTCAAAGACAATGTTTTTTATAATTTCTTATTATAAGTTATTATAATTTTTACTGCACGTGGCTAAGATTATAATAGAAGTAGTGATACTTCTCTGAAATTACCGCCTTTAACTCCTGTAAATGTTTACATTTGTTTTGCTGAATTGGTAGTCGACCGGTATACAATTGTTTTGGTTCTATGTAACCTTCATATTGCTTTATTCTAATAGGTAGTTCAGTGTAATTATGATCAAAATTCACTTTAAACTTAATGGTACCACTTGGGGAATATAAGAGAGATCTTAGTTGGGATACTGTCGGATCATTTTTTGTTCGACCAGGTCTAATACTGAAAAATCGAATAAGGTTCGTATCCTTATAGTTCTTAAAAAAATCATACTTTAAATGTAATGCATCAAATGGCATTTTAATAATTTTGTTCTTGATTTTGACTGTTTTGCGGGCATCTTTGGCAAATATATGGTTTGATTTTTCAACTTAGCCTCTATGTGCATCGTATTATTCAATTGTTATTTGCTTGGCCTTAAACCCCACACAAGTATCGCACTGATCTTTTGCGAGGCATAAAGAGCGCTAAATTTTGTTCGGCAAAAACTGTAGAAAATGTAAAAATTGAAACGGGCTTTACTGCCTTCTCGGCACATTTTTCAAGGTAATCTTTAAAAACATCTGCTTTGGTTTTAAAAGTGGTTGCTATGTATATTTTAGTTGTGTCCTTGCGACAATAATGGCTTTCCATCTTGTCTAAGCTCTGCAGATATTTAGACAAGAAAATTTTACAACCCCCCTTCTGAGAATTTGTTTTTGGTACAAGTGACGCCAAAATTGGTTTATCGTTCGCATTAATCCATCCTTTAACCATGGCTATACGTAAAGATAGCGTTGATAAAAACATGGATCGGCATACCTGCAACGCAAATTCGTTTTGTGGTAGTTTAAACATAAAGCTGTTCTGTTTTCTACTATTTCCTACAGTGGTTTTTTGATAATCTTTGTTACACACATCTTTACAAACTCTCGCTTTGCTTCCCAAGTCTTGTTCCAAAATGATTCAAAAATTTGTTTCCTTGTTCTCTCATCAAAGTTTTGTTTCTACAAATGCGCGATGAACAAGTTGGGCCTATTTTTCTTTCTGCTTTTGGGGAGTTCTGTTTGAATCCTGCATCAGCAGTTGAAAATCCTAAATATTGTTGTCCAAGCATTCAAGACAAATATAATCAACCCTGGTTACAAAAAACAGACGTCTGTTAAAAATCATCATGTAATGCAAATGATTTTTGGAAGCAACTGCTAAAGCAAATTAAGACGTTGCAAAAATCACCGTGTGAATTGGGCATTAGATTTTAAATCGAGGTGAAGTGGTCAATTTCAAATCAGTATCAAATTAGTACATTCTTGCTTGTGTTTTTGATTTTTTGCGTTTGAATTCATTTATTTGCATACTCATTTGTAGCTAGAAAATAACATAAAGGGCACACCACCGCATACACAGCGTATTATGGTAGGTATTGATCGTTCGACAAGAGAAGTATGTATCCGAAAAACGAACAGTGAATAAATAGATATCAAACAGAGAAATAGCCTGATATTAAATAAAACGACAAAATTCTATGATGTAGATAGACGGTATTGCCGTCATAAAATTCATAAATAAGTATCTTTGTAGATAGACAAATGATAAAATACAGGATATATAGTACTAAAAATAGTTTTTTTCCACTGAAATTTTTACAGTACATGCAGATGGGGTCAGAGATGAGTTTGGCATAAAAAAAAAAAATTCGTGATAATGTAGATAGACGGTATTGAATATAAGCCCTCGATATATTTTAAAAGTTTACTGCAAAAAAACATGAAAAACTATGGTTTTTTGTTTTGTATTCATTACACACAGTCACAGAATTAGAAAAAGGCGATTTGGTTTGAAACGCGATATATATTTTTAACAGATTTTGTCTCACTGAATTTAAAATGTTTCCATCACGGCACACTTTTAAGACAACTGCGATTAAAAACCCAAAAAATTGCGTTTTTAACAATTTTTGAAATTGTGTACACATTACATCCGACCAGCTTAAGCATTTTTATTACGATGGTAAATATATTGAACTTAATTCTCCTATAATGAGTTTGCCATACGTTTCACATTTGTGTATTATTATAGGAATAAATTGCATTTGAAAAATACTCTATTAATTAAATGGCTAAATATTGCATTTTTAAAAGTAGTCTATGCCATGCATCCGACCAGCTAAACATTATTTTAGGGTCACGATATAAACTTTGAACTTTCCTTATTTTAATGTCGGCGAAAAACGTTAAAATTATTACACCAAAAATGTTTTCTTCGATCTTCTTTTATTTTATTCTTCTTAGTTTAAACGAGCTTAAGATCATTTATTTATTAATTATTTATTTCCAATATTTCGTCTCCACATTGGGGGACTTCTTCAGGGAATAAATATTACAATTGTAATATAAAATTTATTACATTTTTAGAGCTAAATTTTTCAGATCTTGTAACTTTTTAAACTGCTGACAAATGGATTTTACTCAAATACGTTATTATGAAAAGAAATAACGTGAATGATGCATTTGATTAGCTTTTTTTATTGACTTAATATTTTATTGTCTATGACTCACCCTATGTAAAGCAGAGCAAGATTATATTTGACATGTTTTTTGCGAAATTTTTATCGATGGAAATGTTAACGAAGAGGGGTGGAGTTCAGGTTTTTAGAGGAGATCGTTGGAAATGGTTTGTTTAAAAAAATTAAACACCCAACCTTTCTAACATGCATTGTTTTGAATAATCAGAAATTGTTGAAGTACCAAATGAAAAAGTTAATCATTGATAAAAAATAAAATATCGTATTGATCCATAATACCGGTCGGCCGTATACATTATTTTGTGTAACAAGGACATGTAAAGTTTGCTGTTAATCTCGGATCTTGAAAAAATCTTCTGCTTGAAAATTTTGCGAACATAAAATTTGATTTTGTCTTCGGTTAATGTTGTTTTTTTTTTTTTTTTTTACCCAGCGTTTTAAATTTATTATATATCCCAACTTCGGGTTTATAAAAAGCATACATTTTTAGATTTAACATTATTTTTTTAAACTAATATTTATATGTTTTATAAATGAAGTGCAAATAGTACTTAATTGGTTTAAAAAAAACGTACTGATCTCTAAAACATTTAAATTTTTTTTTGTTTTAATTAAAAAACTTATTAGAAAAAATTGTATGAAATTATACATAATTTGATCATATTTGCTAGACCCATTTTTCGGATCAAACTATTTGAGATTAGATCCCATGATATACCATGAGATCGGCCTAGGTATGCCATTTTTCGGATCAGATGAGCTGTGATGTTTAGTTATATGTGATACTATATATAATCATATATGCTTATATCGGAACTTTTTTCGTCAGAAATGTATTCTTTCTTAAGATCGAGCAATCGACAAAAAATATACACTGCTTTTTGCTAAAATTTGTGCGTTATGTCTTGGTTTTGATAAATCATTTTCCTTCCTTTAGTTTTATTATAATTTTAAAATTTTGATATCTCAGTGTACACATAATTATTTACACATTCATGCGCCCATTTGATATTTATAGAATATCCATGTGCTTTTTTTTTCTTTGCTCCTTTATTTCTTATCGAAATGTAGAAGGCGTCAACACTTCTTGCATAAATTGCTTCCTTTTTATATTTTGTTTAACAATTTATTTTTCCTTCAACACAAGTATTTATCTTTTTCCTCAGGATCTAAAGGAAATTTTGTTCAATGAAAAAACCAAAATTGATATTCTTAACAATGATTATATCCTTGTTCATTTTGGTTTCCTTTGATTTAGTATTTGTTTTATATATTTTTGGTTTATCGTATTATGTTACTTTTTTGTGTGCTTCTTTTTAGCGGTCCATTGGTTTTATGCAGAATTTTGAAATACGAGCAGAAGGGAATTGTTTTTTTTCGACAGCACGGCTGAACGACCATACTCAACAGAAATAGTACTTAATCAAAGCATAGTTATTTTAACATAAATACCTTTAAGCTCCCTGCTTATCTAGCCTTTTCTTAGCATACAAATGTAGATTTTGTATAAAAAAAACAGTCATAACTATATATGAGTGTGTGTGTGTAGGGGAGAGTGTTACCATTTTTTAAATATTCGTCCGAAAAAAGCGGAATTATACAAGGAATTTAAAAAAAATTGTACACTTTGAAGCAAAATATATTACAAATTGTTTTGTATGCCATGTGTATGTGTATGTGATAGCCGATGTTTAATCCTTTACTGCATGCCATTTCATATGTGTTACCAATAATTTGACTAAATGCAATGCATAATAGAAGTAGCCCAGTCACATTGAATACGATAAAGCTACATCTTAACTTTAATATTACACATCTCATATTTTTTTAATAAAGGTAAATTTTGATTTAGAGCCTTTTTATTGGTAGAAATTTTCTAGAATTGCAAAATACGTAAATTCAAAAAAAAAAAACAATAATTTTTAAACAGTAACAATTTATAGGCAATAAAAATACTACACTTAGAATACTATGTAGGTAAAGACCACTGCAAATGTAGTTGAAAACAAATGAAATTTACCTTAAAGAAATTGCGACTTACATTTCATTAAATTCAACTAACATTGTTAATTTTTTTTTAATGTTCAAAAAATGACTAACAATTGTAGTAAAAATGAAGACATGTTAGTAAAAAATAAACAAACATTTAAATTTTTAATTTTTTTAAATAACAAAAAACAACTGTAAGAAATTGATGTAAAATAATAAAACAGTCATTTTATGTGGTTTGTTTTTTTAAATGAACTACAGTGTTAGTAAAAAAATTAATTAGTTCTATAAATGACTGACATTTATATTAAAAATAAAGAAACTGTATAACAACCCAAAAAACTACATATTTTTAAAGCAGAAGTTCCCTGAGTGTACCCTTAGAATACTGTATAGGTAAAGACCACTGCAAATGTTGAAAATAAATGAAATTTCACTTAAAGAAAAGACGACTTAAATTTCAGTAAATTCAATTAACTTTGGCACTTGTGTTTTAATGTTCAAAAATTACTAACAATTGTAGTAACGTTTGGTGAATGAAATCCGAACAACCATAAAAATAAAAAATACATGTGTTTATAAAGTTTTTTTGTTTTAATTTTTATTTATTTTATATCTACAGGTAATAAAGAAATTTACAAAAAAAAATTTGCCCCGTACCGATTAGCTTTCCTAATTTTTGCTGGTAGTTCATTCATTGACCTCTGAATGCCCTCTGTATTAATGGTTTTTAGCTCCATTTTTATTTTTAAAATTAGGCAATCTACATTTTTGGCCCTGTATCCATTTTCGTATACTTTTCTCTTCAAGTTGGCCCAAAAAGTTTCAATAGGTCGCAGTTGAGGAACATTCGGGGGACAAATTCTATTTTCTGGGGACAAATTCTATTTTCTGGTTGCTCAAATTCTGTATTGTGGCGTTGGCGTAATGTGAGGATGCCAAATCGGGCCAAAAAATAACTTTATCATGTGAATGATATTTTTAATAAAATTTTTAAGTGCTGGTATACATTTTTCATTATAAACTTGGGCATTGACAGCTAACCCTCCTTTGAAAAACAATGGATCACTGATACCACGCTCACTAATGGCTAACCATAACAAAACTTTTCCAGGAAACTTGGTCTTATGAATAAATTTCGATTTATCGGGGGCTTTGTGACTGGAAGATTCAAAATAATGTTTTGACTGCCATTCATTGCCTTCGACGGTGAAATATGACTCGTCATCCATCACGCATTTGTACTCTGATGAGCAAGAAAAATAATTTTTAGAAAGTTCGCGTAACCTGCATTTAATAACATTTTGTTGTTTTTCTGTAGTAAATGGTGCTGTTTTTTTCTTCTTTTTCTCAATTCCCATGGATTCTAAATATCTTTTAACAGTATTTTTGTCACATTTATATTTTTTACCCAATTGACGGTACGATTTGGCACTACGGCCTGCTGTTTCAGCTTTAAGCTTTGCCCGAACTTTGGAGTCTTGTAAACTGCATTTCTTACCCGATCCAGGATTTCTTTCAACTGATTTATTATGCTCAAATAAATTCATTGTGTTATAGATAAAAGTTTTTTTAAACCCCATATCTTTAAAATGCTTAAAAACTTCACTTTTTGTTTTGTTCGGATTTTCCTCACAAAACTTGCAAATTAATTTGCGATGGTTTAACTCGTTGAGTGACATTTTTTAAACTAATATGCAACTAATGCATGTGTTCTTATTTTTTGCTTAATAACTATATAGTACAGTTATATTTTCCGTTAACATTTTTGTTGTAAACATCATGTGTTTTTTTTTAACAACAGTGTTACACTTGTTCGGATTTCATTCACCAAACGTTAAAATTGAGCCACATATTAGTAAAAAACAAAAAAACATTTATTTTTACTTTTTTTTAAATAACTACTGCAAAAACTTTTTGTAAAATCATAAAACAGTCATTTGATATGGTTTGTTTTTTTTTAAATTAACTACAAGGTTAGTAAAAAATTAAATTTGTTCTACAAATGACTGTCATTTACATTAAAAATTAAGAAATTGTAATGCAATTGTCATGGAAACCCAAACAACTACATATTTTCAAAGCAGAAACTCCCTGAGTGTACTCAACAAATTTCACTTTTTCGCAGCACCTCTTTTTGAAATACATATTTTTAAATGCACTTAGATACGCTAAATCCAAATCTGTACACAGTTTTTTTTTTTTTTATTTGCAGTTGTTGAAATATCGCGGTTTCTATATGTACATAATTTTCTACATTTTTTTTCGAGATTTTTCTTAATTTTGCGAAGTTAATCCACAAAATCATGATATCAATTTTCCTAAAAATAGAAATCAGTACAAAATTATCTTTTATTTCAGTATAATCATGTCGGTGTCTGTTTCATGATATTTTATAGTTATTGCAAGGGAGTTGAAAATTTCACGTGTTTAGTTTAATCCATATAAGTTTTATGTATGCTAAACAAGTTTTAAGTTGTATCACTTTACGTAAACCAAATATACCACTAAACAAATTTTTGTAATAAAATTACAAATTCATTGAAAATATCGTGAAATATTTAGAAAAGATTAACATTATTATATACAAAAAATGGGGTATGCAACTTAAATATAAAAACCGTGATAATTCAAAAAGTACATATCGCCCATTTACTAAAACACTGTCATAAGTCAAAAAATGCGATTTTTGTGTTAATGATGTAGAGTCATTATTTATATCGTGCTTCACATTTTGTAAAAACTTCATATTAATATAATGTATATTTTTTTTCTTCTGGAAAGTGGGTGTCAAGAGTATATACTTTATGGAGAAACTGTACTACTCACTTGTCTCTTGATAATAAAATAATTTGCACACAACTCTTACAAAGAGAAAAATGCATTAAAAAGCGTTTTTATAAATTTAAACATTTTTTTGCATGCATAATATTTATAAGGATACATTTAAGAAAGGACAATTTTCAACTTCCTTGCAATACAAGTGTGATATCCTCAAACAAATGCCTAGATGATTATACTCAAATTTTAGACAACTTTACGTAGATTAGTATAATTAAAAACATTTCATTATGAAACTTCGAAAAATTATGCAAAATATACGAAAAACCTCGATATTTCGAAGACTGCAAATGAGAAAAACATGTTTTGCCAGATTTGCATATTGCTTAATAGGCTTATCTACGCTGTATGCAAATCTGGCAAAAAATGTTTTTCTCATTTGCAGTCAAAGCCATTTCTTGGGCGTCGAGTAGTGTAATTTGAAATTTCATTTAAAGAAAGGACGACTTACATTACAGGAAATTAAACTAACATTGTCATTTGTTTTATAATGTTCAAAAAATGACTAACAATTGTAGTAAAAATGAACCACATGGTAGTAAAAAATAAACAAACATTTATTTTTTTAAATAACAAAAAGCAACTGCAAAAAATTAATGTAAAATCATAAAACAGTCATTTGATGTGGGTTGTTTTTTTAAATGAACTACGAGGTTAGTAAATATTTTAATTTGTTCTACAAATGACTGACATTTACATTAAAAATAAAGAAACGGTATTAGAACCCAAACAACTACATATTTTTAAAGCAGAAGTGTAGGTATTATACAAAAATTAAAGGCTTTCCGACACACATAATAAAGTTTTTGTATATTCGCTATTGGGTGATCAGAAACGTTTACCCTTTTTATTTCGCTAAAAGTGCAAATATAGAAAAACGACTAAATACGGGTTAAGTTCGTTTGGATCTGATTTCATGCTGTTTTGGTTTAGGTATGCTAATTCCAATCGAGTTAATAATTTTTCTATAACAGCGCTAAAGTTAAAGCGGTTTTAAGTTTAACCCTCAAGCACGGCAGGGTACTTTAAATTGGCCATAAATGTGGCAAATGAGGTTTTTGTAATAAGAATTTAAGCTCTTTCGATAGAAATTTATATTTACAAAGTATTAAGTTAAGCAATTTTTTGTGTATCGTGGCATGGTTTGGAAACGAGAAAGCGTTAAAATTAAAATTTCGTAAAATTTCAAAAATAAATATTTTGAAAGGAACACAATTTTCAAAAATCTTGAAAACATATTTATGTTTACTTGAAACCGTTTATACTAAACAAAAAGGTCACACAGGATTCCAAAATGATACCTGTAAAATCAATCTTAACTTGAAAATGTATGGACGAATTTTTATGAAATTTGGCAAAAATATCATAATAAGAAGTATTAGGAAAGCCTTTGTTTAATTCATATATGTTGACGTTTAGGTGCGCTTTCGGTCAATTTCGAGTTTTTTGAAAATCGCCACATCTTCTTAAGTAAAAGCACAAATATTTTAATGTTTCGACTGTAGTTACATCTTGGAAAGAGAAATAATTTATTAAATTTTATGGATTAGTTTATTACCCAATTACAAAATTATTAGAAAATTGCCCAATGTGACGTTTTTAAAAATATTTATTTTATTAGTTACTAAACTACACTCATGGGAAAAGCTTCATCATAGTTATGAAAAACTTCATAAGTATGAAGCAAACCTTCATTGATATTCGTGCTGTGTAACATTTCATAAATATGATGAAGCTGTTTCATGAAACTTCAAATTGAAGACAAGCTTCATCATATTTATGAAATGTTTCATAAATATGAAGAAGTTTTATAGCTTTTCATCAAGTGATTCATAAATTTTGTAAGACGATTTATTAATATGAAGAAGCAAATTCATAAATTTTTATGAAATGGAAATTTTTCTTTAGCGTAAATGATTTTTAATTGCAATTTTTAAAACCCAATATTTTTGAAACTGTAATTCAGAATATATCAATTAAAACTCAAAATGTCAACTTTAAATTCAGAAAATATCAATTACTATTCATTTTGAATAAAATTCAATAAAATTAAGTTAAGTTTAAAATTTTCATTTTGAATAAAAAACATTAATTAATGTTAAGAACTTACGCTTCTACTGAAATTTATAAAAATTAAAACATTAAATTTATATTCACAAAAATCCATGCAAAATTTAGAACACACCAAATGATTAGAAATTCTGACTTTCAATTGATGTTATGGTAGTTTCTCAATTTTAAATAGAAAATCTAAATTGCAAATTACATTTTCTTAATTAAAAATGAAAATTCTTAATTTTTATTGATGATTTCAAAGTTTCAAATGGAAATTCTGTATTTTAATTGATAAGAAAACAAAATTTTATTTTTGTAAATATACGGAGGTTGGAAGATCGTTATAAATTAAAAATAACATATAAATAATCTCGATGTATATGAAACAAAAAATTAACAAAACTGTAACAAAATAAAATATGTTCACACGGTTTATGAAGCTTTTTTATGAAATAATGAAGATTTATGAAACATTTGACATACATTTTTATGAAACTCTTCATCATATCTACGAAATCTTTATAAATATGGTAACTGATGACAAACGCTTTATGAAACAGTTTATTTAATATGACGAAACATTTTCCTCTGAGTGTATAGAACATATCAAATGAAAGGTATTTTAAGGACGAATCCACAGGTATATAAAATATGTCCACGCATGTCCTAATATTTTTTATTCAAAAAACAATTTTTCAAATACCAAATTCTTATTCATTTCATCGAAGGGGTGTACAATGGGGTATACCACAAAATCTTTGGAGATTTTTGGAGAGAGTTTCGAAAAATGTGTTAAAAATTGTACTTTTAATTAATTAATTTGTATGCTTTTAAACTACTTTAATTAAATTTTAAAGTTAATTTGTGTTACTAAGCTAAGTTTTGTTAAAACCTATAAATACTGTTTCTATTAAAACCAGTTGGCATAAAACATTTAACAGATGTTGATTCTTCTTTAGTCCATATGTTCGTTGGTTTAAAACTTTAAATAATTACAGCGTTGTTTCTTAGTATTTTTATAAATAAGTATTAATAACACACTTCGACTAGTTTCCTTGGTTTGAATGCCGTTATGTAATTTACATACTCTTTGATGCCCTTATTCCAAATCCATTTCCATCACATCACAATTTTGAGAAAACCGCTGCTAAAGTTGCCAAAAATGGCCACTTTGGATCTTTTTGAAGACTTTTATCACACGATTGACGCTTTTTAAGGATTCAAAATAAATATTATTAATTAGAATACATGTTACTCTTGAACATACTGCAATGAAATTTTCTGAAACTAAATTCTTAAACTAAAATTTATATACATTTTTTATATGAAATTGAGAAATAAGAATTATAATTTTGTAGAATTTTAAAGGTAGCTGATATTTGAAAAGCAATGTAAACGAAGTTGTTGCAATAGTTTTAACGCTTTTATAGGACATTAAAAAAGGAAAGTTCAAAGTTTATATCGTGACCCTAAAATATTTAAAAATGTAAAATTTTGTAATTTTTTTCATAGAGTATTTTTCAAACGCAAGTTTTACCTACCCAGCAAAATTTTTTAGAACAGATTACCATTGAACCTTTTCTATAACAACTTATTTTACCACCGGCTACATGGAACCGGTTCTAGAACAGGTTCCTGGGAGTCGAAATGTAAGGTCTCACTGTCCCAGAACCAGTTCTATAACTGTTTCTAGAACCGGTTCTAAAGCAACCTGTTCTTGTTTGGAGGTAAAGAACCTATTGCAAATTTGACAAAACCCATATAAAAAGAACCAGTTGCAGAACAGAAATTCGAAAGTGTTATAATGCAGTATTAATTGTTCTGCAACCAGTTATTTGCATTTTGCATATTTTACTGGGTATGATAATAAATAAATTTGAAACGTTTGTTAACTCATAATAGAGAATTAAGTTCAATATATTACCAATGTAATAAAAATGTTTAAGCTGTTCGGATTTGTTGTGTACACAACTTCAAAAATGGTTAAAAATGCAATTTTCGCGTATTTAATCGCGGTTTTCCGTAGTTTTTCATGTTTTTTTTCAGTCAATTTTGAACCTCACTTATTTTCTAATTATAAACGGGGAAAAAATATATATATATGTGATACAAATTTTTTTCATTAATTTAACTATATTAATTTATATAAAATTATATGTTTTGCCATGTATAATTATATATAACAGTGATCGAGTTATATTTGAATAATTGTTCCATACATACTTACACATCGCTCATTTACTTCAAGAACGTCACAACTCAAAAAACAGGATTTTTGAGTTAGTGACGCAGAATTATTCGTTATATCACGTATCATATTGAGAAAAAAAGTCGTATTGATATCTTGTATACTCACCTCTTAAAAGAAATTATGTCGTTATTTTTTTCTTCAAGGTGGGAGTAAATTGAAAACTTTAAACTCGCTTTCTTCAAAATCAAAATTTTTGAGTTATGACATTATTGAAGTAAATGAGCGATATGATCATTTA
The DNA here is from genome assembly GCA_021234595.1 of Delia radicum. Classification (NCBI taxonomy): domain Eukaryota; kingdom Metazoa; phylum Arthropoda; class Insecta; order Diptera; family Anthomyiidae; genus Delia; species Delia radicum. The sequence goes on from CM037855.1 coordinate 95,303,977, forward strand.
TTTCAGAATATATTGTCATATATAGATCTATATATATTTCATATGATCAGTTATACAAGATATGCTAATATATAACATACGGTACAATGATATATGATAATATATTACGCCATATTTAAAAAAATTTCATAAACTAAGTATAAGATATGAACATATATTGTAGTATATTGCCACACAATATATTGAACATATATTGTAATATTTTGCCACATATATTATTGCCACACATAAGCATATATAATGATATCAAGTTGTATATGAGTATATAAAAACTTTTTTCATCAGATACTTTTTAAAGTAAAGCTTAAACCAGATAAACGCAGTGTACTGCCACTGCTCATTGGCACTTTCGTTATTTGGTTTGGTTTAAGATTGCTTGGAAACTGAAATTATTTGAAATCATATCCACTTCCAATGTAAATTTTATATACCTCCCTGTGCGCCACCTTTTATTTTAACATACTAGGTTGCATACTAAACGTTTTCACTAGTTGAAATACGAGTTTGTAATTTTTTAAATAAAAAAAAAAAATAATAAATAAATTTAACTCTATAATTTTGAGTTACGAGATTGCTTTAGGAAACCCTCGGAATGCGACAGTAGGTCTGAAATTATTAATGATATAGAAAAATTTTACAAGTGACAGTCTTTGAAATGTATTGACGTCGCTCAAGTCTGGAAAGTAAGAACTGGTATAAAAACATTATATATGTGTACTACTAAAAAAAAACCTTAAAAAGAAAAGTTGAGAAAACGTCAAAAAATTTAAATTTGGGCGCCTCGAAAATGATTTTTTTTGATATGTCGTAGTGGAACTTTTTTTCCGCATGCCAAAAGCTATCGAAAAATCGATGGTACAATATCGACAAATTTTTGTCATTACAAATCGGCGCAACCTAATATGTAGTTTGTTTTTTTTTAAATAAATAATAAACAGGGAAACCGCAAATATGCAATATCATGTTTTTTCCTGTGTGTCGTATGGATTCATGGATAAACTATTTATCCGATTCAGAGCAATTTAAGAATTCTGGCATCGATTTGTTAGAGCATATTTTAGCATATTTAATCCTTTAGAGCATATTTTTGCATATTTCAGCATTAAGAGCATATTTTGCGGTAAAAGCATGTTTTTTGGGCATATTTCTACATTTTAAGAGCATATTTGTGTCTTTTAGGGCATATTTTGAATTCTTTTGTACATACTTTTTTAATTTTAAATACAATAAACAAATATTTGTTAGCGCTTTTTTAATTTGGTTTTTATGACACACTGCTTTTACATAGTGTCGCTTTGCGATATAAAAACAATAAAAAAGGCTATTTTTAATTAAGCAACACATCGAAAGTGCAAGACACGTAAAGTTAAAGGAGAATCGTCAAAATAAAGAAAAAACACAATTGTTTATCACGGAATGTGCACACCTAAAAGAAAGTGACTTTTATAAAAAGTTGTGTGAAGCTTTTGTAGCAGCTGACATACAATTTTCAAAGTACCCTCAGAAACGTTTCTTCAAACAAAACTTGTAAAAGATCTCTTCGTAAATTGCCTAGACAATGTACGTAAATGTTTAAAAAATCATAATATATGGATCTCAATAGATGAAACTACTGATGTGGCTGGCAGATATGTGGAAAGTGTTATAGTTGGTGTTTTAAGATCTGATGAAGAAATTTCAAATCAAAAATTATTGGATAAAACTAATCATTCCACAATTGCCAGACTCTTCGAAGACTCTATAAAAATACTGGATGTTAATTTTGGAAGAAACTTGGTTTTGCTTTTTGTGACAGACGCTGTCCCATACATGGTGAAGGCTGGTAAAGTCATCGCAGTATTCTGTCCAAAGATGACACATGTGACATGTATTGGCCATGGTCTCCACCGTTTATGTCAATGTATTAGAGATTCCTATGAAAATGTAAATAAAGTAATTGCTAACGCTAAAAAAATGTTTTTAAAAGCTCCATGTAGAGTTGATATTCTATAAAATATGTATCCGGATCTTGCATTACCACCTGAGCCCATAATAACTCGTTGGGGAACTTGGCTTGCAGCGGTTAATTATTACGCCAACAACTATGAATAAATTTTAGAAGTTCTTGGTGCTTTAAACAATGAAGAGGCTCAATCAATTAGAATTGCAAAAGAAATATTAGAAAATTCCAATACCAAAACTGAATTGATCTTTATTGCTTCTAATTTGGATTTATTGAGAAATTTATAAAAAAAAACTGCAAACAACAGGTCTTATACTTGTTGAGCAGTATGGGTTAGTAACAGAAACAATCAAAAATATTGACAAGGTACTAGAATGCTATACCAAAAAAGATATTAAGAATAAACTTGAACAGATTGTAACAAAAAACGATGGTCTGCAAGTCACAAAAAGAATTAGCAAACAGCTGACTGGATCTTCAATAAAATCAGTTTTGGCATATGATGTCAAAGAAGTACTAGCTTTTAAATTCGCCCCCATTACATCAGTTGATGTTGAAAGAACTTTTTCAATGTACAAAAGTATGCTTAGATGTAACAGACAACGTTTTTTATTCGAACATTTAAGTCAAAATTTTGTAGTTTATTGCAATAACAACCTCTATTGAAAATCGTATTTTTTTATAAAAAAAAACCGTCCAAAAATTTAAAAGCTGGTATGATGTCATTTCCTGTTCTTTTATTCTACTTATTGTTTTAATCAAAAAGAAGAAACCGTTAAAAAAGGATTTATTAAAAAAAATAAAAAACACTAAAATCAGACACGAAAGAGTTCGGAAGAGACAGCTTACAAAAAAAAAATTATTTATATTTTTTTCTTAACTAAATGTAGAATTGACTGAAATATAGAAAGATTTACAGTTTTTTGTAATACCTTTTAAAAACTTAAGTTCCTATTGTTTTGCATTTCTTTGTTTTTTTCGTTTTAATTGTCATGTTTATCTTATTTTTTTAATACGCAATTATTTTGATTTATGATTTTTTTTGTTTAAAAAAATATATATACGTTTTTTATTTTTAGAGCATATTTTTTAAATTTTATGGGCATATTTCTATGTTTTTAGTGCCTATTTTATGCGCATAAAACACTTTTTTTTAGAGTATATTTGCGGTTTCCTTGATAATAAAATTAGTCAAAAAAATATTTTTTTGTATTCCTTAAACAACAAAGTTTACTGATTACTTTTTAAATAAACTACAATCCGCTACTGTCAAAATATTGTGAGTTTAGCAATTTTTCTTTACAAGATGATGTATTTATGGCTAAAATGTCGTATTATGCATTAAAAACTAGTTTTTAAAAAGTTTGCTCGAGCGGGGCATTCATATATAAATAACTATTGCAGGGTTATTTTGGAAATTTTTAAAGCGTCCGCGGTGTAAAAAAATAATTCACTGTTGGAAACACTAAAGTAAATTTGTATTGAATATCTATTAGTGTATGTGTGTAATCTTCTGTTTTTTTTTTTTTTTTTTTTTGCTTTTGTAAATATAATTTATTGTGAAATGTCTGCTCGTTTATTTAACGTATTCGACAAAGTGTTACTTTCTTTTTTAAATATTTATTGAACATTATTTTCCAACATGTTGTTTTTTAGTCAAATGTGTGTATAAAAAATATGAATATCTTAAATCATTGAGTATTCAAGATTATTAATATAATGGGGTGTAAAAGATCATCAGTAGAATATTTAATATTAAAACAAGAAATTGATTCTGTAACGTTTGGTTACAAATGGGTGGTCGATTTCATAATAAGAAACTGTAAAACATACACATTTACGCCACATAAATTATAATACATTTGTGTTGTTAAAAGACATATTTAGAAGAAAGTTTACAGCACCACCACAAGGGAAATACAGTGATGTCAAAGTGATAAACACAAAAATTAACATATTTAACCTTTGATGACCAATTGTAGATATATATATTGAGAATTTCAAAAATTTTCTACAACGACTGCAACTGTTTTTAAATGTCTCTGATTACTTAGAAACTACGATGTGCAAAGTTTTACGGCCGTATTCATAAAAAATCGAAAATCAGATTACAAATACATTTTAATTAATACACATTTTAAGTCTTAAAACTGTATTCATAAACGAATATTATTTTACACAGGTTTTCGAATAGGTATTTTTAGCAAATATTCATTTATGAATACAGTTTTAAGGCTTAAAATGTGTTTTAACTAAAATTTTTTGTTTTGTTTTTTATAATATATCTTTATTTGCAATCTGTCTAACAAACAAAACAGTTAGCAAATTTCTTAATTTAATAGCAATTGACATGTGATGCAAAGTTCCAATAAACTTCACAACTTTTTACAAAAAAAGAAAATATAGTTTTATATAAAATACTTTTAATACAAAGAATTTCTAACTACTTATGCGTATAATTCATGAATAACAAATATGTACAAAAATAGAAAATTATTATTATATTATTGTGGCATCACTTACAACATATGGGAAAACAGTGGACATTAGAGTGAGGTAAGTTTCTAAAAATAGTACTGTTGTGTTGTTGGAGTTGTACTTCTGAGATACAAACACCGTGTATTGAATAAAACTAGTTTTAATCACAACAAAACTCGACCTGACGATAGATCAGTGCGCTAAAGCGCTCTGTCTAACGTGTAGTGCGAGTGCATGTGGCATTAGGAATCAGTTTATCTATACCACGGTCAGTGATTGCACAGAAAATTTCATATAGACGCAATCGAACAAATAAAAACATAACAAATATTACATTATTCAAAAAAAAAAAAAACAGGGTCACTGCCGAAGGTTAAATACCAGAAACTGCGCAGTCTGATTCAGAAACTTGAAAATTTACAATGTAGTTATGGTTTTTAGAAAATACACTCATTCTTCTCTACCACGCCTTTCACGATATTTTTTTTTTATGTTACATATTTACGCTTTAGGGTTTAGCTTGTAAATGGTAAATCTAATATATGGGTTCGTTTTAATCTTCTAATTTCGTTGATGTCTCAAGGAGAGAAATTGCCAAAGGATTGGATTGATCACTTAGTCTTTGTAAATACCTTTCACCAAAGTTGTGAATTTCTTGGGAAACTGATGGAATGTCAAGATCAAGAAGTATGTGTTTATTTGTTATAAACCATGGTGAATTTGTGATTAACCTCAGAGTTTTTGATTGGTATCTTTCTAATATACTTCTGTTTGATTTCCTTGTAGTACCCCAGAGTTGTATCCCATACGTATAAATTGGTTTTAGGATTGCTTTATATATTCTAATTTTGTTGTTTAAGTTGAGGTGGGAGTTTGGTCCGAAGAGCCAATAAAGTCTCTTATTTTTTATGTTAAGTTGATTTTGTTTAGTCTGAATGTGTGGTTTCCAGGTAAGGCGTCTATCAACTGTCATACCAAGGTATTTGACGACTTCACGTTGTGGGATAATCTGTTGATTAATACTAACATCAGGGCAGTTTCCCCTACGTAATGTTAATGTAGCATGATTTGACTTTTCGGAAGTTACTTTTATATTCCATTTAAGGAACCATTTTTCAAGTAGGTTGAGTACATTTTGAACGAGAAGAGAGGCTTCCGCTTTACAAGGACTTGTTGCGATAATAGTAGTATCATATTCGTAGGTGGCTACTGTAACATCTGGAGTTGTTGGCATATCGGCTGTAAATATTGTGTATAAAATTGGGCCGAGAACGCTACCTTGTGGAATACCGGCATTAACCCATTAATGCCTGACCCCCCATCCCATTGTCCAATATCGATGAAATTTCAGACATTCTTTACTTAAGGTTTTGGAAGTTATTTGATATAATTTTCTTTTCGATTTTCCATACTTGGGACTTATGAATTAACCACTTATATAAAATAATTCCTCTGTGTTTTTTTAATTAAATTATTGTCTTATGCTCTTTCATGTACAACTCTTCATTTTTACTTGAAAATAACCGATATTTCAAGCAAGGGTACTTCATAAAACTGTAAAATACGTATTTTAATGGTCATGTCATGAAATCATACCTGTAGCCCAAGTGAGTGGTCCTACCTAGCTACAAATTTTTGGCACTTTAAAGAATACCTAACACTATTAGCCAACAATAAAGTTTTCCGATGTGTCGCTTCTCCAAATTTTCAGAGGCAATTTCAATTCTTTCTTTCAATTTTTCAGAATATGTAAATTTGCAGACAATTGAACAGATAATTACCAACCCCGAATTTTACACCAACAGTATTTTCAAGTATTTTCATCCTTTCTCCACCTACCTGTAAAAATCAATTTGATGCAACTCTTACCTGGCTTTAGCTATAAATTTTTTTAAGATGGCTCCTTTTTGGGTATTTAAATACCCAATAGGCAGGAATGGGTTAATTGGAAGTATATTCGATCTCTCGTCTTTGATTTGTAAATAAAATGATATATTTGACAAATAGCTTTGGTAAATAGGAAACATGGTGCCGGTAACATTTTCGTAATTTTGTAGAGTAGACCTTGATGCCACACCCTACCAAAGGCCTGCTGCACGTCAAGAAAACAGCTGAGCAGTACTGTTTTTTCTCAAGTGAGTCAGATATCACATTAACAACTCGGTGACACTGCTCTGGAGTTCCATGTTTATGTCTAAAGCCGAACTGGTGTTCCGGATTATATTCCCTTTTTCCAGCACTGGTTGCAGCCTTTTCAGAAATATTTTTTCAAATACTTTGGAAAATGTTGCCAGTAAACTTATTGGCCTGTACGAAGACAACATATTATTTGGTTTGTTTGGCTTTGGAATCATTATGATCTCGGCACACTTCCATTGGAACGGGAAGTGATTAAGTCTAAGTATAGAATTATAGATTAGAGCTAGGAAAATAATGCATTTTCAACTCAGATTTTTGGCTATATATCCATTGACCAAGTCATACCCAGGAGACTTCTTTTTGTTTAATTTTTTATTTCATTTTGTAATTCATTAGGCTAAATGTGTCGAATTGGCAAGTCCATTTGACCAAACAGATTTGTATTTCATTCTGATCAGCAAGGGTACTCATGTGGAATGGCTAAATTTTTCCTCTAAATGATTAGCGAGAGCTTCCGATATGTCTTTATCTGATCGACACCAAGATCCATCTGAATTTGTTACAAGAATATTGCGTTTAGTTGGTCTTTTAATGTACTTGGTTGCTTTCCAAAAAAATTATGATCATCATATTTAGAGTTATTAATTTCATTAATGAACTCTGCGGTTGATTTATTTTTTTGGTCATCAAGAACCTTTTTGGGTGCCTGCAAGCATTATTAAATAATCTTTTATTAGTTGGGTTTCTATTTTGTAGCCACACTTTTAACTAAAATGAATACGAAATCTGAATTTAAATTTTTCATGAATACGGGCGTTAGAATACAAGGTCATCAATTCAATTCAATTCAATTCATTTATTAAAGCATAATATAAGAACTATTTACATTTAACTTACGCTAATAAAGAGTTTAGAAACTAGCTATGTTTCTTTTCTACTTAAAAATAATTTTTGATGAATATTATTTACAAATGTACATTGTTATTATAGAAAGGGAAGGGAAAAGTGCAGAAAAACCTTTATGTATTTGGGTATAGGATAAAAACACTTACGGACTAATAAATAACTATTAAGAAACCAGTTCGTTAATATGGGAGTATTGAGAAGATTGGCATCTAGTGTTGAAATTTTGTGTAATATTAAATATTTTATCATAGATGTAATCGAAGTTCGCTAGTGTGTGTAGTCGCCTTGTAGAGTGGTGCCAGGGCAAATTAAATATCATTTTCAAAAGTTTATTTTGAGCGAGAATACAAGGTCATCATCGATTAAAATACACAGTAAAAAATTTTCGTGTTTAATTAGAAACAAGAATCTAATATTTTCTATAGGGAGTTTTGATCTAACACTTCAAAAGGTAAATTCCTGGTGTAATTAACCGGCAAGAAATTGTTTATCAAATAAAACATACTTTGTGTTACAAAAGCAGTTTTGTGTTGAAAAACAATTTTGAGGTCAGTTAAAAAAATCACTAGACGCCTAGAGATTAATTTGTTCTGAACTACTCCAATTTCCATGCAATATTTTGAGATCCCTTCACATTTTTACTCATAGCTTTGCCACCACTCGTAAAAATATTCATTAATCTAGGTAAAACTGAGCAACTCCACTTGCATATTTAGAATCACCAAGGATATTGAAGAATTACATTTTTAAAAGGAAATTTATAAAATTGTTATTCACGGAAACTTATAACCAATTATTTTACGTTTTGATATTTATACAAATTTGATTATAGGCAATTTTTAATTATAGGCAATTCTAATTTTGACACTTGCTTTTCAATTTTTGACAATTTTGATGTATTTTTTTAATATTGTAAATTTTTTAAATTTCCCCAATTGAGGATATTATTTAATTATAGCAATTTTATAAATTTTACCGAGTTTTTAAAATTTTTAAAATTTTAACAATTTTAAAATATTTTTTTTTAGTTTTAAAAAACTTAGTTTTTTCTATTTTTAGCAGTTTTCTTCCAGCTTTGGCATTTTGATTTTTTTTTTTTTTAATTTTAGCGATTTTTCACCAATTTTTGGTAATTTTTGTTTGGAAATTTTAATTGAAGTGTCAATAGTTTCCACCAAAAATTTGTATAAAATTAAAAACAATGTTTCACTATATTTTTAATCGATATGATTAAAACCATAATTTAAAATTAAATCAATTAAATACCTTATGGGGAATGAGGAGTCAATTATCCTAAAAGTGACTGGTTAAAGAAGGACTTATCACTGGACTGGTATAATTTAATACTGAAGTGGGTTAAGCAGTGTCAATTGTAATAAAATTACCAATTCCGTGACTGGTAGAGGGAGGACATACCACTTAACCAGAATGCTTATTAACAAGAAAAAGCCAGTTGGCCAAAATTTTACCCGTTGGAAGCTGTTTAGTTTTCGTTTATTTTTATGCCCATCTTTATGCCAATCTTTGGTTAGTCCTGTGGCATGCCACTCTGTGGTTTAAAGCAGGACAAATGACCCCCTCCTATGACAAGCCCATGTTAAAGTTGCCAGTTGTTTATATATGGTAGGGTTTAGCAGAGGACCGGTCTCTGGCACGAAGGGATCGATCCTGTGGCACACGCAGGACCGGTCCCATTCCCGATAGGGTAGTTACACAAACAAACTTCAACAAAATCGGAAATCTTTGATGCATCGGGGCTGCGACTTATCATTTGTAAAAGACTTCCCAGTAAAAAAAATTTCGTGTTTTTAAAAGCAGGATAAAACCAATGCGCTGATGTAACCTAGCAAAACTTTGGTAATGGGTGCGATAAAGTAATGCATTACCTTGTAATGTGTACTCCTTACCTGTATCATTATTTTCCAACAAGAAGTAATGAGCTACCGATAATTTAACACTCATGGGTTTCCTTGTAATGATACCTCATTACATTTTACATTACTTCAAAATATAAAATAATGACTTACTGATCATCAATTACAAAATGCCGTAAAGTAGTTAGTAATATATAGTTTTTAAAATCTATTTATAGACACATTACTTTGCGATATCACGAAAGAAAACACGAAAGCACAACAACTCATTTACATATTAAGCAACCAAATATTATTGTATCGATAGCTCAGTTGGTAGAGTTCTCGCCTAACTAATTGTTAAATACCAGAGACCCCATGTTCGAATCCCAGCATGACCACGTTAATTATTTAATAAAAAAAAAAGTTATTTATTTAATTAAAAAACATATCTGTAAAAAAAAATTTTATACATTTTTTTTTATGAAAATCTATTTATAGACACATTACTTTTTCCCACCATGTAACCATATAAGTAACCAGTTACTTTGCTCTCTAGAATGTAATGAGTCCACTAATTACTTTTAGGCTCATCGCCTGTAAAATTCATCAGTGAAGTAAGGTGTAATGTAATGCGTGCAGCCCTATGTGGATACATTACTTTACCAATGATTTGGTAATGTGTAGTTTTGCTGGGAAGTGCTTACTTTGACATAATACTGAGAAGCAGCATAAGAAACGAATAACGTTCGTATAAAAATAAACAAAAAAAAAATATGTTGAGCTTACTGTTTTCCCTAATAAGGATGCAGGTTGTAAGCAGCTCACCATAATTCCTTATAAGGATGCAGGTTGTAATGTAGAAAGTTTCATATCGGGGATTATAAACGACACGTTCCAATTTTCCCTAGTGATTTCCGATTGTGTTTGATATTTTCTAGTAATTAATAAAACATAATTAGTCATTTAACTGTTTCTGAAGAGCTATCACGTACAGCGGTAAAAAAATTAAATGATTAAATGTCTAAAATTTTAACAACAAAAAATTAATATCTGTAGATATAAGTTATATTCATATAATTACTTTTATTTATCATAAGATTACTTTTAATCGTAATAATGTAGACATGAAATATGAATTTACCGAAAGTCATGAAATCACAGCTTTTTATAAGCCCTGAATTTTTTTTTGTTAAAATTTTTGACATATAATATAATCATTTTATTTTATTTTTTACCGCTCAACATGAAACAGTTAAATGACTAATTACACAGGCCTACAAAAAAAAAATTTTTGTTTGGTGCCGCTAATTCTATGTTATAATTTGGTTAATTAGTCCGCAAGACGTCATGGTTAGCTGTCAAAATCGCTAAGCTACGTTCAGGTTTGTATCGATCGGTCATAACCTAAAAAATGTATTTTATTATACTTAATGTCATTATAGTCAATTAATTTCTTTGATTAAATGATAATATCGATATGCCGTCGTCGAGAAGGTGTTGTGTAAATAATCCAAATACATTTTGTTATATTTGTGGTGAATATGTAGTAAAAAAGTTTAGAAAACCTATAACAGATGCAGTGAAGAAGACATACGTTGATTACTTTAATATCCTTGCGAAATCTCGAAAACTACACGTAGCATTAAAAAAGTAAGTATCAATTTTTTATCAGGGTACCGAACGTACTTGAAATCTGTTTTATTTTTAGCGGCACCAAAATCATTGTAGGCCTGTGTTATGTTTTATTACATACTCGAAAATACCAAACACAATCGGAAATCACTCGGGAAAATTGGTACAGATCGTTTATAATCCATCGTTTTAAAACTTTGTGCATTACAACCTGCATCCTTATACGGGATTAGGGTAAGCTGCTCACAACCTGCATCCTGGTTAGGGAAAACAGTAAGCTAAAAATTTGTGTTTGTTTATTTTTATGCGAAAATTATTCGTTGCTTTATATCCTGCTTCTAAAAACACGAAATTAGTAATAGGGTAATAGGTAATAGGTAAGAGGGTATCCTATCGGTTAACCGTTACTCGATTAATCAATGAATTTTAGTAGAACTATTCTTCGAGTAAATTAGAATATCCAATTTCGAGTAACGAATATCCCGAAAAATTTTGTTTGATTAATCGAGTTAATCGAATAAGTACAAATTTATTCTATTTCAGTTAAGATTTTTTAAAAAAACAAATTAATTGTTCGTATTTTGCAAAAAGTTTTTTTTGTAAAATATGTAGCCATTTGTCAGTTACTGTTTTAATTTAAATGTAATAGTTTTTAGTAGGGGAATAACTTTTTAACGTGGCATCACGATATGGGCAAGACTGTACTGATAAAAAATATTTTGGAGAAAAAAACTTTCCCCACCGAGACCTATGCCTAACATATCACATTTTCATATTTTTTTTTAAATAATGTTATTAATAATAAGAGTATTTAATAAATATCTTTGTACAATTACAGACATTATGATCAAAGAAGAGAAAAAATGGCAAAATCCGTTGTGTTTATAGCAAAAGAGGATTGGAAAAAGCAAAAATAGTAAATCTACAACAAATTAAAAATAAAACACTTTTTAAAAGAAAAAGTGATAAATTTTGAGAAAAAAATCATTTTAAGCTAAGAATATATGAAAAAGGCAATTTTAAAGCTTTAACATCTTAAAAAAAAGTTATTTTTAAGCCCGAAAAAGAAAAATCAAAAAATGGCAAAAAAAAGAAAATATGAGTACAAATGGGAAAACAGCATATTTGTCTTTTCTGATTATGACATTCAAATAAAGGGTAAGTTTATGTAGATATCGGAACTAAAAAAAAAATTACAACCAAAAGAACCGATTTCCAGAAATTAAGCAAGTTTTAAATAAACTAATTTTGATAGGTTTGAGTTTTTTTTCAATATTTAAGGGAAAATTAATTAAATAAAATTATTTAAATTAATCTACTTAGTTACTCTTGTAACTTTTGAATCTTACTCGAATAATCGAGTAAGTTAAAAACATTAAAATGGAGTTACTCGTTTACTTCAGCAAAACCAAATCCGAGTAATTTGATTCCGTAATAGGTAAAAGAAATTCTAATTAAACCCTTTGACGACGGATGTTTGATATATGCCCCATTTTTTTGTTTTTGTTGTATTTTCAACCGGTTTTCAAGAGTGTGATGTTCATTGACAAAGTAAAGATTTTGCTTTTAAAAATACTCGTGCTTGAATCTTTTTTTCCAACTTTTTGATATTTTTCTTAATAACATGTATAAAATTGGAGTGAGGAAATTTTCCTCTTTTAAAGGCTAACCCCATTGTTGAGTTTGATATCCTTGAATCCTGATTTTGTATTTGAATTTGTTTTCGCAAATCTTTTTTGATAACATATATAAGGAAATATATAGGAAATGTTCCTAAGATTTTAAAATATTTTTTTTTTTAATTTCGCTGTTTTGAAGTGTCACTGTATTCTGATTGCGTCCTTTGACATTTTTTTTACAACTTTCTGGTATCTTTTTTAATGACATATATCAAAACTATGTGAATACAATTTCCTACGATTAAAATTTTTTTCTTTGTGAAATTCCAAATTTTGTCCGACTCAGGTCCAAAGTTTTTCGAATATCGGGAGAAAATTGCGACCAATTTTCGTTTTAAAATAACGGTTATTTAGCCACTAATATTCTTGATTGAATAAAAAAAAAATTAGTTCAATATCTTGTTTCAGTCAAAAATTGCATTAGTTTAAAGTAGAAATTAAAAAAAAAAGTAAATTTGGCGATATTTCCCCCAAAAAGCACCAAACTAAAATATAAAAAGACAGGGTATATTTAAAATAGCAATCATAAAACACGTATCTTTGGGTGGGCTCACAAAACCTTTAATATCATTAATGAAGAACATCATAAAACCCTTTTTACCTGACCCAATTATGTAACATGTGAATACGAGGACACATTAGAAGAAATATATGAATAAGGGCTAACTTTTGAAGATTTTCTGTTTAGGAGTTATGAACATAACATACCAGTGTTTGGTATCGTTGAAAAGAAAATTACCTGTAGATTGCGATTTTTTTAAAAAAGGTTGAATTTAGCCATCTTGGTAAAACAAAAACTTGGGTAATCCAAATATGAAGGTAAAAATTTCAGTTTTTGCTTAAATGAAAATGTTCACTATTCAATAAAATATTTATTAATAGACATAATCCAATGATTTTTTGGATTTAACTAGACTTTAAGGTCAACAAATCGAAACAAATGTCAGAATTTATGATTTTCTGAAAACAATCCCACAATTCCTAACAATAAAAAAAAAAATTCCAAAAATGGGATTTTTTTCGTTTTTTGCTGCCATGTCGTTATTTAAAGCGATGATTGGAAATGACTTACACACTACATTAGGTATCTGTAGGAGTATCTAAAACAGGTTTCCACTACCCAATTTGATGCGTGCACAAATTTTAAATGTGAGTTAAAGTTGATATTTACCTCAAAAATATGGCAACTTTGGAAGCGGATGGGGGGAAAAGTGTTTACAAATCAAAATTTTTTTTACCACAACTCTCATTTACATAAAAAGATCTTCCAGAAAAGTATACATACTTTATATGTTCAGAAGAAAAATATTTGTCTGGAGCGATAAGAAGTTCGGTGCTTTTTGGGGAAAATATCGCCAAATTTACTTTTTTTTTAATTTCTACTTTAAACTAATGTAATTTTTGACTGAAACAAGATATTGAACTAATTTTTTTTTTATTCAATCAAGAATGTTATTGGCTAAATAACCGTTATTTTAAAACGAAAATTGGTCCCAATTTTCTCCCGATATTCGATATTGTAAGCATGTTTTTTGTTCATCTTTACAAGAAGATTACTAATATGTTAATTTTTTGAAAATCGGATGAGAAACAAAAAAATGGCAAACACTCAAAATTTTTTATGAAAAAAGTACCCAACTTTGGGCAGCCATTTTGCCGCCCCCAAAGGTCTGGAAGGTTCAAAATCAAAACTTGAACTCCATTTTATGTCTTTTATGCATGTTCCAAATTTCATTGCAATCGGACCACAAGTTAACAAATGGCCGAATTATTTCCACAAATTTTGTGATTTATCCCATTGTGCGCTCGTGGCAATATTTTTTTTTTTTTTAGTTTTTTGTTATTATTTAGTTTGTTTATTCTTTTTAACTTCACTTTAGTACAGGCAATGCAAATTATGAATCTCTCCATTTTGACCTAATCTTTTAAAGCGGAGTATACCACTAGATTCTACGACCCAAAATAAAGTTTACGTGACGTGTGTCATTTCAAAATTTGAAATTTTACTTACAGTGTTATTAAATAATATAAACGGGATGAATATAAATTTTTGATATATTTTCGTTTAGTGGACAGTCGAGAATTTTTAAAGTTCGAAAAATGGGCGAAACATTAATTTACTCGTCAAGAGAATAAGTTTTACATACATGTTGCCTATGGTTTTGCACAGACTTGCAAAATATCAACAAAAGTAACTAAAAAGATTCGATAAAAGTTCGTTAAAATCCAGACAACCACGAAAATTGAATTATAAAAAAATACATACGTGATTTTTTAGACTTTGTATTTATTTTTTGTCTAAATAAATCTTTAAATAGTGTTACTACCGAACAAGCATTAGGAAATATGTTTAGCCCCCCTGGTTAATCTATCACTGTCTTTAAGCATGTCTCTGTAAATTTTTAATGCAAATCTTCTTAACATAGGAATGTACTTAACTCTTTTATTGTTAACAAAAAAACATGCTTTCAATATATTTAAAATAACATGTAAATAATTTTATAAATCCTGTAAAAAAAAACACGACTGCTTAATAACGTACACACAGAAAAATAAAGCGCCAAGTGAATAGAAAATTGTATTTTGGTGGCTACAACCAATAAATACGGTTAGTATAACAAAAAGTAACTTATAGTTTTTACTGGAATTCCCGGGACGCAATTTCTCGGGAATTTCCGACATTTTTCAATACCGAAATCCCGGCAAATACTTCGGGAATTCCTGGGATTGTTTTTTCGTAAAGTTATTAATAAACATAATTTTTTAAAGAGTATAATTTCAAAATTGAACAGGGAACATTTTCTTGGACGAGTTTTAATGAACATTTTCACTAAACTAATGAATTGTTCTACACAAAGTGAATAAAACAATTTATTGAATTTTATGAAAAAGCTTCACAATATTTACGAAACAAATTTTAATGAAACTTTTTCATTAGACGTATGCGACTTTTAATAAATAAAGTGAAGTTTTACAAAAAAATTAATGAAAAAAAGCATTAGTTTAATGAAAAGATTCAGTGGCAGAGTTCCAGTAACACTACATAGAAATAATGCAAAAATTCATTGATATGATACTGATAATTCTCTCAGTCTATACATAGGCAAGATATTTGAAGAATCCTGATATGCTTTATGATGAAAATGTTCAAAATATACTATAAAATGCCTCAAGAACTATATGATAGCAATGCAAAAGCAATCTCAAATTCAAATTCACTCCATAACGAATGACTTAAATCAGTTTAAGGGGTCCATATTGGTACCAATCGTAGAAATTGTTAACATGATTTTTTTTTTAAATCGCTATTATTAAGCATTGACTTTTGGGTATAAACTACTAATCTCAGCCTACTTGTTAATCATCTTTCGACTTCTATAAGCTATCTAATTTAAAATTTTTCTCAGCTACTGAGAGATTTGCAATTTCTGTTTTTTTGCTAATCAGTATGTACTAATCTACACTGAGAGAATTATCTTAACTTCAGTAATGAATTTCTGCATAGCTTAAATGAAAATTGTCACAGGAACTCGTCAATTGAAACTTTTTATAGAATCTATGAAACAGGTTCCATAAAAGTCAATGTTTATGAAATGTTTATAGAATTAATGAATATGTTCATAACTTGATTCCAAAAATGAAGCTGTATGAAACAGTTTCACAAAACTTTTTAACATTAAGAAGTTCTTTGAATTAACAAAACTCTTCATGAATGTCTTGAAAACGCTTCATCACAGAAAAAAATAACCTGTATTTGGTAAGCAGGATCTACATTTGTATGCTTCCAAAAAAGCGCCTCACCGCATTTTATACAATAAAGCAATTAGGGAAGGTTTTCTGTTGTGCTCCTAAAGTGAAAGAAGCGTTTTTCATGCTTAAAAGAGACATACCAAGTAGGACATCGCGAACAAATATCATGCCCTCTGGATTTGCTTTGGAAGCGCGTCGTAATTAAATAATGCCTTCCAGAAGAGCTTCTGGGTAGGCACTATTTTTTGCTAGGATATGATTTTTTAAATAATTTGCTAGAAGTGTAACATTATTAAATGGTTCCCAGCAAAACCACACATTACCAAATCATGGGTAAAGTAATGTATCGCCATAGGGCTTCATGTATTACTTTACACGTGACTTCACTGATGAATTTTACAGGCGATGAGCCTCAAAGTAACTCATTACCTTGTAGGGGGTAAAGTAACTGGTTACTTATATGGTTACATGGTGGGAAAAAGTAATGTGTCTATAAATAGATTTTCATAAAAAAAAACATAAAAATTATTTTTTACAGATATTTTTTTAATTAAATAAATAACTTTTTTTTTATTAAATAAATAACTTGGTCATGCTGGGATTCGAACCTGGGGTCTCTGGTATTTAACAATTAGTTAGGCGAGAACTCTACCAACTGAGCCATCGATACATACAATATTTTATTTCTTAAAATGTAGATGAGTTGTTGTGCTTCGTGTTTTCGTTCGTAATATCAAAAATATACACCTTACCATTATGCTTACAAAAAATCACAAAGTAATGTGTCTATAAATAGATTTTCAAAAATATATATTAATAATTACTTAACGTTTATAATTCATGCATTATGTAATTGAAGATCGGTAAGTCATTATTTTATGTTTTGAAGTAATGTAAAATGTAATGAGGTCTCATTACAAGGTAATCCATGAGTGTTCAATTATCGGTAACTCATTACTTCTTGATGGAAAATAATGATACAGATAAGGTAAGGTAATCGCACCCATTACCAAAGTTTTGCTGGGTTACATTGAAATAATAAAGCACTTTATAAAAAATGTTGGTCATTTGAGAATTATATAATAAAACTAAAGTTGAAATTTTATGAAAAAATTAAACAATAATTTTTTGAAATAATTTCATAGCTCTAAAGAAAATAATAAAATAAAATTTTAATGTTTTACTCTTAAATCAAAAAAAAAAAAATTAAAACCAAAAGTTTTTTTTCGATCTTTTATCATAAATTATGATGTGAGCAAGAATATTCAAGATCAATATCATTTGTTTTTTTGTTAAATAAAAAACCGTGAAATGTATATTTATTAATTAAAAATATCTTCATCCGCTAATTTAATGCAGACTTTATCTATTGACAGGTCCTCATATGTTTCATTTCGCGTCACCGAAGATCTTCAAAAGACCAACATGGAAGTGGTATAATATAATTTACCAAGATAATGCAATTTTTTTATAGTTTTGTTTGGTCTTAAACCAGCTGTACCTGCCGATTCGTAATAATCAAACTTCGTTAGTTTTGTACCCTTTATCATATGTCCGAATTTAAAAAGTACTTTCAGATATTTTATTCTTTATACTTTATTCTGAATATATCCTAGTTGGTATTTTATTGTGAAAAGTGAAAACACTACCCGTTTATGGACCTAGTGTAATCTTTTGGTCCTTACAGTTTGTATAGGTGGCAAGGTTCCCTATAGCCCAGTTCTATATTTTAATAGCTGTGTCAGCTTATAAATAGGCGTTCAAAGGTACTGCCAAAATATTGAGATTCATAAAAAGTAAAACACATTCACTTGTGTTGTTTTTAAAACTCTAAATTAAAGTCTGATTTATTTCCAAATTTACATATTTCTATATACTATTCTTACAAATCTAACTTATTGTCTAGTATTGAGTGATTTTAGGAATCACTTAATTTATTTTTATTCTTATTTATTTTTATTCATTGTTCTTTTATTGTCAACATACGGTAACCAGATATCTGAGTGCAAGTGAAAGAATGCGGTCATAGGTTTCTGATTAGTCAGTGCCGCTAGACTGTTACTTGATGCCACTTGTAATGTTCAAAAACATGGTGATGTATGTGGCATTCACTCTACAGTATTTGAGACGGTATGTTGGGAAATCAATATTAGTGGTTGGTATGCAGTGTACGCTTAATTAGTACACTACACTAGTTACACAAAATAATAATTTTTATCAACAGAATTTTTCTTTATTCAGTGGTATATTTTTTTCTTGTAGGTATTTTTCGGTGGTATATTTTTTTCTTGTAGTCATCATTTTAAGTTTCATGGGTTTTATTGTCCCCCTGTTAAAGATTTTTTGAATAAGAGTAAAGATCATAAGAGCCTAACAAAATTTAAGTGATATTGTTCGAAAATTATATAAGGTGTTATTATGTAAATTTTCTTTTTTTCTAACAGTGTGATGCAGGGCTTTCAAGCCCTGTTATCTAAAAGAAGTGGAGATTTTTTTTATCAATTTAAAGGCTTTACAATATTGTAGTCATAGGTAAAATTAAGTTTTATGGGACTTGTTTGTCGCCAGGAAACTGAGAGTTAAGGATTAATTCGATAAAGTTAATGATGATTATTGTCTAATCAAATTTTAAGTGATATTTTTCCCATAATTATGCAAACTTTGTTAAAAACATTAAAATTTTGTTAAATTTTCGAGAAAATAGGCAATTTTTATAAAATGTCCTGGAAAATAGTCACTTTAAACATAAACCCGAATTATAATTTTTCCAATTTATATTGTTTTTAATAAAAACTATTATATTGTAAAAGTAGCAATTAACACCGCCACAGTAGGCATTTTAAAAAATAAATTAATTAATAAATGGTATAAAAACCAAAATTTGCGAAATGTTAATAATAATACACTTTTTTCAAAATTGACCATTTTCGGCAACTTTTGCCACATGTTAACGTTTTCCAAACAAAAAATCGATTTATTCCATTTGGAACCATTCGTAATAAAACTGATAGATGACCAATTAGTGTTTAACTGACATCACCATATTTAGTTATGTTAGGGTGTCCCCTTGAAAAATGAAACAATATTAAAGTAATAACAATGCAATGAAGCTGCATTCGCAAAAATTTAATATGGCATTTTGGATAACTTTTTAGATTTCCTGTAGCATAGAAAGATGTCTATTGGATATATTTTTTTCAACAAATTTTCACTAATTATAAAATATTATACATTAAAAATGTGTGTCCCGTAATTCTAAAAAAAAAACAATTTTTAGTTATTGTTCCGTAATCTTGTCATAAATGTTTCAAAAATTATATTACTTCAGAAATGAAGTCCTACTGTGGGACGATCTAATAAACACAGTTACATATACTGAAATTTAAAATGTATGTAAAGGGTGTTTTTTATACAGGTATACAACTTTAAGTTGACAACACTTTTTTAACTGGCGGCCATTTTGTCAGTGATGTATTGTTAGGTTGGTTTGGTATTTCATTATGAATAGACTGACGTCTGAGCAACGCTTCGAAATTGTGCAAATTGATTTTAAAAATCATGGTTCTGTTCGAAATACGTATCGCGTACTACGTCCATTTTACGGCCAACATAATCGTCCATCACAGCAATTAATTCGATTAACTGTGGAACGTTTTCGCACCACGTTTACTCTAAATGATAATAAACATCTACAGAGACGTCGTACAGTGCGTACAGAAGAAGTAATAGATTACTGACTTTTTCGTTCATCAATTGAACAACCATGATGTGCAGGAGCTGTGGTTTCCACAAGACGGCGCAACATGTCACACAGCTCGTGTTACAATTGATTTATTGAAGGAAATGTTTGGTAACCGCATATATTCACGTTTCGAACCCGTGAATTGGCCACCAAGATCGTGCCTTTGAACGCCGCTGAACTATTTTCTATGGTGATATGTGAAGTCGCTAGTCTACGCCGATAAACCCGAAACGATTGACCACTTGGAGGACAACATTCGGCGCGTTATTACCAATATACGGTCACAAATGTTGGAAAAAGTCATCGAAAATTTGACCTCCAGATTAGACTACGTCCGAGCCAACCGTGGCGGTCATATGCCAGAAGTCAAATTTTAATTATAATGCCAGAAGATTATCTTTCGAATAAAGTAAATTTCATGTCAATTTAAAAAAATTATCTTTGTTTTATTCAATTTCAAAGTTCTATATCTTTATAAAAAAACACCCTTTATAAACAAAATTAAATATTAAATAAAGAAATTCAATCAACAGTTAACTACAGTTAACAGTAATTGCATTCTAGCTTTACCCTATGGGGAATGGGACCGGTTCTGCGTGTGCCACAGGATCGGTCCCTTCGTGCCAGAGACCGGTCCTCTGCTAAACCCTACCCTATGTAAACAACTGGCAACTTTAACATTGGCTTGTCATAGGAGGGGGTCATTTGTCCTGCTTTAAACCACATAGTGGTTTTAAGCATTCTGGTTAAGTGGTATGTCCTCCCTTTAATAGTCACAGGATTGGTAATTTTAGGACAATTGATACTGCTTAACCCACTTCGGTATTAAATTATACCAGTCCTGTGATAAGTCCTTCTTTAACCAGTCACTTTTAGGACAATTGACTCCTCATTCCCCATAGGGTAGTTAACATTCACAAATATTTTTTGGTGTAGTTTTTTTTTAGTAGTTTAAGTTGTTGTTGCTCTTATTTTACATCTACTTATTTTTGTGGTAATTTAACACAGCTTGTGTCAACATAATGTTTTCTATAGTATTAACTTTTTTATTACCTTTTTATATAAACACAATACATATACAAATAACCATTAGGCGCGGAAAGTATGTATGAGGTTTTAGTTAAACAAAACAAATCTAAATATGTATAACTCAACGCACAAAGCGCAAATCACCAACGAACAATCTTAACATTATAATGACCGGACTAGTCATTTTAACAGGTTTGCTTATTATTGTTCCACCTGATTCCCGATACTATGTTACTTTTGTATCATTAAGTAGCGTAACAATTCCATAAAAATGTTTTTTTTTGGATTCCACTTAATTTCCGAGAAAGATTTTTTTATACCTACTCTGCCCAAAATGGAAGAGCATAATTAGGTTTATAAAATCAGACAGTTTACTCACTAAGGCAGGCAAATTCCCAGAGTTGATTTTGGCTTTTGTTTGTAATGTCTCGGTTTGAGTTAAGCCGAATGTTGTTTTCTATTGTGGACAACTGAAGATTTGGGTGATGCCAATAAAACAATTGAACTTAAGGTAGAACTATATTCTAGAGAAATTTTTTAAAATGTCTAATTGGAGATGGCGATTCGCATTTATATAATATAATAGTTGTTATTCTATAATGATACTTCGAGTTTGTGTTTGGAGTGACAACTTTCCATGACATATTACAAAAATTGCTTATTTTGTCAAAAATTGAACAAAATTTTAATGTTTTTATTAAAGTTTGCATAATTTTCGGTAAAATATCACTTAAATTTGATTAGACAATAATTATCTTTACTTTAATCTAAAATCTATTTAAGCCTCAGTGATCTATGTACAAAAAACACAGATGAAACATAATTTTATTTATGAATACAAGATTGTAAAGCATTTAAATTGATAATAAAAAACTTCCACTTAGGCTCGATTACTGAATGTCCAGGTAAAATGTAACTAACAGTTAAATTGTAAATTTATATGGAAAACAACAACAAATGTGTAAGTTAAAGTCCCAGTTAGTAACTAACGGGACATTGTAAAAATGAGGCTTAATAAAGTTTGTGGCCGTTGCACTATGCTTTGTCCCATAGACAAAAATCAAAAAAAATTTTTGTCTCAAATTGTTTTTAAATACAGATTTTTTGAAAGATAATAAGGTATCTCAAATAAATGTTAACAAAAAAAATTTTTCTGATTGCTTTTGCCACCACGAGAGGGCGTTAAAAGCAGATAATTTCTTGCAAAAATTACTTAACAGAAAAATGAGTTTTAGTTGTTTCACAAAAATAATTCTGAAAAATTAATTTTTTTAAAAAGTCGCTCGAAATTTGGTTTTCAAGTACTTTGATATATTTGCAGTTAAATTAAAATTTATAATTTAGTATTTATTTACAAAAAACTTTTTTTATTGCTCTGAAAAACACATTTTTTTTGTTGAAAATCCAAAAATTACTTAAGTTTGATGGAGTATAAAAAAAATTATATAAAATTAGATATTTGTTTTTTTCTGTTTTTGTAAGTTTATACTCTTAGCTAACAGGGTATTCAACAATTAGTGCCTATTTTTTACCACAACTTAAAAAAAATGCGTTTTTTGAAATGCCTACTTTTATGATTTTAACTCAAATATCAGGCATTTAAGAGTGTTTAATATCATTGCGCAACACGATTTTATATTTTGAATGTTAAAAAATAAAAAAATTTAATTATATCATTAGTAGACCAAAACCACTGAAGTATTTTCAAAATTTAGCTCGAGTTCTTTTTTTATGGCCCACTGAAGTTTTTAATTTTTTTTAAAGGCGTTTTGTGTAAGTCAAAAAAAATGTATTAAATCTAATACAAGGTTAATAGATGATTTTAATAAAATTTGATGACGGTTCTTTTCATAGAACTAATTAACCCTATATCTGCCATTTTGAGGGGTCATTTCAGCCCCTCCTCATAGAACACCACTAACACGTTTAACATTTAAGATAAACTCGGAGACCCAAAATTTGTTGTATGTTTTTTTAACGTTTTTTTATTTTAGCAGTGATAAAATAAAATTATTAAGTTAAACTATTATAATTTTTGTTTAAAAATCCAAAATTTTAATTTTTTTTATCAAAATATATCGCACTTAATCAACAGGAGGGTATTAACTCAAAATGTTCAGTAGAAGCAAAACAATTTTAAATTTAATATTAAAGGCACATGAAAAAGAAATTTTAAACCAACCATTTCATTATCAAAAAGTAGGCAAAATAGCACGATATTTTTACAGCGGATATGAATACTACTCGTCGATTTTTTTCGAAAAGTGGAAAATAAAAATTTTGATGGAAGTGCGATATGATTTTTTCATAATTTTTTAATGACGTTTACATTGCTAGTTTTCCTCTTTAATTTTTTCATTTATGTTATCTTTCAAATATCCTTATAGTTTTATTTTTGCAAGAGCATTTTAACCGGTTTATCCTATTTTTCAATAAATGATGTTTTTGTATTTTCCACATTGATAATCCGATTCTACCCAAATTTGGCACAAATATATATCTTGCAAATATCAATTTACATACCAAAATTTATTACGATCAGACAATTTTTTTAGGAGTGGTAGCGTTTTTAAGAAAAAGGATATATAGCAGGACCTTGAGTCCTTTGTCCGATTTAAATAAAAATTTACACACACGTTGCTATTTGCATGTGTATCAGCATGACCACTCTTTATAATTTTGTGGGCATTATTGAAGCTAAAATTATATTTTTCAATTTCAGGACACATGGGAGGTAGGCGTGTCCTAGGGCCGATTTTTCCAAAAATTCTTATTTTTCTTAACTAAGCTATTTTATGCTAGTGTACCAAATTTCATATCTGACTACTCCTTCTATTTTTGTCCCTTCGTTATATGGGAACGAAGCATAGTGCGTTGTGGTGTAATTCCCGGTGACGGCAACATCAATTCAGAAAAATAATATGTATGATTTTTCTATCACTTATATGTATCGCAGTGCCCACCTTCGGGATTCCCATAGCACTTAACCAGACCGAAGTAAAAAAATGAATCAGGGCTATGTAACAAAAAGTTTCAAAAATTTCGAAAACTCCACATCAGGTGGCAAGCAACAACATTTTAAGACTTATCATCTCGCGCAATTACAGTGTTGACATGTTTGAAGCCCTTCCATCTTTCACCATCTTTCATCTCACCACAATCCCCTTTTTCAATAAAGCAAAACTTTAATTAATAAAAAGAATTTCCTGAGTGCTGCTTCTCTTTACAAAAGAAAAAAGAATCTTTTTATGTAACTTTATCTACATAGGGTTAATTTTTAAACATTTGGCCAAATAAGACCCACTAGGAAATTTAAATAATAACACCTTCCATAATTTTCGGAAAAATATCACTTACATTGTATTAGACTATTTTTATATTTAATTTTATTCAAAAAATCATTAACCGCTAGTGGCCAGGGGACAAAAAAGGCCCATGAAACTTAATTTAAATTATGATCACAAGAAAATAATATAAAGCCTTTAAATGGATAAAAAAAACTCCACTTGTTAAAAACTATTATTTTGTGCAACTTGATCCATATAGTGTTTGCCCATTTTTTAAACCATAAAAGGCCCACTAGGAACTTTACAGTATAACATTTTTCAGATATTTCTTAAATTTGTATACGTGGCAAATTGTACATAACTAACAAACCAGACCAATTCTTCATAGTCCCATTCCTGTTTTTAAGGAATAAAAAGGTGAGGTCAAAAGTAACTCTTAAAAATAATAATAATACTACAAGGTGGCGCAAAAATAACCTTCCGATGTTTTTTGGCTGTAATTTAAAAAAAAAAAAAATGAAAAAAAAAATGATTTTTCTTGTGGATTATTTTTATTTGGTATTTTAATTTTTTTTTTGCATCAAGTCGAGAATATGATGTCATGTAAATGGCCGCCACCACAGTTGATTGTCATTTGAGCCCTTTTTATGTCATTTTCCATCACTTTGGCCAAAACTTCCGGCGATAGGTCCTCACATTCTTGACGGATATTGTCTTTAAGAGCTGCAAGAGTCTGAGGCTTGTTGACATAAACCCGCGACTTCAAAAAGCCCCACAAAAAGAAGTCTGGAGCGGTGAAATCAGGCGATCTTGCTGGCCAGTGCAAATCGCCAAAACGGGAGATTAAGCGCCCGGGAAATGCATCCTTCAGCTTATCGGTTGTGGCACGTGCAGTGTGTGTCGTTGCACCGACCTGTTAGAACCACATGTTTTCCAATCCCAATTCATCAAGTTGCGGCAAAAAGAACTCGTTGATCATTGCTCTGTAGCGCGCACCATTCACAGTAACCGTTTGGCCCGCGATGTCTTCGAAGAAAAAAGGTCCGATGACTCCTCCAGCGAAAACAGCACACCATACAGTGACTTTGAGCGGGTGTAATGGCTCTTCGTGGGTTACACGCGGATTTTCAGTGCCCCAGAAGCGTAAATTTTGCTTATTTACGTACCCGCTAAGATGGAAATGGGCCTCATCACTCATGATTATTTTTGATGAAAAATCATCTTCCTCTTGGTGTTGACTAAGGATGGCTTGAGCGTATGTTACACGCGATTGGCGGTCAGCAGCTAACAGCTGATGCACCGTCTGGACTTTGTACGGAAACATCTTCAAATCTTGTACCAAAATTCGCTGTAAAGACCGTCGACTGATACCCATTTGCGTGGCACGTCGTCTGGTCGATGTCGACGGCGCTTCCATGACATCCTCGGCTACAGCAGCAATATTCTCTGCAGAACGGCTACTCCGGGGTCTGCCACGCCTGGCAGCATCTCGTGTTGTGCCAGACTCTTCGAGACGAGCGGCTAAACGTCGCAGTGTTTCACCAGTAGGCGTTGGACGGCCAGGAAATCTGCGACGAAATTCACGTTGTGCCAAAGTCACCGACCGATTATTGGTCAAATAAATAGTCACCAATATTCCGCGTTCTGGAGCAGTGTAGCGTAACATTGTTTATTAACGTGTATTTTGCATGTGTTTACTACACAAATGTCAAAACAGAACTGACATTAGGGGCCAATCGCAAAATTTGTAGCATTTTCTGATAGGAGGATTACTTTTGCGCCACCTTGTATAACAAATTTGCACTTGTGCGTTGGTTTTTAACAACGAATTTAATAAAAATCTGAAAGATATTATTCTATAAATTTCGTAGTGGCTCTTTTTTTGTGAAAAGTAAAATCATGTTGCAAAATGGCAACATTTTACTTTGTGTGTATTGTAGATACTTCACGGTTTTTTAAAGCTTGCTTACATATCTTTATATTAGGGGGTTCAAGTTTACCATTGTCTACATAGAAGTCAATATACTTAAAAATTTTGGAATTTTCTTGACATTATAAAATAATTAAAAGGCAGTGCTACTTACTTTATTTAGAGAACATTAAGAGCCTGCCAATTTAATTGAAATAAAAATACAATTACATACGACTTTTGAAACTATATTAAATAAATAGGACATTAAATAAATATAGTAAGTTCATTAAAAACTAATATAGTTTACACCAAAGATGGAAAATGCTTATTTCATTAATACAATTTTCTAAAATGAAAGAATTTTTAGCTTAGTTCTTAACAGCTTAAAATAATATGAATGAATTCCTTTTTTGAATGAATTATTTTATAAATGAATTTTTTGAATGAATTAATTTTTGTATGATTCAAAATTTTCTTACTTCATTTAATCCAGCAATACCCACCTAATTTTGCCCCACGGACCCCTTGACGTATTTCTGTTGGCTCACGGACGCCCAAAAAAACGTTATTTGTTTTAAATGCAGGTGTAAAAAAGATAATTTTTTAAATGAAAAGACAATTACAAAAACCAACTGCAGTAAATCCCAATTAAGATGAACTCCTAGAGAACAAAATAATTAACTTTTTATTAGAGATGTTCGTATTTACTAAAGTAAAATTGTTTTTAATTTTTTTTTATTGTCCTCAAAATATTAATATATTTTATAAAAAAATTTAAATATTGTGGAATCCTTTCATTTGATTCCATAAATGAAGATTTTTGGTTAAGAATTTCAGTGCGTTCAGATTAAATTCTAAGAAATTTTAAGAAAATTTGCAAAGTTTTACGTATTTTGCAATACAAATTGGAAATTATATAAAACATTGTTTTTTAGACTGTCAAGAAGAGTTCATCTTCACCGAGTGTTCATCTTAAGAAAGTTCTTATTATGTTGGGAAAGCGTTGTATATAATGCCTTTGCCGGTGATTAAATTTTTATTTATATCTAGAGACTAAAAATAAAATGCTTTACCAGTGCTTGAACATCTGTAATTACTGCCTGGGTACTTTTATACAAAAATTAAAATTTTTATAAATACGATTTTAGACTGTGTCTGGCTGTAATTGTCCTAAGACTATTTTAAAGACTGCCAGTCACAACTTTGAATTTTAATTTCTCATGTCAATTTCAAATAAATAAAATTTTCTGTGACTCTTGCAACAACAAACACATGTGAAATACAGTCCTAACTAGAGTCACAGAATGTTTCGTATTAAAAAGCTTGTTAAAATAATCAATTATAAAAGCAATCGTGAAAGGTGTGGTAGAGAAGAATGAGTGTATTTTCTAAAAATCATAACTACATTGTAAATTTTCAATTTTCTGAATCAGAGTGCGCAGTTTCTGGTATTGAACCTTCGTCAGTGACTCTGTTTTTTTTTGAATAATGTAATATTTGTTATGTTTTTATTTGTTCGATTGCGTCTATATGAAATTTTCTGTGCAATCACTGACCGTGGTATAGATAAACTGATTTCTAATGCCACATGCACTCGCATTACACGTTAGGCAGAGCGCTTTAGCCCACTGATCTATCGTCAGTTCGAGTTTTGTTGTGATTAAAACTAGTTTTATTCAATACACGGTGTTTTTGTTCTTGCATACATAATCTCAGAAGTACAACTCCAACAACACAACAGTTCTATTTTTAGAAACTTACCTCACTCTAATGTCCACTGTTTTCCCATATGTTGTAAGGGA
Organism: Delia radicum; assembly: GCA_021234595.1. Classification (NCBI taxonomy): domain Eukaryota; kingdom Metazoa; phylum Arthropoda; class Insecta; order Diptera; family Anthomyiidae; genus Delia; species Delia radicum. The sequence goes on from CM037855.1 coordinate 95,332,131, forward strand.
TGCCACATCTATGATATATTCTTGTATATTCGATAGATGGCGCTTAGGTAGATAGGGAAGAATTGCCAGAGAGCAAACTTTGATTTTTGTTTGAATTTGAATCATTGAGTGTCACTTTCAAATTAAGCGCACAATTAGTTGAAGGAAATTTTGTAAGTAACAAATAATTTTAGGCGATAATGGATATGTCTAGCTATTAGCGTGGAGGACCTTCGGGTTCTGATGAGATATTTTGCCAGATCGAAATACTAGTATCAACGTAGTTAACATGGTTAATTTGCTTTATTTTTATAAATATACGGAGGTTGAAAACTCGTTATAAATTTAAAATAAAATTAGTAAAACATTAGTAAAATATTAGTGACACATTAGTTCAACACAGTTAACTAACAGTATAACTAATATTTTAGCTGAAAACATGATTTTAACAAAATATTTGCTGAAAAATAGTATACTTGATTTACAAAACGTTTTACTAAGTTTCCTACTAACTTATTTTTTTGAGTGCACCATTGTAATAAAATGCTTAAGCTGTTTGGATATGTTGTGAACAGGGATGCCAAACGGGATTGATATTAAAAAAATCCGATATTCGGGATTTTGCAAATCCAGATTATATTTTTCAACATAATCTTCTTTTAGCTCAATACACTTAGTCCAACGTTTCTCCAATTGTTTTCCCTCCAAAAAAATAGGATTTTTCGAGGTCCATAAAACAGGCATTTGTTTGATCAATCATTTCATCGTTGGAGCTGAATCTCTTTCCAGCGAGCCATTTCTTTATGTTTGGAAATAGGAAATAGTCACTGGGGGCTAAATCCGGAGAATATGGCGGATGGAAACCAATTCGTAGCCCAATACATGGAATTTTGATATTGAGACTGCACACGTGTGCACCCATGCATTATCTGGATGAAAAATAACTTTTTTCTTGGCCATATGGATTTTTTTTTAAATCCTTTTTAAATCGGTCCAATAAGTTGGCATAATATTTTCCCTTTATTGTTTTTCCCTTTTGAATGTAATCGATGTGGGGTATTCCGCGTGCATCCCAAAAAACTGTTGCCATCACCTTATTGGCCGACAAACTTACCTTGGCCTTCTTCGGAGCCGGTTTAGACTGCTGCTTGGTCTCCGGAGTGTTATAATGGATCCATGTTACATCCAAAGTTACAAAATGCTGCAAAAACTCATTAGAATTGCGGTTAAACAACTCCAAACAATCCTTTGAAGTTGTCACACGATTACAAAATATGTTAAAAGTATATATCGCGGTTCAAACCAAATCGGAATGATAAATGAAATTTTTTAAATTCAGGAATTAAGCTCAAATCGAATGAATTCTTTCGAAGCTCGGGCTTACACTCACAAGAACTGTTAAGATTTTAATGAAACTGAAATATGTTTTTGAGGACAGAAAATATTAGACACCTAGTTTTTTATGTGCGCGATATAAGGAACGAACTAATTGTTTGTATCGACTACCTTATAAAACTCATTTGTAGGAAATCTATAGTCAATACAACGAAAAGTTTGTAAAAAATATGTTAACATTTCTCAAAAATAGAAGAAATCGTTATAAAAGAAACGTTTTGTGTTTTATCACCTTTTTATTTAGGCGTGTACCCACTAAAGCAGTTTTATTTTTCATTTTCAATAAACTCAGAATTTTGAGAAAATTTAAATGTGCAGTCGATTTAGCATAGAAATGGAATACATTAATTTGCTATATCGAATGGTCCTGACAAAATATAGTTTTTATACCGGGCTTTGACTATGTTAATTTGGTATGGTAATTTGAACTCAAGCCAACACCAGTTTCCCCTACAATTGTGGTATTCGAAATATTGAATAGGAGAAATTTTTGGTCATGTTCTATATACCTGTGGATTCGTCTTTAAAAAACCAATCATTTGATATCAAATTTGCCTCTACCTTAATAATAAATAGAAGAAATATATACAAACAAATATCAACTTGTGTTTTTTTCAAAGCCGACTTTAAAAGTGTCTAATATTTTTTGTTTTTTAGAACATATCCAAGTTTCACTAAAATCTGCGGATTCACCACTGTGTATTTACTTACTAGAGAGGTAACCCGACCCGAAGTCGCAGATTTTATTGAACTTTAGAAAAGTTGAAAAAGTGCAACAAAAAAGAGACACATATTTTTTTTTAGCTGCCCAATCACACGTTTAAGGGTTAAAAAATAGGTTTAAAAATTAATTATGTTTTGTAAGAAAACTTGTCTTTAATTTACGAGCACTAGATTTATTTGTACAAAGAGTTAAATTGACTAAAACACTATATAGGCAATACCCATATTGCCTATATAGTGGACCCAGAGTTTCCAATTTTTTGAATTATATGAAATATAGGGGAAAAAGGGTCATCGGGAAAAGTAGTATAAAAACCGATAATTTGTACAACAGTAAATGTGTCTTCAAAAAGCCTTCATTTTATACCAAATTTGGCTATAGTTACTTTCAATAGAACGAAAACCGGAAGAAAAAAACGTAAAATGGGGTAAATTTGACCATACCTAGTAACGGGTTTTGTTAGTAATTTTTTCCCCTTTAAGTTAATGCACCACACCAATATAACACTTGCACACCATGATTTTTAAACACGGATAAGAAAAACTTGTTCGATAAGGAAAAAACAAGTTCTAAAAATCTTGACAAGTTTAAAACCAAAAATATATTATTTTACATGAATTAAATGCTTACGTGTTGGACTGTAACATGCTACACATTTGTTCTACTTATGTCGTTTTGTTTAACATGGACATGCATGCAACAAGCGGACTTAAGGCATACATTAATCTTAAAGAGTAACAAAGGAATGAATGGACAAACTGAATGACTGAATGCCTTGTTGGAACTAATATACCACACAACACATTGACTTTTGTACAAATGTGCATTACACATATGCATTCATTTGCTAAATAGGAGCATGCATCCAACACACCTACCTAATGGCGCACTAAGGGACAGAGTTTCGAAAAATCTTAATAAAATTAAAAGAGGAGCAAAGAAACATTAATGCGTGGTAATTACAATAAGCCAGTTTTAGAAAATATTACATACGATTGGCAACATTAACTTAGCTGATTTCTGTTTCATTTGATGGCGTCGAGGCATGTACTCGTACACTCAAAAAAATAAGATAGTAGAAAAGTTAATAAAACGTCTTGTAGATAAAACAAAATTGTGGATTGAAGCAACTTTAATTTTGTGTTGTCACCGGCTTGTGAAAATAATTGTCTGTTAATTAAATAAAAGAAAAAATAAAATATTTAAATTTAATAAAGATTAAATTTGTATTTGTAAACGAAATGTTTATAGTTATTAATATTCTAGTGTGGTCAAATTGCAAACAAATATACAACATTCAGACAGACTAAAGCGAAAGACAAAGACACACATCTTAGTTAGATTTTTATGTTTCCTTTTTCTTATTGTATGTGCTATATTTTATTATTTTTTCGTTTCGTTTCTATAGTTATCTGCGGCATTTGAGTTCCTTTAAAAGATAACATCATTTTGAATCATTCATGTCATTAGTTGAAATATCATTTTGTTTATTTTACGAGCATATATAATTAATTCTGTTTTTTTTTTTTAATATTACATTTATTCATGTTGTCAATGTGGGTGTATGAACATTTTTATATTTTCTAATGTATTGCAAATTATTTTGAAAAGATCACAAAACTATCTTTTATGATTTTCAGCAAATAAATTAACTAAATTTTAATTTTTCTACAAATTTTTTGATTTTTTTTTTTAGTCTACTAATATTCAGGAAATATTTTATTAATTTTTAGTAAGGATTTTATAATTTCTAATCCACTAAGTGTTAGCAAAACTTTTGCCGAATTTTTTAATTTTGTTGCTAAAAATCATCTAGCTGACTTTACTGGCTTTTTTTTTGAGTGTAAATTGTTGGAAGTTGGAAAATAAAATAATATTTGTATATATATAATTATATAAAATGTGGAGTTTTGTGAATTTTTTGCTTAAAAACCAATTAGTTTGTTGTCGGTAGCTTTATATATCGAAAAATATTAAGTTATTAAATTTTTTAATCCACTTGTATTTATATCTCGTTGATTCTGAAATAACCGGCTAATTTGCTGTCCTTGTATATTTAAATAGTGAAAAACAAAATATATTCCACTTTATTATTTACTTTACAATAAAGCTATATAGGACCTTTGCATCCACTAAAAACTGTTTTCCAAAAATTGTTTTGTTTTTCAAAAAAGTTTTCAAAGGCCATTCCCCTGGCAGGACCAGCCATTACATTACTTTCAATTGAATTTTTATAAATTTCTAACAAAAATAGTATACAACTATTTTAATAAATTAGTGCAAAGTTAAAAATAATATTAAACAATTTTCGTTTTCTATTAATGTTTATAATTTTTTAAAAATTAAAAATTTGTAGGGATGATTATTTTTAGTCCCTGAATGCACTCATTCCCCTCCCCCCCCCATATTGTATTCGTAAAAATTGAATATTTTCAAACCATTGTTGATTTGCAATTAATTTAAATTTGAAAGAATATTATCTTTACTGAGTATTTTTTTCGTTAGCAATATTAATACATTGAAATCATAAGCGTTTTGTCTGTCATAAAGAGCTCTCACACTTACGATAATCATTTCACTGTGTCGTTTTTAAAAGATGAATATCAAATTCTGATTCATGTAAATTTTATAAAAGGTGAGCGCTTAAATTGATATTTGTACACATTCGTATTTTCCCTGCCATCATTCCCCTGGCAAAAATAGTTTTTTTTATATTTTTCAGGGGCTAAAAATAAACCAACAGCAAAATAACAGGTTTTGGCAGACAAGCTAAGAAGAAAAAACCTGATATAGAAGAATTTCATATCAAAACCGATATGCATTGAACCCGGCAATTTCAGATTTTGATGAAATTTTGCATACAGCTACATTTTACCTATACAAACACAACCTAATTTTCAGAAATTGCATTTTCGAAAATATGTGGGCGTGGCAAGGTATCGTAGTTTTTGAAAAATGACGATAATATGTACTTTCAAGCTGTGATTACTACGGAATGGCTGAACCGATTTCAAAGATCTTGGTACCATTAGAAAGGTAAAAAAAGTAGAAAACATATATTGTAAACATATATTTTTGGCAAAAATATAACTTTAAACTGGGAAAACACTTCAAAGGCCAAGTGTTTTTTTCGAAAAAAAATTTTTTTTAGAAAGGTCTATTTAATATTCCATTTTTATTTTTTTTTTAATTTTTTTAAGTAAATGCATCTCTTGTTAACTTCCTTATATTTTGATATCATTGTGTGACAAAAAAAGAATAAAGTAGCTATACTTTGGAAGTTATACAGATTTTTTTGTAATTCTAAGTAATAGATTAGAACAAGAATCGTATTATCAAATTTTCCAGACACCCCCAAAATATGGACTTACCCTTGATACAGTTTTTTTTTTTTATTTTTAGAACAACTACAACTTAATTAATTTATGTCATCAGAAAATTGATTTCGATAAATTCCCTGAGTGGCACTTTTACGCAACCAGCCATGGAAAATCTGCATGTGATGGTATAGGTGGGACATAAAAAATAGACGGTCGTCTGAAACGACTAATGTAAGCTTTAGAAATGGCTCTCTGGGCCATAGTAAAATCGTTTACACGTATAAAATAACCACCATTACCCATACAAATGAAAACATACAATACCACTATCGTTTTGTGAAAGATATGTCAGACTGATATATGTAGTTGGGGTTTTAATACAAGCCAGCTAGAGCTCAGCTGATATTGTATATTTATCATCGTGGATTGTTGTTGACCGCTTTAGAAATGTTGTGCGGTTATTGTAGTGGTAATAGTGTTTATGTTCAAAATTGTTCGGCATTTTATGTGAACACCGATCACTCAATTAGCGGCCTGTTAAGGAACTGAAAAATGAGCTGTTAGGAAAAAATATTTTAAAAAAGTTTTATATGAGGATAAGGGGTACTTCAAAGAATAGTATAAAAACGTGTTATAAGTCCGTTATTTTTCTTTTTCTTCCTTGTATTAAAAAAAGTTGTACATGGAGGTCCATTAAGTGTGGCTTCAGTGTATGTAATATGAACATTTGTGATGTACTAAGTTAACTTGTTTTCGTTTTGTTCCATCCAGGTCGTGGGTCGTTAAAAGTCAAAAATATAAAGGGACCGCCAAATAACTTTTTTTTTTTGAAAATGCTATAAAAAAACTACTGAATATTTTCTCAAATTTCTTTTTTTTATTTGAAAGTACAATCCTTCCGGTTAATAATGGAAAATAATTTCATTCAAATGGTTGCCTCGGCTGGCCATGCAGTAGCCTACACGATCGGTCCAATTTTTAAGCACATTATCGATTGTGTGCAGCTGTATTTCACCAATGGCTTCACGAATATTGTCCTTTAAAGCGTCAATTGTCTCTGGCTTGTTGGCGTAACACTTATCTTTGATGGCACCCCACAAATAATAGTCCAACGGTGTCAAATCGCAGCTCCGAGGTGGCCAAACGATATCAGCTCTGCGGCTGATAATGCGATCTTCAAAAACAGGGCGCAAAACATCGAGTGTAGCTTTGGCTGTGTGGCACGTAGCGCCGTCCTGTTGAAACCAAATGTTGCCAATATTCTCCTCTTCAATTTTTGTGAACAAAAATTCGTTCAACATGGCCCAATAACGATCGCCATTGACTGTAACGGCCACTCCTTGCTCACACATTCTGCAACATTACCATGATTTTCAAAGTAATGTCGCAATATTTCCCAGCGTATACAAAACCATATTCGTTCAGCGGAAGGATAAAACTAATTATCTGTCAAATCAGACATGAGCTAAGTGTTACCATTCACGAAATAAGCACTAGTTGAAAAAAAAACGTTAGATGGCGGACCCTTTACTACTTACATTCTAACCAGAGGACAAAACATACACAGAGTGGGTTTGGTGAATATCCAACAAATTTACTATGTTATATCCGTTTTATTGTTAATGATATCAAGTATAAGTCGAAAAAAATACATTTTAATGCAAACAGCAACAGCTTTTAAAAAATTTAAAACTTTTGTTAAACATGTACTAAAGCTGAACACTACATGTCCATTCGTGTACGTGTACATTAATGGGGAAAACAACACCAAATATCCTGTTTATATTGTTGTGGTTTTAACTATTGCGGTATGTGATGCATGTTGTTTTAAAAACAAGATTTATAATTTGATTTTTTTTTTATTCAAAAATTTTGTTGTATTCAAGCGGACAGATGTGGTTGCAGAAGTAGTCAAATAAGGGGAAAAATAAACAAAACTGTGACAAACATGTTGTGTCAACAAACTTTATATGACAACGAAAAAGGATGACATATGAGTTTATCTTTTAGTATAATGTGTAAGTAGCTTAATAAATTACGTGTACAAAAATTCTTCCAAAAAAGTTCATATTTCATTCATTACAGCTAGGTTTTCAAATTGTCTGCATTTTTCAATTCTCGGAATGGAATTTTTTTTTCGACAATTCCCGGGAAATGCTTGGATATGTAATATAAATATTTATTAATATTTTTATTGTGAAAGCCTATGTCTTTTGTGAAATACCAATCACTAGATATCGGAATTTCATGTAAATACATTTTTGTTGTCGTTAGCTGTATAAAAATGTTAACTAAATATCTTTGCGAATCAGAAAATTTGCAAAAAAAATTGCCATCGATTCGTGAATGCGTATTAGCGTGGCCATTTTTGACATACCATATGATATGAATGATCTCGGGGCTAAAAATTTTACTTTTTTAATGAAAATGAAAATTATTCAAGTTTGAGGCCATACTCTATATTTCTTTATTAGGATATTGTCCTAAATTTGTTTTCAAATTTATTAATTGACCACTTTCAGGAATGTGTTGATAGATCTATTTCGGGAATTTTCTAGTTTACCATCTTCAGAACACGTTTTGAAAGAAGTGACAATCCCATGCAAACATCAAACATTCATATCCCAATAAATGAGAACTAATTTATGAGCTCGAAGTTCAAGATTATCACCATTGATCAAAATAAATTGAAAACTTGTTCGTTATGTGCAAGCTCTACCTTTGGTAGATATACAATACACGCTTTTTGTTTGCTTTTTGTTTTATTTTACAAATTTGATATAATTTTTATTAAAACTAAAAATTATGTTTTTTCGACCTTTAATTGTGCAATGAAAATTTTAGGATAATATCCTAATAAAGAAATATAGAGTATGGTCTCACACTTGAATAATTTTCATTTTCATTGCACAATTAAAGGTCGAAAAAGCATAATATTTATTTTTAATAAAAATTATAACAAACTTTTTCTTTTTTATCAAAAAAATAAAACTTCTGAAAAGTTTGAAGATAATCTGCTACTTACACAGTGCAACACATAAATTGGTTCCTCTTTCGTACCCGGTTTTTTTTGAAGTGTATATCGAAACTAAAAAAAATCCGCAAAGGACTTTTCCAGATTACATCGAAATTTTTTTTTTTTGACACCCTAAGTTTTTGCACCCAAACATGATTTTTTTAAAAAAGGAAAATTTTTATGGAATCTATATATCATAAACCGTTTGGAATTTTGTTTTTATGTCTTTGGCAAAGTTGTAGATCCAAACCAAAGCAAAAAAATTCTCATATGGACCGACCCAAAAAAATTGCATCCACTGCATCAAAATTGCAAAAAATTGGGAAAACATGCTATTTTTTTATGATAATATGGAAATAGCCAAACTTTAAAATCATAAATTGGTTCCTCTTTCGTACCCGGTTTTTTTGAAGTGTATATCGAAACTAAAAAAATCCGCAAAGGACTTGGCCAGATTACATCGAATTTTTTTTTTTTGGACACCCTAAGTTTTTGCACCCAAACATGATTTTTTTAAAAAAGGAAAATTTTTATGGAATCCATATATCATAAACCGTTCGGAATTTTGTTTTTATGTCTTTGGCAAAGTTGTAGATCCAAACCAAAGCAAAAAAATTCTCATATGGACCGACCCAAAAAAATTGCATCCACTGCATCAAAATTGCAAAAAATTGGGAAAAAATGCTATTTTTTTATGATAATATGGAAATAGCCAAACTTTAAAATCCAATTTTAAAATCCTGTTTAGGAAGATGAGGTGTTGTAAAAACCCAGTTCCACCTAAAAACCGCAACACGAAGATAAAACACACATGACAATCACACCCACTCAGAAACATTTTTTAAGAAGTTTTTAAAAAGGGTGTTGTAAAAACCCAGTTCTACCTGCAAAGTGCAACACGAAGATAAAATACACTTGACAATTACACCCATTCAGAAACATTTTTTAAGAAGTTTTTAAAAAAGGGTGTTGTAAAAACCCAGTTCTACCTGCAAAGTGCAACACGAAGATAAAACACACTTGACAATCAGACTAGCACGCAGTATAAATAACAGTTCAAGTATCGTTTCTTTGTCATTCAACAAGTGTATTCGAAAGTGAAAAGTCTAATTATATCCGTGTTTTGTGCAAAATTTTACAATTCAACTATTGCGCAATATGGAAAATAGCCGGTGTCCAAACATTGATTATTTTTGTTTAGTTTGTGGTCATATGGTGCCTACAAGTGTGCAAAGGAAAAGGTCTACTCCGGAATTTAAGCTAGCCTATGCATCTTATTTCGATGAGGTTGATCCCAGCGGTGAAGATTACACTCCAAATACAGTGTGTGGCACTTGTTACTTCCGCCTTTTGGATTGGTATCATCGACGAGGTAGAAATTTAAGTTTCATGAAGCCAATGGTGTGGATAAAAGACCCAAATTCACACGACAAATCCCGGTGTTACTCATGTATCAATTACTCCCCTAAGTTAAATAAACAATAAAATGTTTAAATAGTAAATTTGAAAACAAGTAACAACAAAAACGGCATTAACCTATATAGTCTTTCTTTGTCGAAACGACAAACATTGGCTATGCAAAATAAGTGTGAGCAAAAAGATGTGCTTTCTAGGGTTAAGGAATGTTCGTATTAAGATGCCATGTACTAGAGAGTTGTTTATATTGTTGTTAGATATAATTTAGCTGAAGAAAGATTTCTTAAATTCCCAGTATTTAAGCCATTTCAGGACAAAACCATGAAAAAATCATAAAAAAATAGCATTTTTTCCCAATTTTTTGCAATTTTGATGCAGTGGATGCAATTTTTTTGGGTCGGTCCATATGAGACCTTTTTTGCTTTGGTTTGGATCTACAACTTTGCCAAAGACATAAAAACAAAATTCCGAACGGTTTATGATATATGGATTCCATAAAAATTTTCCTTTTTTAAAAAAATCATGTTTGGGTGCAAAAACTTAGGGTGTCCAAAAAAAAAAATTTCGATGTAATCTGGCCAAGTCCTTTGCGGATTTTTTTTAGTTTCGATATACACTTCAAAAAAAAAACGGGTATGAAGGAGGAACCAAACGATGACCTTAAAAATGCTGCACTGTGTTATTAATGGACCCAAAAATTAGTTTAAAGCTGTGTTTATATGGGGGAAAAATTACTTTTTTCAAGTTTTAAAGTTGTAACAGTTTTAACTATAAACGATGAATTAATCAACATAAAGGTGAAATAGTGTGTCCAAAAAGGTATAAAAATCAAAAATGGGTTAACAGCTATCGTATTAATAAAAATGCCCAGGCCACAAATGTGCCAAAAACCACTCGAGCAAGACACCCTAAATGTTTTTGAAATTGATCACTACAATATAATTTTTTTTTTTAATAGACTCGTAAATTGTGAAATATGAAATATGTTTTTTTAGAATGTCCTAAGGTGACATCAAAAATGGACAATATTTTTGGGATATTTGTCAAATCTCCAATTTCAAGTTTTAAAATATTTTCTTCAACCAAATCAAAATAATTGAGATTTGAACTGCATGCAATTGAATGATTTGAATATATACATTTTAGAGATTGGAAAAAAAAAAAATCCAAATATCCACCGGTATACTTGCGTAGGGCAGCGTTTTGACTTTTGCGGATTTCGGGGAAATTGTGTTTTTTGGTAATAACAGGGCTAACTTGTTGTCATAAATTATTTAAGTAGCTGTTTTTATACCGTTTTTTCTTTATTTCATCATCATTACCCAAGGTTGAACAGGACATTTTTTCGACATCATTAACCCACGTAGACCCAAATGTCCCATTAGCGGCCTGTTATTACCTAGCAAGTTCTTCACCGAATTAGAGGTTTTATACACTTTTGGAAACATAATTTCGTCTTTTTCTCGAATAATTTATCATCTATACTAAAAACTATTACGACATTAAAAAATAATTTTTTCCACATATAAAAACAAATTTAATTTTCAATAAATTTTTGAGTCCATAAATTATTAGCTTATAACTTTTCACACGTTTTTTGTAGATAGCAAATATACTTTTTCAGTCTAGCGCTCATTGATATAATCATTTAGAAAATTTTCCCAACAAATCGCGCCCATTCTGATGCATATTTTTACATATTTTGCAATAAATGCATATTTTGGTATATTTTATTGAAATTGCATTTTTTAATGCATATTTTGGCATTTTTTGTTGCATACTTTGCTATAAATGCATATTTTTTAACTTCCGACCCCTACCAATCAATGCATTTAGGATATTATGTAGTTAAACCCCACTGCAAATGTAGTTAAAATCAAATGAAATTTCATTTGAAAAAAGAACGACACATTTCATTAAATTCAAACAACATTGTCATTTGTTTGTTACTGTTGGTAAAATGAACCACAAATGTAGTAAACATTTTTGTTTTATTTATCTCTTCAGAAGTTGCCTTAGTGTGTTAATTTTAGAATACTATTGAACATTTATTTTACTAAAAACAACTCTAAATAACTCTTTTTTAAAAACTATTTTTTATATAGTGGAACAAAATATTTTATATCTATGTGCTTTATGTACTGAAGCAGAGTAAAGTCTTGATTTGTTATTGAGTTTTAACCGCCTAACTGGCAATCCCTCTTCCTGGCGGGGTATTAAAAATTGGCCATAAATGCTCCAAATAAGTGTTTAATAATAAGAAATAAAGCTGTTTCCATAGAAAACAAAATTTACAAAATACCTTGTGTTAAATTTAATGTGTTAAATTTAAATTTTGTAGAATTTCAAAAAATAAATACTGTGAAATGACACAATATTGAAAAGTCTAAAAAATATTTTTATTGCATAGAAACCGTTGATAGTAAACACAAAGTAATATTGAAGTTTAAACTTTATTACAAACCTTTATTTTGGTTCAAGGATATGCAGGATTCTAAAAGGATATATCGAAAAGATATTGAAAACGTAGCGACGGATTTATATTAAATTTAACAGAATGATTATATTTACTAGTAGTAACAGTTTGATGTATATATTTCAAAATAAATCTGCGTTTTCGCTCAATTTTCCGGAAAATGATATTCGCCACATCTTCTTAAGTAAAAGAAGAAAAATTTTAATTTTTTGTACTTTAGTTCTATCTTAGTAAGAGAAATAATTAATGCTAACACTTTTTAACTTGTATAGTATAGTTTTTAAGATTCGCTCTGAACCTATTTTGACTAAAAGCAGGAAACGAACAACAATTTTGTAGAAGAACATATTGTTTATTTATTGTTTAGTAAATTTGATCGCAATCAAGATTAAGTTGGTTTGAGGGTTAACATAAAATAATAATTTGACATTAATAAGTAAAAAATGTAAATGTGTTCCGGATATTCTGATTATTTTCGATTTTTTCCCAGATTTTTAGTTAAGCAAACATGTTTTATTGTTTTCTTTTAAATAACGGAAGTATCTAAAAAATTCCCGGGAAGTCAAATATCGACAAAATTCCAGGGAATTTCGGCCAGGAAATTCGCCCGTTGAAATCCCTAATTACAGTGAATGTCTACAAAATATTTTAAAATTTAATTCACATATTTCTATAAATTTTAATGTAAAATTTTAAAATATTTTTTATATATTCACTGTAATGAAAGCTGTTTTTTAAACTAACATTTCCAAAAATTCACTTTTTTCGGTCAATGGCTGGTACACGTGATTTTTAAAGCTGTTTACATATTATACTAAAAAATAAACTCAGTGTTTATCCTTTTTAGATATGGTTGGGTAGGTAAGATGTGGTAACCGCAAGCTCACTTGAGTCCTGCACAGAAACGAGATCCCGTTACCTTAGAAAAGGTTGCAACTTAGGCGCCTACATCTTGATCAGAACAAAACCAGTCTGACTCCCTAATGAAGAGACTAAACCTGCCGACATCAATGACGGTGAGGCCGTATGGTCATTTAAAACCGGATGAGCGAAGAGAGCAGCCCTCAGGGCAGTGTCACAGAAAATGGAGCTAAGCTTCCTTCTCTTCCTCATCGAGACCGCTTCTGTAAAAGTCATTATACAGAATATACAAATATTATTGAAGGTCTCAGAATTTTACAGTTTTCGAATTTCTCAGTGTAATTTAAGTTATCCTCTAGTAAGTGTGTCTGTTATAAAAAGTTTTCACTACTGATTACTAGTGTAGAAAAGCATTACAATAGGAATGGTTATATAAGTATATATTTGGTAGTGGTAAGTACTTACAATTATCATTGTATCATGCATCATTGCTGAATCCATTACCAGAAATCAAAAAAATATGTGGTTACCTATGTGCTTACTAGAATGGACAAAAATAATGAGTCTAAAAATAAATTAGCAAAAAAAAACAAAATTTAATAAAAAAAATAATAAAATACGGTATTCCCACCTGGGACTCCAAATTGTAAGTCAAATGCTCTACCATCTCAGCTTTCTCGCCAAAGATTAAAAACATATATGACTTAATTGCACAAAATGAAATTACTTTGCAGCTTACAGAAAATCAAAAATAAGTAGTTATATGTGTATTTACAAGAGTTGAAGAAACAATGAGTCTAAGAATAGATTTACAAACAGTTTTGAGATAATTACTCTATATTTAAAATTATGACAAAAATAAGTATGCTTATGTTTAGAATACTATGTAGGTAAGCCCCACTGCAAATGTAGTTAAAAACAAAGTAAATTTCACTTGAAAAAAGGACGACATTCATTTCAGTAAATTTAACTAACTCTGCCATTTGCTTTTTACTGTTCAAAAAATAAACCATAAAATTAAACCAGATATGTAGTAAAAAAATAAGCCAACATTTATTTGTTTTATGTAAAATGTAAAATCTTACTGCAGTAATTTGATGTTGCTTGTTTTTTTAAATGAACTACAATTGTAGTCAAAAAATTAAATTTCTTCTTCAAATGATTGTTTTTTTGGACTTAAAAATAAAGATACTGTATTATAAACTCAAACAACTGCAAATATTTACAGCAGAAGTTCCCTGAGTGTACTTATGTGTAACGTATTATTTTTTGTAATAAAATACTGGGATAATTACCTATTTAGTTATTAGTTAGTCCTTATTATGTATGTTAAAGTAATTCAGAGGGTAAGCTGGTGTTATTATTGGTAGTGAGAAAAGTAATGTCGTGTCATTACCGTTTCTATACTGGGATTTATTCCGATGGCCGCTAATTTTTCTAACTTTACCAATAACAATGATAAATGTGTCCTTTTTATGAAGGCACAGTTATTAGCAATATTTTTGCTCTTTGGTGCTCTTTAAATGCGCATTTACAAATTTTAAATTTTTATGCTTAATTATTAAGTATTAATTTTGTTGTTATTCTTGTTAGTTTAGTTTGTGTTTATTAAGGTGGATGTGTTTGTTAATGTATATGTATTGATAGCCAAGTATGCACTAGGGTGTCCCAAAAAAAAAATTTTTTTGTTGCTCAAGCCAAATTTTTATGCTTATAGTGTAAAGTATTTTTAAGATTTTTTTTTGTATTTTTTTCGTTTTTATTTTTACGTGCATAAACTTTAACTATCGGCAATGCTTTGGTATATTTACGTATCGCATCGTACCGTATTTAATTTTTTTTTTTTTTAATTTTGCAAAGATAATGAGATTTTTCGCATTTCGTGGACTCCGCATTTTTGATATATGACAACTTGAGCGAAAAATAAGTATAAAACTCGAAAAAGTCTCATAATTCAAAGTTGAAATAGGTACGTGAGTGAATTTCTAATCTCACTTACTCACGTTTACGAGGAAAAAATTCCACTCGCAATCACTCACTAGAATTTTTTCTTCTCGCTCTCACTCACGTTCATGTGGATATATTCAGATTTTTTGCTAAAATTATACTCACGCACTCTTAATTACGCTGAAATTTGACTCAAGCATACTCTCTTGGGAAGATTTTTTTCCTACTCATGTGAATGAAGCAAAATTCTGATCACGTGTTCCGATCACAAATTCAAGGAATATTTTTTTAATGAGTAAGGTGGGTAAATTCAGATTTTTCGGAAACATTCTACTTACGCACGATCAATCACGCTGAAATTTGACTCACGCACAATCTCTTACCAAGATTTTTTTCCTACTTTTTTCTTTAAAAAATATTTAAGCTAAGAAAATTTGGATTATTTACCAAGTTATAAAAAAAAAAAATTCAAAAACGTCCAACAACCCCAACTTTTGGGTAAAAATCAATTTGCACAACCTCTTCCGAAAAAACTAAAACAAAATCTCAAAAATACTTTACCCTATAGGTATTCAACTTAAGCTTGAGCACTCATAAATTTAAAAAACAAAAAAAAAAATTGGGGACACACTAGTGTGCACTTTATGTATTTTATATTAGATATATTCTTGGGTATGTAAAGTAAGTTTCCTGATTTAGTTATTGATAAATATTGAATGCATACACAACATTCAGTTTAATTTAGTTTAAATTTTAGGTCATGTCAACTATTTCTGGTAAAACGTGTGTCACTGATTTATGTTTAACTCATTTAAACAATTTGAGCAAATAGTTTCTGGCGTTTAAGCTATTAATGAAAACTTTTGACATAAATGTTTATGCATTATTTCTTGCTTAGAATCATGATTTATTCAGAAATATTTGTATTCTTTTTTTGCCGTAAAGCGCCCTCTATTAGAATTTTAAGCAATCAAAGTTGAACATAAACTTTTATTCAAAAATATTTTTTTTTTTTTAAGTTAACCGATCTTTAACTTTTTTTGGAAAACATTGTGTTTTTTGACTATTTTCTAAAGTTGCCATATGATATTTATAAGTGTAGTACTATGTAAATAAAATCCATGCATTATTAATTTTTGAGTGAAAACGGTAGAGAAATAGATTTTCATATTTTTCATCAGCATAACAATAAAAAATATTAAACATTAAGCTTTTCCAAGTTTGACACAAAAATTTTATTTTTTTCGACCTTTAATTGTGCAATGAAAATGAAAACTATTCAAGTTCGAGGCCATACTCTATATTTCTTTGTTAGCAAATAATCTATAGAGTTTTTGTTTTCAAATATATTAATTGACCCTATCAGGAACGCGTTGATAGATCTATTTCGGGAATTTTCTTGGTTTCCATCATCAGAACACGTTTTGAAAGAGGTAACAATCCCATGCAAAACATTAAACATTCATATAAACTAGTTTCCTCACTATATTGTTAGGACAATATCCTAATAAACAAATATAGAGTATAGCCTTGAACTTGAGTAATTGTCATTTTTGTTTAGTTCTCATTTAGTGAGGAAACTAGTTTATATGAATGTTTGATGTTTTGCATGGGATTGTTATCTCTTTCAAAACGTGTTCTGATGATGGGAACCTAGAAAATTCCCGAAATAGATCTATCAACACATTCCTGAAAGGGTCAGATAATAAATTTGAATTCAACTCGAATATAGCTAATATTTTGCAAAAGTTAACAGATTTATTTTTGCTTCTCTTATTTTATTAATATTTAGCAAATCAAATCTGCTAATTTTAGCAGTTTTTTCTGAAACATAATTTTTAACTTATTTTTAGTACACAGATAGAATAAATTAGTTAGAATACTATCATGACCCTCAAGATTCTTCTCAATCAACTCAATTTTATTTCACAGCATATAATTATTACGATTACAACCAATTTTTTGCTTTAATGACATACATTTTACTGTTACAACTAATTAAATTTCAATTTAAAAGTCAAGGAGGTATTTCCAACCAAATTGATAAAAAAAAATCTTGTCACAAGAATACCATAGCAACGATCATATTAAAAACAAAAAAAATTACCATTTCAACCGACTAATTGGTTATGAAAAATAAAATCTAATAGTTCCAATCAAACTTGAATTTTAAATCATTCATATTATTTTATGAAGGATTTACTACCGACTGTTGTTCAAATAGTGTTTAAGTTCGGTTATAACAAAAAAATTTTAAATTAATTTTATTTTTAAATAATATCGACACACTCAACTATAAGTAGTTTGTTTCAAATGATAAATGAACAAAGTAGCATAGCAATTGTTAAAAATAAATATAAAAAAATTAACCTTAGAAAAAATTCAAAAATATTACAAAAAAATATATGTACATACAAAATTAAAAAAAGAAAATTATAAAAAAACAAATAATTAAATTCTAAACATAAAAAATATTGTGGGCACTTCAAGAAAAATTCAATGTTACATATGAAGGCGATAATCGAAACGAATTTCTGGCAGGACTTCCGGAAAAATAGATATGCCAATTCAATTTGGCCACAGAATTTTCACAAATTTAGTTTATGTAAAATAAATATTATTCGAAGATGCATTTACCATTCTGAAACTTTTATACAGGTAATCCAACGCACTTTCATGAATCCGTTTAAGAGCCAAAACACTACAGGTGGATTAGAGGCTTATTATTTATTTAAGATGCAAACATACATTTTGTTCTGCTGTAGTTTTTGTGGGTCTCACCTCCCAAAGCACAAATAACCAAGGATGGTTACCGTTTCAGTTTGGAATAACATAGTCATCATGTCGAGACTAAACACCATATGAAAGTTTTAAAGCCAGGATAACATAAAGGCTAATTTCTCTCAAATTTTAATGTATTTAGTTTGCTATGTTTTCGGTTCGAATTCGAAGTGTATGATCAACACCGTTATAAATTTCTGTTTTGGTATCGTAAAGGTTTTATAACGGTGTAGGGAATATTGAAGTAGTTTTTATTAAAAAAAAAAACACTTTTCTGTTTTTAGCTCTACTGAGCGACTGTTTTATTATTCTTTATTCTACTTTAAATTTACCTTAATTATATTTTGTGGGTAACCATCAAATGAGTGGTTCCCACGGTTCATATTATGAAGGTGTCAAATTAATCAACCAAAAAAGTACGGCTTTTAGCCAATCACAATTAAGTGCCAAGTACATGACAGTGATTGCTATTGCACGACAATATTGACTTATTAATTACACTACACCTCCTTTTTTCGGGAAAAAGATTGATCAGTAGCTAATTGATCAATCTTTTTATATAACTTAGTTAAATAAAAATTAATTTTAGTTTAAAAATTAATTTATATATTATAGTTCTATTTTATTTAATATTTATTTTACAATTTATTTTTTTTTTTTTTTTAAAATTAAATATTTTTCTTTTATTTTATTTATTTGTTAATTATTTGTTATCTATTTAAATTTTTTTTTTATTTAATGTAAAAATTATAATTGAATTATTATTTTTAATTTTAAAAAGTTTAAAATTTTAAATATAAGTTGTAATTTTATTAAAAAAAATTTTTGTATTCTAGAATTTTTTTTTTAAATAATGTATAAAAATATAATAGAATTTAATTAAATAATTTACAAAATTTACGATTGAAATTTTCTAAGACGATTTTTATGGACTTTCATAATCCTTGTATCGTCGATTGCCAATAAACAATTGCCATGGTCATCCACTTCTTTGATTTCAAAGGGACCCTTAAAGAGTGGTTCTAATTTATGACCGGCATTGTCCTCTAAAAGAACTAGATCTCCAATATTTCCGCTTATCGGCCTTGTTGACTCATCATATAGGCCTTTGTTGGTCAATTTTGCCTTTTCAAGCATCAATGCAGCCCTCTTCTGTGCTGTCTGGAGTCTATACTTCACTTCTTTCTCATATGAGTCTATGTTATAAAGTGGACTAATTTTATCCGACTTTAAAGCGTCTATGGATGGTGGTATTTTACCAAAGACTAGTTCATATGGACAGTAATTATGTACTGTTGAAGGTGTTGTATTAAAGCAATACGTGAAGTAAGCTAACCATTCATCCCAATCAGTCCTATCCGAGGATATGTACGAACGTACGTACTCATTGAATGTTCTATGGGATCGTTCTATGGTACCCAGTGTTTGATGATGATAGGCTGTTGAAGTGACGAAGTGGATATTCAACAATTGACATAATTCCATTATGGTCTGATTTTTATATTCTGTTCCCATATCAGAAATCATTTTCCGCATGGGACCGTAAATCAAAACAAAACCCTCAAAACCGCTTTGGCGACTGTTCGAGCCGATTTGTCAGGAATTGGTACTGTGACTAAGTATTTGGTCAAGTCACATATTATTGTTATAGCGTATTCATTACCTTTGTTCGATCTCATAAAAGGACCAATTGTATCGATAATGATGGTATCAAATGCACGCGTTGGCGTTTGCGTTTCGATCATCGGTTCTCTTGTTTTCGGTAATGACTTGTTCTTTTGGCACTCTACACAAGATTTCACATAACGGGTAATGTCCCTCGTCATGTTCTTCCAGTGGTATTTCAATCTTATCTTCCTGAGCATTCTTGTAATGCCAGGGTGACCTCCAAACAATGGGTTGTTATGGTACAACTCCATAATTCTTAGTTTCTCAGAATTCGTTACGATTTTTGTAATTGGTGGTGTGAGTACGATTTTTAATCTTCGAAGCTTTTCATTTCCTACTTTCTTGAAGTGGTCTAGTTTTACGTTGGCCAACAACACACTGTCCAAATACATGCGAAGAGTCGTGATTTTCAAGTTACTGGCTACTTTTTCAAGCCTTGGAAAAAGGTGACCTAAATCTACCTTTCCATTAGTAATAAAATCTCGTGACTCAAATTGGAAAAGCTTGGTTTTCCCTTTTTGGATAACCAGCCTATCTTTAGTAAAATGCAATCTTGCATTTTTATTGTACTCATGGGCGTTTATTGCCTCATATATCCGGATATCCACCGATTCTGTGTTTGGTTTATTAGCGGTCACTTTGTCCAAATTTTTGGCAGACTGAAGTCTTGTAGTTACCTTCAGCATTTTATTATTGTCTGCATTTCTAATGTCTTCGAATTCTAATCGAGACAAAGCATCTGCAGCATGGTTTTCCTTTCCCCTGATATACTCTACCGTAAAATCATACTCCTCCAGATCTAATCTCATCCTCGTAAGTTTCGACGATGGATTTTTCATGGAAAATAGATACGTTAAGGGACGGTGATCACTTCGGATCAAAAATTTACGACCATAAATATATGGTCTGAAGTATTTAATTGCCCAATGTATAGCTGCTAATTCCTGTTCAATTGTAGACTTATTACTTTCGCCCTTTGTGAAGGACCGTGAAGCATAAGCCACAGGTAGCTGCTTATCAAAGTATTGCTGACTTAAAACTGCACCGCAAGCAAATTTGCTTGCATCTGTTGTTATGCAGAATTCTTTTTCAAAGTCAGGATACTGCAAAATTGTTGGGTTTAATAATTGATTTTTAATGTAGTTGAATGCTTTTTCACATTCAGTACTCCAATCGAATGGTATATTTTTCCTACATAACCTTGTTATGTGCCTTGAATGTTCGGCAAAATTAGGAATAAATCTTCGATAATAGTTGCAGAAAGCTACGAAGCGTTTAGCTTCATCGCCGTTCCTTGGTGTAGGGTAATTTAAAATTACTGAAAATTTCCCATCATCAGGCAATATGCCCTTATCCGTACACTTATGTCCCAAAAATGTGACCTCGTTACAGAAAAAAGAACATTTGTCTGGATGTAATTTTAAGTTATATTTTCGACAAGTTTCAAAAACATTCCTTAAATTTTGCAACATGTGTTGTTCAGAGCAACCAATTACTACTAAATCATCCATATAAAGAAATGCTTGTTCGGATGATAATCCTGAAAAAGCTAGCGACATCATTCGCTGAAACGAGTTTGGAGCAATTTTTATACCGTAGGGTAATCGTTTGAAACGAAACAAACCCTTATCCGTTGAGAAAGATGTTACGTCCCTAGAGCCTTCTTCTAATTCAATTTGATGGAAACCTGACATTAAGTCAAGGCAAGAAAAGAATTTGGCTCTGCCCAATTGATCTAGAATATCGTCTATTCTAGGGAGTGGAAATTTGTCTGCTACGAGTTTCTTATTAATTCCTCTGTAGTCAACGACCAATCTCCACCTCTTTTGATCTGTACCAGGTAAAGATTTTTCGGTACTAATAAAATTGGGCTGTTGTATTCTGATATGGAGGGTTCTACAATGTCATCTTCTATAAGCTTATCAACTTGTGTACGCACCTCTACTTTGTGAGAGTGTGGTATTCTGTATGATTTCATGTAAACTGGTTCATTATCTTTTAATCTGAGCTTCTGTTTGTAGAAGTTATTGGTTGTCATTTTTTCAGATTCTAATCCAAAAATGTCAACATATTCAGAACATAAGTTCCTCAGATTGGCCTTTGCAAATTCTGGAAAATTTTTCGATAATCTATTTAATTTTTCCTGATCTTTGCGAGGGTCTCTAGTTGGATGGACAATTTTATAGTCGTTAAGACTTTCTGTTTGAATTTTAAAATTCGAAATAACAACATTTTTATTTGTTGTGTTGACTATCTTGACCAGTGGTCTTGATTTTGAGACAATAGTGCTTGCAATGAATATACCATTTTGAAGTATCTGATTTGGAATTAACGCATTTTCCTCGTCAGTTTGAATGTTAACGTGACGGATTACCTCTGATCTTGCAGGCAATGAGATCGAGTTAACTTGTGGCGCACAGCGCATTGCTATTGCAATGTGTTAGAGACTTAAATTTATGTTGTATATTCGCTTATATTCAGGGGAACTAACTCGTTTCCCGAAACATTTTCGGTAACGTGTCGTATATTGTGGCGATTTCCGTTATTATTTGAACGTTCCGTCCACGGTTGTTATTGTAATTATTATTATTGTTATTATTGTTGTTGCCATTGTAATTATTATTACGGCCATTTCCGCGATTATTGCCATTTCTATAGCCGGATCTATTGTTATTTGACCGATTTTGGCGATTATTGCCATTACGGATTTGAGATTTATTTTTCATAAATAGAACGGAGTTTTGCTGCCCGTAAGCTTCCGTGCAGCGTTTTTGCCACCTTGACGGACATTCATCAATTTGGCCGATATGACTTCGACCGACTCACCTTTGACAGTTCCTTTTAATGTAGTTATAACCGCATTAATTGTGGTTTCATTCGAAACTAAATTTCTGGCTGAGCCCTTTAGTTTTGTTTTAATTAAATTTACCGCCACGGCCTCATGGGTATCCTTTACGGAATCCAAGAGTGTCAGTGCGTCGAGGAAACTCTGTAAGTTTTCCGGTTTACCATCGAAATCTGGTAAAAGTTTCGATGCCAAACCGAGAAATTCCGTTATCGTTTGCGGCATGGTGGCTTCCGTATTGTCCACCGTATCATTGACAGTGCCGGGCAACGGGGAAGTCTCTATATTGACTTCCTGTTCAATAACCTGTAGATTCAATCCCGGACCAGTCTGAGTGTCCGTAAGAACCACTGTTCCGTGGGAAGTTGGAGGTAATTTTGTCTCGGTCTTGGTGTCCCAATACGTTACCCTATCGTGCAGTGACAGTGATAACTCTATGCTCAGGTTCCTTTGCGCTAATAACTTAGAAAGTTTATCGCGGACGTCGGTGAAAAAAACCTCAGCCGATTGCCGGTGAGCAGTGGTAAGACGAGGGTAGTGTTCGTCAAGTAATGCCCTAATCTGTTCGAATCGGGTGAACAAATTATCAAGATGCTCTTCCACTGTTTTCTCCCCCGTGGGTCTATCAGTATTCAAGCACTTGTATGAACGATCGAAGTGTTCTTTTATAAGCCTTGCCTTTGTAACTATTTGTTGCCAGTCCATATGGTTGGCATATCAAAACTCGTAAATTATGGCCAACACTCATTAAGGCTATCATACTGTCGTTGCCAGTAATGTCAATTTAAAAAAATTTTCACAATAATATATTCCACTGTGGCAGCAAATTACTGCTGAATAATCCGTATATAATAAGGACATTTCCCAAAAGTAAAATTCACTAGACAAAATCTAATTTTCCAAAACTCCCTTCTAGTTAGTAAGAAGTTCAAAAAGAACATGGGGGAATTTTCCCAAGAAAATATTCTTAGATTCACGTATTATAAAAAAAATTCCGTTAGTATCCCCCAAAAAAAAAAAATATTCTAGATTTTATCGATGCCGTTTCCCAAGGACGCGGCCCTTGCATAATTCTTCCTCAACGACCTCTTGTGTAACTGGTACAACGTCGTCAGGAATTGTAATGCCAATATGGATATTATGATTACCAAGTAAATAACTGGAAGGTGTACTTCCACAGTTATTTCGTTTATGACATTCGCGTTGGGGTTCTCGATTTTCGAATCGCGATTCCCCATTTTCAATTCCGTTCAAATAATCTTGTTAGTATTCAGAAATTTTCAAAAAAAAAAATCAGTTATGTCATTGCGTTCCCTATCCGTTCCCTTCTGGTAAACGGATTTTGAGCACAATGGCATAAATCAGTCACTCGGTCTTTTGGTGACTGGATAATTTATACTACACTGAGGGAGTGTCACGTATGAATCACCCCAGTTAGTAGAAATAAAAAAAAATTTGTTGTTAGTAATAGGTTTAAAACTTAAATATTTTCATTATTTTTTTTTGTTTGTTTAGCTTATTTTAAATTAAGTTTTCAATTTTTATAAATTTTAATATAATTTTAATTAAAAAAAAAAATTCTAATAATACAAAAAATTTTGGGTATTCTTACTGTTTTTCTTTTTTTTATTATTTAATTGCATTTGGTTGTCTGTTGTTGTTGAGGATTTACTCCAGTAAATTATTTTGTTGATTTCATTGCTGACGTTGTTGACTATTGTTGCTGTTGTTGTCCGATGGTGTTTAGGCCACACCATCCTTGGAGCAACCAGGCTTGTTGCCCCAGCAATGTTTTGGATACATTGCTTCTTCCTTCTTAAAATATTTTTGTTTGAATTGATGCACAAAACGTTTATTTATTTCATTATATTTTGCACTTAAATTGTTTCTTTGTTTTAAAGTTTTAGTCTTTATAACTTTTCAGTTTTTTTTTTTTATTGTTCTTTTTGTACTCCGAAATCAATAAAAAATATGTACAATGTAAAATTTTCTTTTTATTAAAACACATATAACAATTTAAATATGTACACAACTACTGCGGCATCATTTGGAAAATGTTCTGTTTTTTTCACATTTATACCACCGTTATTTATAATGTCTTTTATTTTCGGGGGTTTTTTTTTTATAATTTATTCATATGGCAGGATCGCCATGAAGTAGTTTTTATTAAAAAAAATCACTTTTCTGTTTTTAGCTCTACTGAGCGACTGTTTTATTATTCTTTATTCTACTTTAAATTTACCTTAATTATATTTTGTGGGTAACCATCAAATGAGTGGTTCCCACGGTTCATATTAGGAAGGTGTCAAATTAATCAACCAAAAAAGTACGGCTTTTAGCCAATCACAATTAAGTGTCAAGTACATGACAGTGATTGCTATTGCACGACAATATTGACTTATTAATTACACTACAATATGTATCGGATTTGAGCTGCAAAACTAGAAAACTTAACACGGTAAAATATTTGGACAAATACACATTCAATACATCGGTGTTTTAAAAAGTTCATATTGGTTTTATGTTTGGAAGTGATAAACCAATACCGCTATTCTAAATTTGAAATGGGGGTGAACTTTGCAAAGAAAAAGTTAGAAATCCATCAGAATAAAAATAATGTTTTTATAAAAAAATACGTTGTACATGCATTTAAATTTACCTAATTTCCAGGAAAGTTGCCTGAAGTTTTAAAGCTATTTTAATAAAAAATGTCCCGGAATTTGATTCATATTAAAAAAAATCAGAATCAGATTCCGCAAAATTTTAATTTATATAAAAAGTTGTTTTCCAGAAAATATTGCGAATTTTATGTATTTTTTCTTATAAAAATTCCTCAAATTCTAAACCGGGTTTCGAGTAAAAACTTTATAGGGTCAATACATCAAAATCTCGGATTCTTTATACGAAAATTAAAGTTTCGTAAATTGTTCAAGGAAAACGCATAAGAATATGATGGGTTTCTATAGCGAGATGTAAAAATATGCAACAAAAAATGCATTTAAATATATATTAACGCATAGCTAAAAAATGTATGTATATATTGCAAAATATTGAAAAATATGCATTAACAAATCGATCCTTGCAACCGAAAATTGGAAGGCTCTTCTGTCCCATTTTGGTCCCTCGAAATTCGCACAGATTTTGGTATCAAACGCCACATTATTAAGGTACAATCATCATGTGAAAAAACGAAATTGAGCGGATTTATACTTTATGAGTTATATTCGCTCAAATTTGAAGATTTCGTTTAATGTGATCGTAAATTGTTTTTCGAAAGTACCTTTGTCTTATATTAAATTCTTTTTCGATTTTCATAAAATATGGCACGATATTGTATATCTTTTGAATTTACTAAAATATTATGTTTTAACGATTATATTTTTACCCTTGCAGCCCCATGTTTCTTTCTATAAGCAGAAGTAATGCAAATACAAAGGACTGACACATCTAGATACAGAAATACAAGGTCTTGAAAATCGGAAAAACCTATACAAATGTTCAAGTTGTACTTACTTAATTGTCATTTTCTTGAAAAGTATTATAGGCACGACACTCTTTAATTTGATATACATCATGATTTTTTTTCTGGAAATATCAAAGGTCACCTTTGTTGACCTATAATTCGGGAGCCTATTTCTTTGAAAACGAAGTTTTTGAAAATTACAAAAAAACATATATGTACGTTAAAGATAATTTCCTTCTCTACAGTTGTGACAAATATCAAAGTGGAGGTATTTTTTGATCTAGAAATATAGACCATATGGTAAAGGCAGATATTTTGCCAGGAAATTTAAACTTTCTGTATTTAGCGTTTTTTTTTTTTTTTTTTTTTATATTTCTTCCAAAGAAACTATACATAAATTTGGCATCTAATAAAATGTACTTTAAACGCGGGTATAAAGTACCATGTCCGGGCATGCTCAACTATTCGTGGTAGTCGAAAAAATACATACATTTTGCGGGATGTATAGTCGGTTTAGGTACAAACTTAAATATATTATTCTCTATTAAGTTTTAGTAAAAATATTGGTTTTGCATAAAAAACATTTATTTTTAATCTGTAATTCTTTTTAATTCTTTGAGTAACTTCGCAGTTGGGGGTATTTAATAAAACAATTTTTTGAGATTTTTAACGTGCAAGTCAAAAACATGTATCATGCTTACTTTTAATTGCTTTTATTATAGTACCTATTAACTAGACAATTAAAAGCATTAATTTGGTTTTTTTATAATAAGTCCATTAGTTATTTGTACCATATGTTATATGTTATATATCATTTATCAGTTTTATAAGCTAAATTAGATTTACAAAAAAAAAAAAAAAAATTAAATAATAAATACACACATAGAATAAATTGGTTGTAATTCCATTGTAACCAACAAAATTTAATCATTATTCAATAATGAAAATGTTGCTAGAAGCTCCAATGGGAGTAATGTAATTATATTAATTATAAGTACATTAACTAAAATAAAAAAAAAAAAAAAAAAAAAATAATGAAAATGAAAATTATTTAAGTTCGAGGCCATACTCTATATTTCTTTATTAGGATATTGTCCTAACAAATAATCTATAGAGTTTTTGTTTTCAAATTTATTAATTGACCACTTTCAGGAATGTGTTGATAGATCTATTTTGGAAATTTTCCAGGTTCCCATCTTCAGAACACGTTTTGAAAGAAATAACGATCCCATGGAAAACATCAACATTTATATAAACTAGTTTTCTCACTAGATGAGAACTAATTAATCTATGAGTTCGAAGTTAAAGATTATCACCATTGATCAAAAATAAATTGAAAACTTGTTGGTGTAGGTGTAGGTGGACCTGGCACATAATTGCAACATAATGGCAACATAATCCTTTTAATTTTTTTGTTTTATTTATAAACAAAAAACAGGGGGAGTAAACTAGACCGTACTTTGTCTTTTATACAAGTTTGATATAATTTTTATTAAAAATAAAAATTGTGTTTTTTCGACCTTAAATTATGCAATGAAAATGAAAATTATTCAAGTTCGAGGTCACAATCTATATTTCTTTATTAGGATATTGTCCTAACAAATAATCTATAGAGTTTTTGTTTTCAAATTTATTAATTGACCACTTTTTGGATTGTGTTGATATGTCTATTTCGGGAGTTCTCTAGGTTCCCATCATCAGAACACGTTTAGAAAGAAGTAACAATCCCATGCAGAACATCAACATTCATATTAACTAGTTTTCTCACTATATGAGAACTAATTAATATATGAGTTCGAAGTTAAAGATTATCACCATTGACAACTTCAAACTCATATATTAATTAGTTCTCATGTAGTGATAAAACTAGTTTATATGAATGTTAATGTTTTTCATGTGATTGTTACTTCTTTCAAAACGTGTTCTGATGATGGGAACCTAGATAATTCCCGAAATAGATCTATCAACACATTCCGGAAAGTGGTCAACTAATAAATTTGAAAAAACTATATATGTATGGAATACAAGGTACAGAATTAAATTGGTTTGAATCATATTTGAATAATAGAACACAAATAACAAAAGTTAATAATGTTATATCAAATAAAATTGAAAATGATTTCGGAGTACCACAAGGTTCAATTTTGGGAGCTCTTTTATTTATTATATATATTAACGATATGCCAAAGATATTAGACAAAAGTGAAATGGTGCTATACGCAGATGATAAGTTAATATACACGGAAGGAGACGATGATGAAAGTTGTAGAGAAAATATGTACCATGACATCAATAAAATCAATACTTGGTTAAAAATGAATAAATTAAAACTAAACGAAAATAAAACAAAAATAATTGAAATAAACATGAGTTCTGAAGCAATATTTAAAATTAATGATAAAATAATAGAAAAGGTTGAATATATAAAATATCTCGGATTTATAATAGATAGAGAATTAAAATTTAAAGAACATATAGACTATACATGTAAAAAAATCGGCAAAAAAATCGGATTTTTTAAAAGAATAAGAAATAAAATATCAAAAACAACTGCAATAAATATTTATAACATTATAATTAAACCACATTTTGAATATGGATCGACGATAATATATACGTGCTGTAATGATAGTCAGGTAGAAAGAATGCAAAAACTACAAAACAAAGCAATGAGGGTTATACTTAAACGCAATCGATATGCACACATTAACGAAATGCTTGGAGAATTAAAATGGATGAATATTAATCAACGGCTAAAATTCAACACTTTAAACTTTATTAAAAAAATGAAACAAGGTGATGCCCCAGAATATCTATGCGATCAAATTAAATATGTTGGAGAAGTACAACCGTATGGGTTAAGAAATACTGACGATTTTCGAATCCAAAGAGTCACGACAACACACATGCAAAGATCTCTCTTTTACAAGAGTTTTAAACTATTTAATAAATTACCAAATAATATGAAACTTGAAAGAAATTACAATGTATTTAGAAAAAAATGTGCAAATTGTATAAAATACAATTTATTTTTATAGACCTTACATCATATGTAATTATAATTTATGTAATATTTTTGAGTATTACAAGTATTTAATAAAAATAAATAAAAAAAATAAAATCAGATTTCGCGACTTAAAAAAGCAACTAAGTCAATGATACATGAATGTAAGGGTGACCCGACAAAGGGCGTTTTTGCGAATTGGCCTGAGTAATAGTACTTAAACGAAGAGTATTAGAGACCTTAATACTGAAAAAATAAATTTGGAGGACACTTTTAGGTCCCGA